>JAKZAN010000004.1:3736760-4384950 GCA_023053545.1 Lepidurus packardi
GAATTAAGTTGGGGGTTGAATCTTCGTATGAAATGGCCTTCATTAGTGTCTCTTAGGTATCTCAATGTTAGGTGTCTCAAGGTACTGTTAATGGCGTCCAGTTCAATTTTGATTTGTCTATTTTCGTCGTTTCGTTTTGTTTGCATTTCTTTGATGAATTTTAGCATTGCGGTGTCGAGTTTCTCTATGCTACGTTGGCGACTGTCTGTGAAGGTCAGATGTTTGATTTGCGTTCTGTTGTTTTGCGCAGAGAAAGGGCTTTTTCTACACAATACCGAACTTAGGCTCCCCAAGTTCGAACTCGGGTAACCCGAGTTCGAACTCGGGGAGCCCAAGTTCAAGAAATCCCCATAAGCGTCCTATTTTGAGAGAGTTTTTATAAGATTTAATAGCATACTTAACCTGTTGATGTAATAAATTAAGTGGTTTATCTTTGTGCTGTGAACGTGCTATGAGAAGGGGCTTTTTCTACACAATACCGAACTCGGGTTCCCAAAAGTTAGAACTCTATCGGTAATAGCCCTATATTGTTCAAGAATTGAGACAATATTGTAAAATTTGATTGAATAAAAATCTTGCTTATGATTTTAAAAAGTTTGAGAGACCTTTCGTAAAATTGTATAAAATAATAAGCTTGTTGATGTAATAAATTAAGTGGTTTCTCTTTTTGTCGTGAACTAGCTGTGAATAGTCCTTTCTCTACGCAATACTGAACTTGGGTTCCCCGAGTTCGAACTCGGGTTACCCGAGTTCGAACTTGGGGAACCCAAGTTCAGTATTGCGTAGAGAAAGGACTATTCACAGCTAGTTCACGACAAAAAGAGAAACCACTTAATTTATTACATCAACTGGTTTAGTGTGCTATTAAATCTTATAAAAACTCTCCCAAAATAGGACGCTTATGGGGATTTCTTGAACTTGGGCTCCCCGAGTTCGAACTCGGGTTACCCGAGTTCGAACTTGGGGAGCCCAAGTTCAGTATTGCGTAGAGAAAGGACTATTCACAGCTAGTTCACGACAAAAAGAGAAACCACTTAATTTATTACATCAACAAGCTTATTATTTTATACAATTTTACGAAAGGTCTCTCAAACTTTTTAAAATCATAAGCAAGATTTTTATTCAATCAAATTTTACAATATTGTCTCAATTCTTGAACAATATAGGGCTATTACCGATAGAGTTCTAACTTTTGGGAACCCGAGTTCGGTATTGTGTAGAAAAAGCCCCTTCTCATAGCACGTTCACAGCACAAAGATAAACCACTTAATTTATTACATCAACAGGTTAAGTATGCTATTAAATCTTATAAAAACTCTCTCAAAATAGGACGCTTATGGGGAATTCTTGAGCTATATGTTTACCCAATAGTTCGAACTTATGCTGGGTAGCTCAAGTTCAGTATTATGTAGAGAGAGCACTTTTTCCATCGCATTTTCAGAACAAAAAGAAACCAGTTAATTAATTTAATCAAGTTTACTACTCTATCATATGTATCGATTTTATTTAATACGCGAATACAAAGAGACCGAGCAACGCGGTCTCCTTTTCTTAACAACAACAAAAAAGTTTATTAACACTTTATTCACTATTTTAACTGCATGAACAATACATGAAACGCAACGGTGTAATCACTAAGAAAGGGTTACATTCACAAGTACAAACTTGAATAGAAAGTAGGAGATTTGACACAACGAAGGTCTATGTTTGGATGTCGAATGAGAAGTTTTAAGCATCCTTCGATTTCTATGAAATATATAAATACAAAATAGATTTAAAATGAATCTGTGTCTAAGTTAAGTAACTTCACATAAGTTCACTAAATCTTTTCCGTTAAAAGAGATACCATTTGTTTATATTTTTGTTCACGGCTTGAATAAAGAAAGAATAACAATTTTCATAAGCTTTATACTGGAGAGAAAATACAATTAACAGCGACTCCAACGGATCATGTTTGCAAGTAGATAAAGTCACACCCAAAGCTACACCCTTCTTTTGGAAAATGCCACGCCTCTGCAAAATGTGTCACGTCAAATATAAAGTTCATACTTTTAAGCATCGAACTTGGGCAGATGCCTCGCGTCCCAAGTTCAGTGTCTACCCAAGTACGAACTTGGGCTGCCCGAGCTCGAACTCGGGCAGATATCGAACTTGGGTCGCAACACATACAGTACGTTTACAAAAAACGACCCAAACAAAACGTCTGTCGTAATGGCCCGCAACTTGCGCTTTTGAAAACAGCGCTGCGAATAGCCGTCCATTCGGAACGGCTATTCGTGTTCCCATACAGTTGCGGGCCATTAGGACAGTACGCTTTGTTTGGGCCGTTTTTTTAAACGTACTGTACACGAACGTTTTCCCGCCTTGTTCACGTTCAGAGCGTTCCGATAGAAAGCGAACTACAAACGGAAAGTAAAAAGCGTTCGCAGTTCAAGAACTCAAGTGGCAACTCCCAAAGCGAGCGAAAACATTCGGGCCAAAGCAAGGGTTTTGACGCGATAAACTTGTTGTGGCAAAGGCATACACCAAAATGGTTGTTAAACTGTACATCTCGAGTGTTTCAGGAAATAAGGAGGTAAGTTGCTTTCACATATTCTACTAAATTGGGCTACTTTATTTCGGTGTAAAGTTTAAGCAAGTAATGCGAGGAGCAGAAAGGAAAAATCACGCAAAGGTTGGGTTTGAGTGAGACAAAAATGTTACAGTGACACATACCGTCTGAACTGAAGCTATTGCTCGGTTCCGGGTTGGCAAGTATCGCTGTTTTTCTTTAATTTTTCCTTCTTACCTTTGCGTGGTATTTTTGTGGTCCAAACCGACTTTTTATGTTCTACTTTTTCGAATAGGTTAAGAAACGGCAAATGAAAGCAACTCTCATTCTGGAAAGTAAAGGTGTGGAATTTCAAACCATCGATATATCCGATCCTGGCCGACAAGATGACCGCAAGTTTATGCAGGCGAATGCCAAGGCTAAAGCTAATGCGCGGAATCCTATTCCTCCACAATTTTTCAATGAAGAAGAATACTGTGGGGTAAGTTTCAAATTAATTATAAAACACTTAGGAGAGAAATAAATCTTCTACGGTTACTATAGGAGTACGAAGGTTTCGACGAAGCCAATGAAACAGATACGTTAGAAGACTTTCTAAAACTGCCACGCGGAACTTTGCCTCAGGTTCCCATAATTAACCACGACATTAATGGCCTGAACAGCCGGGAAGTTTCACTAGAGCCAGAACTTGCCGAAACCTTGGCCAAAAATGTCATGCCGAGGTAAATTTTAACAACTCTTTAAATATAAGTGGTTGGCAATTGATATGCATATTGTGTTCTGAATAATGAAGACTGGCAGCACAAACATTGCAAGAAGCCAAAGCTACAGAAGACAACGACGAAGAGGCCGAAGAGAAAACGAGATTGAAAGACGAAGAGAATGGGAATGGTTGGGGCGAAGAAGGTGGGAAAGGTACCTGGCGCGATTTGGGTGGGGGAACTGATGATCAGGATCTGGATGTGGAGTCAGAGGTTCAGCTTGCGAACCAAAGTTTAACTTCTAGCCATCCCGGTTTTGACAATAAGAATCGAACTGGTGGCACCACGAGCGACGATGATACAGTACATGGCCAGGATGACCAGGAGAAGGAAGATGAGGAGGAAGAAGAGGAGGAAGAGGAAGAAAACGGTAATATTCTGAATTTTCTGAATTTTAATTTACTTTCTGGCTTTACCTAATTAATTGTGGATGCTAACACGGCTTTGGTAACGATGCTGGGGCTTTTTCTTTTTGATTTCCCCTAATTACTTCACGCTTATGGTGATGGGGAAAAGGCATGGAAGAAATGTCAACCACGGTGGCCACGTCGGAACAGTTCCTCGAGTTTTCCTACAAACAAGTGCAAGGTGTGATTTAACTATTTTTGGTAACGCGTACGGCACGAGCTTAATTTACTTTAATATTTCTGTATTTTTCCAATTGTTTTGCAAAATGTTATCAATAACTTCGTTTACTAAAACGAAAAATCGTTATAGCACATACAAAAAGATTGTCGTGTAGATACCAATTGCTGATTTTTTCTTACATTTTGCAGGTGAAGATTAAGAGCGTGAGTTTCAAGTGATAGCGGCCGATTGGACTTAGTTTACACAAAATAACAATTTTTGGTTTGACTTCTTGCTCCCGTTTTACTTCTACTTCTTGAAAAAGTGAGCTTCCTTGTTACTATTATGGGAACTTAATTAAAATATTGGTTTATGTTGCTCGTGTAAGAAAAGTATATATGTGCTCGTGACACTGATTGATGATGCCCTCCATTTAACTTTAAAATTGCCTCTTAATACTTGTTGCTCTACCTTTACTCCCTTGATACTTTTTATCTTTACGCGAATCTTCTGGCGTCCTCCCTTTTTTGTTTTCGAGTGCCCTGGATGATATTGTGGTTTGTACAGATGAAAAGTTATCCATACCAAAGTCAATACAAATGAGTTTGCCTCCTTAATAATTTGGTCTTATCGAATCAACTACTAATGATGTTTCTTAGTACATTGTCATGTCTTATCATGTCCAACTCGTTCATGTCGAGAGCGTTGATAAGTTTTCAATGACAGTTTCGCTCGACTGAGAAATAGACGGGCTCGCCCAGTGCGTACTTTGGCAAGAACACAAAAGCCGTTTAAGTAAGCAAGGGGAGCAGTAAAACTCCCGATTCATGTCATTGGCAGGCGATCTGTTCGTTGCTAGACACAAAAACGAATGTTTTGGCACAACGGAGAGCGCGGGTTCTTGAGGTTAGTGCGCAGAGTTTGTTTATACCGGCTAAACGGAATCTTTGGCCAAAATGCCACAGCCAGTAATACTTAAAAATACAGCCTGGAATAATTTCTCTCTCGGAACCTGCAAGCCTGAATTAGCCAAAGCATAATAAATGTAATTTTACAAGAATATAACAGTTTTTTTAATTATTTAAATTAATTTTAAGGAACACGGAAAAATAACTACATGTTACACAAACATTACATAAAAAAGGAAAGCTGTGAAGGTCTTGTGTAGGTAATTTCTTGAGTCATTTATGGCCTTATTTCCTTACCTTGGCTTCTTTAGTTTATGGCTATATAGATGAATGTGGAACTGTACCTTATTCTTGAAATAACCCTAGGGCAAAAATGCAGTTTGAATGGCATGACTCATCCAATAATGAGTCTCGTGTTCCGAGACAGGAAAACGGATCTAGTCAGTGACATCCTTACGTATGACATGTACTAAACCAGCTACGTCACAATTCTGGTGATGTGGATCTCGCAGTGAGTATATATATTATGGGCAACCTGGTTAAAAGCACTACAAGTAAGCCGCATTAGGTAGAGTCGGGTTTAAGCTTGGTCATGACTAACGCAAAGGTAACTCGTATCCTTATTTGAGAAACAAGTTTACATTTCTATTTTATAGGGAATTTTGATTATCCTTTTGACGGTTGCTTGTCTAAGCTTAACCCTGCCTTTCTCTTCATTGAGTCGAAATTTTTGGAATCGTAAGTATTTCGTTATACTTGAAAACGTTGCAAGGTTTAACCTTTGAACTGTTAGAACCTGATTGCGGAGTTGATAACTCATGTGCTAATAATTCAACATTTTGTGGGATTACGGTTTTTGGTGGCAAGAGATGTTATCCTAAGATTTGCATGGGAGTTTGCAATGCGAACGATGTGTGCAAATCTGATACGTGTATTTTGGGTATGTGTCAACCGTGCTTCATGTAAATAATAATTGTTTTGGAAAGTAAATTGCGCTGATAAACCCCGAGTGTTGGCTAAAGCAAGGTTCCTACGGCACGAAAATAGACTGCGAATACCCGAGTTGCCAGCTAGAGAAAGAGACACGACAGATGCTACATGGTACGCGTATCCGACCCTGAAATTATTTCCATTATTATTTTAATGGAGGTGTTGTCAATTTAATGAAACAGTGTACATAGTAGTGAATGAAAGGAGGACTGGCCTATGGAAAACCACACCGCAAGGTTTCTAAATGTGTGATATGTAAGCATCATATAATGGACTAAATATCTTCCCTTTCTTTGTTAACATCCTGTTAATGAATTGCAGTGAAATGAATTGATTAGACATTCTTAATTTTTTGAAGTCAGAAAAAGAGTATGGGTTGTTGAACAGGGCAGACTGTCACGGGAGTTCTGTACCTCCTATTCTTATCTTGTTGTATTCCCATAAATTCTTCGGAGCAGAAATAAGTTTAATTATAGATATAGTGTATTACATGAAATTATTTCATGAAGTGGTGTAAATGGTGTAAATGGCGGAATCAGCGGAATCAGACTGTCAACGCAGCACTGTGCCACGTTTCTGTACCGACCAAAGCTGAGTCCGTGACGTATGTACTGTACCGTAAGTGGCAAAAAAAGGTAAAGCCGGAAACCGACTTGGACAAGGCGGGACTTCCAGCGTTCACCTGGCATGTCTTGTATTTGCGCTACAATGAAAAATTAAGAAGCGTGAATTAAATATGAAAAATTCCTCTAAAAAATTAAGAACAAGTAAGATTTTCTATTGATGTTCTAGACAATTCTAATACATCTAATCGGGTTTGGTTTCATCTTCCAAATCATATACTACGAAAAACAAAATTTCAGTAAGACTTAGGTTCGTCGACTTCTGCATATAAAATAAAAAAATAGAAATTATATCAATTCTTTGAAAGTTTCACACACTACACTGCGGTCAACTTTCTCGATTGTATTACTTTACAGTTCGCAAATATCTCCTTGTGTACGACCCATCTTGAACAACAAAGAAGGAAAGGACAAAGGAGTAAACATAAATCCTTTAAAGAAACCTGAACTGGAAAAAAGGTGGAAGCGAAATTTATCACTATTAAAACACCTGTTGATCAACAGCATGAATATCCTAATTTCACTCTTTTTCGATTTTCTCCTGATGTCCGTTGCCAAAATGGCGTCAACATTAGTACTTTGTCATCGAACCTACAAAAAGTGGGCGTTATTACGGCTGAATGAGCACTGTAGGAACTTAAAATAGCCAAGCATAGTTATATTGTGGAGCTGCTTTCCCTTCAGTCACGTTCTTCTTTCACTTTAAAAATCGGTGTTCCAACTATCAGTTGACTACCATGATATTAAAACTTTTGTTTTATATTACCTTTCATGGAATCAAGCAATTTCAAAGAACAGCAGTCAAAAAGGTCTTTCAGCACAGAACGCCGTTTAACGACTAGAAAAACAAACATAATGACGCGAAGAAGTCTGCTATATAATGACGCGAAGAAGTCTGCTAACGGTAACCCTTACATTGGAAGAAGCAGGGTCTTTCTCCGCTCTATTTAACACATACACTTCGCAAGTCAGGCGTCAAACACCAACGCGAAAACTAACTTTTAATAGATCACTTGTTTTGTTGCAAGATATAAGCCGAAAAATATAATAAAGTGACCCTTTTCTCAGAAGCAAACTTCCGCCTTTTGAATTTTCAAAAATGTCACACGGACGTTTTCCACGTGTCATGCCATGATAGTGGACGCCACCATCATCCCCGAAAGTGTTGAACCGACAGAGCGATCCTTTTTATTGAATGTGCA
This sequence comes from Lepidurus packardi, assembly GCA_023053545.1. NCBI lineage: Eukaryota > Metazoa > Arthropoda > Branchiopoda > Notostraca > Triopsidae > Lepidurus > Lepidurus packardi. Next base: position 3,744,363 of record JAKZAN010000004.1, read on the forward strand.
CGAACTCTTGACTGCTCATGCCTTGCTTCCTATCCAAAATTGCTGTGTTACTGTAGCAATATCAGCAGAGGCTGAGTATTTCATTGTTTCCACATTTAAGCCTTTGGCCAACTAAACTCTCTCTGTTCTTTCTTTTCTTTGCAATGTTACCGTTTCTCAACCATAAACAGTGGCGACGCTTTTCCAGGTCAACAACAAGACTCAATAAGCCTCTTTGATTCAAAGACCGGGTGTTATAAGAAATCGTTTTTTTCTGAGAAGGAAAATGGTAGAGAAACTTGGGCATCCAGTAGCGTTTTGGGTATAAAAGCACTGTTTTGAAAGGATAAGACATCAGTTCCTAAAGCTGCCTTCCTCCAGTAACTTAGTTCAGTTAAAACTACTAAATAACGAGTAGTGACGAAAAATACCTAATACTTCTAAGACCATCAACATGGCTCGACACGTACGACAACACACATAATACCCTTGTTCGTTAATCTAACATTTTGTTTCTTTTCAAATTAGTTTTGTCGGATCGCACTCGTATTGGCTATAGTTGGTGTGGTAATCGCCGGCGGCAAAGGTGGAAAAGGAGGTGGTGGCGGTGGTAAACTCGAATTCTAGCATACCAACGAAAACCTTTCAAAACAATCTGGATATTTATTTCAGGATATGGAGGAGGGTATGGCGGTGGTGGCTATGGAGGAGGAGGCCACGGAGGTGGTGGTTACGGAGGTGGTGGTCACGGAGGGGGTGGTTATGGAGGCGGTGGTTACGGAGGGGGTGGTTATGGAGGCGGCGGCCATGGGGGTTACGGAGGCGGAGGATGTGGAGGAGGATACGGCGGTGGTGGCCACGGAGGTGGTGGCTACGGCGGAGGTGGTCATGGAGGTGGTGGTCACGGAGGATATGCTGTAGGCGGTCATGGAGGCGGTAAGTTTTAGCAGAAATGAATGAAAGTTGAGCTCAGTATTGATATAGTATGTTAATTACTAAAAATAATTCCGAAGCAATGATGTCCTAACCAAAATCATCCTTAGGTGGCCATGGCGGTTATGGTGGTGGCAGCGCAGGACATGCACAAGCTGCTGGCGGCTACGGCAAAGGTAAAACACGTGCAAAGCACTACAAAGATTTGTAAGACTACCTTGTTAATATCTCTCACAAATTAGGAGGAGATGCTGGTGGTCACGGAGGCGGCGGCTATGGAAAAGGAGGTGGTGAAGCTGCTGCCGGTCACGGAGGCGGTGGTTACGGAAAAGGAGGTGGTGAAACTGCTGGTGGACACGGAGGCGGCGGTGGCTACGGAAAAGGTACCATACATATTTACAGCACCGCCAATCGTAGTGCAAGTGGAAATAACTAAGTTTGTATTAATTAAGCAGGTGAATCTGCTGGTGGTCACGGAGGCGGTGGCTATGGAAAAGGTACGTGCTGATTTACTGCAGCTCCATTGGGTCAGTAAGAATATAACAAAGCTAAAACATATTTTATTAAATTAGGTGGTGAAGCTGCTGGCGGTCATGGAGGAGGCTACGGAAAAGGAGGTGCAGGTGAAGCTGCTGGCGGTCACGGAGGCGGCGGTGGCTACGGAAAAGGTAAACAAATTGAAAGGATTACATACTGAAGTAAATAACAATAAACATGCATACAATGAAATTAGGTGGCGAAGCTGCTGGCGGTCACGGAGGCGGAGGTGGCTACGGAAAAGGTGAAATTACAAGCCCTTTTTGGCGTTGTCAGACAAAGCTAATTTTAAAACAAATCTTTTCAGGCGGGGAAAGTGCAGGTGGTCACGGAGGCGGCGCTGCAGGCTACGGAAAAGGTTCGGACTCGATACACTATATTTACTTAATAGTGTATGAGATCACATTAAGTACTAATTACTGTTCATTCAGGTGGCGAAGCTGCTGGTGGTTACGGAGGCGGCGGCTACGGCAAAGGTACAAATATTAAATAACTTGACGGCTAAATAAATGACACGAAATAAATAAACAAAATGGTAAAATTCAGGTGGACAAGCTGCTGGCGGACACGGCGGTGGTGGCTATGGCGGATACGGCAAGGGTACGTTTAATAGCATGCAATGAATTACAAATAAATTATTTATGGTTATAGGTGGATATTAAGTGACCTATAGGATGCTAGGTGGCTTACAAATTCGATTTTGCCGGTTTAAAATCGACTTTACTGTACAACTTCTGGTTCCCAAAACTTTAAATAAATACAATATTTCTCTTAAATCTACTATGTGTGTGCTGATTATTGCTTCACAGTTTATAATCTACGAAGATAACGCGGGGGCTGCTCCTTTAGCATATAAATTTAGTGTGAGAGACTAAACATATGTTGGCTTATTAGTCTGTCATCTTCCACGAGCGACACGTTTTTCAGATATAGAACTTCCGCTTCTTATATAAGCAGAGTTCAGTGACATGACTGTGGAGCGTGGAATTCTGATAAGCTTTCGTCAGTATAAATACATGCCCTAACCATGAACGGTCACATTGACATTTACCTTTAGCACTCAACATGTTCACCAAACTACTCGCTACTCTGCTGTTCGCAGGTGTTACTTTTATCCTTATTTATTAACGTAAATTAAATTTTACTAACAGCCGTTCACTTTTCGCATCCCTGTTAGGCCTGGCTGCAGCAATATGTCCGCCCGAGTTCTCTAATGTCAACGGCACTTGCTACTTGGTCCCAGGTTTGCCTGATCGCTACTCATGGTGGGAAGTTAGCGAGATTTGCAGCCTGGTTTTCTCCGATGGTTTCCATGTGGGGACAGTAGAAAGCTGGACCAACTTGAACAACTTTTTGGTTGGCTTGGGTACGATCTTCTTGACATAAAATTTCGCGGCGTTATTTCGGTAAGTTTTTTTGACGTAGGTTACACTGATACCTACTGGGCTGGAGTTAGTGCCCAGGGACATCCCGGTCAGTGGGTGAACCGTGCTAATGGACTGGAACTTGATCAAACAGCCATCTCATGGAAGGCAGGATATCCCAGCAACGATCCCAACAACTTGTGCTTAGCTATCGAATACCAACAAGAATTGGGAGCATACCAGTGGTTGGATCAGCCTTGTGCAACCAAAAATTTGATTGTTTGTCAACCGAAGAAGTGTTTCTTGTAAATTCCACTAAAATACATTGATTTTCATCCTTACGGCTTTCATGATTACGATCGTTTCTTTTTTTAATTGAACAGCCTGCTATAATCGTGTATATCGTTGCAATGATTTTATTCACTCCAGGTACTATTTTTCATCGTTTACATTCCCCTTGTAGCATGTGGTAGATCTAATTACATACTATGTTCCTTTACTTTTACCCAACCCAGTGTACTTTGTCGAACGGGCAAAAGTGGCGTGAATTAGATACACGTCATCGCTACTCGTTAACACAAACAGACGTAGGAGTGTTGCAGGACAATAAATAGATACCTTCCGTCGTAGTATATCGAAAGTTCAGCTTTAAATTTATTGGAGCTGATATTTTAAACATATGCATAGTGTCTGTGAAATCGAGTATTAGCTAAATTCGCAGTGACTTGCCAAATATCTAGCTGGTGCGGACCCGTAGTAACGAATTTCGTAGTACGAAACTTATTTGTGGTTAGAAAACAACACTATAGTGTTTATACACAAACTGGCCGAAATGCATGTTTTGGTCTTCAAACGTTTAATCAGGCTTCATAAACGTTATTTCTTAATCCTTAAAGCGCTTACCGTTTGGATGCTAATGTGGTTAGTAACTAGTTCGATTCACCAGATCACTGAACGGCCGGATCTTCTAACGCAAGACGCTGTAAGCGACCTTAACGCTCGGGGCATCTCTGTCGCTCAATCAATTAAAGAGGAAAAAAATGACTTGGTATTACGCGGAAATTTAAAATATCCTTGACCATAGTCAACACACACTCCTTAGGATCACGATTGGGTCAGTGAAATGACGTCAGCACTTGGAGTAATACGAAAGCACAGTTTTTCCCACCAATCAAATGAGTACAAAGTTGCAAGTAACGTTGCTCCTGCATTGGCTTACAAGGGTTATATTCCCAAACACGATCAAAGGCAAAACGTCTATTACACCGACTTAACAATTTCTAGTCAGTGTTCCATGGATAACTTGTACTACCTCCCAGCACTGGCTGAACGCTTCAAGGTAGACATATTATGCATGTGGAGCCAATCACTTGGAATTTCCAACTGTGAGAGGCATCTAGATAATTAAACTTACTTTTCCTTGATAGGGACCAATATCCCTAGCAGTTTTCTACATAGGCACTGATATTGGCGAAGCCATTCGGACAATTATAAGTTTGCGATATTGCTATAACGAAGTGCGTCGATTCGTCACCTTCCACTTAGTTTATACGTCCAACCTGGACGCAGGCCTAAAAGACTACCGATGGACGCTCCTCCCTTGTTCAACCTTCAACGACCCTGAACTAAATCATAATCGGTCGTCGACAATAGTCCGAAACTATTCTTTTAAAGTGCCATATCCCAACAATTTGTTAAGGAATATAGCCCGTACATCAATTTTTACCGAGTTCGTCTTAGTAACAGACGTGGACATGATTCCATCTGAGCTCCTTAGACAAAAATTTATAGAATTCGCAGTCACCAAAGGGGCATTGAAAGACACATGTATTCGCGTCGCTTATGTTCTTCCGGTTTTTGAGGTTGAAAAAGGACAGTACATGCCAAAAAACAAGGAGGAATTGTTGGGCATGCTGGACGCTGATGAAGCTAGAATTTTCTATGAAGCACTTTGCTACGAATGCCATGTAACGTTTAATTCTTAGCTTTAAATTTGGATTTTATTTGAATTTTCCAAGAAGATTATAAATTTGATATTATAATCTTAAAGGCTTCTCGTTACATCGACTGGAGTGAGACACCTTACATGTCAAAATACCAAATTTTATCCGAAGAACTGTGGGAAGGACCCTGGGAGCCTTTTACCATTGTTCGAAACGACGCTCCGTTGTACGACGAGCGATTTCGTCAATACGGTGATAATCGCGTTAGCCAGGTGCTTTTAGTCTTGAATACATGAATTTTTATATATTTGATAACCATTTGGACATAACATAGACTTGTGAAATGCACATGGCAGGCTATACTTTTGTCATTCTGAGCGACGCTTTCTTGACACATCGAGGCTTGAAGAAGGAGGGCGATTTTCACGCAACAAAAGATGATGAGATGGCAAGAAACGATATCTTTTATGAGCAATTCAAGAACGAATTGATTCATCGTTACCCTGGTACTTGGCGAAGGTGTAACTAAGTGTGGAACAGACGAACATAGTGCATAACACTATTAAGCCACAGAATATTCAGAGATGAAACCTTTCGGGGAAAATACACGGGGAACTTCCTATTACCTACAACGCTCACATACTTTTACTAAATTGGAATCTAATTTCTAGTTATTTGTCTGTGGACATGAGGTTTCTGCTAAAGAGTTTCTTGTCATACGAATGAAGAGATGCGTGTATGCTTGCGTATGCACTACGCAGCTTTTTACTTTCGGAAATAATAGCTTAATATTTGTCCCGAAAAAGACACGTTTTCGTCTGCGTTTTCGTATTCAACAACTGTACTGCATTTGATAAAATGTATATATAGGTTATAACTGCCTGTACGACAACCAATACAACACGTTCAGATCTGTCAAAAAATGATTGATTAACAAACCAACTTCAGCAAAGAAAAATTGGTTCAGCTTTTTAAAATTTGGCAACTTTTGCACCACATGGTTAGATTATCTCACACGCTTTCACAACGCCGAATTCTCGTCAGATGTATGGCAGAGTGTCCTTCGGTAATCCTGTATGGCCTTCCATATACGTAATTCCACGCCTCCCCTATACAATAATATATTGAACCGACTCATCCAGACTTTTTTCATAAATTAACCTCAGATTCATTCGCCCTAAATCTTCCCGAGACATCATAGATAGGATATCTTCCAACCGGTATTCCTCGTTGACAAACTAAAAGAAATCCATTGTAATCTTGCAATGTAGTCAAGTCACGCTATTTCACCTTCGCAATGCTTGGTTCATCAAGATCCATTTGCTGCAGCCATTTCAGCAGGCTCTCATCAGTTTTGGGGTTTGCGTTTCCTTCGGTAGCTCCTTTTTTAAGATTGGAACTAATTCAAATATTATAATTTCATTTCCGAAGAAACAATTCATTGAAATTACGCAGGAAAATGAGACAATACATGCTGTTCTAGCCACTGCCGATGGAGTTTTTGCTCTTCCAGGGCTACCTTAAGTATTTCTTGATAACAACGTTGGCTTTCGACCAACTCATGCAACAACCTACAAAGTCAAAACCCCCTATTAATTCCTTGGAACGTAAGAAAACAAATCAATCCTTTTATTTCCGAAATACCTGACATTGTCTCGCTTCAATAGAACCAACTGATCCACCACTTCCTTTCGTACTCGAGCTTCCTGCGAATTCTGCAAGATTTTCGCAGACTTTGCAGAGTTGATTGTCGAAACGCCCGATGTGGAACCTTCTTCTTGTGCTTCCTCTGGAATTCCCTCGGCAGCTCCTCGTTCATCGCCTTGCCCTTCTCCCCCAGCCAAATTAGCTCCCAGTTCTATTGCAAAGACATTTCAGTTAACTTTAGCCTCGTACAAAAAGGTTACACATCCTCCCCTATACGTAATTCAACACTATTCTCTTAACGAATTATCAAGAACCTAACTTACCCGGACTTAAAACTGTTATGCCAGCTTGCACCGCACTGCGTACCAGGTTATCCAAAGCAAACATCCAATGTGGTTTAATACTATGTGACCTCAACACGACATTTACCTGTCAGAGCAAAAGGAAAAACGCATTAATTACAACTAAAACAAATACAAAATTCTTACCGCATCCTGAAAGAGATATAAAGCAAGCTGAATATGATTGATAGCAGCACCGTCAAAATCCAAAGCCTCACGCAACGTGCTAACAGCGTCTTCCAAAGTGGCTATGTTTTGCTCAGGGATAAACTCTCGGAGTCCTTTCATCAAAGTGAGCAAGTGATTCATAGTGAGGCCTGTCTGGCCCACTTCTCGCTGCATATTGCGGAGCCATACTTCACATATCTTATGCTGGTCCTGGGCCAAAACACGCGTCAAAGTTTGACGACGTTGCGAGTCTTTCTTCAGCAAGTAAAAACCGTCCTCAGCATCAGCTTCAGGACCTTTGGTACCGTCCACTTCTGGTGATAAAGGTGATAGAAAACCTCCATTCGAATGCCGACGCAACAAACCAGATTCCTCCAACTCGATTGTTGATGTCAGAGTACTATAAAAGGAAACAAAAAATTTAGTACCCTCTCTATTTCATTTTCTTGTTACTGGAAACTTTCTGCAAATTTGTTACCTTCATCTTTCAATGCTGCATGTAATAACAAGCTTATTAGTATTCAAGCAAAGTTGTACAAACAGTAGTACTTTAACTCGCGTACAATAAAAAAATGGTAAAAAGGTCTTCGTCATTTTGTTCAATAGTAAGCTTTTTTTTTTACCTGGAAAAAGACAACACGGACGGCATAGTAATGGGTGACAACGTCGGCGGGGTTCCAGCGCTCACATGAGTATGCAAGGGACTGGATTTCGTCACATAACCACTAAGGAAAACAGTTTCAAATTAGTCCGTGACAAACGTTCACAATCAAGGAAGTTGTTTGCGGTTTATAAAAGCATGCAGAAGGGTACTTTTCATCAGACGCCGGTGGCGGTTTGACATGAGCTTGACTGGTACGAATGGCGAGTCTTTCCCCTGGTACGGAAATACTGCGTCCATATTCCTGTTGCGCAGACAACCGCGTCACTTTTTTCTTTCTAACAAACCAATAAATTTAGTTGATTTATTTTTTTACAACGACTAAAGCGACATTTTGTACAAATAACATTAGGTCCTAAGCAAGGATTAATGCTATTAAAAAATGTGAAACAAAGGCTACAAATATCAAATTTAAACTTACTCGACCAAGAAAGAATGTTCCAATAGCTCTGCTGCGGTAGCTCGCTTGGTAGGGTCAGCCTCAAAGCAGCACAATATAAAGCTTTTAGCTTTCTCAGATAATTCTGAAGGAATCTCAGGGTGCATCTTATAGTACCCAACCTGTAGCGTAAACAAACTTAATTTACTTAGTATGTAACAATTCTAATAATAGGCTTCGCCATACACTAAGATATTTTTTTAAAATACACTATGATAACTACATAATTAATTTAGCTTCTAAAGAATAATATAATCAAAGATAAATTTTTAAGAAATGTAAAATGCTAATACTTTCATGATTCGAGAATAGAGATTCGAGAAAATGCAAGAAAGATTACTTTAAACATGGCAGCTTCCGGGGAGCCCAATTCGATAAAAGGTGGCTTTCCAGTAGCCATTTCGACTATTGTACAACCCAGAGACCAGATATCAGCCTAGACCATAAATACGTTAATTAAAAAAAATTTAGGGGAAAAAGAAAGTTAAGGATAAAAAGTAACATACTGGAGCTCCATAACCACGCTGCCCTTTGTCTATCACTTCAGGAGCCATGTACTGTAAAGTGCCAGTAAATGTCTCTGTGCTGAGGCAAATGCCAGCCAGACGTTTCGAGGTCCCAAAGTCCGAGATTTTCACTACTCCACTGTACGTGTTAACGAGCACATTATCGCCTTTGATATCGCGGTGGACAATCTTCTGGTCGTGTAAGTATTTCAGTCCTTCCAAAATCTGCCTAGTGTAGTAGGCAATTGTACCCTCGTTTTCCTTTAAAGGGCCCCATTTGGATCTCAACAACTCGGATAAACTCCCTAAAATAACGACACAAACAAAAACCCTAACTAAAATTCCCATCACGAGTACATCGATTAGGACTAACTAACAAAAACACTTATTTTTAAAAAAATATCTATATAGTTATAAAATATATAAGAACAATACGAGTTAATGAGTAAATATCAAGAATAAAATAATTATTTTACCTCCGGGCACTTGTTCCATAAAGATTTTGAAGTAACCGCCTTCTGACAAAGAGCCCAAGTATTGGACAATGTTACGGTGCCTTAACTGCGAATGCAAGCGGATTTCCTCATGCAAAGGTTGCACTTCCCTAATGAAAGCACAATTGAAAATCAGTCAGATAGGGGAAGAGAATGCTAAATTAGTTTTACCCTATGTCTTTTTCCGGAACTTCTTTGACAGCTATACGCACTTGTGTGTTGAGGTCACGTGCCGCATAAACAACACCATAAGTGCCCTTTCCAAGTATTATGCGACGATTCTGATCCTCCATTTCGTACTCGTACTAAAAACAATTATTGGCATCCAAATTAAGCCTTAACATTTCAGAAATCCTACAATGATATTAAGCAAAGAAAGGAGCATAATTACCTGAATTGGCCCTGCAGTTTCATCTGCGTCTAAATCAGTGAAGCCTCCATTCTGATCCGCCGTTAGTTGTAATACCAAATCGTAAAATCGTTGTCTCCAAGACGCAGATGGGAAGAACATTTGAAAATCATCTGAATTCTGATGCACGTATAAGAATAAGCACCGTTCGTCCCGTTTATATGCACTGGAGAAACAAAATAAAGAACAGTTAATTCGTCAAATAACTGCAAGCAAATGACACTGATCAATGTACCTGACACTTTTGATCAAGCCAGCTGTAAAAAGCCAGTTATGAACGCGTCGGCAGTTACAGTTATTTGTCATGGAATCGAGACATTTTAAGCAAACGTTCCATATTTCCATGGATTTTTCTTCGGCTCCCAAATTTACATTTACATAACTCGGCATAAACTCTTTAGTGGGCTCTAGGATTAAGATAGGAAACCGGATCACGTCGCCTATTTCAGATTTTGTTGCTTCGATAAAATATTCCAGCCAAAAGTTGAAAATTTGCTCTTCAGCCACTACTTCCAAGTCCTCACTCTTCTTACGGAAACGATTAATTAACGTAATATTGCCAATCGTGGACTTTAAATGCCTAAATGAACACACATCTGAATATCGTGCTAGCACTAAAACTTATGTTTAAGAAAACGTATGGTTTATGGAAGTCTTACCAATTGGGGGGTTTCAATTTAAACATGCACTCCGCAGCTTGAATGGCTTTGCCGTAATCTTCCGCTAGAACGCAAATCTCAAAAAAAGTAGCTACATCCCAATAATCTTGCAGGGAAGATAAGCTTCCTTTCCTGCCAATTAAGTTGTTTAAAACCAATCCTATAACAAATATGTGCTCTCATTGTCTTTTCTTTCATGAAAATGAGTTTTGCTTTACCTATGTGTTGCAGTTCCTCTGATTTGGAAAACTCGTTGCCAGCGATAACCAGCAAAGTCGCCAAATTAATACCCGCATATTCATTCGGCTGCCCTTCAAACCCTTTTCGGTACCAGTGAATAGCGTTTTGTAATGAGTCTTTGTCGCAGTGCTCCGATTCTACGAATTTGTCCTTGTAAATTCGACCACAGAGACACAAAATATCTGGCACGTGATTCTCTTTTTTCTCCAGCGACTTTTTCATAACCTCCAATGCCCTTTCTCGGTCTCCTTCCATATTCCTCCTAAGAAAAGTAATATGATAAGCTTGCAGTCCAACTAAAAGTTAGTTATATTTTCAAATTGAAAACTAGTCGTAGACATGTGACAAAGGAATACTAGAACAAAAAAGGAACTATGTACCTATTGAGAGCAAAAGCATACAAATAACGAATGGCAGGTGTGCCAGTGTAGTGGCGACGATTAGGAACCGTTTTAAGATCATCTACCAGCTGAACCATGGCATCATAATCCTACCGATATTAAGTTTCAAACGTTTTCAAAGTTTTAATTCCAAGTTGGACATTTGAACATACTCCAGCCTTACTTGGATTTCTCTAAAGGATATCAACATATTCAGCACCACATCGCCCGACAGAATGTTCGGGTCATCCAAACGACGCCTCATATTATGCAAAGCGCGTACTAGTTCGTCTCCCGAATAAGTTTCGCGAGCTTTCCGTAGATCAGACAAAAACTTTTCCTTCATATGAGCCCTATTAAGAATATTAACAATTCAGGCCCGTTTTGTAATTAAGTGTTCAAGTAGCTTGCTGCAAGTCTTTATCTCACTTGGACTGAACTTCAACGTCTTGTAAAATACGTTTCAGGCGAGTAGATAAAGGTACTTTGCTCTCGGTTACTTCTTCGTTTACTCGCAAAGTTGCTGGATCAGTAATTACGCATGCTCCACATTCCAGCACGTGATAAGAAATGAAAGTATAATTACTGCAGGATCTCTGTGAAAGGGAAATTAAGCAAATGTGTACGTTTAAATTCCAACTAGGTTTCCAACGCTTTAGAGAATTACTTTGAGCATAAGCGTCATGTCTGAGTCTTTGTCATTGTACAAGAGGATATTTTCTTTCATGCCGAAACTTTCGCGCACTCCCAAATGGTAAAAGAGAGCACTTTGCTGGAGCTGGATGGATAAATCGACCAGAGCGACATCCGCGTTATAGAAGGTTTCCAAAATGTTTGTTTCCCCAAAATCCAATTTTTCAAACTGGAACAGAATTTTCATGTTAGAGAAAAATGGAACGAAATTAAAAGCCAAAAAATTAGAGTATTTTTTGTAGTTTGTGAGCCAATAAAAAAAAAACGTGTTACTTGTACATGATGGCAATTGGCATTGGCCAGATTGCAGGCCAACTTGACTTCTTCTAGAGCTTTTTTCCTGGGATTCAGCTCCTCTAGTCGATGCAAGTCAATGACACATACTGCGTCCATCCTGGGCGTGATTCGTCCTGAGTGGCTGGAAGCCACCGTAACGTGGCCTGAATTATCACTACGACTACCAATACTATCAGTCATCCTATACAACAAAAGGGAATAAAAGCTGAAATTAAAATTCAATTATCTCCATAGCATAGTGTATGGAGTGAATGAGACGCTGCAAAGCTCTTTCCCGTATCTATTATGTATGCATCCATTAACAAAATAAAAAATAGGTTACCTTTTAATGGTTACCTACTTTAAAACATACTACTCTTGTAGATTACCTTTGCTATAAACAACCCATACAACTATATGGATGCTTTATTCGCTTTTCTATATGTTTATCGAAAAAAAAATCCCATGATTGCCACCACTTTCAATGTTATTATTTAGTTTTCTACTTCTGTGGATGGGAGGAAGATAATGAAGCCAGACAGAACATGAAAAAACTAAGTTCTGGTAACGAAAGAAAGTAAACGCCATCTATTGGAAACTTTACATTTTTATTGATTATTGAACGTGTACAGTGATTTCAACCGATATTCGATGTATAATGCACAGTAATTTGAACAAAACCAGTCTAATACTAAAGTAATAAATTTCACTGCTTTGCGTATAGACAAAACGTTACTTAATAGCATATGTCAGCGATTCCCCAATTTCCGGGTTCTTCTATGTAGTTGCATTGTTACGCCTCCTGCGTGCGCTGTTGCAATTTCATTTTTGTTGACGTCAGCTGTAATTTCACTGTTGTCCGCAAACTTGACTAGCTGTCTCGATCTTTTTCCTGTTAGTTATTGAAGTTAAAAATTCTCTTAAAAAGCTCCTTTCTCATCTCTTAGAATGAACAAGTATACGAGTATCTGCATTGCCTTATGCGCGATAAGTGTTGGCATAATAAGTAGTAGTTTGGCTCAAGATACATCGTCTACGTCAGTGGCACCAGGTAATTCCCCTAATAAGTGATTTAACCATTTCAAATGCTATTTTTTGAAGATACATCTACATCTGCGGTGGATCCATGTGAAAGTTTATCGACTGAGAGTTGTGAACGCTGTGTTTCGTCATCTTTGACTAACTGCTCGTATGTGCTGCCATTCAGCGAGATACGTAACAGTGATAAATGGGCTTGCAAATCGGCAACTAATTTGATTACCCTTTACAAATCGATTTTAAACAGGACAGAAGATTGTGAGTATTCTAGTAAGATTTTTAATATTCACGGAATTGTATGTCTTTTTGTTTCTACAGGCCCACAAAACAACGATACAACTAGCACTGTGACTCCACCAGACACCACAACCAAACCTACCACTACAACTAGTTCAACTACTACCAGCACAACAACGCCGGAGCCTACAACGTTGGACCCAGAAACTACCACGCCTACTTCGACTACCCCTACAACACCACCTACAACACCCCCTACGAGCACCACAACTGCTCCACCTACGCTCATTCCTACAAATGCTACAACTCTTCCTCCTACCCCTATCACAACTGTAGTTCCTGTCTCAACAACGACTCGTCCAACCACAACTACTGCTCCTCACACTGACGAGCGGCACTTTGACGCAGCCAGCTTCTTCGGTAATTTTCAATTGGTCAATTTATATGAAATCAGTTATACTTGCAAACACTTTTAGAGAATTATCATAGTCCTTGACACGTCGAACAATCCTTAGAGTTACACATTTAAAATAACGATAAAATTACTGAATTAAGTAAGCCCCGCCCCCTGCAGAATTATTTAATTCTTTAAAATAACGTCGATTTTGCCAAACAGCATAATTAGAATTCATGGTATTTTGCAGCTAGAATGGATCTCATTCAAAATAATCTTTTGTTGGTTAAAAAACTTGATAATTCTCTAATTTTATCAGGACAAAATGATCTTTTTGGTTTGTGTACTAAAATGCGAAAGAGTGGAGTTTATCTTCAATTTGTCTTGCCTAGGTGGGTTCGTCTTGTTGCTTGGCTTGATGTCAATCGCATTTTTGGGCCTTAAATTCTACAGGGCTCGAACCGGGCGCAACTATCACACGCTGTAAGTTTATTCATCTCAGTCCTTATAATATCTTCTCACAAGTATACCAAACAATTCAATTCACATTATAAAGTAATGAGAAAGTTGAGTGTTAAATCAAGAATTATGTTGAAGTTATGTTGAAATACTCAGTTCTCAAAGTTCTTTCCTATTTCCTTTTCTTTAGGGAAATCTAACGTGTGCAGTAAATTTTTAATATCAAGAGTCGACAGGCAAAGGTGATCAGCGAAAACTTAACACTAATCCACGCACCCAAAAAGCAAAAAAGCACAGGTCTTTCACAACTATGCACGTTCGGTCATATGCGCTATGTGGGATGACTTTCTTGGAGCATTTTTTTTTTACTCTTCACGCGAATTTTCAAACACGTCTTTTAAGGACTAACCAATTTTAGTTACTCTATAGATTGGTTGCAGTTGTATATGAAACTTTTCTAAAAAGGCGTATACATTTTGGACTAATTGGCTTACGTTAATGCTGTCACTTTTTTCCCTCCAGGCCCTAATCCTAATTTGTCTTGCTGCTTTCTTTCTTTCCTGCTGACTGACGGATTGTTTCTTGGTTCGAAAACAACTTTAACATTTTGTTTTTGGTGAGGTAGCCTGCACGGGGATGGAGGGAACAGGTACGTGGATTTCAATCCTAGCGTCTAGGTGGTTACTTGGCGGGTTAAAATTTTTAGTTGGAAGTAAGAGAACACATATGTAATTCCTTGGCTGTTCATTTATTTGGGATATGATACAAATTTGTTGTAAGAGGGACAATCATAATTAGCATGCATCATCTTGCAAGCCTTATAAGCTGACACAGTAATTTTCCAAAGCATACAAACATTGTATTGGAGTCAAGGGTGAACTTTTGGGGGAGTTTATTTTGGTAATATGGAGGGATTTTTTTTTTTTTAAGAAATGACTTGGCCATATTCATAGTACATGTTCGTGGCTGTGATATTCTTGTCTTAGAAGCCTATTGTAACTGCTCTCCTTTTTTTAAATATTTTTTTTTCAAATATGTTTCCCCACCCAAAGTTTTCACACATCAGTCCTTGTCCCTTGTCTTGAAAAGTTATAACTTTTGGCTCTGGTAAAATATAAAGAGACTTGTCAATCACTAAAAGGAAAAATGGTTATGTTCACGGATGTAATAAAAAAGCAACGTAATCCACTTTTCGGCTCCTATAATACGTTTTTTTATGGATGTGGCGGTATCAAAAATCTCTCACCGATCGATCACGAGATTTATGCGCATTTGGGGACCCGGACTAAGAAGATGGATGGCTTTCATGTCGTGTGAAAGAACAGATGATGGCCAGAATAATTGAGAGGTACTAAAAAAGAATCGTTGTCTGTTTCATTTCGGGGGGAGTTGTGAATTTCGCGTAGCTGCTGGAACTTTCCGGTAGAACTCCCAACGACTGTTTTAAAACGTGTACATCTAGCTAGTCATCCTGGTACGACGGGTAGAGATTACGACGGGTAAAGTAATTGCATACAAGTCAGCTAGAGTAATCTACACCGAGAATTCGCGATGTTCGGAATGTGCGGTACATCTTAATAATTGTTCATTTCTCGGAAATCCCAATCAACTGTACTAACATAAAAAAGCAACGATAATTTTGTTATTTTGAATTAAATAGTAGCTAAATGAAGTGGATTAGTGGTTTTATTTATTTTCAAATGTGTAGAGACGGGGAGAACACGATCAGCCTGATTCGTTGTGACACTTTGGGTCAATACATTAGAATGAACAGTTTATATTATTTCCCATGCTGGTCGGCCGGAATTACTGTAGTAAACAGCTTATACGCTTAGTGAGGTAACTAGCGAAAATCTGGACAGATTTGCCTTTTCGAAAACGTATTATTTTTTTTTTAAATGACAGCATTTTCCTTTTAAAAATGTGAACCGCGAATAGGAAGTGTCTTTCTTCGCATTTCAGTATTCACGCTTTCATAGATAAACGACGTGCGGCGCCTTTCGAATGTTTACAAGAATAATTTTTATTTTAGTCACCATTTAAAGTCAACCCAAATAAAATAAGAATATCAGTGCGATTAACAAGTTTACCATGTAATATTAGTAATTTTCCTTCCATCATCAGGTACACGTATTACATTCGAGCAACTTGGGAAAACTTGCGTTGCGTTTTAAGAATCAGTTCACGTTCACGCAATCAGTGACAAATGCGTTGTTCTAACATTGCTTCAGTGAAAGATAAAACTTCTGCTGAGTAAATAGTATTTTTCGCTAGCTTGTATCGTCTCATGGACATACTATGTGTTCAGCAGTTTGCTATGTGCAAATGTTTGATGAACCCAAATGGTGACATATAAGGTCAAATTATCCCCCATGCCTGGAATGCCAAACCAGCCAACAATCCTCCAATGAATTCCCCGCCTTTTACTAGCTCACTAGCTATAACGATCCAGTGAACCGGACGATGGCAGCTACGGATTCCGCGGAGACAATCAAGTTTGGGCTTGTCATCGTCTCCGCTATCCTTTCGTACCGGAATGCAAGGTAAGCAATCTTTTTAGCTGTATTCTGCAAAAAAAGCACCCTATCGTCGAGTGTGAACCTCTATGTACAACTTGATCTTCTTACTGTTTATAAAGGTCAGTTCACAGTCTTTGTATTGAGTCACTCTTTGTATTCATAATTATGCGGTCAATACTTTGGGGTGAATTTCTTAACGTCGAAGTTTCAGTGTGTTGTGGCGAAGGGTGTTAGGTCATAAGATCATTATACGATGCTGACTAGGCCCAGGATAAGCGTGATAAGTGTGTCCTTTCTTGCATGGGACACGGCTTTGATGGATGGCTTCATGGCTGGTTAGTCAAGTGTCAAGACGGGTGGCCACCACCATACACCAACCCTCCTGGAAGGTCTCGATGAACTTGACTATTCTCTACATTGCTGCAGCTTCTAACTCCTAGCACTTTGTGCAACGAGTTTTTCTTGTTGGCTGACTTTCCAAGCCTAGAGATGACACGACGTATGATAAAAGAGCAGGAGACAAGTGAAGGCGAAAAACTTTTATCCCCCTTTCACCACCCCCTTCTGAATCTTGTAATCTAGCTCTGGATTTTTTTTTTTCTTTTGAGATAAAAAAAAGTTGAAAGCTCTTTAACAAAAATGATAACTTCTTTTTGCTTTAAGGACCCGAACGTTTTATTTTCAGGCACAAGCTCGAAATCACTAAGCTTTTTAAAGATTCTATATAAGAGAAAGCGGGGAGGAGGGGGAGGGGGTGAACTTGCGATGACGACTGCTTCAGCAAGTTCGACTTTGCTACCCGAAATCCCTGAATTCGTTTTCCGGGCCAGCGCATTCCGCGTCCGTCTTTCGGTCGTAGTTTCCGGTCAGTTAGCAATCCTACCTCGAAACCAATCAGATTCCAGCAAAGACATTTTTTTCTTTATTTTACTTCTTTTTTCTACGAGAAAGAATGGGATGGGCTAATTTTTTTAAAAGAAAACTTAAGAGCTGGTTTGTAAGAAATTTGCATACGTCACCCGCAATTGGCAAGATTGTGGGGAGCGGAGATAAAAACAAGCGGAAGGGAGGAAGAAAGAGAGAAAGAGGCTACTTGGTTATGCATGAGTTGCAAGATCTGTAATGCTTTCCTTGCCATAGTCGCCATTTTGTGGGTTTCTTTTCCTTTTCTATTGCTATTTTTTCCGTTTTTATTATATTTCTGTGTGTGTGTCGGGGGTGCGGGAGGAGAAGGAGGGGAATCTTTTTTTTTCCATGGTTTCTCTAGCAACTAATGGCTGGCTCTTTAGCCGGTTTGCTGCCACTGCCACGACCCAACCCATCCCTTGATTTTTCCCTTGCCAGTATAACTAGAAACTAGTGGTATATGGAAGCTCTGCAGAAATGCTGCGGGCCGGGATATTTTTTATTTTATTTATTTTTACCCTCCATAGCAGCGCTCGCTCGACTGTCTAAATGGAATGGGCTGTCATAAAGCTTTTATATGGTATCATACAGCACATCCCAGAATTTCTGTTTTTCGTCTTCATTCGCAAGTGGCTAGTTCGGAACGGGAGATTAATTCTAAATGTTGACGTCATCAAGGCAATGCCTTAAGGCGAGGAAACATAATTAACACAATAACAGATCGTCCAAGCATTAATTTTCAACCAGTTATTTTACTTTCACTTAAAGCAATTTGTTTTCAGAAAAACGTGAAATCCAAATTTCTACGCTGAATGGATTTTAATACTTGTACCTTTTAACTTATTTAAGCTCTCCGGCCGCAGAAATATGGCACTGTACATAGTAGATATTAGCATTCACTAAGATGCAGCGATTATGCAATCCAAGTTTTCTTAAAGTCTGCAGTTATGTCCAAAATCAAGTCAGTGTATTCCGTCTGGAATTACAGATTTTTTTTTATTTTCTACCAAACAAAATTTTGTTAAAAGTAGTGTGATCGTGGATGACATTATTTTTACAAAGCTTTTATTTGTACAATAAATCTGTGCCATTTTTGTTAAAATTTCCGAATAATCACGCTGTTTACAATGCTTTGTTTGCAATTTTTAAAAATTTTCAGTAATGAAGTACCACAAACTGAGTGTTTGTATTGTACTACTATTACCATTATACTTTTACTTTTGTTGTAATTTACAAGAAAAAGTATAAAATGAGCACAAGCAGGTACCAGGTACTATGTGTTCTTTTCAGCGTCGTTTGAAGCATTGTATCAAATCAAACGATCTTATCTCTAATCCAAGAATCCAGAAGCATGGGTGTCTTTTAGAGAAATTGCGTTGATTTGTGAAGAACGTTGCTGCTCCAGTGATTTGGTACCCCATTCAACTCGAAGTAAACGGGAATTCTCTCAGTTGGAGCTAAAATACCCCAAGACAAAATCAGTACACAAGTCGGCTCCACAAGATCGACGTTCATGTGAGTGCGCCTGGGAAAAGGGGAAAAAATAGAGGGAGCAGCATGTTCTGGTATATATTAGGAGACAAATAGAGCTCGTCAGGTGCAAATTCCCTGGTGGATAAGCCTTTGAATGGGAAGTCGACTGGAAAAGTTCGGGCAGGCGGTTACAGAAAGTTAAGAGACTACACGTTAGGGATTCTTGATGCTGGTGTGGCTTTAGTGAAAGAAATAAACTTGTCTCTTTCTTTGCACCAGAATCCAAGTCATTAATTTCGGAATTGTAACAAGCTTTTCATCCTCAAGACTTGGGGGCGGGGGAGGGGGAGAGGGAGAGAAAAAAATCTTAGCGCCTTTTTCCTCTTATTTTTATTTTCTCTTATTTCTTTTTTTATTCTTCTTCCTTTCGCTAAAACGCTTATCACGTTGCCAGCAAACGTTTCGTTAATTCCCTATTTTGCTCCTCGGGACTTTGAGACGTCAGAAACCAACTTTTTCTCATTTGCTCCCCAGATAAGCTTCTATTGCTCCCAGGATCTTCTGTCCTGTAACCTACCGTAACCAAACATAACACGTCATTCTTGTCTACCAGAGTAACTGCATAGGACTCCTCTACACAAGGCCGGTGTTGTGCAGCGAATGGGAGTTAAGAAAAAAAAGAAGGGAAAAGCTGGTGTGTATTATAATTTCCAAGAAGCCAGAAACGGGCTTGGAAAAGCGAAAGCTGTTATCAAGAATCATTCGCCTGGCTTCACCCCCACATACAAACCGCTAAGCCTACAGAATTGCATGATTCCCATCCCTAGGACAGGGCGGTGTGATGTTAAGGGAGAAGGCTATCAAGGGAAAAAAAGGAGAGGGTAACTCCTTGTCATCCATAAAGTTTGAAGAGTATAGTTATCCCCCTCTCTGCTAGAGAAAACGAGCTTCATGACGAAGCTAAAGGTGGGGGTGGGAGGGGGAATCAAAGTGAGGAGTCGAAGATCCAAGACCTAAGCGAAAAAGAGAAGAGAGAAAAAAAACGAAGACAGAGAAAAGAAGATGTTGGCAGGGGGATTTGGACGCGATCTTTGTCAGTTGATTGGATGGCGGTTGCAGCTTGCCATGGGTTAGCTCCGACTCGGGGCCAAATCTGTTGCTCTTTGAGAAGAAAACGTATCTACGGTATCAAGTTAACGAGATCATTTCGGGATGTGGCGATGCTGGTATAGCGTCTCCCAAGCTTAGATCCCATCCGATCCGGAAGCTGCCCAGGGAGACCCCCAGAAGGCGCTCTGCTCTGCTCGGGGAGCCAATGATTCGGGAATATACTAGACTCTATAGGGTCCATCAAGTTTTAGGGTCCGTTGCTTTGTTTAGCCGTGGACTTCCTAGATTCCTTTCCCTAACTGCAAACTTGACCGACTTTTGTCGGGTATTGTTACCCGCCCTCTTTTTTCAAGAGGAGTCATTGCGTTTCTTGTCACTCTTTCCGAAGAAATTTCAAAAGATGGTTGTTGGGGAGGGGGAAGAAGGGCCAGCAAATGAGGAAAAGCTTGAAGTTGTTGGGAACCTGGAACATAAGCCGGAACTTGTATGTCACCCTGAACACATGGCTTCGTGCAAGATGGCGGTCATCATTTTCCCGCCAAACTTTGAGCGTGGTCCACGCAATTTCGGATACAGCTTGTTTCCATAGTATTCGGGCTGCAGTTGGGGCCCTTAGCTGGGATCCTCGTCACACATAAAAGCTTTATGACAGCCTATTCCATTTAGAGAGCAGAAGTAGAGGAAAGAGAAGCTCGCCCGCTTCACCCCCCGTTTTCAGTGGGACAGGAAAAAATAGCGAACCAGACGAGACTTTTTCTGCGGGTATGTCATTTCTTTCGAACTATAGGAAACGAAAGGAGGGGAAACACTCTGGCTTAGCAGAAAAGGATAAAAAAAAGAACCCCGAAGTCGATTCAAGGAACGATTTCATTTGCCGTAAAGATTCTGCTGAGATATATTCATAGGTAACAGATTTTTTTTTGTATTCGATATAGGAGCGTTAATTGTAATGTCTACAAAGAATTATAAGCAATACATTTTGAGATATTTTTCTCGTGCAGTCGATTAAAATTCGGAAATTATAGAACTTCTTATGGTGTTTTTCGCATTAGTTTCGAATTTATTTAATGTTTTAATTTAATTGAATTTTAATAATAGTTGCGTGTGCTAAATTCAGAGTATATGGGAACTAAAACAATTACAGCGACGTCTGGCTTCATTTTTTGTAGTTTTATTCATGCATCAAGTATTCATTTGAGGGGGGGGGGATTTAGTATGATTATTAGTCTTCAAGGATTTATTTCTTGATTGGCATAGGATTCTCTAGCATGTCGGATAATTCCAATTCCAGAGTAGGACTCAAAAGGAAGGTAACCCAGGAAACGAAATTATTGCATGACCTACTATGAAACTTGCAATTGCATTTTTTTTTGCACTGCACTGTTTGGGCCTACTTTCACTCTTAGGGGCCTATCTTGTTTTAAACTTAATTATTTGTCGGTCAAATAGTCAATGAAACTGTAAGAAGTGTATAATGGATGCTAAAACTTGTTTAAAAAAGCGAGCTTGCTGTATTACATAAAGCTATGGAGGTTTTCCAGAAAGCTTCCAGCGAAATGTCTTATATGTAAATAAATAATCCTTACTTTTTGTTAAAAACAGAAAAAGTATCGTCAAGATAATTCCAAGCCAAATAATTCATTTCAATCCTACTTAACCGGAGTCCCGAGTATCATAAACATTTGCTCGGTTCCATTTGATTATTCATGATTGCGTCATTGTTGCTATTGGTAGGCAGCCTCCGAGTAACGGTACGGTACGAATCACCCGCTTGACATGTTGGTAAATACGTCGGTTAGCTTTTTAATTTAGGACGGGATAGGACACTAAATGTGACCAAAAATGAACTGCGAATGGCAAGAAAGAAAGAAAGCCCGAGTTGTAAAAGGGGACCGTTTATGACGCAGTCATAATAGTCAAATGTCGCAGTGTTTGGTTAGATAGAACCTCCTAACCTTGGGTGGATGTCCGAAAAACGAGCAGGGTTTTGCACCAAAAGTGGAAGTCACGAACTGCACAACTGGAACTGCTTGGGCTTTCGTTGCATGTATCGCACCACATGCGATGTTAATATAAGGAGATGACTGGTCTGGTCGCCCCCAAACGTTATAGGAGCCTCGGTGCCTGTCACCATTGAACCATCGTGCAAAGCTGAAATCCTCCTCAGAAATACCAATGTATATACGATCTTACTAGGATCTAGCCTCTTTTCGCCCGTTTCATCCCGTGCGGGGCGTCATAATGGACAAATCTTGTTTCCAAAAGCAGTTTCCTTTTCCTTCTCCAAGAAAAAACCTTTTTTGCCATTTTTGGAGTTGAAGTTCCTTTGGTTATCAGAGAAAGTTTTTCCTCTGTTTCCTATTTTGATCTTTTCTTTTCTGTCTTTTTTTCTGTTTTCTTTTTCGAATACTTTTGTGGATCGAGAATGATGTTTCGCTGGCCTGGGAAAATCTGCAATCCTTTCTGCTGATGCTGTCTTATTTGCAGTAAGGAAACATTGTCTTGTATATCATAGTTTCATCCTTGGGTTTTCCTAGTTGGGTTTCAGTTTACGATGACAACCAATTTATACTTACGTTCATATGACCTTATGGAAGAGTTTTGGGGCCAGAGGGTCGTCTGTCGGGATGATTAGAAATGGCGATTAGCTTTTTTTTCGTTCTTTGTTATTATCCTTGTTGTCGTTCTGCTGCTTTCTTGTTGCTTGGGCGAGAAAGCAAAATTAAAAGTCGTGTTTCGCGGAAACTGGAGAAGACCTAGTGAAAGAGTCCCGTCACAATGTTGATCATTTACAAGGGGGCGCTATGTAGAAAGAGGTTTTGTCCACATGCTTGAACCTGAGACATCTCTTTTCATCAAAGCTAAGAGTGATGCAATTTGTCATTACTGCGAAACAGGAGACTGACATGGCAGCCAACATTAAAGGATGAAGGGTACCAACAGGGTGCGGAGTGTAGAGATTTCGAAATGGGGGGAGTGAGGGTGAGGGTGGGAGTATAAGACAATCAGACGACAGCATCCCTCGTTTGGGAGTTGAAAAAAGCTTTGGGGGTGAGTATGTAGTATTCGTCTATACGGCCAAGCGGCTTCTCGTATCTCCCCTCTTTTGTTTTTCCACGTGACTTGACCATGATGAAAATCTTCTGCATGGGATGCCTAACTTTGGACTGTATTGTTATCAGGACTATAAAGCTGGTGAAACGTGTGTTAGGATGACGGTTGAGCTTTTGGGGGACTTTACTGGAATCTGATTTGGTTATATGTCTGGGACGTGAAATTTGTCGGGCTTGGTAGTCTGGAACCGACGAAGGTAATCGCATTTGGCTGTGTGTTACGTCGTCGTATGCTACTACGCGGCCTGGAATGGCCACGTACGTTATATTAGAGAACCAAATGTGCGTTAGTGCGTTAAGAACTCGCAGTTCGAGGCGAGATGACGTTACACTTCGAAAGTCGTTGAATTTAAACCAAACGTTCGTTACGTCAGAACGTTACTTAACTGTTTTTTGGCTAAACACTCTTTAGAAAAACGGCTAAAGGGCAATAGGCACCAAAAAAGAAACGCAAAACTCTTAAAAAGAGAACAAAACAAAGCATAACACTTCAGTGACGTCATGACTAAAAAGTGTGCGTACTATTCAGTGTGAGTGGGTAATCAGAGAAATTGTAAGCAAAACTTCATAGTTCTCAGAATAACAGTCAAGAGACCACTCATTGTAAATAGTAGCCATGGTAACAATCGTTGAAAACCATAGCATGACACGTCGGTGACGTCATGACTGAAAAGTCTAATAAAAACTCTTTAGACAAACTCTTAAGGGGCAATAGGCACCAAAAAAGTCTTAAAAAGATAACAAAACAATAATTATCGGTTGTGTCTGTTTTCGATTCATGCATAAAGCATTTAATTAACCTATTAGAAGAAGAAATGACCGCGAAAAAAGATCGTCGGGCTTTTTTAACGTGACAGACATATATTGGTGATGCCCGACATTTTTGTTTACTATTTTAAGCATGCAAATACATAGTAACCACGGTAACAAGGGATGGAACCCATAGCATGACACGTTCATGACGTCATGAGCGAAAAGTTTGCGTACAATTCACTCGTGTGAGTGGGTATTCAAAGAAATTGTAAACAAAAGTTGATCGTTCTCGTCATAACAGTAAAAAAACAACTCATTATAAAGGACACGTTTAAGAACTAATAAAACGAAACGTTTCTTTCAACACTTTGCATCTTCCAGATCTTAATTAAATGCTACAAATCCACATTGGACTC
This sequence comes from Lepidurus packardi, assembly GCA_023053545.1. Classification (NCBI taxonomy): domain Eukaryota; kingdom Metazoa; phylum Arthropoda; class Branchiopoda; order Notostraca; family Triopsidae; genus Lepidurus; species Lepidurus packardi. Next base: position 3,768,450 of record JAKZAN010000004.1, read on the forward strand.
ATTTGAGTTGCAATTAGCAAAGTCTGTGATGGAATTTCAGACTCCGAAAACACGTTGAGACGATAACCCATAACCTACTCCGTTTTACTGCGGAGATTTGTCGTTTTTTTTTTTCTTTTACTTTCCCCAAATTCAAATTTCTTCGGGATGTCAATATACTTTACATACTGGCTAAGGTTTCGGGCCAAGACGGAAATGAGAGAAATGCCAAGTAGGCGATTTTGGAGTCGCCCATAAATTGCCTGTCTTGTAGGATGAATTTTAGCTTGGTCTGTATATATGTGTATGTGTGTACGTGTATGTGATGTGTAGAGTGGGATGGCATACAACAGGAGACAGGGACGCTTGGGAGAGAGGTTAAAGTCTGATTTTTAGAGGTCCTTACCAAGTCAATAAGACAAATGTGAGACGCATAAAACGAGCGCAAATGGGAGAAGTTAGGAGGTTGGCAGGAGAAAATGATGTGCTTTTTATGCATCTAGGCAGATGAGACACGTTCTCATTTTTCCTGCCCGCTCTCTTTCTCTCCCGGTATAGAATTCCATTCTTGTTTTTCAAAAAAAAATATCAAGGAAAGCAGTGGGAGGTAAAAAGGTGGAAGAGCAAGCTAGAAGAAGGTTTGTCTTGATTAATTTGGCGCCTGGCTGCCATCCATCCGTGTGCCTTTAATTACAAAGTCCATCCATTAATGACACTTTTTGCCACCACAAACAGACCTCCTACCCCCAAAAAATGAAAAAAAAATAATAAAAAAATAAGATAAAACTCATTCAAGTATAGTAGGCTGAACCAGAAGGTCTTGTCGTGATTTTGTTTTTCGGGCTTTTTATGAAAACAATACGATCTCTTGGTTTAAAAAATTTAAAGGTAAAAAATTAAAAAATAAGAAGAAGTAAGGGAAATCATAAGAGAAATAAAGACCTCGAGGGGTTTATTACCCTTCTATGAGAAAAAAGTTGGCATAAACAGGGAGGTATAATGCTAGACGATATTATAGCCTTATCATGCTTTGGCGGATTATGGCCATAAGGGCAGTTCTCATTTCCCTGGGCTTGACTCCAGCAATCGAGAGCTTTTATAGCTCATGCACACGCAAACATGGGATTGACATATACGCTGCAGATCTTTTTTCCATCCACCCAATTGTTCTATGCTTAAGCTGAGCTAGCAAAAGCTTGGTGTCGAAAAAGAAACAAAAATAAAAACTAATTGTAACTGGTAATAAAATAAGAAGGTATAAATAAGGGGAACCCGTAGAAAGAAATACATTATTCAAGTTAAAAAAAAAAATAAGTAAATATAAAAACTGATTTGGATCTACGCTTCGTAGCGTCTCCCGTGTTCGAATAATAATCCATGTTGGGGTTGGCTTATGGAAGGACGTCCTATGGAGACAGGGACCAGGAGCAACTAGACGTGGTTTTAGTAATGCGTAGGAGTCGCCAGAGGCGCTGCGCTGCCGGAGAGGGCCATGCATTCTTGCCGTCTGCTGGACCCGGAAAGCTCCGGAGCGCCCAGGGTTTACCCGTCCACTGGCAGCCGTGGAGCTTCAGTTCTGTTCCAGACTTTATGGAGTAAAGAAGTAGGGAATTTTTGGTTGAGCTGTGAGTTTTTGCTTTTTAACTCTTGAAGAGCGTTTGTTTTGATTGTAATTCGTGACATTTGGACTTGGGAACTGTGCGAGAAAAAGCCTTGGGAATGGATCATTTCTAGGGTGGTTTAATTTGATAAATTCGAGTGATGTTGGACAGTATCAACAAAGCATTGTGGAGTAAATTAATCCCTTTTCATTGGTGCAATTTGAATGGGAACCGTTGAATCGTTTGGGAACCTTGATAACAATGCAAGGGTGAAAAACTTTGCCAAAGTGGGGAAACACAGCGAAAGAAAAAACCTTTGGACGTGGTCGGAATTTGTTTAAGTTAACAAGGTAATACGACGACCTCCGGAGTTTGTATTCGTGAGAAGAGCTGAAAAAGAAATAAGGGTGGTTTTTTACACAACGATGCGTGCCATACTTCGTGAGATTCTGCTCGTCGCGCTGAGTGTGGGATCTGTCGCATCCATGGCAGCCACGACTTCCATTTGTCAATGGAGTAACCATTTGCCAGCGAACAATCCGAGCTCCAGTTTCGCAGAAACCTATGATGGCGGTGAAGGACGCTTGACCTGCCGATCGCGGACCTTACAACAAGCCGATGACGACATTCGATCTGCTGGGCTGAGTAACGCGCGGTTAGAACGCACCACCAGTCTTACCGTGGAGTGTTCCGACGTCCTCTTCTTCGAGAGCGGTTTCCAGTCCTCGAGTCTCCATCACCTCGTGCCCCGGTTGCGCCAATTTGGAATCGTGGCTTGCAAAATCCGCGACCTGCCTTCGGGAGCCTTCGCTGGCTTCCCCGAACTCCGCCAGTTGTCCATTCGCACCGAAAATACGAACTGGCCAGCCATGGCTCTGTCCATGAGTCCGGAATCCTTTGTGAGCTTGAAAGAGTTGCGAATCCTGGACCTGTCCGATAACAGCTTACTAACGACGCCGGACCGGCTTTTCTGTCCGTTGCCGAGCTTAACGCACTTAAACCTGTCCACCAACCGATTACAGACCCTTGAAGTCTTGGGCCTCAGCGCGGCTCAGGAATGCTTACCCGAACTCACCGTTTTGGATTTGGCTTGGAACGACTTGGTCAGCTTAACCCCCCATGTCCTGAGTGGCTTACGCCGCTTGCAAGGATTGTATTTGCAACATAACGGGCTCCAGACGGTCGCGGATCAAGCGTTGTACAACCTGGAATCTTTGCGAGTCCTCAACTTGTCCAGTAATAGCCTGTCGGTACTGCCGCCTGAGTTGTTCCGGGACACGCCAGAGATCCGGGAGCTGGATCTGCGAAATAATTCACTCAACGTTCTGCCGCCCGGATTATTTGACGGTCTCTTGCAATTGCAAGTGCTCGACTTGTCCAACAACGCTCTGGCGTCGTCGACCGTGCATCGGGATTCGTTTCCCGGTTTGGTGCGCTTGGTGGTCCTCAATCTGGCCCATAACAGTTTGTCGCGCTTGGATGGCGCCGTGTTTAAGGATCTTGCCAGCTTGCAAGTCCTGCGATTGGAGCACAATCTCATCGACACCATTGATGCGGAAACGTTTTTGCCCCTCTTCAATTTGCATACGCTGGTCCTCGCTCATAATCGTCTGAGCATAATCGGCGATCGACTTTTGGGTGGCCTTTTTGTTCTGTCGTCTTTGTCGCTCAGCGACAACGCCATCACTCATTTGCACCCCGATGCCTTTAAAAACTGTTCCGGGTTGAGGGACGTGGATCTGGCCCGGAACCATTTGACTCGCGTTCCTAAAGCGCTCTCCCATTTAGCCTTGCTAAGGTCGTTGGATGTGTCCGGCAACCGAATCCTGCAGTTAGCCAACGATTCCTTTGTCGGAGTGGAACAACTCTATCACTTGGATTTGTCTCAAAATAGCGTGAGTACGATCCATAGGGATGCACTGGCTCCATTGACGAACCTCGTCTCACTCAATGTGGCGAATAATGGACTCGAAGGACTGGAAGCGAATGTCTTTGACTCGTGTCAAAGGCTACAAGTGCTCCGCTTGGATGGCAACCGACTGGTGGACATGAACGGGCTGTTCAACGCCCTCAATAGCCTGCGATGGCTCAATGTATCTTCCAATCGCATCGCCCTCTTTGATTACTCTTTTTTGCCCCTCCAACTTGAATGGCTCGACATCCATGGCAACAAAGTGACGGATTTGGGGAACTACTTTCAGATCGAAGCCCAGTTACGCTTACGAGCCTTGGACGCCAGCTTTAACCGCATCGCCAGACTCCAGCCCGAAAATATCCCCCACGGCATCGAAGAGCTACTCCTCAACAACAATTTGGTCGAAGAAATAGCCCCCAATACGTTTCTGAAAGCGGCCAACATCAATCGAGTGGACCTGAACGCCAATCGGCTCGCTCAGTTGGAGCCAGCAGCATTGTGGCTGAGTCCAGTCGACAGCCATCGCGATTTGCCCGAGTTTTCCTTGGGCGACAATCCCTGGGTCTGCGATTGCGGCTTGGAATGGCTGCCCCCTTTGATTCAACCGGCAGGACGCTCGCGACAACAGCCCCGGCTAGCTGATCCGGCCGATATGTTTTGCACGCTGCCCTTCAGCCGCTCCTTTTCACCCAATTCCGTCGAGTCGTCCCGTAACGAGACGGCGCTGGTCCAGAACGTGGTCCCGATGGTGGATGTATCGCAAGACCAGTTTTTGTGTGAGTATGAGACACACTGCTTTGCCCTCTGTCATTGTTGCGATTTCGATGCCTGCGATTGCGAGATGACTTGCCCCCCGGGTTGCCATTGTTATCACGACCCGACCTGGTCAGCGAACATCGTGAATTGTGCGGCACAAGACATGGTGGAATTTCCCGGAGGAATTCCCATGGACGCGACCGAATTGTACCTGGACGGTAATGTGCTGGGGGAATTGGGCAGTCACGTGCTGATCGGGCGGAAAAACTTACGCGTTTTGTATCTCAATGCCTCTGCTGTCACGAGTCTGCGCAACCGAACCTTCCACGGCCTGGGCGCTTTGACGGCCCTCCATTTGGAGGATAACTTACTGACGGAAATCCGCGGCTCGGAAATGGAACCCTTGGAGCAGTTACGCGAACTCTACTTGCAGAATAATCGATTGACTTATGTCTCTGAGCTGGCATTTGCAGGCTTGCGGGAGCTTCGGGTGCTCCGTCTAGATGGGAACGCGCTGGTCAACAGTTTTGCGGTATGGCGATTAGCCGGGAATTCCCACTTGACGGAAGTCTCCTTGGCGAGGAATCCTTGGTCATGCGACTGCAGATTCTTGGTCGAACTGCAGTTGTGGGCCGCACAATCGGACGCTTTGGCCGACGCGGATATTTTGAGTTGCGTGGCGGGGGAGAGTCCCCATGCCCCCGAGGGGGTTGTGTACTGGAATTACACCGACTTTAATGCTACGTGCGACAGTGCCCTTCACATGCACCGCCGTCCCGTGGTGCTGCCGGCCGAGTATTTACCTGTCATGATCGCTACCATGTTGTTGTGCTTGCTGGTCGTCATCACCTTAGTATGTGGCTTCATTTACCGCGAAACCGTCAAGCTCTGGGTGTTTACGCGCTACGGCATTCGACTCTGCCAAAAAGCGCATCGTTACCCCGCCGCGGAAGAAAGCGATAAACTTTTCGACGCCTACATCAGTTACAGCCTGAAAGACGAACAGTTTGTGACCCAAGTTCTGGCGGCAGAATTAGAGCATGGGAGCCCCTCCTATCACTTGTGTCTGCAGCACCGCGATCTCGCCAACTTGCTGCCCAACAATGAAGACCCTCTTCGATTCGGCTTAGCCGTGTCGAAAAGAATCGTGTTGGTCGTGTCTCAATCCTTTCTCGAGGCGGAATGGACCCGCCCTGAAGTTCGTAATGCGCTCACCAGCGCCTTGCGGAATAAACGGCACCCGTTGCTGGTCCTCGTCTTCCTCAGTCACCCCATGGAAACGGAACTGGACGCCGACTTACGGCTCTTGACTCAAACGGCGCCGCTCACCAAGTGGGGAGACCGCGGATTCTGGCCCAAACTGCGGTTCGCCTTACCTGACCCTTCTTCCAAGCATTACCTCCAAAACATTCACGCCGGGCATCTCTGGTACCAACCCGCGGACTGCACCGCGACCGAATCCAAACCGCACATTCAGCCGCAAGAGCCAAGCGCCCCGGAACTGCACTCGTTCCCTTCTGCTCGCCGCTATACCCACACGCCTACCAATTACGCCCTGGGTATTCCCACCAGTCACACGTGTGTGACTTCACCCGCTCCAGCCGAAGATAATTATAATTCCTCGGCGTGTTCCCGCACTAATTATTCTCGTTTGGAGCACTCGTACATGACCGTCGACTCGCCTGAGCCTATTTACTCCAGCTTGGAACCCGTGGAAGATATCTATAACCGAAGTAACAGTCACAGTTCCACTACGCCTCTTCAGAATTCCTCTCAGCGAATTCAGCCCCTGCCAGCCGTTTATCGATCCGCAGCGGGGGATGGGGGGTTGTCGCTGCATCGGGGTCGCGAGAATCAAGCAGGGGTTGGGCTAGGTGGCTACTCTTACGGTTATCCCAATCCGATGCCAAACATTGCGGTGAACCCGAGCCATGTGTTTTTGTCTCGGGACAAACGTCATCAACAGCACCCGACCTTCCTAGTTTAAAAGAAAAAAAGGGCTGCATGGAGGCGAGCGAAAGCCCATGGAAAAGGAAGGGGGATAATGTTAGCGACATTGACGGTCAAGTCCCATTTTAGCCAAGCATGAGACAGAAATAAGAAAAAATTGCGAACAGAGGAAGCTAATTTTTGCTTGAAACATAATAAAACTTTTGAGTGGAAGCGATTAACTGTGATAGCAATATAAATACGTGTACATCTTCAAAAAAGCATAGCATGAGTTTTTATTGTTTGTTTTATTTCTTGGTTAGCCGTGCCAATAAGTGAATCAGGAACGGTTTTTTTCTGTCAACTATGCAAGTGATGTGCGAGAAAATAGTGGATTTTGTACATTACGGAAAATGCAGGGGCGGGGCCTAGTCATTATTTCGAAGCGGCTTGATTGTGTACATACTGGTATATATATATATAAACTCACTTTTGAATTAATGGAAAACACCAGCCTTGAGTTTCTATTTTGGGGGGGGGGGGGGGGGCTATGATGGCTTATTATTAGATACTAAAAATTGGATTTGTGTTTCAGTGGATATGAGACAGATCACTAGGAAGGTCAATCTGATTAAGGATTAAATGCGCCCGCCGAAGGCGTACAAGTTTATATGGGAGTTACACATAAAGAAGCCATGCGTATTTTTGATATTGGTTGTATTTTTTTATTATTTTTTTTGGTCTGAAGACAAAAGGGATGGCAAGTTTGAGTTTATCGGAAACGTTTGCAAAAGTCGAGCTTGTTGTCAGACCACGTGGCCAATTTGCGAGCTTAACTTCTTACAGCCTTGGTCTATAGAACACCAGTATACGCTCTTCAAGCAGTTCCTGCTTAATACTGTAAACTTTGACATTTAAGAAAAAACTATGCATCTCGTTAGGCCACAGAATATAGGTTGCTTCTAAACGTGATGCTGTAGCCGAATGTGGTGTTAGCCGTATAGACTGAAGTTTTTCGGTGGTTGAGTTTCTAGTTGTTTTTTTAACTAACCGGGAATAGCTGAGTTTCTTCTGAAAGAGAGAATGCAAAGCTTTCCAGTTTTTTTGGGGTGGAGAGGGGTAGATTGGGCTGAATAGTGTTGTGTTTAAGATCGATCCGCTTGTCATACGAACGAAGCTCTGCATCTGACATCTCCTCATTAGTAGAAGGATAAAAAGGCCCCAGGGTAAATAAAAGTGTAAGCTCTTTTTCTTCTTAGGAAGACATTGGGCTTTAGAGAAGTTATAGACAATAAATGTAATATTTCTTTTTTTTCTGTTAACACGTATTAAGTTGACTGAATTAAAAGATAGTCACTCCTTCGTGCCGAGTACCTGATACCTTTATAGTCATAAAGAAATTTAAAGAATTTTCTTACATTTTTAAAATCGGACCAAACTGTAAATTAGAGTATAGGAACAGAATTTGAAGGCAACCCATTGTTCAAATTTGTTTTATTACCAATTCAGTATGGTAAACGACGTTAGAATTAGACAATTTTAACACGTATTGTAAATATAGGGATTTTTTTTTTGCAGGGCACTCGAAATACCCGAAAAGCACATTAAGCTAAATAAAGCGCAATTAAGACGACAAAACCAGCACCGTGGTAAAATTCCAAAGGCCCACTTCCTATCGCTTGGCCATTGTGTGTGTAACTTATAAATAATGCTCGCGATAACAGGAAACGTGCTCTAAATGCCATGTCCTGAGATTAAGCCCCATTATATGCGTATTGGAAAACCGGAAATGCAAACTAAGGCCGATCTTGACACGCTGCTGCAATATCGACGACACACCACGTCAAAGCAGCTTAGAACCAGGTGTTAATTGGCATTCATGTTAAAATTGGTGGGGCGGAATTTGCGTCATGTCATGTCAGCACTACTTAAACCGAGGCCTGGGGTTTTTATATCTGAATTAAGTGGAGGGGAGAATTGTATGAGGTATAAAACAGGAGATGGGGAAACAGGCAATTCAAATTTTTGAGGTGATCGGGAAAAAAAAATGAGGATAAGAGTCGACGCTCGGGCGCAGATGATGGAGCGAGGGCTGGTTTTAAATTACATTAGGTAAGTTGAGGGGGTCTGGCTAGCGTGATGGGAGCAGGTGGGTAGTACCAGCTCGGGGTGAAGTAACTGCACAAGTTCGGGCCAAGAAGGTTCAGGTAGGAGCCCGAAATGCCGTATCTTTTGACAACAGCAGCCACCTTTAGCCTCCACGCGGTAGGTCTGTATCTCGCATAGTAGCGGATTAGAATTGTAAGGAACGATATGGAGTTGAGGTTTCGGGAAGTTCTTTTGAAACGGAAAAACTAGCGCGACTGGGAAAAGGCAGAACCTCATGCTCCCCAAGTCGAAATAAAACTGCAGGATAAGGGGGAGTCCTTCTTGAATTTGTGAGAGGGAGAAGCTTAAAAGCCGGTTCCGTATGGGACCTTGTTCTTTAGTTGTGTAGCCTAACACCTTTGGCAGAATAGAAAAGCTTGTAGGGAAAGCCAAAAGCTAAGGTTATTGTGACCCAGGTGTCACAATAACTAAAACGCTTTTATATGCGAGCTCAATGGAACAGACTTGTATTGCTGGCGGCTTGTATTGCGTTCTATACCCTTTTGCCAAAAGATGGATGAGATCCTGGCTTTTCGGGGGTTTTATATTCATGAACGTTGCGGTTCGCCAGATCTTTAACCACCTAACCTCGTTTTTAACAATAAAAGACGGGCGACCTGGTGCTCCATGTGGTGTGCCTGGGTGGCTTCTTGGTTTTTCGAGTGTTGGGGGGGGACTCTGGGACTTTTATATTCGATTTATTCAATAGGAAGACACCTGGATGTTATAGTCGTGATGTCTTTCAAAAGTACCCATAGAAGAACGACAAATGTGCAATTGAAGGGATTCAAAATGGGTCTCTGGTAAACCCCCCGTCCACTCAGAAACGGAACGGAAACACAATTTCTGTTTGCTGTCTGTTTACTGATGAAGCATTGTTGAGCTCTCAAGTTGCACTTAGAAATAGTTGTATACGGAACTATAATACAAGTCCTATAGCGTAGTTCTCCTATATAAGTTATTGTTGACGAGTTAAGCATGTTTTTTTTCGTTGTTTTTTTATCTTGTAATTTTAAATTATTAAAAAAAAAAAACTTTATTTTGCAAGATTTAGATCTTGAACGGGATGGCGCGTTATCAAACATCCAAACACATCTCATCCGTGACTAAACTTAGTATGCGTTTCTAAATGGAAACATTTTGGCCATAAATAAAGAAGAAATTGCTTGTTTTTTTTAAGTGGAAATAGTGTTTTTTGCACTTTTTACTCGTTTACAAGTCAGCTTCTCCCGTTTTGGACCCACTAGGATTTCCCAAGCGTTTGTCAGGGACGATGGAATTCTTGTTTGAATTGGTGGGGGATCGATGGCAAAATGGAGACGGTCGCGGATGAACTCTATGGGCATTGAATGGCCTGGTGCAGGCAGGGGGTTAAGAATGCTTGACTAATCGCTGTGGTGGCTACCCTTGGTTTGTGCACACAAACTTAGGTAGTAAAAACGGCTTCAGCGGCGGGGAAGCGGTTCTTTTAGCTGGTGGGAAAACGTCCCATTTCTAACCCACACAATAAAAATTGCCCATTTTGAAAGTCTTAGTCGTAGTCGTTTCCTTTTCCCCAAAACTGACTTTTAAGGAACCTAAAATATTTATGTCCCTTTTACTTTTGACTATATAAGGAAAAAACAGGAAACAAGGTGCTTCCCCAAAGAACATGTACCCAGAATTGAACGAAAACAATATCAGAAACTACCCCCCCCTCCAAAAAAAAAATTGACTGTGGAGGCGACATGTTGGGGCCAAGGTGTCACGAACTGCCAGCAGATTTCTCAACAGGAACATGCGAAGGTAGCCATGTGTTTTTCTTATATCCCCCCCATTCCCCTCAAATCCCCAACAACAGAAAGTTGGAAAGCCCTGTCTCTCCCATACATAGAATGGATGATGACAGGTGTTGATGAAGTGGGCAACATAATCAGGTTAGTCGTCGGTAACATGTCACTTCATGCAACATTCGTCCCGGAAGGTTTTTCTCCCTTATATTCTTTTACGTTTCGTCGGACTTCGGGGTTTTGTGAACAGCGATCCGTCTTCCAACTCCGCCCTCTATAACCCCCACAGGGAGGATTTAAATGGAACTTTCCGCAAGGACCTGGAGGTTTCGGTTCAAGGCTTACAGCAAGTCAAAAATGAATCCTTTCTCCGTTTTTTATGGTGTTATATTATTAGGTTAAGGGAAATTTTGTTTCGTGTTTTGATGCTAAGGCAATGAAATAATAAAAAAGGAAATGAGGGCAATCAAAAAGAGTGCGAGCTGGCAAGTCATCGAGGTAACTTTCCCTTTCATCCCCGGCCCCATCCAGATCTCCACGGTTCACGTATGCAAATTAAATCAAGATCAAGACCTTGCATAAATTGGATAACACGAGGTGAGAATGGAAACTGCTTGGAATTTCAGGCTCTTAAAAGGTGTGGTTCCTTTTTAGCGTACTGACTGACCTGAATTTGAAGGCTTGCGATCAGCATCACGAGTTACCAAAAGGTGGAAGCTCATTATTCATACACTTTTAAGAGTCACGCAAAGCCGTGGTTCCAACTTACGCAACGATAAAGAAAGTGAAAATCAGCTAGAGGGAATCTAGGACAGACAGAAGGCAGCTTTTAGACGCCTCGGAGGTCACCAAATTAAAAAATCGAACTTAAAGTAGGAGTTAAAATGCAAATAGTCGTCCAAAACTTCGTTCTTGAGATAAGGATAGATGCTAGTGGATTAATAACACTCAAGCGGTAAAAAAATGTGTTCCATATTTTGCCCTTCGGTAGCCGTTTACGAATTGGCTTGCCAGCTTTGGACCCATCACGTCACAGACGTGCTACCGTTTGGCGTAGTGGATCTTGCTACCATGGTTTAACCTTTGTGTCAGTATATAGGTCCGTGTCGTCGGAACAACATGTTAAACCTATACCTTTTTGACACGAAAAAAGTAGCGCAGTGCTTTGCAGGGGATGTGTAAGAACGCGCATTGTTTCTGCGCATGAAACGGCCAACAGAATAACATTATATCCGCGTGCTCAACTTGCATTGAGATAGTCTTAAAAAGTAGAATAAAATTATGTTTAGGGCATGTCAGTTTCCAAAGTCGCGATTTGGCTGTTTTTTTGCGTAGGGGAATAAAAATTAATTTGCTTTTTTTAAATTACTAGAGGCAAATATTGAAAAAAATGTCTTGACTTGCATCTTAATTTTAGCTACATTACTGTCAGAAAGTTTTGTAGTAATCTTCAATTAAGAGTATTTCTCCTTACCCCATGCTATCGTGGCATAGAAAGCTAAGCCACGGTATATAGGTTAATTTTTAAAGTAGTATTTAAACAGTCTAAAGGTTAATAGCTTAATGCCTAAGGACTACTTTGTGCATGATCGAAAGAAACGTTTTTTTTAAGCAAATTTGTTTTATGGTGGCCTTTGCCCTTTAAGAGACTTTTAAAACTCTGGTATGTCTAGGAAAGTTTCGTAGGGGCCAAATGTCGAGGTAAATATCTGTAATTTACGGCTAATTCCCCCCAAAACGGAAAGTTGGTAGCTAGCTAAGTTGGGGTGTATACCAATTGCTGGGAAATAAATCGTGGAAAGCGAAATGTCGACAGGTTAATCCTCACACGAAAAGCCCTTGGTGCCAGAACACAGGCCAAAGGTATAAACGACCCTTGCAACTGTCACTCTTAACGTCCTCTTCTTACAGCTTTGGCCTCCTACGGGGGAACCATGTTGGTGGCAGCGATGGGGGTTTGTGTGGGATTTTGGCAACGAAATCTGGCATTGTCAGCATAGCGTGTTTGCATACAACACAGACCAAACAGACAAAGTTTCGCCTGGCTTTTTGGGTCAATATTATGGTATTATTATGTGATTAATAACTCTGCTTTATCCTCTCAAATTCTGTTCTTGCAGGAGAACCTTCCATGGGCGTATATGGAGATGAGGAGGAGCATCTTACAGTTGAGCAAAGGAGCCAAAGCCTCTCCATCTCACTCTCTTTGGAATAGATAAGAAGGCTAGAGAAAAGGCTCTTAGACGTATGCAGCAGTCACCCTAACTCCCGATGCTTCTATTGTTACACAATTGGAATGAGCATCAGCAGTAATCCCAAAGTCTCATTGACACAAATACAAGGGGCTGTACCCAATAGCGAGTCAAGTGGGCTTTCCAGATCTTGGGAGATGCGCGCGGCATTCCAAATGGAAGGATTTAAGATACTTAGCGCCCCTTCTGGTTAACCCGTAAGTGACAATCAACTTTTTTTTTAGGTACTTTTCGTTTTCCTTTCATTCTTTAGTCTGGATCTGGCTCGTGTGTATTTCCCCAAAGACTTAAGGCCTTTCAAGCGCTTTAGAGTACAAGAAAAAAATGGTCTGTAATTTGCTTCATCAAGCCGAATGGCTGACCATGTGGTCATTATAGGTCTGGGTCTTTTTATCTCTCATCCCTTTATAGTCTTTGTTAAGTCCCCCCTCGCAGATTTCCCTCTCCGCAGCCACATCAGCAGCACAAACACACATTGAGGGGAAATTAGTGGTAACTGGCCAAGACATCAGGCGTTCGTTCTTCTTGGGGGCCCAGGAGCCGTCGAAGATATCCCTGTCGTTTCCTTTGACTCGGCTTCTTCTTCCTTTTGCTTTTTAACGACGTGACTGTCCTGGTCCCTTTCCCCTTAACGAAACGATGGGTTGCGTAGAGCAACGGACGGCGGACCAAAATGGCGATGACACGAAACGATTCAAGGCCTCTAATTAGCGTGATCCAGTTGTGTGCCGAGCTTGATCTTTTACTTGGACGTTGTGCGTTGGACATTTCATGTGATACATGCCACCCTCTTTTGGGGACCTTTACGCGGGTCCTTTTGGTTCCTTAACTGTGGGTATTTTATGAGGCCGCGGCAGCAGACGGAACGTCGGCTTTGGGTGGATGGTGGACAACTAAGGGTCCGTGGACAGACGGACGGACGGAACAACAAATGCTTATGAAGCACGGCTATTGCTTTTGTGGCTACAAAGAGTCATAGACAGAACGACAGCTCTTCGACAGCTAAAACGACCAAGACGAGGCAGCCGAGAAGAGAAGAGAGGAGAGAAGGGGTGAGAGTGGGGGAGGAGGAAGTTAGTGTTAGGACTATAGGAGAGCGACCAGAGAAAAAGAGAGATGGTGGTCTTGGTTTAATGCCATGCAGGACGTGTAGCCATTAGTGACATCCGGGACGAGAGACGAGAGGGTGTTAGTTAGAGACGGACCCACACAGGAACGCACTCTGCGAGTATAAGAGTAGTATCACAAGGGGGTGGAAAAAAAGGATCTGGCTGGGCTTTGATTGTGTTTGGGGGATGGAAAGGGAAGAACTCTTCTTATGGCTCTCCCGGAATTGTTTTTCCTGGTTAATAGGAATTTGGCCGGGGAGTTTGCTGGAATCCCGGAATGTCCCTCACACAAATGAAGGTTAAGTTAACTTGAAGCAATGCTCGGTATGTTCCTTTTGTCTCTTCACCGCCGCCCCCACCTTCTGGTTTGAAATGTCACAGAATGGCCAAGTTCTTCCACTGTGTGTGCATGCGATTTAGATTTAGATTTGCCCCAAGTGGTTTCCCCGCACATATACACACCATGTGATCGACAATTGGTAGGAGTCCTCTACTACAAAATAGATCAAAAGAAAATTGCTAAGAGATTTCCTTATCTGAAAATGCAAAGGGACATTGTTGGCTGTAACCCCCAGCTTGAAACACTTAAAAAGGAAGAAAAAATAATAGATATTTCAGGAAGTGAGATGTGGAAACTGTTATGCTTTATAAGGTCGACATGGTTGTCCGCAACAATGTGGCGGTCTAAGGGTTTACATTCAAGCTAATGACTTCTCCAGGGTATAGATCAATCTCCTTGACTGTGTGTTTGGAGAACCTTGGTGGTTTGAGAAGCTCACAAGATAAGATGTGTCTATACGCACTTTTGCCCCGCACAGATTTGGTATACATTGTATAAAGTCTTATCATTTTAAAATAAATGTATAATTTCTTAATAACCACGTCGTTTACAATAGCTTCTCTGTACTTCTATTCGTTTGGCAAGTTTCAATAATGAATTCCTTTTAAATGAGCGTTCTTATGTTTGTAGTTTTACATGTTTCGCTCTGGTTTCTAAATAAAGTAAAGTAAAATAACGGCACCGCACGTTTTTTTTTTCAGTATACGGTAATGTACATTATACATATGTACAATGTAAATTAAAGGCAAAATTTGTAATTATTTATAATTTTCTTAAGTTTGAGTAATTAGACATGCCATTGATATTTTTTTGTTTATGGTTTAGAAAAATCTTCTCAAGTTTTAGAAAACGAAATAATTGTTGGCTTTGTGGCATAAAAACGTAGAAATAAAGAATAAAGTGGTTCAAAGTTGCCTTTTCTTTCTTATCTTGTTTGTTGGTGTTTTAAGAGTATTGTTTAAATCGGACAATTTAACTAAAGGATGTTTTGATTCGCTCAAGAGGTACAAAAAACTCGTGTTTATGCTTGGCATCTGGCTTAAAGTTTTGCATTCAGAAAGCGAGCGTATCAGTGGATTTTTTTAATATTATTATTTATTAGAACACCCGAGGAGATAAAACAGGGGCAGCAGTATTTTAATGACAAAGAAAAGAGCGTCTATCAAGTGGAGATCATTTGTTTTCATTCGTGGACTATTAACAGACTCTAAGGAAGAAACAGGATATGATCTGGAATTAAGTGAGACAAAAAAGAAGAAGAGCGAGGAAAGCCTTGGCTGCTGCTGTTGTTGTATGTTTCGCGTACAGGGAAAACCGAGTCAGAGGGGAGAGCTGAGAGAAGCTTAATTTAAGTCAAGGGCTTCTTTCCTCTTCCTCGCTCTCTTGTTTGCCTTTCATGCATAAAAGGGTCGAGGAATCTGTGTCGTTTTCTTCCGTTCATTTGCGGGATGAATTTCCGAGACAAGAGAACTAAAACGAAGAAGCTGCGACAGCCGTTTGCTTGGAAAGCTTCATGCCAGACACTTTTGTTCATCTGTCCTACAGGATTAAAGGTCCCCTAGTCTTTTTTCCCCGCCGTTTGTACTCCTCCGCCAGAGGAATGACAAAGATGGATTCCGGTTTACTTGCCCGCACCCTCGACTAGAACAATCTGAAGAGTTAGGCCTATATATGTTAAACCTGGCGTATATACTTAATTAGCGAAACTTCAGACGGTGCAAGACAAGACACGTTCTTTTTGCCTTCTTTGAAACAGTTTATTTGGAATCTTTATTTTAGTTCCAACATCTTATTGTATTCTTTTGCTTGTGGTAAATAGTTTTTCAGTTCAAGTTATATATTAGCTCAAATAGAAATAACGCGTCAGGAACTGGGGAGATTGTAAAAAACAGGTGTGCTGGTTTCTATCTTCCAACTCGTTCTTTGGATTCCTGGGGAGTTTGCTATATTCTAAAAAGGAGTCCAATCTTTCGATCTTTTATGGCTTTTTAATGTCCGCGCGTGAGTCAACAACATTTTGTGGCGTGCATGGAAGTATCAGCATTGCAAGGGACGTCGCTATTACTATATGTATTCACTTCTACCGGGAAGGAATCTGTTTTTTTGGAGGCTTTTTATGAATAAACCCTACCCTCGAAAAGCTTCAAGTCAAACTAAAAATCGCCCAATTACACATTCATGAGATGGCCATCGAGGCGAACGAGAGAAGAGGTTACTATAGACCAACATGATTTGTCATCATTAGATCCGTCATGCGGACCAAATTTATTGCAAAACGGGTCTGGACGGGCCTCAACTTGTGCTGCTCTAACATCACATCAGTGTTACATACACACCAGGACATTTGCAATCTTCGCGAAAACAGTCAATGTTGTTGCTCTTGATATATCATTAGAGTCTCCCCACATTTGTCATAAGTCACGTCTTGTGTCAGTTGATATCAAAGCCGAGTTGTGTATGTCGTGACGTCACGTGCGAACTACTCCGTATGATAACAGGATGAACGTCTCGTTTCTACTCTTAATGTTTCTTACTGGTAGCCATAGGATTAGAATGTGATACTCTTGCTCGTTTGAGCAGCGTAATGGAGTCGAAATGGAACGCAGCGTCAAATAGAACCCGAAACTCGTAAAGTTTTGTATTCATACGTGTTACATTTTGCGTTCCCATGCCATATTTGACTGGTAAAACAAAGCACATTGCTGACTTCTACAAATTTCAGTATTAAACTTTTCTTCAAGATTGTGACTTTTACATTGTAAAGTAAAATTTTCAGGGTAATTTTGGAAGTATTGAATGGGTTATAACGTATGGTCAGGAGACGTGTTAACTGGGACAGACTTTGTATTACGTTACATTTTCCGTTGAATTTCTCTAAAATTGGTTCTGAATTTTTGCGTTGATTGATGAATGGAGAGTATGGCTAATCTACTGTACTTTGATGTAAAATTCCTCGCGAATCCGGTAAAAGTGCTATCGTTTTCATAGGCTTATGTATTACAGTACCTCTTAAGAAATTCGTGCTAAAATACTGTCTATAAACGTAGCTGTATATTTTAGAGATAGTATTATGCCTTACTGCACTTTTTGACGTAACCATACGTACGAACGCGTGGGATGAAGTGTAAAGGATTCACTTGAATAAGTTTTTACAGTGTATATAATTTTAGTTTTGAATTTCTTCATATTGTGAATTTTACAAATGTAAAGGTCAATGTTGGAAATAATTATATTTATTATACATATTTTGTATTTTTGGAAATATCAATATGTTGTTTTGATTACTAATATTTTTTATGTTCTCGCAGAAATCACGTACGTCCTATTATATCCTATCCATCCAACTCATTGAAAGCTTAGATTTTAAGGGGCTTTCTTGTTTGCGCACGCGAAAGTATTGGCATTAAAGTAAGTATAACATTTTGCGCAAATCCGTTACAAATTCGTATTTTAGAACGGGTATTTCTAGAACTACAGGTTTTACTTTACAGTGAAATAGCTGGTAAACTCTTAACGGTTGAAAGAAATGTCAAGGGTTAGAAATGTCTGAAAAGTTCCAAAACATTTATACAACTAAGGTCTGAGAAATTATGTACAATAGCGTCGGGGGAAACAATAACTGAGCGAATCTTATCCCGTCGTTGGAAGTGAGACAGAATAGCCTTGTTCTGTGTTGTGTAGCAGCTGCAACCGTGGGGTGAAGAGCATCGTAGCGCTGAAGTACGTGATTGTCGACAACACACCTTCATTTGCAAACAAACCTGTACAAGTAGTCGTGTATGTTTGTGTCGTGTCGTTTGCAAACGCTCCCTACGCCCCACTCGGACAAATGTAGGCACACACACACACAACAAAGAAAAAAATAAGACGAACTCTCCACAAACCCATCAGCTATGCTTGAAACAAACACTTGAAACTGCTTGTCATATTCCCCCGTCATTTCATTGTTAAGGTTTTAGTTTTTGTACAGCACCAGGCTGTAATCTGGTTTTTAGTGCTGCCCTCTGAGAATTCTTTCGCAATAAACTCGAAAATGAAAATTTTTCTGAAGGGACGATGATATTTCATCACAGGTTTTTATGACACCGAGTCATTGAAAGGCGATGCCTCGTAAAATAGGACCAAGAGTGAAGAGGATGAAAAAGATTAATAGTTAAAGGCTCCAGCGATGTACCCTGCCCATTATTGACCATAAATCAAATAAGCGCATGGACCCTAGCTTGATTTTTTTTTACCCTCAATTAAAAATTCCATTTACTATGACCACATCCGTCCAAGCTATCTCAATATAGCGGACCTTGGTTTATACTGCCCACGCTTTAGGGTCTCTACGTATATGACTCGTCATAATAACCTTCGTGGTGGACAAGGATTGCGTTCTAGTTTCTTCTTTTCGTTTCCTTGTCCAAAATGAAGATGTCCAACTTTAATGAATGTTTGCAAGGGTTGACGAGATTTTGACGTGCTCAACCTTTCGGCTGTTACAGCTTCTGTTCGTACAACAAGGGCTTGTGTTTTAAGCAAAACTTGCGGTAGTTTTATTTTATTTTTTCTTCGCCGCTTTAATCTCTGTCAGGGCTGGCCTGAAAAGGAGATTTTGTTTCGGATCGCCGGAGCGTGATGACATTGTTGTTGTATTGGCAGAGAGAAAGAGAGAGATACGGGGGGAGACAGAAAGAGAGGGGAGGGAGGCTTTCCGACAATTTTTCTATCAGACTTGATGTGACGAGAACCTCAAAGGCCGTTTTGCACGCAAAAGAGTCATTTCAGTAATCTTCGGCGCAAGGGAGGTAAATTGAACATCCACCAAACGAACGGAAACCCATGTACAGTCTACGTCCCGCGTGCCGGTTCCCTTCTAGTCCACCCTTCCTTCACCCTGGCGTCCGCCACGATAGAGACAGACTTAAAACATTACCCGAAAACTTGAAGAAGACGTTGATTACCACGTCCATCCATGAGTGAAACAACCAGTCCCACAATTCAGCTAGGAGTTCGGAAAGTGGTAAAAAAAAACGAGAGAAAAACTTGCTGAATTCACTGGGGTGGCCCTTGTCAAAAACCTGTCATTAGAATGTTGAGAAGTTCAACAGTGGGAAGTTGGGGAACTGCCCACTCAAACTAAACATCGACCCTTTTGTCTTCCATCTTTAACAACGTCTGGGAAATCGACAAATGTTCCGGTCCTTTTTTTTTTTCTTTTTTTACAAATTCCATTAATTAAAAGATTGGGGTGTTTTAAAACCATCTTGGAATGTTGTTCTGTTGCCGGCGTTGAGCGAGCAGCGAGCGTTTTTATTTCGGTTAGGAATTGAAAAAAAATATGGTTTGAATTGTTTTTTTATTTTATAGGTATAAGAGGATTTGGAGGTCGCAGCCTTTTGAAAAGACCATTAAAGCTCCAAAAGAATTAAAGTTCCAAACAAGGCTTATTATTGGAAGGTTTAGAGAGGAGGGTCAACGTGTCCATCAAACATCCGACCTCTCACTTGCTTGTATGTATGTACATCTACGCCCAAGCAAGGGAACTAACTATATACGGTACGTTCATGAGACGTTGGGAGAAGGCAGGCAAAGTTCCTCCAAGTCGTGAGTGACAGACAAGGTATTTCCCGTCAAACGCTCGAAGGAGAGGGCTAAGAAGCTAACAGAAACCTAGTACTTAACTTCTATTAGCCTGCCAGAAAGTTGGCAGCTGGCATAAAACGTTCTACGACCGTGTCCACAACACAACACGTACACACACACACGTTTCAGGGGGGGGTTTTACGACGTTTATAGACATGCAAATTGAAAAATCTCTAAATCACCTTCTTGCCATCTCCCCGCTCCCCCTCCAATCCCGTATCAAACTTTGAGGTGGAGCCGTCGACTTTCCATCCGCCAAAGAACCCAAGAGGCTTTGCTAAGGGTGACGGGTGATGACGAGTCTAAATCCTTCATATTTTTCCCACCCCTGAACGGCAAACGAGTTTTCTTGACAAGCTTATCCTCTTTTATTCCTCCTTATAAAAACGGATTTTTCTCGCGTTCTTCGGGGTGATGCTGAGCTCGTGGTCACTCACTTCCTTCCACTTCAGCTTCTTGATCCAGTTTTGGCTATAGGGGGAAAAGCAGGCAAGGAGAAGAGAAGATGATGAGATTGTTTCAAGGGGAGGAGAAGAAAAACATAATTGATTCTTATATATCCCTTACAGCAAGTTTTCTCTTTGCGGGGATGAAGAGATTTTCCTATCACCTGGATCATCTTTGAAGGGAACCCTTTTAGACCAATGTATTACTCGTATATCTATATCTAAGCTTGTTGTTATCTTAGCTTACGTCTCATTTGCACAAAGATTTTTTTAGTCAATAGAAAGGGTTTTTTTCGTACCAGATTAGTTCCTTTTGTGTAATTTTTTTGCAAGATTGGTTTTCTCGATAAAGAATAGGCAGTTATAGGACAATGGCCAACAAGAATGAATCTTACCTTACAAAAATGGAGCAAAATCTAGTTTCTAATAATATTGTTCTTCCCTTCATGTAGGAAATAGAAGTTAAGCTATTACAGTTAAACTTTTTAAAAATTACGATCATGTAGTTTTTGACGTCCCAAACGTACTAATAGCCATGGCATTTGAAAGTTTTGTTTTCTGCTTTTAAGCTTGGATGGAAACAGTAGCCATGGTAACAAGCGCCATAAGGGACGACACGGCATACGTTTCATGACGTCATGACTGAAAGCTGGCATGATGGCTAGTCAAAACAAATGTGCAACGATTTTGATTTGTTTTTTAGATTTAATGTTTAGAACTTTAACAATCATCCATCAACGTCTCAGAATGTGATCTTCATGGGTTATTGCCCTTGAACGAAATACAATAGTTGTGTGTGGGGGTGTGATGAATTGGAGTAACTCGTGTGCTGGGTAGTTATGCGGAACGTGAATCCCTTTCTGGCTCCTCAAGTGAACCGGATTAAGTTTACATAAAAAAAAGAAGCAGGACGAGGTTGTACAGAGGAAACGACAAAGGCAGTGACGTGACGGTTCGTTTAATTGAGGAGCAACTCAAGTCTAAAGGAACTGGGAACAGATTGAGTGGCGCTGGTGTACACTAAACAGCACCAGTTCCAGTTTTGGAACGTCGAATGCTCTCAATGACTCACAAAAGACTCCATTAGCATAATGCGCCATCCACACTTGGCGTTTCTCTTTGCCCACATCCCCGCCGAGTCGATAAAATACGAAAAAAAAAGTGAAGATGAGCGAGCCAGAGTAAATAGAGAGACGAACTAGGGTGAGAAAGGAGTCGACGACAAGTACTTGATTAGGGATTGTACCCTTATTCGCTAATACTTGCACCCCTCCCTTTTGCTCACTTCCCTCATCTCTGTCTATATCCCGGATTCCCCAGAGAGTTTTGCTTGTGCGGAGAATCTCTGACGAGCTCTACTACTAGATTCTCAAAACATCTTCAGTAGCGTACAAAAGAAAAAAAACGTGAGCGATTTCTAAGGGGGTAAAGTGTTACTATTGGCGGAAGCAGGAAAAGAAAAGAAAAAAACTTTACCGACAAGGTGGTCCGTTCGCCAGCATCCCAATCCTCTTTGATAAATTGTCCCGACAATAGAGCTCGAAACTTCATTAACCTGGGGTCCACAAGCAGCAGCCGGTTGTGTCTCAGACCGTCTTTGATCAACTTAATGATCTTTAACGGAATTTTTTGTGTGCTTTATTTAGAGAGGGTCGAGAAGAAAAAATTACCTTTTTGTCCGGAAGTTGTTCTACTTTCCAGAGCATCCAAACAATCATTTGTCTCGCACGGCAAAACCTTCCAAAAGGGTTAATTTGAGGTTAGTTTTAGGATCCTCAGAGCACCTTCTCCCCATTTGCTAAGGCATTTTTTTTCATTTTTTCGCTTGAAAAACGGAAAAGAAAATTAACAACAGATGGGTAGACTATACTCCGTAGCAAATCTCTAACGAGTGTAGGTACGGAAAGTCGCTCGCGTCCCCCAGTCCTTTGCCAAATACCGAAAAAAAATAAAGAAGACATTAAAAATTGACCACTAACTTGCTGGTGGAATGTTTCCTCTCCATTAACCCCCACCTATACTTGAAAAGGAAATGGCTGTGGGGTGCAATGTAGCGTCTCTTGCGTGCAAAAAGATTAGCCTGTATGCCTACTGCCTTTACTCCAAACAAAAAGTACAAACGTGTAGGTTGATGCAGTGTATCTGATTATTTTGCACAAAAAAGAAGAAAAAGTGGAATAGTTCTTGCAGTGAACAGCCGAGTATATATATATATTTCTTTTTTTTTTTCATAGCCCTGTCGAGAAGTATCAATATCCTTACTACACTATAGACTCGGGTGGGAGAGCCTCCAAATGGTGGCGCAGATGACGGTATGGTTTCTTGCAACGCAGATATGTGAAACTCACTTCTGGAGAGGCCTTTACACCATGGACCATAGCCGAAGGCGAAAAAAAATTCTTTAATATAAAAGCACCCTACTGCTGTATAAACTTTTTTTTTGCTGTTCGAGGTGCGCGAAAGAAAACTCGTGAAAAAAGTGAAAAAAAAAGAGCTTGGGAAAGACCTTGTGTAGGAAACTTGGAAGGAACGGTTGAGACGGTTGTTCCAGCTGACAGTGCGTGAACGTGACTAGGATAATCGGGCGCACATGACGTCCATCCTCGCATCCTCTTGTATGGATCCAATTCTTTATCCCTCCACCCCTCTTTTTCATTCTCAGGGACATGCTTCAATTTTTTTTCGGCTGGCTTGCCGATCAACAGAAATTTCCACGGATTATAGCCATCCATACGTAGTTTTCTCTGCTCGGGGCTAGTTATTAAGTCTTTTGTGTTTGAGACCGCTTGATCGTTAACCATATGGTCACTTTGATTAACCCATGACTATAACTGCTACTACTGCAGCATCAGTAACAGTTGTGATGTGTTGTTCGGAGTGCATAGCACGTTAACGGCTCTATTGGGACCATTTGCCGTTCGTTGAGCAGATTGACTTTACTCCGGCATGGATGTTCTAAAGAGAAACGAGCTCCTTCCCTCCCTTACTCTCTCTGTCTGTCGGTTCTCCCCAAACCCCCATTTCCAATGTTGTACTGCACCCAGGATCAGACGTGGCGGGAGGCAAGCAGCTCCGACTTGATTCACGCCCCATTGTTGCGAACAATAAGGGCACCATTGGGTTCATTAAACGGAATTGGAATCGTAACGAGTGGTGATCGTGGTAAACGCTGTAATGACTAATGAGGTGCTCTACCTTGAAGCCATTGTTGTCCCCCTAACTTATTGTCGTCCAACAATCTGTAACAATCGGGCTTCGGGCTTCATAAAATGCCAATCCTTTAAGAGCTATTGATCAACTCTCCATAGCAATACTTCTTTATGTAATATAGCAAACCCGTGCAAGGTGAAAACCACGCGAATCTCAAACAACCATTGGCAAGAATGCCCATGTTGTTGGTCATGTTCTATACGCCAGTCGGAAGAATCTATTATATTTTGGAAGAGCTGTTAGGGGGCCAAAAATGAGGCGAGGGTTAACAATAAGTATATTATACGTGATGGATGTTATGGCACACCCGTTTGGATGGGTGGACCATTGATAAGGGGTTGATTGTTTGATCCTCTACGATATGTGCGCGCCCCGATTTCAAGTCGACCACCACCTTTTCCATACCTTGTTTACGACCCCGCGTCTCCCGACCGCGGCACAGGCTGCGAGTCAGTCTATACGTCCAAAGTCATGGACCACCCTCCGCGTGTCAAAAACGTATACGTCACTTGTTTACGTCCGTCCGGGAGTCATCTCTCTCTGACATTGTATCCGTCACCAAGCCATATGCATTCCTGTCTCCTCCCATTACAGAAGCCGGGGTGCTCTTTTGACGACAGAAACAACCCGCCACGCATAGAACTGTATAGAGACTTGCGACAGCCACCCTTTTCCAGTATACTTTCGCCCCGACTACAGTTACAGTCACACTTAGACCCTATATATGTACAGAAAGAGCACCCCATGCACAGAAAGTGATGACGAACTGGCTGCGGTTCGCCATCTTAACTGCGATAAGTTTGGCAGTAAACGTAACAAGACTTCCGCCATCTTGACTGTTTCTGTCCCATCCTATACCTATACGTGGTCTATGAGCGTACGTACAGTACTGTGAACTACAGGGTCCTGCCGCCTGAACCTGAATGACTGGAAACTTGAGTCAGGAGTATCCAGTGTACCCCCAAACAATTCGTCAACACTTGAAGAGTTTTCCTCTTTTGGACGTTCTTCAAGCGTCTTCATTTGAAGTATTTGAAGACAAGACGATGAAGGACGAGGAAATAAAAATTTTCCTTCTTTTAAGAGCGTCAGATATGTACCATCTCTTTCGCCCTACGGATGCGTGCCTCCACTCAATCCATGGAGAGCGAAGAACTTGAGTACCTATCTGAGCTGAGCTGCGAGTCTTTTAAGTCTTGAAAAAAAGAGGCTGTAAGCACGGAGGGGAGGGTTTGATTCCTGAGAACAGCTGCTCTTTCATTAAAAAGCCATTGCGGAGTTGCACAAAAAGACGGTAAAGCAAATGAAATTATACCGTGCCGTGTCCAGTTTGGAAAGGGTTATGTATGGCGAAGGCAATTTTTTGACCGACTCGCGAGTTGGCTTCCCGATTTCGCGCCAACTTTTCGACTTGGTAAGAAACTCTTTACCTGCACCTGAAATGTTTTCTTTTCATTTTGTTTCGTACTTTTTTAAAGGGAGAGGGATAGGGAATGGAAATTAAGGTGTAACAGAGCCAACAGCAGGTCCATATACGCTCTTTTTATTCGACCTCGCCTTCCTTTAGCCCGGGTTGTACGGTTGTTTGAGAAACTTCATTTGTTTAAGAATGCTCATCCATCGTATCGTCTGTTTGCTCTCCTGTCCGCACTTCTTTTAAGTACGTCCGCCCTTTCTGTCTTGCTGGAAACAGTGCTCTAAGAAGAAGAAGAAGCAGCAGAGGGCCAGGGTCCGTCCACTCGTTAATTCTCAAGACTAAGGGAAACTTAATTTGCATGAAGGTTTTATGGCGCTTGGAGGTTAACGTTATAGGAAAACCAGGTATATAACACGAGTAGATTTTTACACCTTTCGCATTAATGCGTTTGGGCCATGGTTGGTTAGCTCTTGCGCCTGCCTCATGGTTCCTGGTTCATGGATCATAGCTCAGGGCTCATGGGCGCCCTTCTCACATAACACGTTATAGGCTACCGCTTTTCATTAAAAATTGGACCCTAACTTTTCGAGACAAATTGGGAAATTTTATGGCCCAAGTATCTCAGCCATCCTCTAGAGTCATCCCCGCCCCTCAATGCAGGCTCGTGAAAAAGAAAAGAACACAAGGAGAGCGAAGAGGTATCTAGTGAAGAAAAGAGAGAGAAATGGGCTCTTTTAGAAACCTTTTATATACAGTATGTCGAGCCATCGAGAGGCTAGACAGAGAGATGCACACCTTCTCGAGAGGATTTTTCGGGATTTGGACTCGGCGATAAAAAGGACCTTGCCAAATCGAATGTTTGGTCCTCACCTGCATGGCTGTTGGGTGGGTTAAGGGTGCAGGCGACGGTATTATTGTAGGACATATGGAAATACCTCGATTCCGCGGCGATATCAGGAGTACCCATCAACCCCTATCTTCTTGAATTGCTGTATTGCTTGGCCATGCCACTGTCCTTGGCTCTCTCTATTGCTCTCTCGTCGACGATGACACGAGAGATAACTCCCCGGACAGGTTATTAGGCTTCTTATCCGTAACAGCTGCTTTTCTACGCGTGTATGTACATTTGTGTATGTGCGTGTGTGTGTCTATGTGCGCAGGTCGCAGGTTTTTACCTGGACAAGAGGAAAACTTGGGGGGAGAGGGGTTGGGAAGCTCCAACCAAGATTAATGGGACATGTTTGAAAGGGGGTGAAGTTGTACAAATAAAATGGACGTCGTAAAAGGGGTTTTTCAAAAACCGATGAGGAATACCTTGATGGAATGCTATATGACCTCTTTGCGACCACGAGTGACTATAACAACATAAAAGGGTCGAGCTAGGTCAAACTCCCCAAACTCAGCTGCTTATCCTTTAGCCATAGAATATACAGAGTGTAGTACCGGCAGCGGTTTCAGATTTCCACGTGCGATATCGATTTGTCGCGCCCAATTGTTGGAAACTGTGTTGGGCAGCTGTCACAATATGAAACATCACAAAAGAGGAGAATTTTCAGCAACCAAAAATAGAAAGTTGTGATAAAATTTAAAGGTAGAACTTTTAGAAAAATTTTAAATTCTTTCTTTTTTTTCTCCTTTTTTATTTTATTTCAGGGTCCAGGAATATTCTGACATGGCGTCGTATCTAGTTGTGACAGCTGCAACACCCGCATGTGATCTCGTTTTCGTGTTTAAATTTCTTTCTTGGAGAGGGACTGGCTTCTGCTTCTGCTTCACGTTTCCGTTGGAGATTTATGGTGCGCGGCGTGTAATGCCCCGAGGCATTCCGGGGGTAAGTGGTGTACTTTTGCTTGGCTAATGATTTATATAGAACAACCGCACGAACTACACACAAGATCACTCGAGTATTGCGTAAACTGACACCCGAAAACAGTTTCCAGGGAATGCCGTAGAGAAATAATCGCGAAGATCTATAAATCATTGCCGGCGTCAAATGCTTTTCAGATGATTGCGCATATGTCATTTTTAAACTTCATTCATTCAAAGATATATTCTGACACATGTGCGCTAAATATGTTTATTTCTCTCGTGGCGATGGCGCTGTACAACATCATTTTTTAAGGGAAGTTTGAATTTGTATTATTATTATTTTTCATTTGAACAGAACCGTGATAATCGTACCAAATACATAAGCCTACTACTTTATAATGTGACTTTATTGAAAGTTAAATAACCTATTTAACTTTTAAAGTAAAAAGATGGTGAGATGCATTGTATCGTTAAGTTCGTTGTCATGAGCACTTGCAATTCATTATTGATCGAATGTTGTTGATTGCACTGTGCAAATTTGAAAGTCAAATATGCGTAATCCTTCAAATTTCCTCGTATACGTTTGAAGTTACTTTCGGTCACTCCTTTATTGTAATTTTATTTGTTATTTTATTGTAATTTTTATTGTAAAATTGCGTTTTGTCATCTTTCCAAAATTGTATTGGCTTACAAGTTTTATTTCTTTTTTCTTTTTATGCACGGACACCGTTAGCTTCTTAATGTCTCATACGCGAATTCTCTCCCTGAAGAAACGAGCTTCATTTATATTAATATCTAAGGAAATAAATCTAGATAGAATAGCGATTGTTCTGCAGAGAACAATTTAGTAGCTAAGAACGTTGGAAAGTATTTTTAACGAAGTGCCTGTCAAGGATAAGGAAACTTGAGATAGTTTGAGGGTTTGTGCACCAATGCAAAGAAATGGCACACCGTCGAGGTCTAGGGTATAGTACTATCAGAGGTTTCTATCAGAGTTACTATCTTGATTTGGTTCCAACTGCACCCGGGGGCACTACCGTAACGCTATTAGCTAGCAAAATGGCGTTTGCCAGTCGGTTGACTTGTCTTGCAGAAATGTGACTCTTGTCAAACGGTTCAGGAAGACGACTCTACAGGAAGGATCTATGCTACAGGGTTAATTAGCTCGGCTAAAGACCTCCGCTTTACAATTTCGTAACATGATGTCCTTAAAGGTGACAATGAACCATTGTTCCAATGTACCGCACACGCACACCACGACTTATAGAACGCCCGGAAATGCCTCATTTACGCTCCGCTCAAAGCTTCTTTTCAGCTTGCATGTCCCTGATACGCTTTCTTTCCTTCGAGGGTTAAAAAAAGCAGGGCAACAGTCGGTACAAATATTGTGATCGATAAGTCACCACATGTGTGGTTAACAAGATATTTCCGGCCCTGGTGGACTCCCAGTATCCCTTCAGAGGCCAACTCTAAGCCGCGAACATTTTTTTTTTAAAGAAATCTTTTGGGGAGGGAATTTTTAGGATGTAAATGATTTTTGAAAGGTTTTACGAAAAGCACATGCAGACGTCCACAGATTTACCCTTGCTTTGGCTGGTAGCGGCGTGGTGGTGATATGGTTAGTTAAAGTATTAGGGTCAGATGGAGGAGACATCCTCTTCCTCCCATCCCCACGTTGTAAGTCAAGAGTAACTCAATCCCTAAAAGGCGGATTGGGCTCCAGGAGGAAGATACTATATACTGACTGTCACATGTTGATGGCCTTTTCGTGACCTCCGACGTAGACCCACGGATTTAGACACGCCTCCTTCCAATACTCTTTAGTCCCCCAAGTTGACTACACTGCCAATTCAAGTTTTTTTTTTACTTTTCCTGTTTCTTTTTAGGGGGAAAACCGCTGTAGTCTGTATAGCTGTGTGCTTCCGACAGAAGCAAAAAGGAAGAAAAAAAGTTGACTCTGGGAGATGCAAAAGAGCCCGAGCTATAGGAACGTTGCCAAAATGGGTAAAAGGCTCGAAAATGTAGCGTGAAATTGCTAGCTATCGCCCCCCATCTTTAAATGAAACGAACATGCACTCCGCCTACTTGGCCCTGTGTCTCCCTCAAGTTCTCCCGCCCCGGCCCGTAATTGCTACCGGCTGCATCTGCTTGGCGGCCTAATACACGCCAGATGCATTGGCATGTATGCCCTATAACACTGTACCGCATCCCATATGCACATATCCATCATGTCCATCATTTTTGACAACTTATTTCCATATCCCATCATTGGAAAGTGCGCTCATTGCAACTAAAACTACTTCAAACTTACCACGTCGAGCAAAAAAGAACGTTGTAATCATGGGACTTCGCAAGTAAGATTTATCTGCCTGTCGTTTCCTTGTTACGTTGCCGCTTCTCAAAAACAATATGAAAGAATGACATCTAATTTTACTGCCGAAATATTTTGTTTTTTACAAAAATCCTTAACCAAGATTTAATTATTGAAGTTATTAAAAAGTATTTGTATTTGATGGCTTCTTTTAGCCTAATTCAAATTTTCAAGCTTTCCACGATGAGTTAGTCAAGTATAATACTGAAATATTTAGTATCTGTGATTTGAATTGGAGCGGTTTGAATTTGTTTTTCTGTCCTCTATCCCCTCTGGAAAATTGTTCTATAGATCTGGAAATTCAGATTATTGCTACATAGATTGAAACTTCCGGGGATTTAAGTGTCTGTATGTACGTTGGACTTCGAAAAAGCCCGTGGAGTATCTGTTATAAACGGTGAGCTTAGCTTAGCCGTTACACTCAACTCTAGGTATTATCGAAATCCCCTCTAGGGTGGGTCCATCCCTTGTTTGTTTTTTAGTCACCTTGTGTGTTGGTTCTCAAGATTGATAGAGTAAAAGTCTACGTAGCACCGTACCGTACTGACTCTCCTCAGCATGTGCGTCCTCCCTATGCAAGTTCATTTAGAGGCAAAGGTCTTATACCGTGTTGCTCTCCCCCCCAACCTCCCATTTCTACTTTAAACCTAATTGGATGTATTGGAAAACGTGGGTCCAATATATTTTTCCAAAAATGAACCTAGAATTTCAGGGAAAAAAGGCTCTATCATATTGAAAATAAAGTGACTGTACGTATTCTAAACATCCGGTCATTTGAGTGGAAACAAATGCTACTTGCAGCTAAAAGTAAACAAAGTGGGAAGTAAGTACCGTGAAGCTACTGCTAAAGAATTAATCTGAGCAGTTTAGACAGTTGATCAAAAGTTAAGTAATATTCCGAAATCCTGTTAAGATCAAATTTTCAGAGCTTTGTTGAGAAACTAAAAGAAACTCTTTAACTACAAGTTACAGAAAGCGGAAATTATAGAAGATTTTGACTCAATTTTTTTCGTAGCTATTTGATCACGAGATAAAGAAGCTGCCTCCAGATTGCGATGAGGTGAAAAATTAAAGTGGTTGAAAATGAAAGGGGTTGCTTTCTTGCAAACCTTTTGTGTTGAGTCTATTACAGGAAACTGACTTTTGAGCCAACAGTCGTCTAAGTCTTTCTTTCTTCTAAGACTAGGGAATTTAGAAGTAACTCGTTGAAAAGTTTTGGGTTTCCTTTGGGCCTCACGCTGACAGATTTTTTTTTCCAAGCCGCGCGGTTACAGTATAATTTTCTACTCCAGGTCCCATCCACTTTGGAATTATCCGGGGCGTCTCTATTGTGTGCTCAGGGATCCTGCACCTCCTCTACAATTAGTTCTGGCCACAACTATAATTAACAAGTTATGAAGCCCCCAGAACTCAAGACCCCTTTTACGCTTTCCATAGTATTCTTAAATTGGAAACTTACAAGAGGGTCTTCCTATTTTGGGTGAGTTTCAGAACGAAAAGGGAAATAACAGATAACAAAAATTATTTGTCGTGGACAGAGTATTCTTGAAACGTTTTTAAACTATTGAAAGTCTATCCCAAACAGAAAGTTTACGAAGGTTGAGGGGAGATGTTGAGATCACAATACACGTCATCTGTATGTTATAGAGTCTTAGCTTTGCATAAAAAGCTCCCAACAATGGTATATGAATGTTAAACATGCTAAAGCAGTATAAAGAACAATAGAACTATTGGGCACGGCTCTTTTTGTTTCTAGTTCCGACAGGTGTTTTGCATATATACAACAGAGAGCAACCAGCAACATGTTTTTCATGGAACGGACGCTTTGCGTTTTAGATATATAAATATAATGTGCTGGAGCGGAGCGTATAGACCGCTAGACACTCTCTTAAAACACAAATAGAGCCTTACTAGCGGGTAAAGGAAGTCCAGTGTGGGAACAATAGAGTCCAACAATAGGCTTCTTTAGCAAGAGAATTGCAATAATATGCGCCGAGCCATCCCTTTACGTGTTTTTGTACAAACTTTTCAGTTCCTTAGTTCCGTTCTAACCACTTATAGCGGTCTGGCTTAGCTTTTTTATTTAAGTAACCGGCTATTGAACTGCAATGTAAAAGGTAAAAGGCCAGGTGGAACGTTGGAAAAGAACCATGTGATGTCAGGTTTATTTGCATAATGGGGAAACAGGAAAACGACGGTAACGAGGGTGTAGTTTAACTTTAACCCTAGGGATTATCTGTCTGTATATACACACTCTTCTTGGTTTAGTTTTACCTCCCCAACGCAATTAACGTTAATCGGATATGGAGGATAAGGTCCTCGAGTCTGCGGGTCCTGGCGTGAGCAAGCATGGCTCCCCCTATTGTCCAATTTGGCAACGTGGGAGGTCTTCCGTTCTGCAATAACTCAGCTCTTGAAAAGACCACAAAAGAACAAGTTCTTTAAAAATCGTCACAATATTGTCCTCCATTAGATTCGCGGTAGGATATCTGTCATAGCCTTGGTTGATTCTCTAAAAAATGGGAATTTTTTTTTTTTTTTTTTTTTTAAGAAACCTACTTAAGGGGAAGAGGAAAGGGTTGCTAGGTATATTTCCTGGGTGATGATTACAATGAGCGTAATTGAATTGGTTACGGTTTTGCCTGGTGCGCACTGACCACCTGGCATACTTCCATTATTATTTACTTTCAGCGTTTCAGGAGATGGCAATATACGGAAAAAACCTTTTTGGCGATGCCAATCGTTATGATGGTTTTCGCTACAGCGGATGAAATGTAATCTGGGTAACAAGATGGATTGTGAGGTTATTGCCAAAAGTAAACACGCATACGGATACAGAGAAGAGCTGGGGAGCAGGGGTTAAATGAAGGAATTTACATTTTCCCATTTATCTCTTATTACTTTGGGGGAACCTTGTTCCAAAGCTTCATGCATGAAAAAGGGGAGAGGAAATAGATCGAGGGACCGTATAGCAAATTTTCAATTGCTCTTGTTGGTTTTATATGATAAGTTTGCGCCTCGCTGTGGCCCCCAAATGACTCGTTTGATTCAGTATACTAGAGCCGTGTTGCTCGCTTCCTGGTTACCGGTTATTACTACAAAGATCTGCTGACTCGTTAGGAAAAGGACCAGACGTGCAAAGAGTCAGCTTTTGTACTTATGTAACGCTCAGCATGGGTCTCTTTTACTATACCCCAGTCTCATTGATATTCATATATCTTCGGCGTGGAAATTGAAATGATCTCAATAGAAATAATTGCATAATGGGCTGCGCTGGGAGGAGCGAAAGAGGAATATACGTAGCGCTTTTGGAACAAAATTTTGGAATTTTCAGAAAAATGATTACGTTTTTTATGTGCTACGATAAGCTTTTTCATTGTTGAGAGTAAAAATACCTTGTCGGTTACATATACAAGCTTGGGGTTTTTTCAGTTAAATCGGGAAACACGAGAGGGCGCGCAGCACGGTACTGTGGCAGAGGGTATCAGTTAGTCGTGTAAACTTAAATTTTGTAGTAGTTAATGATTCAAAAGCTATTCGTTAGTCAAGTTATACGATCGTGTAATTTAGTATAGATTTTTTAATGTTTCAATCAAAGAATTTCTTGTTCTGTCGAATTGGTACGGTGGTTTTTATTCACAAAAGCAGCAGGCATCTCGATTTGTTATTCTTATTAAAGGTAAGTTTGTTTTAGAGAATTAAAGAGTCCAGTTGTGTAGTGTCCGTGTACTGTACATCTCGTGTAGTGGATATTCTTTAGAAAGCCAATTGTACTGAAAAAGTTACGCGAAGCAGAAGCATTCGATCTAAACGAGTCCAAACTTTTTTACCCGGTGCCGTCACATATTGGGTTGCAGTCAAAGGACATAGAAGAAACCCAATTTTGTTTTGAACGATGTTAAACTTTTCAAATGCTGTATTCCAGTAGAACCTATTATCTCGAAGGAAAGGGAGAAAACATCCCCAATGGTCCAATTGCGAGCTCTGATGCTTTATACTGAGTGTCTCATCTCCTGTTTATAGTCATCAATCTTCCCTGGAAGCATCGGGAAGCGCTGACTCTGATCTTTCTTATCGAAACATGGAAAATTCCGACCGACTGCAAAAGCAAGGAAACGTGCGAGGAGCAGGGGTCGCCATGATATAATACGAAGGGGTGTCGAGGAAAGGAAACGTAAAGTATTTAGAAAAGCCCAACACGGAAAAAACATGCATTAAAATATCTGACGGTTAATAAGCGTTACGTCTTTAAGTTAGGAAATATATTTTTTTCTACATGGGGAAAAGCCCTGCCGAACTACAAGTTTTTCGAGTGAATTTATCATAACCGGAACCCAAGTTTAGCTCAAAACGGAGTTTTCTGTGGTGTGTCCTATCTCCCCTCTCTCCCGCATGTCAATATTTATCTAATTTATGCATCAAGCGATAGAACATAAGGCAGTACGTTTACTTTTGCTCCGAAAAGTCTTCTCCTCTGTCGTAGACTCCCCTGGAAAATGCAAGAATTCCCCCCCTCCCCGCCCTTCAAAAGGGAAGCCTTCCTTAGGGATAAAAGCTAAACGTCTATATCGTCTTGCCGAATCTCTCATTGAGTTCCAAACCCTTATCGCAGTCCAAGATCTGTGTGCAATTGTTAAACTCCGATATCCCATCCCCATCGGTATGGTTCTTTTGATGCGCGCGCCCCCTGTGCGACTTCCGGTATTCTCCCGCGTCTTTTTCAGTAGAGGTTCTCGAAACGGGAGGCGAAATCTGATCTTCTTAGACTTAAACCGCGCATTGTTCCCATCGGTTTCTTGGAGGATGTTTTTTTTCCTGTGCTGTCTTTGTAAAGTTCGTCTCTATCTAATTGGAATGGCTTAGCTATGCTAAATTTAGTTTTAAAATATGGAAGCCTCCTTTCGCAAAAGCAGGACGAGCGAGGCGGACAAATTGTTCCGCAGCTTAACGAGGTCAACTAAACTCGTAGACGACGCAACCAAGAAGAAAAGAATGCGTCGTCAAGTGGCTGTGCTCTCGCACTCATCATTGCTGACTAATGATCATTAAGCTTTGCCAAGAACGTGTCGTTGACAGAAACTTGGACGCTTTGCTATTGCCGTATGGGACATTCTTGCGCCCTGTTGGATGACTGTGTATATCTCCCCAATAAGAGGTTAAGGGAACAGGAAGCTTTAAGTGAGCTAGAACTGTAGGGAAAAGTTTTCAATTTTCCACCAATACCATATAGACCAGGGAAACTTGTCGGGGGGTAACCAGTGTTCGGTTTTTTGCTGACCAACACCAAACAAACACTTCAGGTGGTAGAAGGTATGGCTTTTAGCTTCCTTTTTCGGGTTGCCGAGCAAAGGTTCCTAAAGTCTCTAAAGGTTTTAGTTTAAGCAACTCAGCGGGATACTCTATACGCCTCTGTATTGAAAATGGATGGAAGTATGCAGTTGAAAAGCGACAGACAGTCACTCCAACAGTGAGACCTTTCTCGCCAAGGCTCCGAGTTGTAAATCCCCTGTATATAGTATTGAGAAGAGAGGATTTCGGGTTCGAGTTGGACGGACTGCTTCTGATTGAACTTGTCATGGGAAAATGTTGTTGCTGACATGGTTCGCCACAGCAACCCGTTTCTTTCCCCATCTTGGCCACTACATTGCAGTCATAAAGTAAAAAAGGGACCTTCCCCACTCTCCCGCCCCCGAGAAAAAAAAGTTCGACTGGGCCCTCCGCGTGACCAATGTTATGGCAAGGGACTTTTCAAGCTTCTATCGTCCTGTAACACACTTGTTATAAATGTCGCTGCTGTTGTGCACTGAATGACCAGCAAATAGACTCCGTGACTAACATATTTTACCCGGTGACAGTTCCCTTTTATTTACCTCCCTTAGTTGTTCTATTTGTGTTTTTGTTATAGGAAGAAGTTTTGCGAAACAGAACACAGCGAGTAAGAATTTTTAGTCAAGTTCACTCGAGGGAAATGGTGTAAAAAAATATCCTTTTTTTAGAAGAAGTTGCTGATATAGTTGGAAAAATCATACGCTGGCGGTTAGGGTCAAGAAGAAACAAAGAGAAAGAGAAAATATAAAGGGAACTTGATGTATACTACATTATACATGCAATGGCAGGGGCCAACAAGGCAAAAAGGCCCCATCAACATCAGGGGAGAAAAGCCACGAAGAGCAGCCCCATACAGCCAGGCCAAAAATCGACATTACCAAGTCAAAACGGGACAAAACCGACGTTCCTTTTGCACCTGGGAGAAAAGGAGCGAGGGAACTTGAACAAGCTCGCAAGCATCTCAAGATGCCTTGCTGCCACATTCCTTAGGGACCTGTATGCTCTTGTAGTAGTTGTGTGTGCCTGCACATTCGCATCGTCTTCTCTTCTGTGGAGATAGAAAAGCCAAGAACATTGACATGCATTGAAAAGTAACCCTTAATTGCCCTTCAGGAGCACAAGCCTAAAGCCCTAATCACAGCAAGAGTTAAGACATTATCTAATTCTTGCACGCCAACGCTCTGGCGGTCGAGAATGACAGTTTCAATTAAAACCTTTAGGGAATCGCCCCTTGAATGGTAATGGGAAGAATGGATTAAAAGTGAGTGATTTATTGATCCTTGTTGCTTAACTGTAACGTTTTCAAACCTGATTCCACATTGTCACGTCACTGCCCTGACGTGGCTTTTTGCCACGATCACATTACCAATACACCAGGCTTTTAGCCTGCCAGGAAGATGTTATTGTATGGATATAAGATATAACTGTAGATATGAATAAAGTTTTACGGAGGATCAGAAAAAAAAACAGAACTTGAGGGGAGTTCACCAGTATAACCCCCACAGGACCAACTGCAGGGCGTCCTGGAGAGCTTGGTTTAAGATAGATTTGTTGGGGTCGGGGAATGCGTAATTGCTGTCAATTTTTTTGTTTCCCCGTTGCTCCCTTAAGGGTCCTAGGAAATTTAATTTGTGTGTTTTTATGTCTTTTCTATTTTTTTATTTACTTTTTGCACAGTGCTGCTTTTCAACGGCGTATGGTTGTGGCAGCGGGAGTCCCTGAAGGAAGAAGTCGAACATGAAATGGAAGAGACACTATAGTGTCCGAGCTCGTAACTCATCGCTCTTGAAGTGTCAAACGGGACAGAAGATAAGAATTGAGTTGCGAAGAAGGAGGAGTCCTGAGAAGATTCCTTCATGGGAGGACCCGAGAGACACGTTGTAAGGAGTTATGGAAGCAAACAAATGACATTGCTTGCCTTGTTTGACACGAGAGAATGGAGGTAAAAGGCAAAGCGCTTCAATCCGTCTGAGGAGACAAATGATTTTTGCACTACAACTTTGGAGGACCACAGAACATTGTGTGGGATTTGGAGATGAACTAGGGTGAACAATCAGAAAAGGTAAGATTGAAGAGTTGAACTTTTAAGATGAAAGATCTTGTTATTGTGTTTTCCCCAAGTTCATAACAATAGTTATCGACCGTTGAATTTCGAAGGATAACTTGTAATTCAAGTATTGAAAAATTGAAAGCGTTCTTTACAGATACCCAAAGCATTGTTACGTCTGAAATCAACTCTGACATCAAAGAGTTTGGAGTTTTCCTGTTCAAACTTGAATGAGGCGCGTGAAGGAGCGTCGTCCGAAGGATAAATGTAACGTAGCTTCTACGCCATCTAATGACGTGTTCAGAGACTTTCGTTGCTAAGGCAGCTGTTGTGAAGCACCTTGTTTGTTCACGCTTATCAGACCAGAAAATCAATTATAAAAGGCCATCGAAAGCCGTTTTCTCCCTTGCCAGATTTCATGACACGTGCATGCTTCGACGTAATGCTAACCTGGTTTCCAGGTTTTGTTGATACGTTAGTTGCCACTTCTATGTTCCACGAAAAAAACAGAAAGGAAAACTAAACGAAAACTAACGAAACTTAAAAAAACTGTCAACTAAATTATAGTTCCTTTAAGCTTTATTTTAGCACCTCATATAATAAGCCAGGTCACGAAGTTTATTTTAGTCTTCATGTTTGAGTTATTAAGTTTTTTAGAGTGTAACTTTTCAATGGCTTTTCTCTTCAACTCAACTTCAGCTTGCAAATTTGCACTGCCTTTAAAGTTAAATTTGAACAGTCTTCGCTATAGTTCATCTTAAGCGTTCAGCTTAAATTACATCTTATTTCGTCAGAATTCTACCTCTAAATAGTTTTAATTTTTCTAGATTTTTCTAGTAAGGATAAAAAAACATATGTACGGACAATCTAATGCGCATACTAAATTTGCTTGATTTGACTCGTAATTCTTTAAAGCCATTCTTAGTTAAAAACGTAAGAATAAAGAGTTACTCGAGATGCAGTCCAAACTCCAACGGCTAAGCTTCTATCGTTTATCACTGGTGGCGCTGCGGTACGAAATGTAACACAGCCTTACACTGCCAAGAAATAGTGTAGGTTGCTTTCCCATTTCTAGTATCAGTTTTGTCTTTTGTCCAATTCTATCTTAGCATCGACTTTTTTATCGTCGGCAGAACATGTCCGGAGATGCTCTTTAAGTACGGAATTGTGTACTAATAAGTTCGAAATAAATGTTATCGATGTATCCCGTAAGGTCAGGCTCGTAACCAAGACTCGTCTTATCCCTCCGGGTGTATATCGCTTCGCTCCATAGCGTTTTTATTGACGGAATAGCACGTGCGGAATCCAATTCGTTATTTAAGAGAAAACAATCAGAATGCGGTTTAGACTGGGTGAATAGACACGGGCAGAATTAGCAAAGCTTGGACCAGATTAAACCATAGAAACGAAAACAGTGCATTTCAAATTGAATTGACATCTGGCCGACATTTCTTAAGCTAGTCAGGTAGAAATGATACATTGATTAAATTAGTTCTTGTTGTTCAATGCTATTAGTCTGTTAAAAGCCGTATGTACGCAGTTTGGAAAGGCGCGAAGGTTTTTTCTTTCTTTGGTCTCACGTTAAGCTTCTAAATACCGACAGTAGACGGTGGAATTCCTTTAGATGAGTAATTGCTCTACTGATGAATTTCAAATGGGGTACGTGCGAAAACTATTAACAATGGTAAGTCTGTTACTTTGTTGTAACCCATGGGCTAGTCTTGCTTTTATGTTTACTATCATCGAAGTAATAAAGAACTGCTTAATTAGGCAATGACGAAAAAAACATAAGCAAATGGCCTCGTCGTGAAACCTAATATCTCATCTTCAGCCGACTGCACCGGAGCTAAAAGCACTTAACTTGCAAAGTGATAGTAAAACGTACGGTACCATATGCTTCCTAAAAACTGTTCCGGTTTCCTATAAATGGTTCGTGGCACGATGAAACTTACGTCATAATACCATGGCCAAGTACTATACGAGATAGGTCTTATTAAAAATAGCTTTTCAGACACTTTATTTTTCGCTGTTAATAGAGATTTTTATCGGATCAATAGATGCACGGTAGCCCAAAGTTCAAGTCATGTCTGGTCGTAAATACGAACCGTTGACGTTGTAACTACTCTTGTCTACTCAATTTTCAATGAAACATACACAGTAGGTTTTTTAAAACTTATTACCAGGCCCATACCAAGGGGGTAGGGGGGGGGGGGGTACGGTGTTAAAACCCCCGAAATTTTTGTTTGTTCGTAAAATGTAATGCATATCCACATACTACCCCCCCCCCCCCCCCCCCCCCCCCCCCCCCCCCCCCCCCCTTAATAAAAATCCTGGGTACGGGCCTGCTTATTACTTGTCGGGAGTCGATTAGGATGTAAAATATTATTTTAAAAAATAAATTAAAAAACAACTAAAAAGCTGAATGTTGAATGTCCTTTTAGCATTTTTCTAGCTTGGAGCATTTGCAATATAAATCAAGTACCGCCTTCCTGAGCATTAACGGACATTAAGCAACCCAAAGATGAAAGCGCCCAGGACATTTGTAAGGAGACAAGTGCTTTATTTACTACCACGTTTACATATGCAAATGCTTTTGGGGCGACCACCAAAACTGTAGACTAAGACCGGGAACGTTCTCTTTGCAATCTATTGCTATACGTTCTTGACACTAAGTTCCAAGCATCCATGTATCGATCCATACACATAGCAACGCATTTCTGAAACAAAAAATTCAAGTAAGAAACAAAGGGAATATTGAAAAATGTTAAAATAACGTTTGAGTAAGTAAAACTGCTTCTCAGAGGAATACATTGAAGAAATAGGCCAGCGCTTACTTGGTCTGAGCTATCCAAAGAAGAACCAGGCTTAGCAATGCATTTCTTGAAACACTTGTCAGACATTTTCTAGTTTTTTAAAGAAAAAACAGAATTAATACACTCACGAATACGGTTAATAGATATAATGGAAAAAATTTACGTACAGTAATCAATTCCTGTGCATTTGCCACTGCGATTTGCTGTTTTACTTGATCCATCAAGTCATCCTTTTGGCTGCTTGACAATCCGCTTTGTGGTAAAGAATCCATGTTTTTTGTTTGCCGGTAACTAGAAAGTTTGCTTGTAAGTTAAGAAATAAGACAAATAAAGCTCTATAATTCCACGTGTTTACCTTTTAGCGGCGAAATGTGTTCTTCAAGCACGTTTGGGGAAGAGGCGTGTTTTTGAAACTTCTCTGCTTACTACCAGGTGGCGTAAAAGTCAGCCTATTGATATTTGTCTGGAAAATGCACAGGGGAAAGTGAGTAAAGCCGAGTCTATTGTATGATTTGTCTTCGGGAAAACCTTAGCTTCTGCAATAGTTTTTAGCACGAGAAATAGCTTTATTAAAGTATGGTCGCTTCATAATGTAGCAATTCGGAAAATATAAACCCTATGCTTACGCCATTAGTGCTACCACAACCTGTTTACCATCATGTTTCGTCTCAAGTATGATTATCCCCTTAATTTACATATATAAATAACTTATAAGGTTCATTTGAAAAGAACCCCCGTCATACTATATGTTTCCTCTGCCAAATAGTTTTTTTCTTCTTTTTAAAAAAGAGTATAGACGTTTATTTCTCTTAAAAATGTATGTAGCACAAAAAAATGGTTATATAGCTATTCCTAGATTATTGGCCCCCAGTTGCCTGAATGTTAGACATGCTTCCTGTTCTGTTCGGAAGCTTCACACTATTAGGACTCATAACTTATTAAACAGATTGGACATTTTCACATTTTGTGCGCCGCTTCATCCCACGCATTCGCTAGGGGCTGGTAATACTGCCTCGACGTAAATAGCTACAGATAAAGAAGTCGTATTTCCCATACAATTCATTCTGTCTATGGCCCATAACTTCCCTTTTTTCTTTTTTTAAGAGAGTATTTTTTTTACTAGGTTACTAAAGTGTTTAGTAAAAATGTGGAGTACAATGGAAATGATAGACTGGGTTAACCTAAAAGATCAATAGGCTAATAGGGCTATAATTTAAAACGCAATGCTCGTTATCCTTGAGCGGGGTACTTTAAGAATGCAGCAGTACATCTAACCTGACATTCAATCGCAGCTCATAAATATCCCAGTGGGAAGTATACCCAAGCCTTCTACAGCTTACAAGAAGTGAAGTCTTGGTTTCAGTCACGTAAGAGCCACAAAATAAATTGTTTCCGGAACTTTAAGCCTTATAATTCTTATGCGTTTTTTTGGTCATTATGAATATGACATATTCTCCGAAAGACGCATAAAAACTCTATAACGTCTGCTTTTAATTTTGTATGGAATGTCAATGAAGCAATTATTCATACGTCTTATTGCAAGTGTTAGTAAATAGTACTAAAAAAATTTATTCACCGAAGGAATTGGACGCAAAAATCTCTATTTTCTCGAAATGCTAAAACATAACAGCACCATTTAGTAAGCAAAACATGGAAGAAATATCAACAATCTTTCCTTGATTACAAAGAAGAAAGTTCATAACATAGAAAAGGCCTTTCGAACCAGAACCAGCTTTTCGTT
The DNA here is from genome assembly GCA_023053545.1 of Lepidurus packardi. Lineage (NCBI taxonomy): Eukaryota > Metazoa > Arthropoda > Branchiopoda > Notostraca > Triopsidae > Lepidurus > Lepidurus packardi. The sequence goes on from JAKZAN010000004.1 coordinate 3,809,058, forward strand.
GGACTCGTGTTGGTTCTCTGTGCTGAATTCAAATGTTCGTGGAAAGCGATATGCAATAATGCTTTCGGCGGATAAAAGCATGAATATTTTTGTCATTATTAAAGGCAAATATACCAATGCTTTATGATTTTCTGCCAAGCGACTCGGTGAAGGGTCTGTATTTCGAAGTATATTAAAATAAGAGTTTGGGTGTGTTATTTCCCTATATAAAATGAACTTCCCTGTAGCGCTCTGGTTCTTTTTCTACATCCTAATGCAACATTTGGGAGTGCAGGCGGAAACAGGTTGGGCTGTTCGTGACGATCTTTCTCTATTGAGGCCGATGTAGCGTCAGTGTAGCGATACGAAGATCAGCTGGTGCTCAAGCGGCAAAATTTCCCAATTAAAGTTGAGAAAAGTAACTTCACAGACCCTGTTCCTTCACCTAAAAAGTAATAAAAATAATAATCTTTGCCCACGCCTAGAATTGGGGCATTATTTTTAGTCCATCGAAAAATCCTAGAGCTAAGGGGTCTTGAAAGAGATCAGTTACGGAATCCAGGTCTTACGAAAAGTTCACACGGTTTTTGGGGCGTGAACCGCTCAATTTTGGGGATCATGATAAAGAACTGGAACTGAGTTCTATTCGTAGTGTGATCCCGGGTTCTCAAAATATCATTTAATGCTCTGCCTAGCTTGATGCTTATGGCTATTGCATGCCAACGACAAAACTCGAAACAAAATGCCTCGAGAACCATTTTTTTGTTTGCTTACATGCAGTTTGCGCCAGGAAACTTGTTTTTCAATTCCATTATTTATCGCCACTTCGTCTGTATTTTGCTAAGTTATTATGGATTGAAGAAGTATAAAACCGATGATTGTTTTGTTAGCTATTAGTACATTGAAGGTTAAAGAATGTTTTTCTCTTAATATGTACCGTGTTTATCAGAAAGTTTTTAGGAGTTTCCCCATGCTAGCCGGCTATGCCGAGCCGAGCCGCCTTCCCATGCTCGATGACCGTGCATAGCTCCCACGCATAGCATAGCTTCCTATGCCTACGATAGCAAGGGGAACGGAGAAACAGTCTTACGTAAATATTACAAGAAAATTGAAAACAAATTCTTTACAGTAATTTAGGTAGTACTAACAAGATGGCAAGAAAGTTTTACTTTCTTTGTTTTTGCGTCAGTAATTTGAAAAATGCAAATTAATCTTTCACTTTGAAGAAGAAAACAAAGTCGTGAATTTGGAAGCTGTCTTGTCTTAGTTACTATTTTGTTGTATTTCTTAAAAACCATTTCATGCAAATTCGGTACGTGGTTATAATGTCATCCTGTTTGCCGCCCCATGTGTTAGAACCAATGCCCGTTCGTACGTAGACGCATGCAAAGCCCATCGCGCGCCTCGGTGCTAGCTTGGGTGTAGCAAGCTAAGCTATACGGAGCACTAAGGACGTGCAATGACGGGAAAATAAATTTAAAATAAAGGAAGCAAACTTTCCCTGTAAAAAATCAGATGGCTAACTTAAGCCTGCCATGTTCTATGCACTGCAGTGCATAGAACATGGCATCCTTGACCTTACCTTTTTCGCCGAGTACATGTACTCGGCGAAAAAGGTAAGGTCAAGGATCCATAGTAAGGATTGCATGGTTAGGATCCCTTTTTGATGTTATATCCTATTTGGTGAAATAGCTACGTTGGATTGCGCTGTTAGGTTAATTAAGCCAAAGCAAATTTTGTTTTCTAACACCTGGCATGTTTCCGCCTTCTTTGAATCTGTGTTTGTCGGTTTACGATGTTTTGCCTGGAATTTCAAAGGGGAGGCAATATAAACAAGCACTCGGGTCTGGTATTATTGTAATATTTATTTTATTTTTTGAGAATCGTGTCAGGTGCAACGAATGGCATAGAAAGACAGCCCTGCACGGTGCAAGGTGAGGTGAGGTTGCCCCATAGCAAACAGCAGCTAGACAAACTCGCATTGTCTGGAGTGAACATGAAAAATAACTTTTGCTCTATTTTCCTCTTCAGCTGAACTTAATCTTCTTTCATTTCCCCTCGTCTCTCTCTCTCTTTTTCTTTTTTTGTTTGTCTTCCTCTTTTTCGGTTTTTCATTGGGAAGATTCTTTTCACATTTAGGGTATAGAGGAAAAAAGAAGAAGAGTTGTTTAGCAAACGGTTTATCCCTTTCTGGTGCGGCGAAGTGAAGCGTGGAAACTTTGCAAGGAGGCGCTCCTCTTATTTACTTTTCCGCTCTTCAGTCCTAGTCACAGCTATCGCTACAGCTATAGCAGTGGAGCAGCCCCGGCAAATCGAAATGATTTCCGGAATTTTATATTATGATTTTTTTTCTCCTACGCTCCCTATGGACTCCTTTCTGGGGCGCTTTGATGCTCTATATTTTTGTTTAGTTGTATTGCTTTGGGGTCCTAAAAATTTGCGCTAGCCAGTCGCTGGAAAGCCTTTTCGACTCTCCGACCTTCTATATAATACATAGTTCCTCTACTTTTGTCATTATCAATGTAGGAATGTCGTTTCTCCTCTCGTTTCCTTCCTTAAAGCTTGGGGTATTGCCATAAAAGTACCAAAAGATTGACAGAAGGGTGCGTTATAGAGGAAGATAGGGCGTCTATAAAAAAAATGGTTGAGGAGAGGCCTCCAGCTTTGTTTAAACAACTTGCAAGTTCACACACACACAGAACTAAGCCATAATAAGGGCTTACGACGGGAAAAAAAGGAAATTGCCCCATTGCTAAATATTGACAAGTGTGAAAAACGCTCACTGGAGCCAATGGAAATGGTTTTTGTCGTGGAAAATCCCCAACAGGGTTCTAAATTCTAGACTTGTGACAGCCCCTCCTTCCCCCCAAGTTAACCTGAAAACCTGTTCCGTTCCTTTCCACATGCATTACATCAATTAAAGCTATCCGTCTATTTTGATATGTGGGGGTTGGAATACGACCTGTGAGGAATTTCGCTAATGAATTGCTGTCAGGAACACAACGGTTTGGGGGGTAAGGGGGTGGAGCTGGTCCAGTGTCATCAAAGCGAATACACATTCTCCGTCAAGATGCACCAAAACAGGTTTCTATTAATTAAAAAATAGCTTTCCACATGTTCGCTTGAACTTCTTATATAAACTTAGGGACTTTACTTCTCGGAGGCAAAACTCTCGTTTTTCATGCTCTCCTTCTGGTTGCATTAGCAAAGCTCCAAATTAGTCCTGCTCCTGATGTTTTGACTAATAAGTATTCAACTTATCATCCTTGGCTTTGTTGGGCTTTCGTCCTCTTCTCTTAGGCAAACAGAAAAAAGGAAAATTCCTTCCCCAATACTGGATTGCCGAGTTCAAAGCGAATAAGAAATTGGGGACTGGGACTTTTGCTTAAGGCACCAAGAAAAATGCTCTAGCCCATTTGACAGACGATGACATAGGCCTATCCGTCATGACTTGACCTACATATCTTTGGACGTGGACGTTTGTATGGGGCTTCCAGCGCAGAAGGTTTGAAAAATAGAATGCAAAAAAGAAATCTTCTCTTCTCTATATGTTATTTATTCTAATTCATTATATTTTTATTTTTATTATTGCTTACAAAAGGAACAGTTTAAAGGGCAAAAAGTCACTAAAAAAATTACAAGCGTGACCTTTAGTTTTCTTTCAAATTGCGTTGAGTGACATTTTATGAGATAAGAATATGCAAACTTTCTGTCATGACGTCGCAGACGTTGGAGGGCGTGGCTTACTGCACTTGCTTAAAGGGGGGGTAAGGTCTAAAAAAAGTATGCTATAGAACAGACCAAATGAAGTGTTCTGGCTGAAGAACCCATATGTGTCAATTATGCATATTAACCGAGTAATTAATTATTTAGTGGTTTAAGCTCCGCCCCTTTACTCCAAATTTACCTATCCTTATAACATGGGGGGGGACAGTTGGCCGGAGAGGTAGCGCCTTTACGTATTAGCGCATTCAAATTCGGACTTTTTATTCGTAGGAAAGGAACCATTATCTTTCTTTAGAACGCTCAAAAAAGCCTATGGGTGCTTTGTTTAATTTACAAACTCAATCACAAAAATCTGACTTTCACAAAACACTGAACGCCATATACTGAGCGTAACCCGCATAGGAGGAACCGCGCCGTGCAGTCCCATTGCCAGTAGATGGGCTTTCGTCTGCGAAGCCGACCCGAAACTTGCTCCAAGGTTCTCAGGCGCGGGTCTCGGCCCGGCGGGACGGCAAGCTACGGCGATCGCGCGATGGCGCGAAGAATTTTTTTTGTTTTTTTTTTATTGAGTTTGTAAATTAATCAAAGCTCCAAAATAACTAATTAATCGGTTAATATACATAATTGAAGTAGGGGTTCTTCAGCCAGATTACTTCATATGGTCTGTTCTATAACATACTGTTTTATTTTTTTAGATCTGACTCCTCCTTTAAGGCTCCCGTATACCTTAGCTCAGGGATTCTCAAAGTTTTTCGTTCGCGGCGCCCCTCGGAATATATCCCCGGCCCGCGCGGCGCCCCTTAGAACATAGGCCTATATAATTGCTGTGAAATTATAGGAATCATAGGAGCATAGGCCTATATGATTGCTATGAAATTATAGGAACCTTTCTCGGCGCCCCTGCAAGCCTGCCGCGACGCACCGGGGCGTCGTGACGCACAATTTAAGAAACGCTGTCTTTGCATATTGATGTGAAACGGTCACAGATGCCATTGATGTGTGTTAGTGTTTTGCTAGAGACTTGCCAAAAAAAAAGTAGAAAAAGAAACTTATAGCTAATTGCCGGCAAAGCTTCTACGCTTATTTTACTTTTGAAAAGTACAACTTGTTACCAAAGTTTGTTCTAGCATCACAATATCCAAAATTAAGTCATCGAACTTTCGGAACAGGATTTCTTGTAAAGGGCTTGTCATGTCAGATTTGAAAGCGATTTAAAACAAAAGTTTTCTTTTCTTAGCAGCTAATGCAGAACCAACTGACATATTTTTAGGCAACGTATTCGACGTAGTTGCAAATTTTATTTTGCATGCTACTAATTTATTACTCATTGGAAGAAAGGTGGATTGGTTGTGCACTAGCTGTTTGCTCAACCTCGTTTTCAACGCATTTTTTCATGAAATGTAATCGTTTTAACGAAAAGTTATTCCACAATTCTCCATGCTACAACCGCCTATACTGAGCTAAGGTATACGGGAGCCTTAAAAAAGTAAAAAAAAAAAAGCAGAAAATCTAGGTACCATGGATTCTGATTCGTCTGTGACGTCAGAAAGCCGTCCCTAATTTTGTAATAACTTTTTATTTAACAATTGCTACTTCGCGTACGTTAAAGAGACAAAAATCACTAGAAGCAAGCTTTTTTGCTCTTTTTTTCTAAGATTTTGTGTGGTGGGCTGTTGCCCGCTCTTGCCCTTTACGGTAAGTTTCCCTTTTACCAGCTTCCCCTGTTGTGACACGACACTTGTGTTCCCTTACGTTTTTCTCAGCCCAAACCTTACGACTTGCTAACTTTTCCCGAGGACTGATATTGACCGGAACTGGGAACTAAGAAGCGTCTATTCCATGCTGTGGCAGTTTCTTGCTCTCTCGAGTTTCTGCTAGGTGTCAAAATTATGACCTAGCACTCCCCCAGAAAGTTGGTATTGATTAGACGCTTTCTGCGGAGGTGTTCTGGTGGCGCTAGTGTCGAACGACTCGGACCAAAAAGGCGAACGAGTTGCTCCTTTGCTTCCTAAGCAAAATTGTATATACATCTTCGAACTTAATATGAAGTTGGCAAATGTATGTTTACAAATGTATTGCACACAAGCCAGCTTTGGAGAATGCATGCTAAATTCCGGACAGAATTATTAAAAGCTACTTGCTAGTCCTGCACCACCTGCCAGGCGCATTAGATCTTGTGTATACACATGAGTTGAGCACAGGTGGAAAAAAGGAAGGTTGCATCGTTAAATTACAGCTAAAAGCCAACACATCGAGAAATATGCAATATAGAGAACATGGGGGAGAAAAAAAGACAGAGCCCAAAGACCTTGGAGAGCAGAGTCTTGCTGAGTTGATTAGGGGCGGCTTTACTTAACTCGTCATCATTTGCATACCGTGCTGAGGGCAGCACCACAGTATAAAGGTTTCAAACCTCTATACTGTGGGCAGCACAACGCTTTTGCTGTGTGGATATAGTATATCTCTCTTCCTATAAAGAAAAGAGAAATGACAAACAATCTTGATCACCGTTTTTTCTTGGTCCTTATGAGCATTATTATGGCAGCCTCGTCCTCCTGTCAAACCTGCTTCCTTGTTTTTTTTTTAGCTTTCGATTGTTGGAAAGTACTGCGGCGTAATTTATGGCACGAAAGTAAGAGAGATAGAGAAAAAAAGGAAGAAAGCGAAGAAGTTTAGTGCGGTGGAACTAACTGAAAACCCCGAACGATTGAAGATGCTCTGGCTGATCGCGTTGCGACATTTTTCGCTATGACAAAAAGCGACCACTAACGGGCACTTAGCCAAAGGACATCGACGAAGGGAAAGCAATTTATTACTGCAAAGTGGACTGTGTTATTGAAAAATCGGAACTCGTGTTCGGGATGGGATATGAGGTAGTCGAACCTTGAAAAGAGCGGAAATATCTATCGGTTGTAATGCTAAAAGATAGAAGTTGCCAAGCGATTTTTTTTACCGTTTTTGACAATAAGATATTACACAGAGAAAGTTTGGAAATTTGCTTTCCCTCAGATTACATATGAGAGACGTGTTTTTGTCTGACTCTCACCTACAAAAAGATTCGTTAGCATAATGTTGCATTCACTTTTGCAAATGTGTGTTCTATTTCTTTTACGGTGTTGTTTAATGGACCATAAAGCGCAAAAGAGGTGGTGCAGGAAACCATTTTTGGATCAGGCCGGAGCAATCGTAGCTTTACTCCGGTCTGCCTCGCAGTAGCTCAACAGTGAAAAAGTAGCAGTCCTTACTCTTTGCTCGGGTTACGTAGGAAATTCATGAGGCGAATCCAAGCCTAATCCTAATTAAATTGCTGCTGTTATAGCCTTTTTCAGGATCCTCTGTTCGAATGGTTGTGAGTGGAGGGGGTCCGATCGTTATTTCCGATTGATTTCTATACTTCTAGACCGTAATTCAGTCAGCACCAGGTACAACGTAAAAAGGACAGCTAATCTATTTCACCTGGAGGACTACGCCTAAGGGAAAAGTACAGATCAAACACATGCGAAGTTTCATTTCAACAAAGATATAATAAAACTTAAGGAAAGCGAAATACTCCACGTCGTAAAGCTGACGTTCAATCAGTTTGAACTTGCCGCCCACGTAGCAATAAGTACGTTTTTCATGTATTCCTTAGCATGCTCACTCAAAGTACACCCAGCTAGTCACGTAGGATATTACTTCGCGGCCTTATTATTTTTAATTTGATCGTCTCGCAACATATAATGACCCTAAATTGCTAATCAAGACTAGAGGAATGTACCCATTGTTAATGGTCCGTTTGCCCTGCAGTGCCATCTGGAGCTATTTTACCACGAATACATGTATGTGTAAAGCGTATGGCTGGGAGGATAATTAAACTCATTTGAATTCTAGGCCAGCAAGAAATGCAGATATTCTCTTCGCATCCAGGTGTTGTAATTATGCACCGCTGGATTAAAACACAAGTTTGGAAAATGTGCCAGAGTGAAAATTCATGTCGCGTTTCTTTACATATTCACGTGGTTTTTCTTAGTTTTTTAATCGGGAAAAAACCTTGTATTACCCCTCTAGCTTGTAAAGAATTTCTTTCTGTTTCCTCATTGTTTCTTGAATTTTTTTATGTTTTCCAGTTTTATTTTCGGGAACAAAATAGAAAAATGGAGCAAAAGAAACCATCTTTTGTGTTGGGTAGCAGGTCACGTTTACTGACGGCCGAAAAGCTCCATCATCGCAATTTGTGGCGACATTTTGTTAAGATTTCTCTCTGCTGGTCATTTAACAGTGTCAGGTAGCTTTCGTTTTTCAACGTCGTAACAACCTCTTTTTCTTTTTTTTTTCTTTTCTCCTCACAGATAGTTGCTGCGGCATGACTTGGATCGTGTAATTATGATAGCTTCACAGGTTTTTCTGAGACTCAGAACGCTGATGACGTGGAAGGCTGCATATATTCGTCATAATCCGTGAGCGTTTTCGCGTTAGCAAAACGAAAAAGCTCCCCACAATTTGGCGGGCGTTGAGCAACTTAACACGCGTTTGACGAATAGCGTCAGCTGATTGGTTGCGTGACAACTGGCCATCTCCAGTTCGCGGAGCGTAAATTGCGGTGATCCACGCCAGAGAAGATTACAGTGATGGAAATTAAAAAGAAATATAACATGAAAGGGCTGTAGCTTTTCCCTCCGTCAGATTACAATACCTTGGACTTGGTGGACATTACCATATGTATAAGTTGTTTCTCCATATATCGTTCCTTCTTTCTTTTCCTCCTGTGGCAATTTGGTCGGGATGAAAAGGGAATCGTACGGTTTATTTGGGTCTTACCTGCAAGCCTTATCTCTTTTTTTTGCTCGTTTTATGGCAACAACGGTTTCCTTGCCAGAGCTATCAGGAACGATACTTGTCCTGTCTAGTTTAGGTAACTCGTGATGATTGGCAACCCTTAGGGGCGGCATAAACTTGCATTCCTCCTCTTCTTGGTGCTCCTACGCAACAAACTCATTTGCATGTCAGTGAGCGATCCTTTGGGGGTCTCTCGTTGTTTATACAACTCCCTTCAATGCAACAAGCGTGAGCCAAAACGCGAGCCATTACCAAGACTTCTATACCAAAACACCTACATGGTCTGTCTTGGTTTTATGTCCCCATGTCACACGCTTCGCTTGTCAAGCACCCTTAAGTCGCGGGCAAAGATCTTAAGATATAATGAGGGATGCTTTAAGATTCTTCACTCGGAGGTAAGAAAGTTCACTTGCCAATTAAATCCAAAGCATGGTTGCGCCAAAAAGGTGATATGGACTTGGCGATTCTGGTGTGTGTGTGTATGTGACGTTATAGTCAAATGTCACGCGGCCCATTGCAGCTTCCCAACGGTCTTTGATGTTTGTTGGTGACTTTTCGCAGACAATTTTTTCAACTTGGAATTCTAGTCGCAGAAAAAAAAGTGCTCAAAGGTTTGTTTGGTGCAGAAAAGGTTGTGAAGGTAACAGTGGGTTGTTTAAAGTCTATTGTCTACCCAGGTCTTTTAACGGTGCTTGTTTATTCCCGTGGATGTCAAGGACAGAGAAAAAGTTCCTTTTTGTTTATAAGTTTTCTATAAAAACGTCTCTAGAGTTAAAAATGCTAATGAACAAGGTTCACCTTCTCCAAAAGGTTTGGGTAGAAGGGAGTCTTTTGATCGAGGGAAGTGCTGGCTCATGCTTCAGATGCGAGAAGATTAGAGATGAAGTTAGTAATACGTATTCTTGCAAAGTTTGTCGGTTAAGAGGGGCTGATGTTTTGATTGACTCGAAATTGATCGAGCTGACCTGTGCTAACTAGGTTAGCTCGATTGATTTGACTTGATTGGGGATTACTGGCAGCGGCGAGCTGCCAATAATACTCTACGTAGTTGGCTGAAAAGGAGACGCCATGACGGGAGGTCAGCTCATTGAAATTGTCAATCGTTTTTCTTTTTTTCTAGCGATTTCTACCAAGGAAATCCATTTTACGGCTTCGGGACATCAAAACCATAACCATTTCGAGGAGGTCAGGATGGTTTTGAGGATGTGCAGAGACAACGATTTGGGCTTTTACGATTTTTTAAAAGTCCAAATTGCCGTTCCCCTAACAGATAAAGTTCCGAGAAGTTGTGTTTTTTGGCTTGGATGGTTTGCTAAGATAGTTTGCTTGGATGGTTTGCTAAAAAAAAAAAGATTTGACTGAGAGGCCGCCATTGACTTTGGGTTGGTTTTCCGTTCGATGATATGTTCTTTTTTTATGCAGGACGTCATTCGTGTCCCGTCGTGTCGTTTTATTTTTTTCTTTCAGAGTGTGTAATGTGGCTTTTAATATCTCGTGCCCAAGTATGGGTTTACATAACAGAAGTGGGCAGACTTACGTTTCAATGAGTCTCTTGTACGTGTTTGGGGAACCCAAGTTTAGCCCTCCTCCCCTTCCTTCTTGACATATCCCTCCCTTCCAAAAGTCGCAGCAAAAGCCGAAAGTCCTTCAACGTCGTTCTTGATTGAATTCTCTTCTCGTCGCTCTCCGCGGACTTCTCATATTCCTCGTTGTTCATATGCCATAGATGAGAGGTAGTCAATAAGTGACGTGTCTGTGACTTGGTAGGGTGGATAGTTTGACCTTGTATTGGGAAGCGCAATATTGACAAGCAAGTCAGTAGATAATCCTGGGGGTTTGAGTTACCAGTTAGGGTTGGCCGTTGTGTAATGCCCTCAGGACATGGGAAGATGAAGGGAGAGGATCAATCCAAATTCTAGATAAGGAAACATTCTCCCCTTCGCTGCCTTTAAATTTATGTGAAATGTACTTGTTTTTCCTGTGTATTGCTCCGTGTCCTGCGAAGCAGGCGTCTGTAAGAGAGGTAACATGTCAGAAATATGCAAATGAGTCAGCATTGGTCCTTCTTGGTGCTTAGCAGTCAGCGAGCAGGACAGTTTAATTGCCCGTATAGACACCGACTTATCTGTCGTTCATTTACCGCGCCTGCGCGCCGGGCCCAAAATTTCCTCCTAAAAACACGCTTCACGCTCTACCTCGGCAACCGTGTCGAGTTGCCGCTCAGTCTTGTCGTGGCAGTGCTGTTCATCACGACCGATTTTTTCTAGTTATTCGCTCTGCTGTTGCAGTTAGTAAAAACTCATGGTGTAACGGACGAGCTTCCGGGGAGAGTGTCTTGTAAGAAGGAGCCCCAAAAGGAAAAGAGGATTAAATTCAGGTTAGAAAGAAAAAACGGATCGACATGTCCTTTAGTGATTTCCAATTCGACCAAGAATTCCTGACGTCAGGAGCTTGTAACATTCGTGATTAAAGTTGTTTACCCAGGGAGTTTCCTAATTGGAGTCTTCCATACCTCATTTGGGGGTAGTGTGGTGGAAAGTACAAGTGCCTAATCGTGTTACAAAGGGGGTTTTGTGGGGGGGTAAGTGCACGACAAGTTGCGTGTTGATAGCCCATGCATAGCCTGTATGTATAGTTGCCATGTTATGCTATGCAATGTATATATATGGAGAGGGAAAGGAAGGAAGGGTTGAAGAGGAACATTACCATACAATGGTACGGCAGGACGAAAATTGACTAAAAAACGAATCATATTCTAAACATTTGGGCAGAATAGCTGAGCAGAACCGAGGCTCCTCAAATGGAGGTATCCAATACCACCAAAAGCTTTTTGCAGAGGCAAAAAAGGAACACATACATACAATAAAATAAATCAAAATCAGCCGTCGGTATCTTTGGGAACAAAAGAAAAGGCTAAGTAAGGAAAGTAATATAAAGAGACGCAAAAGGGCCAGCTGAGACTATGCGATCACCTTAAAGAATGATTGACTTGAGATTGCAAAAGCAGCCGTACCGTCACACACAGCAACCATCCCTGCAAGGTCGTTAAAGAAGGATTTTCTTCTTCGCCACATTGCATGAATATCACAATGACACGTGCTTAATCCTGTCAGCCCTAGAAAGAGGTCCTGTTCGACGCATGGAATCTCCAATTCGCTGCCCTAATGTCTTTTGGACTTGTGAAAATACAGGACAAGGGCTTCTGTTTCAAGTGGGTTATTTTTACTTGGTGAACAAGAGAGAAGGGGCAAACCAGTTTGGGGAGAAACTAGAAAGTTTGAGGCAGTTTCGAAGGTTTAGGCCTGAATCCGGGAAAATTACGTACAAGGGAATCTTTTGTAGGCCAAATCGTCCGCAGCGTTTCCTATTTGTCCAGACTCGTTTAGTACACTCAACGTGCAGTTTTGATTTAATTGAAAAGCAAGACTGGCGCTTCCAAGCTTTGGGGGGTTTTACGAGCACAGGTTGGTCATTTTTCACCCAAGTTAAGGGTGAAACTCGAGCAGCGAGATTTTTAGAGGGTAATTCAGTTGAGCGAACTTTTGCCGAGTATGGTGTTCAAACATTCAAGCAAAACTGTGAGGACTTGACAAGTCGTGGGGGCGTCGATCATTTCAGGTGGAAATGAGAATTGTTTTATTGTTATGTTCCGAGACTATTTGGTCTTTTTCGGAAGGAATTTTTGCCTAGTCTGTCGGGTCGAGTCGCTATCTATATGTGTGTGGCCGCAAAGTAGTAGAAGAAATCTGAATGGGAGATCCGAGCGTGGAAGATTTTTTTTATTTGCCCATCGATCCATAAGGATTTTTCTGTCGCTCACGCTGCTCCGCTCCTCTTATGACTTTCTATCCTGACATGGTGAATTAAGCCATTTAGAAAGCACGGTCGTCCAAGGACTTCATGCATTTTCTTCTTTTTTCCCTCTCTTTCAAGAACAGCAAGTTAAGTGGAAGGTTTTCTCCCGCCGTTCAGCTTGGAAGATACGTATAGAAGCGACCGAGAAGAGCTGTCGAAAAAAAGTAATGCGCCACTTTTCTCCCACTTCATTGCCGTCTCTGGAGGGCTATTTATTTAGGCAAAAAAGAAAAGAAAAAGGGAATGGAGAAACAACTACGCGACATGTTTTCTTAATCCAAGCCAAAAAGCCAAATTTAATTAAATTCTTGAGCTTCGTTGCGGTTCAACTGTGCACGAAGACCTCCGCGGGAGGCTAACGATATTAGACGAGTGGTTCTGAAGATTTCTTGGCGGCAGAAATTTACCCTTCTTTCCTATTACGTCGTCCATTTATCTCAGTTACATTAGCAGCCAATTTGGGGAGGATCTGCTTATTAAAAGCTATACATCTAGCCAACATCATATGTTGAGATTGAGGTTTTTGAGACTCTATTATCCTAAAAACAATGAATTTGGTTCCATATATGTTGAACAAGCTTTTCGTGAGTTATATCCACGCAAACTTGTGGTCATGACGTCACAGACGTGTCGTGACATGGATTACAGGGCTTGTTTAACATGGTTCTATCTTTGATACTTGCATCGTTGCATGCTTAAAACAGTAAAAATTTCAAAACAAATACAAAGCAACAAAAAAAGCAATCGGGTACTAAGTAAAACCTATAATTAAATTAACATCTTATTTAAGTATATTTTTCTTTATATTAGATTACAAATTAAAAGTGGAAATCCTATGAAATAAAAAAAAACTTGGAAATAAATGGAAGAATTACTATTTTTTATCATTTTTTTCGGTCCCTGACCTACTTTTGTGTAATTGAGTACTTGATATAAAGATCTTAACCTGTTAAGGTACGTCTTAAGCTAGTTCTGAAGTGATTAAGAGCCTATGAAACGTCTGTGATGCCAGAAAGCCACATGATCCTGTGTGGTGCAGTTTTTTCAGGAATTATATCTAAATTATTACGTCGTGCATGCTAGAAAGGGACACTTTTTGCTCTGTTTTTAAGACAAAGTTTGTTATTTCCTGGCTATTGTCCTTTTAACTAGCAGAGGAGTTAACGAATGGTTCTTCTTTAACTTTTCTGTTTTAGTCGTGACTCATTTCAACTTCAGATCCTCTATAGAAACGAAAAGGTAACTCAGTTCCTTTTTCATGAGACTTGGAAAGAATCATGGCTAGTTAAATAGTAACTTTGTTGATTACTCTTTCGCTTAATGCCAGCAAATTTGCGCCAACCGTTAAAGTTTGGGGAGTCTTTAGAAAGTTTGGGGAGTCGTTAGTTCTCTTTCCAAGTTTCAGTTGGTAAGACTAGATAGTTTTGGACAACTCTTTGGAAATGGTAATCTTGTAACGTCTGAAAAGTACTTGGTTGCTTTAAATGCACGGATTATCCAAACGACCTAGACAAACTTTTTGTTTTGTTCTGCTTTTTGATGACATTTCCTCCGCCTTTCTTTCAAGCAGATTGAGGTCCACATTGTTCTTACGAATCTTTTTGTCTGTTCTTTTTTTTTGGTCTCTTTTTCTCTCTTGCTCCTATGGTTTCTCTTACGTCTAACTTCCTGGCAGTACTCTTTTTCTATAGGACCTCCGTCCCCTAAAACGGTCATCAAGCAAAGCTGACCCCAAGTAGAGCTGAATGCGTCGCAATTTTACACTCATTAAATGATTGCCATGTGTCAGAAGAAAACAAGATTTATGTCCCTAATCAGAGCCCGGCGTTGCTTTATGAGTTGTTCCGGGATTCTGAAATGAGCGCCTTTTCTACTCTAACTCACTATAAGCCAAACCGCATGTTTAGTACTTCAAGCGGCTCTATATAGCGTACGATCTAAAAGACTTCAAATCTAAAGGAATAAAAATCTAAAGGACAAAAAGATAGTCTGCCCTAGTATAATATTATACATGTTTTGAGTATTCAGAGAACAATTTCTGCATGTTGGAAATTTCCAAATGTTTGGAGTATATAAATGACTGGCGGATCACTTAAGCTTTTTTTTTCTTAGAAAACGGAAATTTGCGAAAATTTTTAGTGGAAACACGGAAATAACAAGTTTTTTTTGGAAGGGGGGCGTAACAATTTTATCCGATTTAGTTTCAATAAACTGTGTGTAAGTCTCTTGACATCCCAGTGATGGACTAAGGAGGCCAAAGAGCTAAAAGAACACTCGTGAAACCTTACGAGTAAGCTGATTGTCAGAAGTTTAGATCAAGTCCCGATCGCAATTAAGCGGCGTCGCTATAATTCCAAAGATGCTGATGAACCAAGCCTGGCTTATAGCCTCTCAACACACATAGATTGCTTTGGGTCCCATTGCCAATACTCCTAATTCCCCTCTCTGTGCGTTACGGGGGCGACTGCAGCCTCTTCCCATTCATTGGACTGTTTCCGAAAAGCCATGGCTGCAACAGCAGCGAAGTTCGGATGCTTCTGGGGGAGGAGGGGGGATAGGAAGCAAAAGATGTCTGCAACGAGGACGAGTCTCAGACGAATGATTTCTGAGACGTGGCCTGCTGCAGGAAATGCTAAGGGAAATGGGCTGACTGACTTGTGACTTCATTAATGTTGGATTTATGTTGCGTGCTTTGGCCAGCTCCAACTTTTCCATCTTCCTTGGTACTAAAAGCCAGAAAAAAAACGTGGTATTTATTTCGGGCATTTGCTCTGTCTTACGACCGTTAGCTTTTCAGCTTTTCGACTCCATGCCAACACGCCCATCCTATGTCCATCATCCCCTACGAGCTATATAAACCGTAGTAGCTCTGGGTCCATAAAAATTGTCATCATTTGACGCTTTACTGAAAACGGGGTCAATTATTTTTCAGAAAGTTTAACCCCCCCATGGTTTCCAAACCCAAAACGACGCCAAACTGGCAAATTTAGAGGGACGCTATTACTTCTCCGATTCTTTTAGTTTTGAAGACTTTAGCTTGGGCTTTATCATCGCCAAATATTGTTTGCACCAAAGAGGGAATAAAGTACAAGTACGAACATAGTGGGAAGTGGTGAAGTTACGCAGTTCATCAAGCAGACATTATCTCGGCCAAGCTTGAAATTTACCGACGTTACGCATAACGTTAGCTGGGACACGTGTCGTTACTCCGGCTTGCCTTGGCAATGCATAACGATACAATAATGAAAACTAAATCCGTATCCGGTAGGACGGTTCTACCCAGAACCCCTAGCACAAGTCCGGTTGGTTCTTAGTTCTTTGGTGTTGATACTTTTTTTCTGGGACGGGACAGTATTACTCCATCAGTCGCAGTGGATTTAGACAGTTAGACGTAAAACAAAACAAACGTTTAAAAATTTACCGAAGTTACAAGAAGTACCGGGGTACTGGAACTTTCTCATCAGGAATAATATACGAATGTTTTTGTAGTGGGAAAGCTTCTGAAGCCCCAACTTTAAAAAAAAAATTAATCGT
This sequence comes from Lepidurus packardi, assembly GCA_023053545.1. NCBI lineage: Eukaryota > Metazoa > Arthropoda > Branchiopoda > Notostraca > Triopsidae > Lepidurus > Lepidurus packardi. Next base: position 3,824,967 of record JAKZAN010000004.1, read on the forward strand.
TCTAAGGGAAAATAGGAAATCGCATATGCGACTATAAAGGGAACAGAGAACTCGAGAAATAGACTATAAACTTTGGGTTTGTAAACGGGTTGTAAAAGGATTGAATCGTCATTTTTCTGCTAGTAAACGGCGGTCGTGTCACTCAACAATTAACCTATTTCTGTACTTGCCCTTGGGGCTCTATCGACCCCTTTTTAACTTATTATTTCCGAGAAGTTCTTAATAAAAAAAGCAAAAAGGATCTCCTATCTTGATCTGATCCCACGATCTCTGTACAATCAGCAATAAAAAGTGAGCCAGAAGAAAAATCAGGAGTGATGTCATGGTGATAAATTATAGGAATTTGTGATGATTTTTTTCATTTCTTTTCAATGTCTTTTTTTCTTACAGAAAATAGTGAGATCGTAAATTGTGGAGATGTTTTAACTTGGCAAGCGTGGGAGGAAGGTTTGCACCCACAAGACGGCAAGACCTTTCCATCATGAAAGGATGTTGGGTTCATTGGAGCTCAAGTTTTAAAAGCTTTAAGAAATAAGCAGCAAAAAAAATGCTAGAAAGAAATTAAGAAAGAAGTTTTTAAAAAATGAGTTAGGCAAACGAGCAGATAATAAAAAGCGTGTGCATGGGAAAGTTCAGAAAGAGGACGTCACGGAACCCACGACTTGGTAGCCCTGTTGCTGAATCAAGCTTTCACGATGTATACAAGGGGTGTAGGTAGTGCAGGAGGAATCGATTCCCTTGTTTTAGGAAGCAAACCCTTTAGCCTTAAGCATAATAAAGGCCCCGGCAAGAGTGCCTTGTCATATCCACGTGCTGGGGAATCGTTATTCATTCATTTTCCCTTTTTTTGTCTTTTTTAGCTCGCTTCCGACAGAAATCAGAGAGAAACCTGGAGCAACAAATTCGTGGGATGAATTGAAAACCATGAGGGACGATAACACTGAAGATCCATTTTGTCCCGCCACCACCGGCGCAGCTTGACAAGACAACTTCCTGGGTGGTACTCTATATAAATATTATAGAAAAAGCGAGAAAGAGTTAGCGAAGTTGGGGGACGGTTTCGGGAGGTGTTAAAAGCAACGGAAAGAGTCAAGGAGAACGTTAGGGACCAAGGAGGGAGGTGCCTAAGGATTTTTTGAAAACTATTTTTTCGTGGCTGATGTTGCATGCTCATGTCCACCTTACTCGTGTCTGCTGCATCTGCACCTTCCTCCCCCGCGTCCTCCTCTACCTCGAGCGCCGTTATTACCGACGAGAATTTATCTTCCGTTTCCCTTCCTTTTCAACGCAATGTGGGACATTGTTTGTGCGCCCAAGAGGGCGTCGTCATCGTCCCGCCGCACGCGGCACGTCCTGTCACAACGTCTTCCACTCCAACTACCACCTCAACCACCCCGACCTCCGCGACGAAGAAGATTGTCCATAGAGAGCGGGATAGCCAAGAGTTGAGCGAAGACAGTGGCTTGGCGCAAAGTTTAAGTTCGGACCATAAGGCCCGGGATAGCAAAGTGCAGGCTACGCGTCCATTGACACTTCATCAGCACTTGCAGCACCACGACCATCAGCACCACCTACAACAACAGCAGCAGCAGCACTTGCAGTTACAGTTGCAGTCGCAGGAACAGAAACTGAACCCCGGGCCAATGAAGTCGCCGCCGCCTGTGAAGGTTGCCACGTTGAAATCGTTCCGGAGCAGTGAGCAGCAGCGTTTACGACGTCACGGGAGCAGTCAAAGTGCCAAGAGTGCTACCACTATCCGTTCGATTACAGGCAGCACAAGATGTAAGTTTCCATGTCCTTGTCGTTTCGTATGGCTATTCGCCTCTCGTTTGTCTTCTTTCGCTCTTTTGGTGCCTATCCTACAGCTTAATTTCATGGTAATTGGACGATCACTGGTTCTCTTCTGTGTCCCGTTTGCTTAATTACCACTGGCGGGGTGCCCAAGATTGGGACTATGTGGAAACGAAGACCAAACTTGGCGTGTCAGTTTAATACGTGTCGCGTATTTGCGAGGGAAAACAGAAGTTAAACAAAAAATAAACAAACAAAAAAAACAGTTGTCAGTACCGATGTACATACAACCAAGCAGATAATCTGTTCTAGCAATCAGCCAACTTTGTTCAGGCATCAAGGCTTGTCCCCATGTCTCTCCCCAACTTCCATCGAACGTGCTGCTGTAGATTTTACCGTTTTGTTCGAGCATTGTTTCCTTCACGAAACACGAGCTAAAGCGTTTTGGATGGAATGGGACTGAAAACATTGGCTGCCCTGGGGGTTGCCTAGATGTGATGGACAATTATAAAGTTGGAAGTGTAATTTGTAACTTCGGCGATGCTGTGAGTAGATGAAATATTAAACCCGGGCGCGTTGGAATACGTCCCTATTTAAAACTTCTTATCGACAGTTCCTTCTTTTTACCTGATTGGTATTTTAAGAGTCCCTTGTACCGCTGCTTTTACGACTTGTTAAAGTTGCTAACGTTCGCCTTTGGCTGGGCTTATTTAGCCGCCGGAGCATGGTTGAGTGTTTGTGAATAGTCTCGTAGTGAATGCAGATAGAGATACATACGATATAAATGGAAGTTTAATTTTCTTGTGGAAGCGCAGCAATATGCAATGCAATCTGAATATATGAATGCATATTAGATTAGAAGTTCCGAGTTCTGGGTTTCTAGTCGATTTCTTATTAGAATTACTTTTGATTAGTGTCCACGGATACGAGCGGGCACAAGCGACACCATGGTCAACGGCATTGGACAAACAATCTGGAAGAACCGCATACGGAAGATGACGAAGATAAGGTCTCGGGAGTCCCTGGTCTCAACGAACGTGAATTGTGGAGTTTGCACAAGGCCGTGCCCGGCTTACGACGACATGACCCGCGCACTTCCACCATTCGCCAGCATTATTACCCCGAGGTATGTTGTTTTTGTCTTTGTTTGTTGTTGTTATAAAGAAAAACTTTTTACTGATAGCGTGCATTTGAAGGGGGAGTAAGGTATCAAAATGAAAAAATATATGTTATAGAAGAGACCAAAGTACATGTTCTGGCTGAAGAACCCTTATGTTCGTTATGCATATTACCCGATTAGTTAATTATTTAGCGGTTTAAGCTCGGCCCCTTTCCGCCAAATTTCAAATTTTCCTATCCTTATAACACGGGGGGACAGTTGGCCGGAGAGCTGGCGCCTATTATTGGCCGGAGAGCTTTACCTATTATCGTATTCAAAATCGGACATTCAATCCGTAGGGGAGGCACAATTTCCTTTCTTTTGAATGCTCAAACATGTCTGCAGGTGTCTTGGTTAATTTACAAGCTTGACCACAAAAAATGAGTTTTTCTTCGCGCCACGACTTGCGGGCTCCGCTGAACGCCATGCAGTGAGCGTTCCCGCATAGTCGGAACCGCCTCGTGCGGTCCCATTGCCAAGGGATGGCTCTCGAGTGCGAAGCCGACCCGAAACGTGCCCGTAGGCTCTCAGGCGGTAATTTCGGCTCGGCAGGACGGCAAGCTGTGGCGATCGCGCGATGACGCTAAGAAAAAGACAGTTGTTTTGTGATCGAGCTTGTAAAGTAACCAAAACACCTGCAGACTTATTTTAGAACCCAAAAGAAAGGTAATGGTATCATCCCTATGAATCGAAAGTCCGAATTTGAGTAAACGGTAAACATGGTAAACGTGCAATCTCTCCGGCCAACTGTCCCCCCGTGTTATAAGGATAGGAAATTTTGAAATTTGGCGGAAAGGGGCGGAGCTTAAACAGCTAAATAAGTAATTACTCGGTTAATATGCATAATTATCATAGAGGTTCTTCAGCCAGAACATGTATTTTGGTCTCTTCTATAACATATATTTTTTTCATTTTTGAAACCTTACTCCCTTTAAGGGAATACAGTTTAACGGGATTTACGTCAAGTCCCCTTGACAAAAAGCTTGAGACACGTGCGTTGAGACCCTTCAGAAAGAAAAGTACTTTTGCGTTGAGATCCTTTAAACGAAAAGCAACGTCTTTCGCCGCGTTATGCTGGAATTATTGCTGGTTTTAAAAAGAGCACTTACCGCCAAAATCACGTGTGGAGCTTTTAGTCGGAGGCTTTAAGAGTCCACGTTATTCTGAAAATGTTGGGCTTTAGTTCAAATGTCTTTGAGTAGCTGTTTATGAGCTATTTGTTTACAAATTGGTAGTTATGACGTCACAGACTTTGACTTGTCTAACGTTTGATGGCGTGGCTAATGATGGTTGTTAACATGGTTGCTTGAAAAGGTAAACAAAAGTCTCAGGTATGATGAATTCGATACGTCTATGACGTCAGAAAGCCACGTGATCTAAATTTTGTTTTCTGATATTTAGACATTATCAATATTTGACTGTTGACTTTTAAGGGAAATAATTTAACGTAGGATCTAAGGACGCAAAGCACAGCTTCTTTCATCCTAGTTACTTTAAGGCTCCCATACAGCTTAGCTTGTTACAGGGAAGCTACCGCGACAAGCGCTCAGTGCTTTGCATGGGCTTACATGAACGCGCATTGCTTCTGCGCGTAAAACAGCCAACACGATAACGTTATAACTTCTACTCAATTTGCATGAAGTTTCTATTAGAAATTAAAATAAAATAAGGTCTATGGCATAAACGATCGAGATTTTGACTTTATTCGCATAGGCGGAGCATTAGTTTTTATTTGTCAAATTACTGAAGGCAACAATTACAAAGTAAAACTGGCTTGCCCTCCTGTTTAGAATTACCTACATTACTGTAAGAAATTCTTTGAAAATCTCATGAATATGTACATGACCCTACATTGCTTCTGATCATAAAAAGCCGTACGCCATAATTTTGTAACCACAGACCCAATTTGCGTTTAGCTTACTTTAAAAGTTAATATAATGTACAGAAATTGACTTTCTCCATATTTGCATTTAGTTTACTCGGTAGGTAGAAAGTCAATCTACGTTTATAAAAATCAATTAGCAATAGTTAACAAATGAACAATATTCCTGGACAGTAGTGTTATTACTGTCAAGAAATTTTGTAATAATTAAAATACCGAATGATTTTTACACAAGGGTGTGTGATTCTGCATTCCCCATGTTATCGAGCCGTATAAAGCTAGACTATGTGAGCCTTCAAAACCAATTCTCTAGTGTTAGCTGTCACTGATGCTCAGTTTCAATATATGCGGCAAAAAAAAATCGTAAAACACAAACAAATGAGCACCTCCTAGCGTTATCCATTACATTGACCTGTTCGACGGATAGTATCGATATTTTATTCCTTTTATGCCGTGATTGTTCATAAATTTCGTTGTTCAGATATAACTTCTGGAAATCTTTCCACCTCATTTCAGCCAAGCAAGCTTTCCTTCGCATGTCTCCTTCAAAGCGATTGCGTAAAGATGTATAGCCTGCTCAGAAGATGCGACCAAAAAAATCGTTTCTGGTATAAATATCCTTTATCCAGATCGACTTTCTACCGATTTTCTGAGTTTCGTTTTCCAATAACGTGATCTGACTAAAAGGTTGCCCGTTTTAGACGGTTTTCAAACCGTAGATTACCTACCATCTTCATATCCCCTTTCTGTGCTACTTTTACCCTAGTTTTGCATCGTCGACTGAAAATATGTATACAAATGTTGGCAGTTTAATCTGGTTCTCCGCCTTTTTTTCCTTAAAGATTGAATAAAAAGTTGATATTTCTAGTGCGTGTTCTTTTATTTTCACGGCATGGAATGCAACTGTTTTTTGTTTTTTTTCTTTAGGGTGGTTGGGGTTGGTTAGTTGTCGGAGCAGCTTTCCTGGTTCAAGTTTTGACAACAGGATTCCAATTAGCTTTCGGAGTTTTAGCCTTACAATTTACACGACGTTTTGGACGTTCAGCACTTATGGACTCAGGTAACGTAATTTATTTGGGACCTTATCGCTCTTTCCTACCATTCTTTTTCTTTTGGTTTTTTACATTCCTTTAATTTGTGTGAGATAAGAACACACCAAGGCCGCACAGAAAAGCTCACATCTATATAAAAAGGATAATATCTTCCAAGATGCTTCCTTTGTAATGTCGATCGTCTTCACTAGCACTATTTTTTTTATTCTTCTTCTTTCAGTCCTAACTTATAGGGCAGGGTCCGACGCGTCGACATTTTAAGGCAGGTCTTTTCCTGTCTCATTTCAAGCATTCCCTTTATCTTTCTTCGCACTGCCCGTCTTGCCTTGGCGTCCTTTTCGCAAATGGGTTTATATACGTCTACATACGTTGCATTGGGCGAACTTGACAAGGAATGCGTTCACAAGTGAGCCAAAGTCCATAAATCAAGCTTTACTCGCATTAAAAGAACTGATTTACATAAAACCCACTTGGGCTGGCGCTTGTAGTACCTATTGTAAATACGTCTACAGCCAAGAGACCGGATCTGAACCAAACAGATTTCATTTTGGAGAAACAAAACAAAAAACGATGAACTCGTCACGTCAGGTTCCTGTCCTAATAGGGGAGTCGCAGTAGCCAATGCCTAATGGCAAACCGATGTATATTCTGACTACCTCATCATTTCTGTTTATTATTATTTTTTATTTTGGCTGAAACCTCGGCCTCCTGCATATGCATGCTCTTTGCCTATCACTGCCTCGGTAGCAGCAACAACACCAACACCATCATCATCTTGATCTCATATGAGAAAGAAGCGAAGAACAGACAGCCTTTGTCGTTGTATGCTTGACTGATGATCAAGCTTGGGGGCTTTTCTTGGTTTGGAGGGGGGAGCAAACATAAGACGACGCTTTGAGAATATTCCTATACATGTGTAGGTGTTTTGCATTTTGCTTAAGAAAAACAATCGCCAGATGGGTACTAGCTATTTTTAATTTGACGAGAAAATCATGCATAGTGAGTTTGGCCTAGATTTTCCTCCTGTCCTTCAGGGTGGTCTTGTTTGCGGAACCTCCAGGGGTTGCCAAGCTAGATTATGTCAACCACAGTATAAAGGTGTTCACAGTATGGTAACTGGGGTATCTTCCAATGTAAAGGGATTAGGACGACTTTCTCGGTCCCCGGGAGTAAATTAAGGTAAAAGACCGGAATATCGAAGAGTACATTCGCAAACCTCACAGTGCAATTTAAAAAGGTCCCGACGGTTTACAAAGCGCGTAATTTAAATCTGTTACTTAAAACTTTTTAGCTTAAAAGAAAAGGTTAATTAAGTAGATCAAAACACAACACATAGACATTATAGACTATTTCGCGTTACCCAGGTTGGAGCACGAGGAAGCAGTCTATTTTGCAACACATAGGTTTATTACATAGGTGTATTATAATATGCAGGTTCAACCCCGTATACCTACGTATATTAATCTCTATGTATGTTTTTTATGACTATTTATGTCTATATACGAGTTGTCTAAGATTACTATTTTTATTAAATTAAGTACTATTTATATGAAATAAAAAATAGTAGAACATAGCAAGTGCTTGCTTTTCTTTACGGATTAGAAAGCAATGTGAACGCGAAAGGGATTACCATAAGACTTTACCAAGATCCAGCATAATCATTTCTGGGAGAAAAACTTTTAAATTTGCGCAATGCTAGTCAAATCTGACGTCAGCCCGAAACTCCCTAGAGAGAAAGGTCACCAGTCCCCGTTTTTAGAATGTTTTGTTCTCTTTTCGAACCCTTTTTGTAGTAGGTTTGGAATGCTTACTTCTGGGGTAGGATGGGCAAGTCTGTGAATCCATCCCTCCTGTGTTCCTTGTTACTCCCACATCCTCTTGAGACCGAGAAAGTCGTCGTAATTCCTTTACATTGGAAGATACCCCCAGTTACCATACTGTGAAAACCTTATACTGTGATGTCAACGTCTAAAAGCTAATAAATCTTCGCCTTTGACAAAAAACTTCGAGACTTCAAACGTGAGCTTGGACGAGTTGGGGAAAAACCTTACGGAATGTCAAATTTTAGTATACTTGACGTTGAAGGTTCCTGGATACCTTAGTGTTTGTTTCACCCAAGTTACCGCGAGAGGCGCGCAGTGCATTGCATGAGTACAGTAAATGACCGCGCATTGCTTCTGCGCCATAAAAAGGCAGATAACGTTATAACCACGTATTGTATTTGTATGAAGTATTTATTTAAAAATACAATCAATAATGGTCTACGACATGGCAGTTTTCAAATGTGCGATTCTGCTTCTTTTCGCTTAGGTGAAAATTTAAATGGCATTTCTCAAGTTAGTAAAGGCACAATTAATAATAATAAAGCTGCCTTGTTTTCGTATTATATACCTTAGAGTCTTCATACTTAAGTATGTAAGTATTTTTTCGTATTATATACTTAAGAGGTTTCGTAAAATTCTTAAGTATTTTTTTAACTAACCGGCGTAGGCAATGGCCTTTTGCCAGTCTATGTATGGGTCATTTGATTTTACAAAACATTACTAGATTGAGGCTAAATTACAGGGTGGGGGCTAAATTACAGGGGTGTATCAGTCAGTCTTCTGCATGCTATCGTATTATATAAAATCAAGCGCACTTTTTGGCACTTTGTTGTGCACTATATTACTCTGTAATAATTCTTTGGAGAACTACTAGTTACTACTTAATCAATGACGCTGAAAAGTTTGAAACCTTAATCAGGTTGTGACAATGCTAAACATTAATTTTAGTTTGTAGATCAAATGGATATAAGTATTGTTTTCGCGGATCTTTCGATGAGGTTCAAATTTCAGTCTTCCGTTAGTATGGGCGATGAGGCGGAAAAAAGCGGAAGGTGACAGCTTGACAGCTTGTCTTGGGATTCGGAGAATGGATTGAGGGACCAGAGAAGAGTGGGGAAAAGAAAGAGAAAGGAAACAGTGAAAGATTTAATGTCCCTTCCTGGTGTCGTTAGCGCGTCCTGACTTTCTTCCCTTTTCTAGACATAAGCCTAATCAATTTTCTTCCTTTTCCCCCTGTTGCGTTGGGGACGGCGATTTTTCTCGATAATATCGCTGTTAGAGGCGCCACGGTTAAAAGTCTCAAAGGGCGGACCGTGAAAGTGAAAAGTGAAAAATAGTTGGCATTGATGAAGACAGGGATTGACTACCTTTTCGGAGAGAAAACTACCGAGGCTTGCAAAGACCATTACTTGGTCAGAAGGCAAGAGATGGCGCTGTTGAAATGTTTGGCACACCGTAGCGGTTGCTTACCGGCTGTAAAGAAAGGGGATATGCGTGCAATGGGCCAGGACCCCTTTCCGGAAGATGGAAGTGACAGATGAACTTGGGAAAGAACTATGCTCTTCTCTCCTGAGCCTTGTGAGATACTTGTTTTTTGCCTTCTTTCATTGTCAAGGACTAGTGGTCTGATTCAACCTTCCATTCTGGAAATCAATACTTTGGTAACTTTGTGCAGAAACACCCCACCCCCCCCAAAAAATCTATTATTTTATTCCCGTGGCCTTTAACTTGTTGTGAAAGAAGAAAGGAAACTCTAAAGCTTGTTGTGTTTGGTTTCTAGTATGGGTAGGCGTTGTATGCTTAGCGTCCAGCTTCCTCTGGTCTCCGATCATTGTGGCCATATGTCGTCGAAAATCCACGCGTTTAATGGCCGTTTTAGGAGGCCTGGTGTTGGCGTTGGCCACCTTGTTCACTTCCTTTGCTCAGCAAGTCCACCAAACGTTTTTTAGGTAATATTTGTCTTTCAAGTACCGGAGGGTATTATATCTGGTTATTTTAACATATCCCGGTATTCTTTCCTATGTTCTAGCTATGGACTCCTACTGGGAATGGGCGTGGCCATGGTACGAGAAACATCAACGCTTATGGTCGGCCAGTACTTCAAGCGTCGCCGGGCTTTTGTGGAGATTGTTATTCACATTGGATCGGGTATTGGCGTCATTCTTTTCGCCGTCTTCTTCCAAGAAGTGCTCAGGTGACATTTAAGCACTTACGAGTGTAACTTTCATTGGGAGGAACGATGTTGTTGGCCTTACTGTTACTTATCTTATCCACACACAAAAAAAGGGGGAGGGGAATCTTTCAATTGAAAAGTCTAAGCTTTGGTAGTCGGAATACTGATGTGATCGTGTTCGTTTTGGCAAAGGTAGTCAGATGGGTTGGCGCTTGGGCTTACAAGCCTGCACCGGCCTTTTACTCGCTGCCTTCTTTTTGGGCATGTTTTATCGATCCGCCTCCTTGTATCATCCACAGCGAAGGGCCATCTTACACCTCAAGACCCAACGAAAGAAGGTAAAGTGCTGCCTTAGAGAGCAAAAACTTGTAATTTCTTTATCGTGCTCCCATACACATACAAAAGAAGTGGAGAGAAAGAGAGAGATAAAATAAAAAGAAGAAAATTCTAACATGATTGCTTGAACCAGGTAAAAGCGAAAGGAAAACCGAGTAACGACCGCCCACCGTACTTTGACTTTTCGGTACTCAAGTTGTCCAGTCTGCAAATTGTCTTGCTGTCAGCAGGGGTAGCTGCCATGGGCACGTATACGCCGTTGTTTTACCTCGTGAGTACCTGTGTTTTTGTCTTCTTTTTTTATTTTCTTTTTTACCTGTTTCTTTTCACAACACGCCCGATCCTCCAAATAACTTTCTGGAACCAGTCGTATTTTTTCCTCCTTTTTGGGGGTTTCCCCTCTGGAACGACCTTTGTCTTAAACTTTCCGGCCATCCTATGAAAGTAACTACCTCTTGTAAGGCACTCCAAGTTGGTATGCTGGCATAAAACTTCGAAAACAACTGTAATCCATCATCTGACAACATCCAGTAACCTTGCTGAAGCAAGACTTCGTCTTGCTGCGACAAGATTTAAAAATATGCTGCTTCTCCATGGGGACAAATCCCTTCCATGAAATTAGTTTTGAGACTTGGCTTTGGCTAGCACCAATTTTGGAAGTTACTGTAACAACTTTCGCACACTTGCGAAATGTAAACCCTACCCTCTCACTCTTCACCCCTCCTCCGAGAGCGCTGATTCTGGCATCCACAATTAACGAGTTTTATTGCCGGACCTCAAGTCACAGCTTGTTGAGGAACACACCAGGAACTCGCAAACGCCGAACAACCGCCCACAAAGAAGTCAATAAATTTGTGAAATATGTGTTCAAAATTCGCTGAGTTTAACTATGTTTATCATATATTATTTGTAGCACTGTATTGCAAATTTCAACAGTTTATAACAGAAGGACTCATTACCTTCGAACTCCGTTCTAATATTACAATTGTGTAGCATTTTCAAACTTTTCTATTTGCATTAAAGGTACTAAGCACGAGAATTTGTTTTTAAGTGTAGAGTGTAGCTCGACACAGGCGATTAGCATACTATATCTGCAAAATTCAGAACAAAGTTTTCTCGGTAACCTTTTTCGTTCTTTACATGCAACTTACAAATTAAAGTAGCCTTAAAACAAATACCTGTACGTTTTCAAAAATGGTTCGATATCAAAGAACTTATAAATCCTATCGTTCAAAAATTTTTAACGAATTTTTTCTCGGAACCAATATGCCACGCATGGTAGCGAGAAAGGTAAAATACTTATCTTGCTAGAATCGTTGGTGGGGAAAGTAGCGTTTTTTCAGAATTACCCTTTGCGGAGGCTTGGACGTCATGGCATCTTCTTTTCTTTTAATTTTTCTTTCTTTTTTGTTTCCTTGACAGACATTGCAGGGTGAAGAAGAGGGCTTGGGAAGCGGACAAGTGCTGCTCCTGCATACGTTTCTAGGATTAGCCTTGGCCACCGGTTCCGTCGCCTTTGGCCTTCTTGTTGTTCGACCTAGTCCCCAGTGTCTCATCTCAGTGCAGTACCTGTGTCAAGCTTCCCTATTTGGCATAGGTATAGTGCATTTGTTTTTCTTATTTTCTTTTAGAATTTGAGTCTATTTTTCCTGTGCCGTCGTCTAAGTATTCTCTTTCTCAGGAATCTCGTGCTTGGCATTAACCGCCGTGGAAGGTTACCATGGCTACGTGCTTTTTACTTGGTTCTATGGGGTTTGCCTTGGGGGATATCAGTACACCCTGGAGCTGTATACCTTGGAAACTGTCCGAGCGAGGCGGTTCGCCCGAGCATGGGGTTTTGTACAAGGCGTCAGAGCAGTGCCCATTCTGTTGGGCATTCCCATTACGGGTAAATAACCTTTTAATTTACCTAGTCTTTTCCCTTCCAAACCTTGGCATGGAAATTCTCTTACGTTTGTGTGACACATTTTCAGGGTACATCAACCAGAGTCATAGCAAAGCGGGGTACTACTTCTCTGCGGTATTCTCACTCGTGGGATCCGCGTTACTGTTTCTAAACCAAGTTCCCACCAAAGAGGGCACCACTCACTTCCGTTCCAACAGTTGCCGCTCCTTGGAAGGAGTGGAAGTGTTGCGGGCTGTCGACGAAGAGGGACTACCAGACCGTGAAGAAGAAGAAGAGGAGGAAGACCTAGAAGGGGAGGAAGAAGAAGGAGATGATTTGAATCGTCAAAATGGTCCCCAGGTGGAGCTAGAACGTAGTCCGAACTCGAACTTGAATGTCGGCACTGTTCACCAAGGTATTTGCACGTGTCAGCGGCGACAGACTTCAGAAATCGCGGTGAAGCGTAAAGCAAACTCACTAAGTAGTTGGACACGGTTCGTTTGGGGTGGAAAGCGCGTGTTGCAGATGAAGCGGAAGAAGAAACAGGTCCGACACAAGATGAATTTCTACATGATGGGACGCAGTCGAAACGGAGAAAACTATCGGCCCGAGTTATTGAACTGTATATCTGAAGAACGTCTAGTCGGTAACCATGGGAATGGTGATCCTTTTCATCGGCGTGTCGATATGCAACCAGATCAGGAAGATTTCCTGGAAACTTGCTTACAGTCGTGCCCCGACCTAGACAAGTGTTACTTTTGCAATTCTTGCGCCGAGTGCAGCGCTCCGGTGATTGGCATTGCCGGTACCGACTGTAGGATCAGCTACGGCACTGCAGAAGTGTCAGAGGGCATGGGTGCTGTCAAGTCGAATCTTCGCCATACTCAACGCCAGCACAGGCGGCGACCTGAAACTAGGGAAGAGGAAGGAATTCCTGCATTGCCGGCTTCCGTATTGATGAGTTCTCGCAGCTGGAACGTCTCTGTGCCCGATGGACTGAGTCGACCTCCACCGGATCGCCCGATACTTAAACGGCAGCATACATGGCACGATATTACCGTTATTGAGCAGATTACAACCTCGGTCTGAAAAATGTTGTGATTCAAATTTTCATTATTGAGGGAGAAAAAATCAGTATTGGACTTTACGAACCAGGTGAGTGTATGTATTCATGTGTGTCTGTGCTGTTTATGACTATACATTGACACATTGTTGCACAATTTTGTACATACTGAAGAAATGTGGGAGGAGTGCATGCTTTTTCTTTCTGTTTTTGCTGTCTCCTGTCACTGCGTCTTTGCAAGTACATTTTTCTCAAACCTTTCGTCAAACTTTGTAAGTCTTTTTTACAAATTTTTAATAAGTTTCGTTAAGAACTCTGAAACTTTTTGTTTTTTGGCTCCAAAAGCCATAAGTTCTTTATTACAAGGGAAGGAGGTCTTCACCCAACTCCTCCTCTTCCACTTCTTCTTCAATTCGACGATGGCCCGAGGAAGTTCGTGGGCGTTCAGATAAGGGACCCAAGGGATCAGCGTAACTCGTGTCTGCACGCATGTGCTAGTAACTATCTTATCTTTCTTTTCAAAGTTCTGATTTACCTATTTCGCGTGATTTGGGTGCGTCGTATTCCTCAGTCGATTCCAAGAAGGCCACACCTTTGCGAGACGCAGCCGAGCTACTACGCGATCCTTGGCTCGCTGACCGTACAATTCCTGTTTCGTTTGAGATATTACACGAAAAACTCTTTGAGTGAGTAAGTATGGGAGTATACCTAGCCGGCTGCTACCACGGCGAGTTTCGCCTTGCTCCAAACGGCGCAATTCATTTGCATACTCTGAAGCTTCTTTCAAACCCAAGTCTGTGCATAAACGCACCAGTGCTCGCAACGCTATAACAAAAAAATTTAATTTGGTTTAAACGCAATGGCAATATAACATCCCTGGGAATGGCAAGCTTTTAATTTATTCCCACTGAGAATCTTACTAATTATATATAATTCTGATCGCAAGCTGAGAATTTAATATCATGAAACTTGACATCTCAGTTACTAGTATACTTGGTTACTATCTAGGCAGTAATATTTTTTTTAAAGCTAAAGGAGAAATAAAAGCTGAAAAATGCACGGAAAGCTATTTAAATCCTGTCGTGAATAATTTATAACGGAGCATTTATTTTCAGAGCACTGATGATATCACTGTTTATACTTTCCTGTTAAGTTGGCAGTCGTATTTCAAAAAGGACTGCAAAGAGTGAATTGTTGATGGTGAAAGAAATAAGGTTGCCCATAATTTACTTATAATGAAAACGCGAAAAAAGCCAATAAAAAGTGAGTACAGTGGCACTAATTCTTTAATTTGCCTAATTTCTCTAATTTCCCGAGTTTGTCTAATTTTCCAAAATTATCTAATTTGCAATTAGATTTGAAAGTAAAGAATGTGTGGAATGCAATAGAACGGAGAACGAGGCGACAATTCTGAAAATTGCATGAATATCAAGCATTATTCGAGTGTCTTATAGATTTTCCAACATTCGATGCTGGTACAGTTTGGCATATCCCCGTTGAACAGATTAATTGCGTACTTAATATTCTGCAGAGGTTAGAGTAGTGTAATTTGTAAACCAAGACAAGATACACATAGGCCAGGCTTGGTTCAAGAGAATGGCCTCGATTAGTAAACGCCTAACATTACCAACATTTCATAGCATTAGCCAAGGTAATCTATATAGTGGTTGAGATTTACTAACTTACAATAGGTTATGTTAATTGCCAAGCGTACGGTACTGATTTTTTTTAATAACGGTAGCTAAATTACAACTTTTACTCGGACGAAAGAAGCTCGAACTCTGGCAACTGTATACATTTTATCATAGGTATACACTTACCGTAAATTGTAATAAAACAAGTTTGAATTCGTTCATGACAAGCTTAGGGATAAATATATCTCCTTAATTTCTATCAATGTTTAATATTTTTATAGAAGAACATTGAGGTAAAAGTGAAATTAGAAGATAAAAAAACTTTTTCTCCATTCTTTCAAAGGACTTGGGTCCTAAAGGACCTAATACCCCTTGTACAACTACGAATCAAGTCTATAGGGATCGCCAAAATTATCGACGGACGCGAGGAAAAGTTTGCACAGTACAAAGTTTGAATACCATTTCACTCTTGTTTACTATTAACTTTCATTTATACTTTTCTGTGGAGTTAATCATTGAGTCATCGTCTCTATAACATTACTAGGAAATTATAATTAGCCTTTGGTTGTGAACAACTTCAAGGGCAGCTTAGACTAAGCAGCAGAAGTTGTGCGAATAAAGCACATTAAGACTAGCTTGGGCATGACTGACGGCTTCAATCGCTGTCAGACAAAGGCGTTCTACGAAACAACCTGACGTTCACTAATTCCTCCTTCGCCTGTTTTTGAAGCTTAAAGCGCAAGGGCTTTTCCCGAAGCAACGCAAGTTTCTGGGGCTATGAAAAGCGCCCGTCAGTCTCAATGTAGTTTGTGTTTTCGCAAGTCATCGTCACTTCGTAGCAGAGTTAATAAGCTAATAAGTTTTTCACATGTATACGTCTGCGCTCCAGTGATTGCCACTTGTGCGTCTTCTGAACGTGCACTTGTGTTGGTTGAAAAAAATAATGAAAATCCTTTGCATTAGCTCTTGGATAAAAGTAGAGGATGGCAAACCCAGGGCAATCCTTCAAGAATTCGCAGAAGAAAAGATTCATTTTAATGAGGAAGCTATGCTAACAATCGCAAAGATCTTTCCAGCAGTGGAAGCTTTCGTCAAAAGCTCAACTACTATACTTAATCAAGACAGGGCATTACTCTGCTTTTATTTAGACGAAACCTTGTAGTACGTATGAAAAAGTGTTCAATTTTATGTAAAACGATCAGAGATCTAGCAATAAAATCGGCCAAGACCTTTGCTCACGCTGATATAATAATAATAAATAATTAGAGGATGAGGTTCCCTTTCTTTGAAATGAATTTCCTTCTTGAATATCTCAAATACGTATCAGAGTAAGCTTACTTTCAAACGAGTCCGGAAATTGGCGATGGAGACTGATGTACTGTTGCAAGGCTTTGGGGTACTGGCCACATTTGCGGTAACATGTGGCGACTTGTAAACCCCACTGCACGTTCTGGGGTTGAACGAAAGCAGCTTTTTCGAAAAAATTTACAGCTTTTTCTGGAAGTTGCAATTCCAAATAATACGCCCCCAACCAGGTCAGTGTATCCATGTTACCAGGAAAGTAACGGAAAGCCTGTCCAATTGAGTTCATTAATGTCAAGAATAATAACTAGAATCATAAAAACGTAACTAACCGGTAGATTTAAATATTGTCATACTGTATTAGTGTGACAATATCAAGAAACTATCAAGGGAGAGGAGGGCATGCGAATGTTTGTTGGTGAATGTCAAAGATAATGTTTGTCAGGGTCATGGGTTTGTACATTTTGAGGTATACAAAGGGAGGAAACTGTACGACAGGACAGTCCGGCTTTGGATATCAACGGAAATATAGCTTTGAAAAAAAGCCTTCCGCGACAATATATATAACACATTTAAACATACATAATATAAAAAACATTCAAAGTACGTACAAACCACTAAATAAACTAAATTATATAAGGTCTAAATGACTACTAATTCAATCAAAGATAAGAAAAGCATATGAAGTACATAATACTTGATATTACATCGTATTCTTAGCAAGTTGAGAAGAAATAGTAGGGACATTGTCGTACCTCGCTGTAGTATTGAAAGGCTTGTTGTCGATCACCCAAACGGTCGAATAAATCCCCAATTTTTTGTAGCACTCCAGCATCCGTGGGTACCAAACCAAGTAGTTGCAAATACCTTAAAATAATAATTAGAATGTGAAAATCTTGCATATACATGCTCCCATGCAATATTTTTCGTCAACCATACAGAAGTCAAGTGGAACCTGCGTAAGGCGACCACACCACGGTATAGTACATCACAGACGTGGTCTCTTTGACAGGTGGTCGTATAATAAGGGTGTATTTGCTAACCAAAGGTGGTCTCAGTATAAGAGGTCATCGCGGAAAACAGAGGTATATTATATGCATTGTTTTTATTGACATAATTCCGTAGCTAACGACCACGGTCTTCATCGCAGGTGGTCGCCAGACCAGGTTTTATTGTACCAGTATAGGGATATGAAGTTTATTTTCTCTTACCATTCAATAGCTTGTTCCAACTCGTCAGATTCTTGCTGCAAGGATGCAATTTGATGTAGAACTTCTGGCTGATGTCGCAGCATGTTGTGCAGCTTGAGAAAACTGTCTAAAGCTTCGTCACGCTGTCCCAACTTTTGGTAAGTTAGTCCTAAATTGTACAAAGCTTCCGGACAGGCGACGTCGCTTTCCAAGGCACATAGGTAATAATCGCGAGCTTTAACGAGCTCCTTTTTCATGAAGTTGCAGTTGCCTAAGCTGACAAAAGCAGCAGGGTTGTAAGCGTCCGAATCACGTGACATGGCCGCATACTTTTCTGCTTGGTCGTACTCGCCTTGCTAGATTATGTGGGATTTGGAAGTTATTTAATCACGAAATCAGTGCCAGTTCAAAGGGTTGCGATTTTTATTGTTGTATACTTTATTACCAAAAAGTAAATGGCGGACAAGTTAGCAGCTGCTGCGCTAGCAACTTTACTGTCCCTTTTTTCAAAGGTTTTAAGCGTATCTAACGCTAAGGCCAGGTTCTTCTGTCGCAAAAAGAGCACAGCTTTGTTGACTTCCAAGTCGTCAGCCAGCGAAGCGTAGTTGGAAGCTTTGATGGCTTCTACGCACCTTCACAATTTACGGGGTAAATGCATTAGCGAGTCGAACGTTTCATTACCACTGAAATCCAGCAGCCGAAGTAGATTCGATGACGGGCGAAATCAACTTGGCAGCCATTAGTATGCACCGTTCGGCTTCTTGTTTGAGCTGACGCTCTAACTTATGCAGAGCATCGTTACGAATGGCTTCAGCCAACAAAACCGACGAAGGGTCATCCTGATTGTATGACATTGTTAGTGGTTAAAACTTGCCGTGCACCTTTTCTACTTGATGAATCGTATATTTTTCAGTATCATCCAACTCCAGAGGGATTTCCAGTAAACTCTGGAACCATTGCTTCATTTTATCTTTCTCGGCCAATGCATGAAAACTTACAATCAGATCCAAGCCTTAAAAAAAAGTTTGTAATTCCACAATTCAAATAAAATGATAAATAGACTTAAGAGGATAGAGTAATCCCACTGTTTATATTAGACAAGTTTACCTGTTCTAAAATCGGGTTTTTCTTGCATGATAAATTCGAAACTTGTACAAGCATCCGTAAACTGTCCCATCTTGACAAACAGCATGCCAATGTTATGCATAATTTTGATCCTACATTAAAAAGATAAAAACTAAAATCCGTTTTGGAGCTACAAAGTTGCTGTTATTATCTGGTTTTCCAGAAACTAGTTTACATTTCTTGTTTATTTAGTTTCTATTAAAAAGAGAAAAAACTAAAAAAAACAATGTAAAACTGATCTACATAACTGCAAAAATACCCCAAAATGGAGTAACCTTTTTATTGCAATGCGTTTTGTTGTAATACGTGGCCAATAACCGCCTATACCACATTCTTTTTAGAGTCTCAGCTAGCAACAATGAAAAATCGACTGAAAGTGCTACAATGGGAAATGAGTTTCCGTTATTTGTGAGGGCATGTATATAGATTCAGAGGGTACTTCACAATCTGATGGGAATTTGGAGGACAGCTTCTCACATGTAGCTATGAATTAATACTCCCAGCGGCTACTATAGCATTCCATGGCACACATTCCCTTTCCCGATCTACCCAACCGAACACTTAATATCATTGAAAATAATTGGTTTTGTCCATTAACTCGCTTTCCGAAAGAGAATCTAGACAATAGAACAAGTTTTTACTGAGTTGTGTGAAGTGTAACAAATGGTAAAAGGAATACTTGTGCGCGGTGGCGGTGTTGCGGTTTTTTGCCGATAAAGAAAAAGAAAACTGAGTGGTTTTGCTATACAAATTAGAAGCTTATGACGATTGCACACGGTTGTACGATCTGTTCTAGCTTGCGCCTGCAGTCATTCTGGGCAGGATTTTATATTTCTATTAAATCTCTATGTTTCGGAGGTAATTTTACAGCTTATAGCGTCTGGTTGTCAAGCGCATAAATGTAAAGCAGTGCAACCATAAACGTTATTAAAACAGCCTTACTAAACTCCAGTACGCAGAACATTCGATTCGTAACAGTAATGTGGGAAAATGTGTCCTTGACCATTCAGACTGCGTCCGTGGACCTGCATAACCATTAACATTTTCGACAAAGTTGCCAGCGAAGCGGGCAGGTCAGCCCTATCAAATGGTCAAAATTGCTGTCGGTAGCCAGCTAGCAAACTTATAACACATGTATAGTTGTATTGCTATGCTTGGCCATGGGGTTTCCCACATGGCAAAATTTGCACGTGGCAAAACTGCGTCCCGAATCGAAGTTTTTTCCTCTTAATTTTTTTCTTATGGCCAAGCTCAGATGTTACTCCAGGAACCATTTGTCTCAGATGTTATTCCAGGAACCATTTGCTCCTGTGTGGAGAGGCCCAGCAGTACAAGAATCAATACAACACCTTGTCATCTACAAGGTCGCCGCAAGCTTTGAAGCCAATTTGCCCTCAGAAATCAAAAGACAGTCGACCCACTTTACGATTTACCAGTATAGTCTGCACTTAATTAAAAAAAAATCAAATTGATAATTATAGTTACTGGCTACACACTGATATACACACTAATATGTCTACATAGTGCACGCTTATATAGCACATGATAACCTTTTTTTAATGCCATTTAGAGCTTTGAAATGCGTAAATGGAAATACTATTCTTTCGCTTGCTACAGAAAAGATGACGTGCGGTCTCCCTCGCCCAGTTTAACTATTCGAGCTCCAAACGACCCAATAAAAACGGGTCGAAATACGTTTTTTTGAAAAAACTTGGCTTACCTTAGGCCTTGGTGCGTACTAGGCACTTGATCCAGTGCCATCCGATACTGTTTAATAGCTTGGGAGTAGTCGCCTAGTTTCACATAAATATTCCCCATGTTGAGCCTCAGTCGCCCTGCTCCACTAAACAGACGGTTTTTGACCAAGCTTTGATAGGTACTCAGAGCTTCCGAGTACATTTCGCTTAACGTGTACTGGCTTGCCAAGTTGAAGAGAACCTATCAGGGTTTCCACACATTTACGGGACTTTCTTTTTAAACGTGGTGTCATAGATACCGAAAATGTGAGGTCTAAATTGTGGCCTTCAGTGAGTCCGGCTTGCTCGCGTTGTTTAATCAAAGAACGCTCTTTAGTGGAAGCTTCTTTGGCCTTGTCAAGAGCAGTCTTGCGATCTCCTCGTGCACCAGCCATACACGATTCTTCGACGAAGGCGGATACTTTGCGTTCCAATGCTTTTAGTTTGTCTTCCATGCTAATTAACAATGCAAATTGTAAAATAAGAGCGTACCTGTGTGGTTTACGATAAGGTGTGTCTTAATTATAATCCCGAGTATTTTTGAAACATTTCCAGGCGGACAGTTTAATAGGGTCTATACTCTATATTTGACTAACCATAATTGTACCTTTCAGTGGGCCGGTCGAACGAACGAGCTGATTTACTAGGAGCAGTATTACGTGGGTCTATGATGTTGTTACGTCCCGACGAAGTGTAACCAACGCCTTTAACTGCTGTTGTAGGTCGATTAGCATCGTTACCCATCGTCATAGGTCTTAAAGCTGTTCCCATCCCACTTGACCACTGTTTTATAGAGACAGTTTTACTATTATGAAGACCAATTTTTGCAATCAGATAAGGTAGTCGCTTAGGCAATTTGCCAAGATTATGGCTGGCACTGTTTTTCCTTAAAGGGGCAGTAATATTGGAAAATAATAAAAAAACGATAAAGAATTATGAAGCCATATATTACTTCTACGTACTCTTAACCTTTTGTAAAGACAGATGAATATTGAAAGATATATGCATATCTATCTAAAAAAAATTACGATTTTTTTTTTACAGATAAGTTAAGGTCAGGAGAACGTTCGTCAGGTACTTGCAAAATTGTGTTTATCTTATCATGTCCTTGACGCAAAAAATATTGCAAACATATTTTCTTAAAGACTCACGGTGCATATCGTAAACTTTTGCTAGGATGCCGTAACATCCTGGTTACGCGTTTTTATCAGAAGTGAAACAAACCCTTGGAACGTTGGAAGCGTTAAGTCCGTAAATATACTTTCATCGAACCGCAACCGCTGTTTCGGTTTAGCTTCGCGTAGCCAGCCTAGATGGGTTGCTCCAGATTTGTGGTAACTTAGTAAAAAAGTAAGATTTGTCTGATAGGGATGTCATTTAATCGTATTTGGTTTTCATCATCCAAGCCATGTAACTGGAAATAAAAGAATGAAAACAAGACATTTCCCTCGGAGGGACTGGGCTAGTTAATCCTTCCAAACGGTTGGTTTGCATAAAAAGCTGTTTTCTGTTAAAAGTAAAGAGCGAAGGGAATGTTAAAGTTTTTGGTTTTGACTCACGCCGGAAGTTCCCAATCGAAACGCGGTACCGGGAGGAAGAGCTGAACTCTAAAAATGATATAAAAATACTAGCATGAATCATTCTAGAAAATCTGGAACGTTAGGGAATGTTGGAATATATAAACGGGAATGTTTGATACCGGAGGATGATGAGCTCCGTGTCCGTGACTACTTTTCAGTGCTGTTTGGAAACCGACATCATTCTCGAGATCAGTCGTGCTCATGATGGGGTTGTACTCGTTAAAACCTGAATAAATATCTTCGTCATCACTAGCCACTAAATGCACACGTTCCATCGTTAAATCTTGAAAATAACACTATTTTAATGAAAGCCACAGAAACGAATAAACTTGTGTTGTTATGATATCGCTCGACTTGTTACCATGGTCACTCGCCGATGCGGGGTAGACGGTCAAAGCCTAGCTTTATTTTACCTGCGCCATGCACCGAATTTACTACTTGAGTTTCAGTAGTCGAATAACTTTACAGACCGATTATTGTCTTAACAGTTTTTTTGGTCTGTTATAGAGTTCCAAGAAATGAAATTATATAATGAGGTTGTAGAATACCTGTACTATTAAATTTTGATGTCTTATAGCACATGATAAAGCAGCATGACTACACTGTCACCTGCAAAGCGAAAACGTGTAACGTTTTATTAGCAAAAGTGGCAGAATTAAGTCCTTACATGCACCACCATAAATAACCTGATAACGATAAATTCATTTGCAACGGTTTACTTCTGTAGACAGTTACCAGGCGACTATAAAGTAGACATATTTTCCATTAAAGTAAGGAAAATAACAAAGTCTCTAAGCTTTTTGAAAACAAGTGCTTAAAAAACACTGTTCCTTTGCTGGCATGTGTCGTATATTTGTACGTCATGATTAAACTGTTCCTCCAGTATACATGCTAAGACTTTTGGCCCATGAGAACTAAGTTTTCCAGTCCACGACGTCCAAGAGGCAAGGGAGAAAAATTGCCTTAAAAATACTTAAAGTAACAAAGTTTGGCATCAAAGTACAACAGGCCTCCAACTTTGTAGTCTTAAGAAAACGTAAGAAACTAAAACAAAAAGAATACAAAAAAAACATCCCAAAATAAACTATCCCAGCACCGAAGATCTTTCAAAACAAAATACAAGTTCCTGTAGGACGTAACATGTTGCAAGACTAGGCAGTCATAACCGAGTTAATGTTGGCTTTGGCCGGCCTGCTTTTGTTGCTGTTGCTGAGGAATTTGATTGCTAGCGGCGTTGACATTCTGTTGCTGTTTTAATGGATGGGCATTCTTTTGTGCAGCTTGTGGAACCTTCTCAACCCCCATTCCTTGGCGATCAAAGTGTTGTCCCTGTTGCTGCTGCTGGTTGGGAGCAAGTTTAGGAATGTCTTGTGAGGCAATAGGGGCGTATTGTTGGGCTTGAGGCTGTTGGGGATGGACTTGATACGGCACTTGACCATACGTCGGTTGCTGTTGCTGCTGCTGGTTGGGAGCAAGTTTAGGAATGTCTTGTGAGGCAATAGGGGCGTATTGTTGGGCTTGAGGCTGTTGGGGATGGACTTGATACGGCACTTGACCATACGTCGGTTGCTGTTGCTGCTGCATGTATTGTGAAGCTTCTTGGGGGCTTATCTGCAAACAGACGTCCAAACCGTATTCATTAGCATAAAACTTTACATGGTTGGTGAGGGAAAATGCAAAGGGTATGCCTCACACCACTCCGAAAATCATGCAAAATCATGTAAAAAAACAAGCAAACATAAACTACTTGGTTCCCAAATGCTGGTTGCTGACGCTGCAAAGGCATCTGAGCCATGTTGGGTACATGCTGTCCTTGTACGTATTGTTGAGCTTGCGGTACAGCATTCGGATGTATATTCGGATGCACAGCAGGCATGTGGGGTGGGGCTCCGTATTGCAAATGCCCTGGTCCGCCGACCGGCATCATTGCGGGATGAGGTGGCAGCTGATTAACGCAATAATTTTTCAAGCAAGACGGGACAAAACAAGCGAGCATGTAGGAACACACAAACATGCAGATGTCTCCCAAAACAAACACGAAAATGTGAAGCTTACCAAGCCTTGTTGGATCAGACGCTGAATTTCTTCTTGTCGCCTACGTTCAAATTCCATATATTCCTCGTGATTATAAGTAGGCTGCTCATCAAGTCCTTGCCAGCCGGGGTCTCTTTCAAATTCCGTCTTTTTGGTTTGCTCCAAAAATTCTTGGAAACTAGTTTTGTTATATATATATGGTCTTAACACTAATTTTACATATATGAAAAGTATTACGAAATTAGGCCATCTCGATTGACGTCGGTTTCATTAAAAACATGTTCGCGCATGCGTTCCATCTCCTCGTAGCGTTCTTTCATGTCATCTTCAGGGGCGTTAGGATCGTACATTTTGTCTAATTCTTTGGTAAATAGAGCTTTGACTTCATCCGCGTCCCAAACTTGATTACCGTCCAAATCTAGACCATTCTTCTATAGAAAATTACACTCTTTTAGGCATACGGCATACCGTGTAGGGCGAAAAAAGTGCGGGGATCAAAACTTTCAGCATCAAGGTGGTCTTGCTGCTCCCAGACTTCTTCCAATTGCTGTTTGCTCCCCGGATGGTGCAACTTGGGAAGACAATTTGGTAGTACATAATTTCTGAAGCAATGAGTAACTTGATTTATTTTACTTTAGGGTGTTGTTTATGTTTATTCTGACTCTCTTCCCATGCTTTTTCTTCTGCCTTTTTCTTCTCTTCATCCAAGAGCTTCAGTTTTTCGTTGTGCTCGAATTCTTTCTGCATTTCATATTGCTTGAACTCCTCTTTCCTCTGCTTATCAGCAGCTTCCAAATCCCTGGTAGTCTAAGGAAGTTTACGAATCAATTCCCTAGCTTATAAGTATTTATAAAGAGACACCGCCGTACTTGTACGATTAGCTTTCTTAAATCTTCAATTTCGAATGTCATAGGGTTCTTGTGATCAATGTGTCCCGGAGTCTTGAGTCGGTTATGAGCAGGAATCATGCCTTGAGACCTTTCGTATTCTTGCATGGCAAAATGTCGCAGCCTCTCCATTTCTTGTCGTTTTAACTCATCTAGTTTAGAGCGGATGTTATGGTGAACATAATCCAACTCATGGGCGATTTTGCCATTCTGAACGAAGTAATTCATTAATGAACAAATTAAACATATAGCTATACAAGAAAATACCCGAATATCTTCTTGATCGGCTGTCTCCAACTTTTTCCTGAAATCCGGATCACTTTCTAAAACCTGCACAACTTCCTTGAGGTATCTGTTATACTCCAGTCCAAGATCCTAGAGTATCAAAGAATGAAATAATTGTATAAAAATCTTATTAAATATTATTTGACGTCCACTTACCTCGTTTTCACTGTTTGAAGCCACGTCATTGCCGTCGTGCTCTGATTCTGAAGGCTTTTTTGGATCAACTGGTGGTGCAATAGCAACTTGAACTAACACATGCAAAACAATCGCCAGAAACCAAAACTGGTTCATGGCTTTAGACTAAATACGTCTACTCTCTCGGAACAGATAATCTCTAATTAAAATACACAACTAATTATTTCAACTCCACTAGAAGCTACTAAAAGACGCCTTTTCGGAGGATCGGACTTCTCAAAAGCTTACCGGTCTGACCGCTAAATTTTCTGTGGCGTGCTGTCGGTATGAAGAGAGCCGTTTCTGTCTGGGAGCGTCAATATATCGGTGGATCCCGTCGTGGTATGTGGTAGTGTGTGAATTAGTGAATATTGAATTTAACTGACGTTAATGTCAAAAAGTTAACGTTATGTTGACGTTTCTTCTATTTAGTGTAGTTCCCAATTACGGCATGATATTTTTTTCTTTATCCAGGGATAAGGCGTGAGTAAAGCTGGTCTTTCTTATTATTATTTCGTATATTCCTAAAAATAGCACCCGCGTTAGTTGCACGAACTGAGCTGTAAGGTTTTCGTTGTTGGAGCTTACACTCGGTTAGTCGTGTTTCTTACGGTGGAAGCGACTTCATCATGATTAGAAATTTAGTTTTTATTTATCTATTTTCGCCTGCGAGATTTTGAGGTTCATATTTGTATGTGAATAAATTTTCCCGCCACTAGAGACAAACAAAGGTACACAATGCTGTAGCTGCTGCTTTGGCAGGAAACGGCAGCAGCATCCGCAGTTTTAGCCATGAAAATGTTGTCAATGCTCAGCAGAGCGATGAGGCAAAAAATGGCGGAATATTTTGCTACTATTTCAATAAAGGCTTTGTTGAGTTTTGAACCGCCAGAGCAATGACGAATATTGTCAGACTTTTCCCTTGAGGTTCCTTTTGCACTCGGAAAAGTCCTTTGAATTCTGAAATGTTCTTTTCATTTTATTTTTTATGTCATAAGAAGAGCCAGACACAATGGAGTTTAAATATTTCATTTATAACATGCTTGTAACATGGTTCATAACAAGTACATTTAAGTTTATTCTACGTTTAATTAAAAAATTGGTGAAAATATTGCCATTTCAAGAAGCACGCTAAACCAAGTGTGCTCGTTTACAACAGCGCACAACTCAGTACGTGCAACTGAAAATGGCGCTGATTTGCGCCACAACTTCCTTAAAACACACAATTATTTTAATTGTGTCGCCTGTTTTGGTGATGTGATTACCGTGCAATGGAAACTATTGTTTTCTTTCGCCGGAATCTCGAACTGACTCGTTTCTGCTGAAATGAAACAATTCTGTCCGAGATCGCTCTGGTAGATATACTACCGGTGCACTCATGAACATTCATCACAAGGCATTTAATACGGAAAATATATTTAAGAGGGGGTTACCCCAATAACTTAGCAAGAAACTAAAGTTGAAGGCCTTGTTAAAGTTTTGCACTTAACAGGACAAAGCACAGGAGATGCAATTGAAAACAATTGATTTCAGGTCCTCTGCGTTGAGACCCGCTCTAATTAAACCTGGCACACACTCTTCGTGGAACCAGCTGTTGCATTCATTGCATGCGATCCATTGACAATTCTCTGGATCACTCGGAGCATTTTGCTTAAAGCACGTGGCACAAAATGCGGGTGTTATGTCGTCCAGTATCTGGTCATCAATTTTTGCTGTTTTGCTTCGTTTCCGTGTTTCTTTGCGAGTAGCAAAAAAATCCCTACTCTGAGGTTTTGTCACGGCATTTTTACTTGCAGAAATTTTATCTTCAAATATTTCTTGTACATTTTTGGCTGGTTCCTGTTCAGTTAAAATTTTGAAGGATACAGCCGTGCTAATCATGTGAACAAATTGTTCCCTTGTGTAATTAGTTTGTTTAATTATTATATTATGGATAATTTCATTACAAGTGTCCAGCAACTTTTTCGCTAACAAGGTATTATCTTCTAATTTTGCAGGCAATAACTTATCTGCCATATGCACGCCGTCTTCTTCGATAGCAACGGCGTCGACATGAGAGTGTCTCTGATCGTTCGTTAGCGGTGGGATAACTCTGTGAATATGTTTGCAGACAAACTTTAAAAAGTAGAAGTCTTTACAGTCACATGAGAATGCATGTCGACATGCTCCGCACAGGCCACATCGATTAAAACAATCAGGTTGGGTGCATAGTCCGTCGTAATGTCTAATTACTAAGTGAGAGATACCAGGATTTGACTGCGATTGCACGCGCCAAGTTTTCGCATCCAAAATCGTCACGTGCTCATCAGGTATCTTTTTCGATCTATAATGCCTAATATGAATTTGTTTGAGACTATAACTATAGTAGCCTCTATTGTAGAGCACTACCTGTTTATGCATTCTACGAGTTGAAACATCTTTCAAGTGCTCGACTAGTGAGTCGATTCTACGGTTAAATACACCCGCCATGATCTCGTGTTTTAGATGGCGATGGTACGTTTCTAAGACCATGTTTGTTCGCACATACATATCTTTGTAATTATATCCAGCAAATGTAGATATACGCTTGTTGTATTCATCGTAAAAGTATGTGAAGAAGGACCAATGGTTCTCCTCAATATAAGTTAAAAATTGGGTGTAAGTCCTTCGAAAATCTATTTCATCCCTAATGCATATTAAACGCTGCAGGGAAGAAAAGATGTGGTCAGAAATTTCACTCGTAACTTGTGCCTGGAGCTTGGTTAGGTTTTTTTTTCCAGGCTCGGAGGACGTGCCAAATGCAGATACGTCTTTGTGTTTTGCTGGTATCGAATACCTTTCCCCAGGCGTTCCAGTACTGGTCCGCCATATCGCTCATGAATTGCTTCGGCTTTAATTCTCCTGTTCTCTCTTTCAGTTTACTGAAGAAGTATTTAATAACTACCTCGTGTTCCCGGTCGCTCACTAAAAAAGCCACTGGGTATCCCATTCGGGACTTGTCTAACACCATTAAGGTAGTTAAGACAAAAGCATATTAATTAATTCGATAGGTACTCTCTATCAAAACACAGTCATCCTTATATAGATTTAAAGCCTCCGCTTGAGACTGGAACGAAATTTTTCTCTTCAAGACCCGAATCGTTGTCTTGAGTGCCCTGACCCTTGTAGAGGAAAACAGGGTTATAATCTGCTTTTGCCATTTCTTCTACCCAAAGAGTAACACTAACGTGATCATATTGATGTTTTCTTAGTGCTTTCGGGAATTTTTGCGCTAAATTACGTACATCTTTGGGTGTTACAAGCTTGTTGATGTTTATATTTTCCTGGTCAATATCCCCTGCCAATTGTTCCACTATGACATGGGTAGGCATTTGAAGGTAAATCATTTTCCCCATCTTCGCTTTCACAGACACCTGAATCCTATTTCGGCCAGGGAGCCTATCATGAGGAATGTGGAATCGGCAGTAATCAATGGCGACTTTGCCTGTCTTTGTGTTTAGATTAACTTGCACAAAGGAGGTGCAACTTACCCCTGTACGGAGCAATTTTTGCTGCTTAATGGCACGATGACCTTCGCTTTTATCCTTATAAACGTAGGACCTGTTGCATACGTAACTGATGACAGTACGATCCTTGCATTGTCTTTCCCCCCTTCGGGTGACCCAAGACGTGTTGTCTTCAAGTTCCGTATGCTCTTTCCATTGATATAAGCTTTGTATGTCAGGAAAGGCTTCTGACTTAATTTGACATTCAATTTGATCATGTGTATCCTTTATATGCCTAACTAGTGTAACGTAACTAGTTAAGCTTTCTTTACACAAGTAGCAAATAATCCTAAAACTGGAACCTTTTGTTTTCTTGTTATTTTGACTTGACGAATTGCTAACTTCTACTTCTTGTTGTATTTGCAGTTCATCTGTCGGGAGAACATCTTGAGAAAAAAAAATAAAGGTTGGATGCGAACCTTAATGCCACCATGTTTTAGAGTCGAACATCGCCATCTTTGGGTCCAGACCGTTTTAACTTTTACCGGCCTCAAGTTACGCAGAGACATAGAAGCGAGTCTTACGCAAAGGTGTGTATACAGTAGGATTAGCAATGCTATACCTGCTTCCTTTTACTTTAATTAGATATCGTTCATGTAAAACAACTATGGCTTCTCATAGATTTAACATAGGTAACTTCATTTTGGTTTAAGTTCCATTAAGTCTACAGTGCACTTATCAATATCATGATTGACCATCGAACCAAGACATGGCGACCCTCAATGCACAAAGATGGTGACATTCGACAATGGGTAAGTTGTGTTGTGTCATGCAGCATAAAGGACAAAAGAAAGTAAGACTTACCGAATTCAAAAGCTGCAGTACTTCTAGTCGTTGTCAAAGTTGCAGGCGAAGAAAATCAAAGTGAAGATGATTCAGAGCTGAGGCAAGAAGGGCTGAAACTTTTTCAAAGAACAACAAGCAAGGGGGAAACTTCGAGTCGTACTGAAACGCTGTGGCAAGTGGTAAGCGGTTTTACCGTAGCTGTTGCTGTTGGTCCAGCAGAGGCGAAAAGTCAGTTGCGTTAGCTCAAATGCGAGCAACCTTTACCCCTCGTGAAAACACAAAAAAAAACAGTTGAACCTGAGTCATTTTCCGCATAAATATTGATACGTTGCACAAGCGTAAGAATAAGTAACGGTTTTCGTTTTATGAAAAATTTATTTTCAAATTTGCACCTATCGTTATGCAAACGTTCAGCCAAACATTATTCTAAGGCATAATGTTTAGCCTGAGTGCTTAGTTGCTACCGCTGCGGCTTCGCTGTCCACCGTTGCGGCTTCGGGAGCTGCGTAACACTCAGCTCCGACCTCGGGAGCTGCGTGGCATTCCGCTGCTGCTTCGGGAGCAGCTTCGCAGTCCATTGCGGCTCCGGCAGTAATTTGGCGGGCTGCTTTTGTTTTCTTCATTGCTGGAGCACCGTCCTTTTCTACGGTTTTCTTCTTAGCGAACCAGCAGTTCTTTACGGTATGGCCCCTTTTTTTTGCATTTGCTGCACTTCCCTCGGGAACTACACAATAATACATTTAGCTTTTATTTCTTACATTATTGCTAATACGTACTTGGTTTTGGGCCTTGACGATAAAAGTATAGAAAATCCTTTAGAAACTGCCGCCTCGTTCTCTCCGTTGGTTTCCAGAAGGGCAAACCGTTTTGCAACAGCGGCAATAAGCTGCTGCCTTTCGGTTCCTGAAGAAAAGCACATGTTAGATAAGAAACGAGACTTATAAATTTTCACGAAAACCTACTTTGCGGTTGTGGTGCTGCGGACATGTTTGCCTACTGGAAGTTGGTTCAAAACTAAGCTTCGACGCAAGAAAACTTGACGCGTTTTTTCTCTTGACATCCACTATTGCTATGTTACATGAGAAGTACGTTATACAGAAGTTCGGAAGCAGTTGCCGCTCCAGTCCCCCGACTAAAGCTACATTCGAACTTTGGTTAGTACCTCAATCGACTTCGTTCCAGTAGAGAATCAGTAACACAGAAACGAGTTGACCGTTGGAAAAATGGGCTTTGTTCCTTGGCTACACGAGTTTCTCTTACAAACGGTTCGGTTACTGCAAAACCGTAAGAAGTCATTTATCTCTTTAGCACGAAAAGTACTTTGGTACAAATTACATCCTCATAAGTTTTGCCTTTAATAAACTAACGCATTGCGAAGAGGAAAGATGTAAGACCGCAGAACGTGCATTCCATTTGCACCCTAGTGTGGCAAGCTTTCGTCTTTCGTCGTTAACTCCGTAATACGGACCTAATGTGGAAATACGTATACGTAGTCCATAATAGCAAACTTCGGGTCCTTAGGTTTATAGATTAACTGAGTTTTGAAGTACAGTAGCTTATTTTGATCACATTTGGCCAGTGTATTTTGAATCTATTAAGCGGCCATTCAATAACCAGAAATACAGTTGTAAGTACACCGAAACCTCTTAAGACGAGCATAATTCGTTCCGGAGACGTTCTCGCAATCCGAAACACTTGTTTTGCGATGCGAATCCCCCCATAAGAAATAATATAAATTCAGAACGTATTAAGAACAAAATTACAGTTTATTATTTAAAATATTCACTTGTTTTAGTTTGCCTACAATTCAGACTTTAAAGTTTTTGTAACGATTTTTCAACATGATATAAGTGTCTACAAACAGAA
The DNA here is from genome assembly GCA_023053545.1 of Lepidurus packardi. Classification (NCBI taxonomy): domain Eukaryota; kingdom Metazoa; phylum Arthropoda; class Branchiopoda; order Notostraca; family Triopsidae; genus Lepidurus; species Lepidurus packardi. The sequence continues at coordinate 3,856,254 of JAKZAN010000004.1, forward strand.
TTGTCACCACCTGCAAGCACACTATACTCATGAGCACCTTCTCTCGACTCTCAACTTTTAGAACAAGGAAAAAGTGAAACCCTTTCCCCAATACGAACAGAAAGTTTCCCCTTGACAGCAGTTTTCCCCGCTTTCTTACTCTTCCTCACCCAAAATTGATTCTAATTTCCAAAAATATGATTATAGAAAAGAAAAAGGTAAAGTATTGTACCATTCTGAAACGAGTATTTGCTGTTTGATTCTACAAAGAGGCTGATTCTAATAACCAGCCAGGGGCGGACGGCCTATGGGGCATTGGGGCAGGTGCCCCATGCGCCGGCTCAAATACCATCTTATTACTCAGCGGCGCCGGCAGGTAGAAAATCGCCATGGCCCGCGGTAGAGCCAGTCCGCCCCTGTAACCAGCGATCACAATACCTGTGCAACTTTTTCTCTAACCAGCACAGACTTTTCTAATTTTAGTTTCATCTGTATTGGCACTGGCAGGTTTACATTTTGTGTTATTTATAATTACGTCAAATTTCAAGATCTCGAGTTGTCTCGTCCGTTGTCCTATTAGGGGCTTCGCGTCTAAGGCAAACATAGGTGTAGGATACATTTCGGACTAGGGACGACAACACATGCGAAGAGAAAATACCTTTAAAAATGTTCACGTAGTAAAGAATGGTAAGGAAAGTCAGGGTAGGTTCTTCACTGTCTAAAACAGGGAAACGATGTACACGAAGCATGTAAAGACGGAGAGCGAGTTCGAAGCCCTTCCCACGACTCCTCCACCCTTTCTTTTCATCTTTATTTATTTCACCCTTCTTTTCCTCTGCTGTGAGTCTGGCAGTATACAGTATTCTACCATGTATGGCCTTCGCTCCCCTTCCCACGAAACGCTCTTGTTGGGCTAGGGACGTGCCCCACAGAACGGAATAAATTGGCGAAAAAAGATAAGCGCAGAACCAAAAGAAAAGTGTAGCAGCAAAAGTAGACTTCCATTTGGCAGCGAATAAGTACGAAACATTGTCTGTATTGTCTTCTACTACAACTCGCAATATATAAAACATAAATGTAAGAGAATGAAACACAGACACACACATGAAAAAAATATGCTCCTAAAAGGCGTCCAGGAAACAAATTGGAACTTGATACGATTACCTGCTTGAAAAAAAACAGTTACAAATCTTTTCAAATTACAGTAAATGAGTAATAGATGAAAATTTGTCAAGTTCTGTCATGGCCTTCACTTATAGCACTGTCACTAAAACATGAAAGTGAAGGGAACCCCCTATGTACAGTACGAGGATTTCGTTCCTAGCTTTCCTGGGTATGTTCCACGTCCGGATTCGATTAGGTATAGCATTTTATCCTGAGCGAAAAAGGGAAGGGAGGGGGAGTATTGGAGACTCACTCCGAAAAGGCATCAACGGAGCACCTACATGCCCGAGGCAGACAGCTTGTGGATTTCCTCCGAAAAGGCGTCATAAAATATTCGCTTCTTTGCCAGGAGGGGGCACCACATGCTGGGAAAAAACTGAAAAATTCCTCCGAATAGGCGTCTTTTAGCTTCTTGTAACTCCACTCCCGTTCAGAAAAGTAAAAGAACTGCACTTTTGTTTATTTCCACCTACCTTACATCTAGGTAAGGAACCACGAACTTCTCGATTCGCACTTCTTTTTACCGTTCAGAGCTTAGCAAGGACATGGTTATTGCGATCCTTCCAGACATTTTTCTACTTTTGACAGATATTCCAAATATTTTTCTGCCGTTTGGATAGATTTAGTAAGACAATGAGAGCCTAAGACTTCCATGTTTCCATTTTTTATATTGTGAACCACCAAACTAGAATGGCGAAAATTTCTTCCTCATTATTAAAGAAAATCCTAAGACTGTCAAACGGAAAGAAAAATTACTTAATTCTTTATCACGTAAAAGATAAATCTTGACAGATAAAAAATGTCATTACAAATTCGCCAAGAATGCTAAAACCCGAAATCAATGTTATAAGTATGTATTTCGTACCTACTATTCCATTAAGATTATTTGTTCGTACTGTTACTATAATTCCCTGAAACGGAAAACACTACCTCATGCTCATTGTTTTACCGGTCTATGAGCATAAGCTTCACACCAGTTTGCTTAACCAGATACAGCTTGACCAATTTCTAGGACCGCTAAGTCGTTGTTTAAATCTCAGTTACTCCCATTCCAACGGACGCGACGTTCGTCAAGCGAAAGAAAGCATAATTAAACTCCAGTCTATTACGGATTGAAATTGAGTCAAAGTGAACTGGTCAAGAGTCGTCAACGAACTCCAAATTATAAAGCGTAAGGGCGCAGTAAACAAAGGGTCTCGAATTTATTCGAGCTTGGGATCGGTTAGTTCAAAACAAGTATGAACAAGCTTTAACTAATCCTAAGGATTAATGAATCGTATGGATTGGACCGTTGAATTTTTCCTTTATTTTCGTTATTTTCTTCGACACTAAAGTAACCAAGGCGAAATCGCTATTATTATGTGAGGAAAAGATTATAGGATACGACGGACTCGAAACTAGCCGTTTCACTTTCCGACCGAACGGAAACTTACGGAATCATCTTGACATATTATACAATTATTAAATGTAAGTTCGTCTAGTTCGTATGTTAGAAAAATAAAGGTATTGCTATTATAGAAGTATAAGTATCGTGAAGTTTTTCCTATTTACATAATAAAAATAAGCATTTTTGCTTCCTGTGTTGCAAGTGACAATTCACTGACCAAAACTAAAGATAATTAAGTCGAGACATTTGCAATAAGCAGACAGTCGTGACTGATAGGAGAACTGCTGATTCCGTTCAGTGTTTATGGAACTTAGTATCAAAACTGATGCCAGCGTATCAGGTCGCTTTATCAGCTTTCATAACACATCATCGTTTTTACAAAGGCTTACTGCTGTATAACAGAAGCCAATTCAGTTCTTTAATTGCATCAGTGGAGCTTGCATACCACGCAATTCGTAGTTTAAATATTTGTTTATCACGACAATGGCCGACGAAATTCTTCGGGCTATTCTACACGTGTAGGTAGTGAATCTATTAGCTAAGTTTACCACGTCATAGTGTGTTACGTTATTATCAGTTTTATTTCTTTCTCTTGATGGTTAAGATAGTTTTTCTTCCTAAAGACCATGGCTATTTTTGCCCAGTTTTTACTCATCCTTTTCTTTGCTAATATCAAAACTATGCTGTTACCTTTATCTACCACGACTCAGTCACGTGATATGGTCAAAGTGAAGAGTCATACGAACAAAGACATTTATTCAGAATATGAATGGTACATCCGCCAAGAGCGTAAACCAGCTTGGATTCGCAGAAAGGACGGACAATTGATGGTATCCCCTCAGATAACTTCAGTCAAGGAGTGGATTGAGTGGACAAACAGTACAGATTTGGGTGCCAAAGGTTTGCCTGTGTTTTCGAACGATACTATACCTTTGGGTAAACTAGATTACTTGCGCAGTCCCGATAGCGCAGCTAATATTCTTCCTATTAATAACTCCTCTTCCATAACCCAATCCCAGTTACCGACCCAAGATAGAGGACCCTCAGTGAGGTACGAAGTCCAAGATCAGTGTTCCCATTGCAGTAGCAGAATACTCATCCCATCAACCATCCATCCAAATGGCTCTGACGTGTTCCTTCATGACGTATTTGAGACGGGATCTGATAGTGGATTAAATACCTATAGAGAAGAGCATCCTGGTCCTGTGAAGGGCTGCCATTATGAGGACAAAAACTCCCAAGTCCTCATATGTAGTGGCCGAGTTGTAACCTCCATTCCACCTATGCCTTCAGAGCCATTGCTCTTTTTTCAAATGAACCGAACTGGCCTATCCGTGTTGCCCAATAATGCCTTTATTGGTGTGCAAATACAAAGACTAAAACTGCACGCCAATAATATTACGTCGATAGCCATGCATGCTTTCAACGGAACCGAAGATTTGATGTACTTGTACTTGGACGCCAATGAACTGACCGTCTTACAGTTCGAGGTCTTTCAAGTACTCCCCAATTTGGTTGTCCTATCGTTGAGTGAAAACCGTATCTCCACCCTAGCACAAGGCTTACAGCCCGGAGATGATAAAACAGGAGACTTTCCCAATAAATTTCCTTCCTTGGTATACCTTATTTTAAAAGGCAATCCACTGGGCCGGATTAACCAGTATTTATTCTGGCCACTGCAAGATTCACCGCTAGAGGAGCTCAATTTGCAAAGTTGTGAACTTATGTACATCCACCCAGGTAAATATTATAGCATCACACCGAATGCTAATTTATGACTTTTAACCCTGTAAATTTACAAAACAACAAGTGCATGGTACAACTATAAGCTTTTATTTGGGAGCTGTGAGTTCCAAAGTTCGTGTATGCCTTAACCAGATTATAAATACCAACTCGCGCAGTACATCGAGATAACGCCCATTTGAAGACAAACGGCACTATTTATGTCATCCTGAGATAATACTTAGCTTTCCTTTGCATCATCTTATAGTCTAAAGAACTTTTTTATGTGCTTCTTTAGACGCATTTGATTACTTGCCTAATCTACTGCATGTGGACTTCTTCAACAATCCGGGCTTATTCAATTTTGCCTCTAAGGTTTCCTTATCATCTCCACGTTTCCCGCTGCTCAACCAGATTGGCTTGGGATTACTGCAGCTGCAATCTGTGCCCAAGAGCTTCCTAGCCAAATACAATACAACCCTAAGTTGTATCAATTTGGGCGAAAACTCTTTCCTTCGACTCACCGTCAATAGCTTTCCTGCACTCCCCGTTCTTTCGACTCTTAACCTTGAAGGCTGTGGTCTCGTTACCATTGACGAAGGCACGTTTCATACGATGCCCACTTTACAATACTTGTACCTCGGCCGCAACAAATTACTCGAAACGCCCCCTGCTGCCATCTTGCCTACCTTGAGCTTGCTAAGTTTGCGTCAAAACCCAGATCATCTCTTCTTTATTGACCACTTTACTTTGAAGAATTCAGGATACACAAACCTATCCAATTTGGCATGGCTCGATCTAGACTATACCAATCTCGGTACTATCCGAAATAACTCTTTCGCAGGACTGGTCAAACTGCAGTTTCTTTCCCTTCGACAGTCTAAAGTCACAAATATCGAATGCGGTGCCTTTTCCCACTTGCGAGAGTTGAGAATACTAGACTTGGGTGAAAACCGTGAGGTAAACTTTACATGTTCAGAATCTTTGAATGGGCTCGAAAAACTGAGCTTGCTCTTCTTGGATCGCTGCGAGCTTGAAGCGCCAATGCCATTGCCGGCGAACTGTTCACTACCCAATCTGAAACAGTTGTACCTGGGTCACAATGAGATTGACTACCTGGGCTATGACTTTGCAAATGCAGTACCGCAACTCAACACTTTAGATTTGCACAACAACAAATTCTCAGTCTTGCCAGCGGAAACTTTAGCGAACATGACTGCTCTTTGTCACATCGATTTGTCAAACAATAGAATAGGCTTTCTACCCCCTTACACTTTCGAGTACATGTCCAGCCTTCAAAACTTGACCGACCTTGACCTAACCGATAATAACTTTGTATGCGACTGTCAGGTAAAAAAGAAAGAGTATAGTTGGAATACGCCATAATTTATACTACGAATCTATATTTCTAGTTAAGAGATTTACAGAGGTTGGCGGGATTATCCGGCTTGCACATAAGTCTCTGGGAAGATCCTCACGCATACCTTTGTCTGGATGGAGAGAGTCAAGTCCTCGTTCCGATCCAAACATCCAACTCCACTTTCTTAGACTGCCCTCTAAGTCCATCAGTTCCCATAACGCTATTCATTGGTACAGGATTCTCAATCATGATCATCATTTTCATCTCCATTACCTGTTACTACAAGCGCTGGTACGTGCGGTACTTGTGGTTTCTCTTCCGCTTACAAGTGCATCGTTTCAAAGACTCAGAATTGCAAGATGGCTACGACTATGACGCTTTCATTTCGTTCTCTGAGCAAGATCGAGCGTGGGTCTACAACTTTCTGGTCCCTCGCTTGGAAACCCGACAAGATCCAATCCACTTCAACACCATAAGAAACAGTAGTCAAAATTCCAAGCGGAAGCCCATCGAAGCCTCCAATACCTCTCTGATATATCTCCAAAATTCCGGCGAATCGGACTTGAGCTTGCTTCAAATTAAAAAGTATGACAAGGAACCCAAAGCAGGCAAGAAAAAGTCCCGACGCAAACTGAACAGCACGAGTGACGACGTACCGCACGTGACTCTGATGTATAACCGACCCATTAATTTCCGATTATGTTTGCACGACCGCGATTTTGTTGTGGGCCAACGTATTACGGAAAACATAATCGACAATATCAGCAAAAGTCGCAAAGTAAGTTACATGAAACTTTTCTCATAGATGACACGTACAGTACATCCCTTTACTGAGTATTGTAAAAAAAAATCCCTTTTTTTTAGGTTATATTGGTCATAACACGAGCCTACTTGGCCAGTAAGTGGTGCCAGTATGAAATGCACTTGGCACAGCACCGACTTTTGGAAGAACATCGTAACGCTCTCATTCTGGTTCTCTTAGAAGACATTCCCGTGGCCTTGCAAAACAAAAACTTACGCTATTTGATAAAAACGCGTACGTACTTGGCATGGCATGTGGATCTAGAAGGACAGAGCTTGTTCTGGAAGCGCTTGACTCATGTTCTGCAACGACCCGATCCACCAACTCTAACCAGACTAACATAAAATCACATGATTATGTGTTGTAATACGTCAACACATATAGGGAGGCTTGTATAGTATGTACATATAATGATGTTGACTCTTTATGTAGGGGTGACAAGCTAAAACATTGTAATACGTTAAATGGAATAGAAGCTAATGCCAGCTTGTGTTATGCAGTTTTTTTTTAAGAGCAGCAAAAATGACATATGATTGGCACACCTTTTCCTCACAAGGAATCACTCTATTCATTTTACATCTAAAACTTCACTTAGATGCATCCCTGAGTTTGGTGTGTGTTATAATTGACTGCTGGCGAAAAAAATGGGAAATATCCCAAATGAGGCCTTTTTGTATGGTCTGGGCTAATTTTAAACCAATTTGACATCTCTGTAACGAAAACTATCACAGTCAAGCCAACTTTGCTTTGTCTTAGGTCAAGTAGTTATAACGCTGTTGATAAATCGGCAGTGAGTCCGTAGGAGACACATCTTCTTCCGAGCTGCTGCTTTTATGCGGGGTCATCGCAGCTAACGCTTGAACTACATCCAAAAATCGTCATCAGTTTCCACTCGTAATTCGTGCACGTCTTGCAAAGTGTGGGGCTGTGTGCAATGCATGCACATTTTTATGTGGGACAGAAGACAACGCGATAAATAACCAAACCAAAAAATATAATGTACTACGAAATTTGATTCACAAACATGCCATTATAAGAAAATAAACGAAAATGTAAAGACAAATTTAAACAAGAACATGAAAAATACTCTTCTTACCGAATGGAATTACTGTAAGTGAAAGCCTAAAGGGAAGCAAATTGGGGGACTTCTTTTGCGTCATGGGGAGCACAAGGTAAAAAGGTATAGGGATGAGCATTCCAAAAGGTAACAAACGAAAAACAACAACTAGTGGAATGTGGCATAAATATCTAACACTAGCATGCTCAACGGTTGCAGTGCCAAAACGCTGGGAGTTTGGAAGTTACGATGCTACAAACGAAACGAAAAAAAGACAAGAGTCAAACGTAAGCCTTATGGGCCACTTTACCAGCCACCATTTTGCTTCTTTCCTTGACTTGCTGGGCAATCACTTGACTCAGATTAAGCATTCGCTCACGTCGCTTCCGTTCTTCTGCCATTTTCTCTTTGGCTGAGCTATGACTCGAATCTGGAGCTACAGAAATCAGAGAATCATTAGATGTCCACAAAATATACGTTCACACGGGGTTCTGACAACGCTTACTAGTGGCCGAAGTTGAGATCACAGGCGCCGTAGACGTTCGACTCAACATTTTCTTAATGTGTTCTGCCTTCTTTAAACGCTTCAAGCGTTCTTCAGCTGACATGTCAGTCAAGTCCTTCCAAGCAAAGTAAACAAACATAGATTAAGTACCGCTACAACACACCTTCCTATACGCGTTAGTAACTGCAACGATTGAAACCTTTGGAATGCAACCAACAAAAATATCCTCAGTTTTAATAAAATAGAAGGAAAACAGATTCGTAGCGACAAAATGATAAATTAGAAAATAAATAAAAAGTAAATAACATCTTACATGTTCAGGGATGTACCGTTCTGGAATGTTAATCTTATCAGGCGCCAAGAAGAGCTTATCGATGGTTCGATTGTCAATTTTCATGGGCTTTGCCTTGGATGAGCGAACTACTTCTGGGGTCCAGCGTCCGTAAAGCCAGTCATCGTCGACGTCTCCGCACTAGTGCCAAAAACAACATAAAAAGAAGAAACAACACGGAATTACAATATTAGTAAACCCACGCTATGATAGTAGAACCATGTACAAACTACAAAAGAATAGTATTTCAAAAATTACAAGAGAATAGTTTTTTTTTAAAAAATCGGATGCATTACATAGCGAGTTTCAAAGGCGACATTCTCACTACAAGACACCGTCAAATGTCTTCGCTTGACCCTAGGGACTAATCGCCGGGAGGACGAGGCGCTGGAACAAGTTACATCGGTTGCTACATTGGCCAAACTCATTCGCGACGACGATGTATTAGGGCATCCGCGATGGAGTCGTGGTAAACTACGGGTAGACATTCGTTCCGGACTGGGCGACATGGCCCGGCGCAAATCGTGCAGAGATCGATGATGCAAAGGGGTCGGGACATTCTACAAAAACATACAAAACAGCACACTTTCTAAGTCTACCAAAAACTACGAACAAGGACGTGCTATAAAACCGAGCTTCTAGCAATGAAATTCGAAATAGCAGATGCAGTAGCATTCCAATTAAAATAATTTTAAGATTGTAAGGCTCTCGTATCAAAGTAGAGATAACCAAAAAATAGATGCACGATACAAATTATTTTTCAACGAAGGTAAAAAAAATATAAAATGAGATAGAAGATTTGGAACCTTAAAGAAGTGGCACCTGACGTTCATCTACGCAGTGTGTATTATTTGAGCTTGATGAGCAATGCATTTCTAACCTTTATTGACGTCATGCGAGATACAGCTTAAAATCGAGAGTTCGCGTAGACAAACTTACCCATGATGTAGGTTGTAGAACGCGGGAGGAGCTCCGCGAGGAATGATAATCCGGTGGTGGTCGGTACGGGGGATTGGAACTCATCCTGCGCGGGGAAGTGGGTTGGCTGTGGCTCAAGCCTAGTCTCGAAGTGGAAGGAAACACGGAGAGTTTACCGTTGTACGTAGGGTCCCCACTGCTGTCGGATCGCGGCGATAGCGAAGAGTACGTCGAGGAATTAGGCACACGATTTTCCGCTTGAGAATCCCGTAGAATGAGCAACGAATCCCGTAACTGGGTCACGACTGAATCGTAGGCTGTCTTTTCACTGCTCACTTGTGGTTGAGATGAACGGCGGATGCGAGGGCCTCCAAACGATTCACGGTCATAGCTTCGCTCTTCGTGATAGGATGTGCTCATAGGTACGCCGAGCGTATTCGCACTGAGGCGAGGCGAGGCGTCTTTGCTTCTAAACCTATTTTTGCGTTCGCCTTGTTCTCGCTTCACATCCCGTACCGTCCTTGTTTCTGGCAAGCGATCCTTCCCGTTTCCTAAAAAGAAAAAAATTACAATCCTTTTGTTTTGTTCACTTTTTTTTTACAAACATGTCGCCAAAAAACTTTCAACCATCTTTTTCTTTCTAAAATAATAAGCCGGAATAAGTAGGAATGCACGTCTGGAAACCCAATTGTTTTATCCTAAGAATCCCTACGAGCGAACTGAGGAGAAAAAAAATGGAAAACAGGCTTTCCAGAAAAACTTGAGCTTGGAGGTTCAAACCGAGCTTAAGTAAAAAAAAAAATGAACGGTATCAGAAAGACGTTACCATAAAACTTGAAATCTTCCTGATCCTGGGGGTAAAATCCAGCTCCCCAGGAGTGTCTCGCAGATTCATTTGCATAATAGGGCAAAGGCTGTCCTTGTCCACCCTACGGGACGAGAATAAAACCCAAGAAATATTTAGAGGACTTTCATAAAAACTAACTGGTCTTAAAACAAACAGTTTTAGAAGCTGTGGTAATGGAACATGTCCTACATCTGCTTTATTTGCTTACCATCCTACTGGACACGCCAAGGCGTCCATTAGCTTGTGCAGACGAATCGTTCCCGTATTCAAAGTAGGCCGGATAGGCTGGTCGCGCTGGCGCCTCGCCATTGACACCTTCGAAGTGGCTTTCGTGTTTTGCATAGACACGGCTCGGACTATTCGAATGATGCAATTGTTGATGTTGGGAATGTTGGCCACGGTCCAAATCCGTTTCGAACCAAGAAGGAACTTTGGTAGGTGAAGAAACATCAGTATACACAGCAGGTGTAGGAGCTAATCCTACAATAAACAATCGAATGGGTTTTGTTTGATCAGGCTAAAACATTTCAAATGAATTTTGTTCCAAAACGACGCTCTTTTGGTCTCAAACGCAAAATACTTTACCATACTCGCCCCTTTGGGACACAGCAAGACACTAGTCTACATGCATTCATGCAAATCAACCTACGTTGCGGTGATGACACGGTCGAAGCCAGTCTTTGCTTTTGCTGGTGAGCCAAGTGCGAGAGATCCGTGTAGGAGGCAATGCGGGAACGGAGCTCTTGACCTCTGGCTTGCAACTGACCTACGTGTCGTTGGACTTGAAGTAATTCATCGGCCAATCGATTTAGCTCGGAACGACCATAGTTATGCGAAGCAGACGAGGGAGCAATAGAAGTATCGTGGTGGTGGGCGATTGGAATGGGGGCGGAAGCCGGAAGAGACTGCATCTGATGTAGGAGACTATGGCTACGGTCGCGATACGTTGTGCTTGTCGAGAAAGGGTCTTGGGCCATGACAGTTGTGGTTACTAACCGATGCTGGAATACCGTGCCCTAGTAGAAAAGATTCCATAATTGATAATTAAGTTAAGCCATAATCCCTCGTGATGAGAAAAACAAGCATGACGAAGTACACATTCTTTCCGTTCCTATCCTCGTAGGTCAACAACCATAATAGTATGCGTTAGTTCCATAGGACACTGGATATTTTGGGAGAAAGCGAGTTGAGTAATTTGCATAATTATCAGACTATCACACAGACACACAACGCCCTTTAACTCATCACGAAATACGCTAATTGTCTGCCTCTCTGACAACACATAAAGCTACTCTGTGTGGCATTGCATTCCCCAAAAAAGTAATAAAATAAAACCATCACTTGATAATCTGGTACTTTGAATCGTGAAGATGCTATCTATAGTTATCCACCAGGCGTAATGGAAAGTTTTAACATTTTGTACTGGGACTGGGAAATTCATTTGCATTCAAACAAAATTAAGCCGATGGTCAATAAGGATTATTAGGCTTGAACAGGGAAATTCTGAGGGTTTTGAGGATTTCAAGAAACAAAAGTAGGACAGTCTAGTTAATCTGGTTAAGAGTAGTAAAGGGAAAAAAGCTTCTTCAAAGACAGAAAGCCTGCACATATAGCTTAGTTTAACTTTGCCGTCGTAGCTTCATGCCTTGAATTAATGAATGTTATCTTTAAATCTTTACAATTGTTGACACTAGAAAAGTTATCGAAATGATTCCTACCTGTGAGAGGCCATCAGTTCTGCTCAGAGTGGAAGCAATCAGTCCAATTATGCACTAAAAAATGACACATCCATTCCACAAAAAATCAATACACGGATAACCAAAACAATGCAGTCCTTTTGGGACCGTCAAAACTCTACAACTTTACTTGACGGTTGTTCGCCTACTGTTTCGTGCCTCCTACTACGCCTCCTCCTCCCTGGCTTTCTATATTCCTTAGCCCACGCATGAAAGCTACATTGCCAGAGTTACAAAGTGCGCCTCTATCCGCCAACTGACAAACTAAAATAAATACAGCTCGGCAGTGTACCGCTTACGATTCTATGCTACATCGTAATTTTCCCACGCTGGTTCAAACTTGTGCAAAGCTAATAAAAGGCTTACTTCGGGACTGACGAAATGAAAGAATAAATTAACCCTAATGCGTTCCCACGACAAAAGTTTCCCCCTGAATTTCAGGGTTCCCCACTTCCCAGCCATTAACGATATTCACCCTTGAAAGAAACAAAAAGTCCCGTTATGCCCTCGCCGAAAAAAGGGACGCCCGCAAGCGACGTTACAAGACTCTTGGACAAAAGGCTCCATTTCACAAGTTATGCTTGGCATAACATATAGGCAGTAACCGCAAGTTTTAACGTTTACAAGTCCTAATGCCAATTTTACTTACGTGGCGTGGTCCCGGTTCTCGCACAGGCGCGCAGATGGAAGGGATGCTCGTCAACACTTGCAGTTTTCCGTAAGATGCTTCCCTTGTCCTTGTGGCCGTAATACCTTAGGGTACAACACACATCCGGAGTTAGACGCGTTATTGATTTCGGTCTTAATTGTGAGCTCAGGTGAGAATGAGTAAATAATGTACTCACGCAAGTACGGTAGGGTTCCCCAAGATAGTTAGAATACACTTGTGCAAACCTGATCGTCGCGGATGGGAGGCAAGTAGTAAAGTGGCTTATACCGTGCAAGCACTCGAAAATCTAACTGGAACTTACAATGCGACAAGCCCTATGGCGCTTATCCTCTCTCACCCATGCCATTTAACTGCATGCCACGGCACAACATCCTATCCATTCGTGCCAACAATAGAAAATGCAACGTGCAAATCAAGGCCATTTGATCGATTCCCCATACAAAAACTGTCTATTTACATTTAAAAAGGCATATAACGGAAGTATTCATGTTTGTCTCACCCTAACGTACGTCAAAATGTTAAAAAAATACAAAATACATGGTATATGCAAACAATTTAATATCGGGAGTGGACAAGTCTCGGCAAAATGTTCTAAAAAAATCCCGGGAATAAATTACAATTATTTCTCTGTTCTGTGCGATATTCGAGGAAAGGAAAAATAGAGTAGCTTCTGTTATTCAAATACTTGTCTGACTAGATCCAAGTCATGGCCGATCGAGTGTGAACCAACAAGTGTAAAAATATTTTTTTTTAAATAAAAAAATCAAGCATGAATGAAAGCGCCTTCACTTTTATCTTCTCACATCGGGAGACGACGCCGCGTTTGGGCGTGTCCTGATGTTTGGCTTGTCAGAGGCTGGTTTGCTTCTTGTTCTGGTCGGCGGCCAGTCACCGTATTAATTAAAGGATGGGCGTGATCACTGGTTCTTGCAGTTGCTTTGCCGTTAGTAGGTGCAGAAAGCGAAGATCCTTCATTATGGAATGTCGCAAGCCCATGCTTGGAAAGTCTTCTACGCTCCTTTTCAGCAGCCGTGATGATAGGAGCCGTTGACATCAAATCCCATTGCCTTAACTTTTCCCTATCAATTTCGAAAGATCGTAATGAGCTCTCTCTATCTCGCATAGCCACGGTGATGACATCCGGAGGAGGCTTGTTCGGAGGTGGCGGGGGTGGTGGCTTCCATCGATTCTGCTGATTCGCTCGAGTGGGAGCCCCTGGTTCCACCAAGTTATGCATACTTTTCGCCAGTTGTATGGGAGGAGCTGATCTGCGTTTGTTGGGAACTTGACGAGGAGAACCAGTGTCCGTAAAGAGCGAATCGGATTCCTGTGAAGGCGTATTCCATGCAGGCGAGATGAAACCCGAACCAGAACGACGTGGGCTGGCTATGCTCTGACCGCCGAGACTCTCTTGATCGGCAGCGTGATGACGGATGCTTGCTCGCCGAAGGTTGTCTCGCCACATTCCGTCTTCATCCCATGGTAAGTGACTGACAGCAGCTTGGAGCTTGGATACACCCAATGGTGAACCGTGAAGAAAGCTGCTGTTGTGGCTCATGCATTCCAAACTATTTCCGTCCAGCACACCTTCCAAAGATCGAGTCCGGCGTAACCCCGTGTTACACCCATTTTCAGGATGGCGTCGCTCAACAGCAGTGAATGGGTCCCGAACTGTTGACGCGACCAGAGATTTGCTATCTTCGGAAGCATGTTTTGGCTGGTGCTTCCTTTGTAGCGTTCCCATAAATCGAGACTCTTCTCGCCTCTTCATCCTTTCAGTGGTAGTGTTGGGCGAAATACCTTGCACGCTGTCGCTGTCGCTCTTTAGGGATAGATCGGAGTAGTAATAAGGAGCAGTTCCACCTTCGCTTGGGTTACTGTTGTGACGCCAGGGACCAACTTCATTCGTGGTGGAAGAACTAGGTCTCGAGCTGTGTGAGCCTAATATCTGCCCCTCACCCGCAATAGTTACATTTTCGTACACAGGTTGTAAGGCAGCGTTGTTCAAGATGTCCTCCAAACTGCGGACTATCGTCAATGGCTTCTTCCTTAAAGCGTGATCGGCCTCCCCGAACGGATCCCTATCCATAGACTGATTCCTACTATGACATCGAGAAGAAGGTGTAGACGTAGTGGGTTGAGTATTGCTTTTGGAAAGAGCCTCAGTTAATTCTTCATCGTCGCAAGGGGGGCTGACGTTGGGAATCGACGGAGGAGAGACTAAATCACTGCTATCGGAAGAATCTTCTTCAGGATCTTGGTCCCCAGCTAAAATCGTTTCCAGCTTCCGGCCATTCCCTCCTGTTCCGCCAGCTCCATCTTTGTTTCCCAATCCCAAGTAGTAGGAAGCCGGCCGAAAAGTATCGGATAAACTGAAACGCGGATGCTTGGGTTGGGTTAATAAACTCAGCTCTTGCTCCGAGATAGACGTCGTCTCGTCTTTTAAAGCCATTTCGGAATGTGAACTGGTTCGCGAACCGGTTTGACTGTAACTCCGTATGCGCAGTTGAATGTCATCTTTCATACTGGCTTGGTATTCGTCGCGTTGCTGAAGAATCAAACCCACTTCTTTTTCATAGAGCGCTTTAAGCGCTTGAGCATTGGCAGGTTCCAGCAGCGGGGGCACTTCCATGTAAACAGGCTCGTTCAGACGTGACGGAGGACGATATATGAGCTCATAGTGCGAAGGCTCTTCTTGCTGGGAGATAGCTGATGAGGAATTGTGCTGGATTTCGCTGTAGCGCGGGCTTTCGGGCGCGGCAACAAGTTCGCTCGTAACTTGGTACGAGTCTTCTAGAGTTGCGAAAAGCGAATAGCCTGTTGTTGCATTATTTGAAACAGAACGCGGCCCATTCGTATTAGGACCACCTTCGGTCATCTCTACATAAGTGTTTTCTTCGAACTTGTTTCCCGTCGACGACGGAAAAGGTACTAAAATGTTTCGCTTGGGCGACGTGGAGCTCAAGAGCGAGAACTTGGACGAGTTCATGGGTAAATAAAAGTCCTCCATAGCGGTATCGTTGCTTACGGCAACGGGCGCCATACTACTACTAATTTCATTGTTGAGCAACGTGTTCCCAGGCGGCGGGCTGTTTGAATCTGAAATCATTTCGTTGGCAAAGCCGATCAAAGATTCAGGTAAGGATTCTGCTAAGCTAGCGGTATCTTCATCGGTTGCAATGGCCCGAAGGTCGGGCAAAGTTGCCGTATTCACTTCACTCAAATTCTTGGAGACTCGAACATTGCCGCCGTTAATTACAGTGTCTTTGTCCTTGTAAGACGTCGAAAAGGAATCTTGGAAGATCCAATCTCGAGGAGGAGTTTTGCTAGGAGGCGTTTTTGTAGTTTCACCATAAGAAGCCGAGCCAGCCTGCACAAATTCGTAAGAATACTCCTGAACTACTTCGGATTCTTCAATCTTGATTGACTCTCGACGAGCTTTGGGCAAGACTTGAACGGGAGACGCGGTTTCCTGGCTCGACTTATTGATGGTGCTTGGACTTGGTGAACTTACTATCTTGTTCCTGTTTGAGTCTCGCTGGTGATCATGTTGGGTCCAGCCGTTGGAATACAGTCCAGCTGTAGTACTCGTCTTCCACTCGGGGGAATTAATTTCCATGGATACTGGTCGAGAACGCGACAATTTGTGTGTATTCTTTTGGGATCCAACACTCTGATTGGATGCCCGAGTTTCCGATCTCGGTTGTTCTAAACGGTGTCAAAATGTTTAATTTTAGTCCACGTCATTCTCACTTTACATAATTATCCACCACCTTAATATCTTATTTTTGTTTCCTTGGATCCCATCCGTAGTTTAGTACGTTTTGCCGTTCGGAAAATGTTATATATTCCTGAAAGAACATTCTTGTTCCCAATAAAGTCCATAATCTTTTGTTGTAGTTTTAAAGAGTATTAGTATCCAAAGCTACGTGAAAAAAAAAAGATACCGGATGATTGTAATGATTTTCAAGGACAAAGGGGGTAAAAGAACATAACAAGAAAGGGTTAATTGCAATCAAAGCCATGTACTGCATTTAAGGGTTACAGGATAAGCTCAGGCGCCCCCACGAACACACGTACATACAGCTGTAAAAGTTACTCAAGCTTTTAAACACCATTCTATGGGAAAAAAGGGGGAGAACATTTCCGGTAATGTTTTAAGGCGGGCGGAAAACAACGTAACGTCGAGGGTTAATAAAGGGCATGTTAAATAAAAGTCCAAAAAGGAAGACTATCACACTTGAGTAAGAAGCAAGTCACGAGATTTACCTTCCACGTCACGTGTACAAGCGCGACGATCGCTATCGTTACTGCTGTACACCCAGGTACGCTGGTTGGCTCCATAATGCGCTTCTTCAGGTTCGAAACTTTGCACTAGCTGTTCAAACGTACCTATAATTAACAAGGAAAACCTTTCAGACTCCTTAATCGTGTGAATTTTGCTTCCAAGCACTGAAAAAAAAGAGAGGAAAGAAGACAGACTTGATTCTTCATTCTTCCAAACTTACCCACACGTCGAGCAGAAGAAGGCCAAGGAGCAGGTGGATCGGGATATTTAGGAGGCGCGGCCAATTGTTGTGGCTGTTGCTGTTGTTGTACACGATGGTGGGGGTTGTTACTGCCTAGTGTGGCATATCGTGACTGGGATGGGTTTGTCATCCCAACGTCTTGAGGATTCCGTGCTTTCCTGGTCAAAGGCGACTGCAACATCCGCTGTTTCCATTCCAGTAAGCGTTTCATGGACTCTTCGCGCTAAAGGACAAAATAGCATAACGTATTCAATTGAGATTTAATTTCGTAATTCCATTCCAAAAGCGTCTGACATTTTCCAAGTAACTATAGCCTTGTTAAAAGTAATGCTTTTTTTATATTAACCCTTTATCGCTCGCTTTCGGCTAAATGAAATTCTAAATACGATTTGTCATGTCAAATCTTTTTTTCCGATAAACTGAAATATCCTCTTCCACGCACGAGAACACGCCAAGCATAGTATGCTATGGAAACCTAATCCCATTAGTCAAAGTGACAGCGGCCATAAACGATTCCATAGGTTAAAAAAAGACAGGTTAAATTGATCATACCTGCTCTACTTTGCGTGATTCCATTTCATCATCAGGCTCCTGTTCCTCACTGAAACGTTGCGGCAAACGAGCACTAGCCGACCGATGAAAATTGCGATTCTTGTCCAGGAGATGACTTGCTTCGGAGTGATCCAAGAGATTCTCTTGTGAAGTGGACCACCCCGATTCCAGTCGACGATGCGGTCGCGGAGGATCCGTGACGTATTGCCACCATGCACTTTCCTTAACGTCCCTTGAAATGAGTTCCTCACGACTCAACCCAACCGCGTATTCATTACTAGTTCCGTCTCCATTATAGTTGGGCCTAGACCTAGACTTGTGCCCAGGCGTTGTTCGCTCTGGCACCTGATGACGAGGCGTTGGCTGAACCGTTCCTGGTCCTCCTGCCGCTAAGCGCTCTGTCATGTGTCTCATCTGCAAAGCATAGGCTTCTTCGGACCAAGGATCTGGGTGATCCCGGAACGACGGTGGAGGCATTTTCTTAACACTACTCGTCCCATTTCTCGGGTCCAAAATATCCGCACTTTGAGGCCGAAGCGGATTTCGCATGGGCGGAGCACGTGTTTGATTACGTAATCGTTCATCGTCTAAAGAAGCGGTGGTACTTCCAGTGCCTCCACCATACATCTGACTGCTACCTTTACTACGGTAAGGCTCAGCAGCGTAATCCATGGCACCACTCCGCTCATGTTTCCTAATAGTACTGCGTCCACAAGAAGACGACGTGACACTACAGCTGCTACCCTGGTCAACCGCCTCGTAGTCTGCTTTCGAACGTCCGTAGGCATCTGGTGTTCGGCGCTCGACCGTCACGGCGCTTACACCGGTGCTATGACTGCTTCCTCTCGTGTCTGTCATTAATGTGACATCAGGTGGAGGGGGAGGCTGTTGCAAGTCTAATGGATTGGCAATGCGATGCACTTGCTCGCGGAACTGCTGAGCTTGAATGGGGTAGTTCAGTTTGGTGACTACGGCTGATTCGCCACGTTCGGGTGACCGCTCGGGTGAAGTCGAGTAATCACGACTCGTGTTGAGTCGTTTCGGTTTCGGAGGAGCGTTCGCATAAAGTGGCTGAGACGGCCGGACGTTGCCAGCGGCAGATTTGCACCTGCTATCCAAGTTTTCACTTTGGCGCGAATCGAAACTAGCGTCGAACCTGGAATCTTCCGACGCAGTATCGTAGTGCCGGCCGTTCGTTATCGGCATACCGCTCGTGCGGCGGTAAGACACAGTATGGAAGTTATGCTCGCTACCGGGATTGCTCCGATTCGTCAGTGAGCCTACGGATGCTGTCCCTGTGCCTGAAGCGGGGCGCGAATAACGGTACGTTTCTAGCCTGTATATAAATCAAACAAAGAATAAGATAAATAGATTTAAAATAAAATTAATCCAATTCATGAACATTTTAAAATTGGGAGGGAATTAAGGATCTGCCAGGAGCGAAGAGATCGCTTGGGTGCCCATTTCTAAGAAGATGGAAGGGGGAGTTTGATAAACCTTTGAGGAAAAGGGTTTTAAAGGAAGACGGATTTGGAAGGAATGCCAGAAACGTTATCATGGGACTGTGTGGGCGTGGAGAAATGTGTCAGTGTCAAAGCTATGTTTAGCAGGCTCACATACTTGGCGCCCTGCTGAAGGATGGTAGCCAAGGAGATGCAATTCATCCACTTGATCATGGCTTCTTTGGTATCAGCTGCGAAGTAATATGTCCGCATGTTTTGATGCTCGGCCTTAAAGCAAAATTTGCGATGGACTCTGTCGTCATTCCCACATGGACTGACTTTGTATGAAGGTAGCAAAATTGACCCCAGCACTTTTTCCTCTTCCGGACCTATTGATGAAAACATAGATAAAACGATACAATCGAACGTTATATGTATTCTATAACGTAGCTTCTATTTCCACTTTCCCAGGGCAAATTCTATGACCGTTGTCTCAGTTTTAAATACTTTTTTTTTTAGTTTATTAGATACCAAATTCCGCTTACTAACTTATGCAAAGAAGATATTTGAATCACTTACCTTCATAATAGAAGAGGCAAAATTCGGACAAAACAAACCATCGCTTCTTCCATAACATAAGCCCATCGCTGCCCTGTTTATAAAGCCAGCCTTGGTAAGTGACAAGAGCTTGAGGGGATCGTTTGATCTGAGGATTCCGAACAATGCCATTCTTCCGACGAGGATTAGAGCCCGGACCCTGAAAGCATCTCGCAATGGAAAGTCTCAGATTATGTGCCACAATTTCTAGATCCATACTTTAAAAATCAACTTGTAAATAAACCGTAATTTACTCCAATAAAATTTGGGAATTACTAGCGTATTTTATCCCGGAAAATCAAAGTTTAACATATAGAAACGTGATGGTTAGTCGATGTTATGCAAGGAATGCATGTCCATAAAGTTCGTTTACGATTTTTCGTACCGGTTTCCAACTTCAACATGTTAGTTACAAAGAAGGGATTTTTCCCTCTTGTCGCTATAACTTTGAAAACGTGAGACGGTTTAAATTCCGGAGATTTACCATGTTTTAAACTCTACTTCCAAATGTAAGGTTTTTCAATGAGTGCAAGAAACTATCACCCCATTGCTCTCCTCCCCAAAAGACAAAGAACAAGAAAGCGTTACCTTTTTCACTCCACCAACTGTCGCCATGGCATGTTAGTAAGTAGAACCTGGGAAGACACCACAAAAAATATTAATTAGCATATCCCTTTCCCTCTGATTACACACTTCGAAGGGAGTAACCTCTCATATTTCGTGGCAAACTGACTGTTACATGTATATATAATATGCAGATATAACATGCAAATATAACGTATGTATATGAAAAATATTTTTTTTATATAAAACAGGTAGGTAGGGACGCTTCCATAACTCGTTAAAGGATCGATAGACCGACCCTTGTCGCTTAGTCGTAGACGGACGACTTTGAACCCAATAACGCTAACTACAGTGCCAATATCTTGGTGAGGAAGATCGTACACATGACCGAAGCAGACAATAGGATAATAGTGTGAGGAGAAAGAAAGTACAGCGGGACTCCCAACTCTCTGACACTCTTTGACTCCGGATGTTGCTCACGCTGCCACAGGCCATGTTATACTCTTCCTCTTCAAGAAAAGCTAGGCGCTGCTCAGCTAGGCTGGCTTTGATTCTTCAATGCATTCTGCCCTACAAGCCCCTCTAAGGAAACATTTTTCTTGGCTTGGCGTGTATACAGCCCAGCAGGCAGGTCCTTTTTCTTCTTTATAGGGGCTTGAGAATGCCCTAAAGGAGCATCGCCGGCGCTCCCAGGTATAGAGTTATCAGAAAAGTACACTCAAGTTACCCATACAGAAACACATCCCCGCTTTTTGTCCTTTCCTCCTAACAACGCTTTACACCAAACGACTATTTCAAACAAAGGATAGGGGACATTCTTCCTGGAGCAAAAAAAAAAAAAAAAATACAAGGGAAATTAACTTCGAAAATACCTTTTGCGTTTTTTACACTCGATATTATGGTTAATGATAATGAGAGTCGCGCTGGGTGGTCACGCTGTACCAGACACACATTTTACCGCAATTACAGACGTTTTCGTTAAACGAGTTTTTTTTTCAACTTTTTCTGGCACCTAAGCACCAAAGGTAAAAGAAACACGCTAGCACTTGAATAACATAAAATGCACTCGTATAATAAGGCAAATAAATTCGCCCAGGAGTAGGTCCTTGACTTTGCTCGGGATAACTTGAAACCTGCTCACAGAGAAACTTGTGCTGTAACTAGTGGTTGAACACAGCCTGGCAACAAGATTAATTAATCCGCAAAAGGGGTAATCAATTAAGGCAAGTTGTGAACAACAACTTGCTCCCCGGGCTCTCCAACTGTCACTGTTGGCTCTCCCAGTTTCGCCGAGACTTTTCCGCGTTCTGTGGGCAACTGGATATAGAACGATCGGAGACGAGAGAATCCGCTGTGCTCGCCATCAAAGAGCGTAAATCGTTCCGGCAACTTTAACTTCTTTTGCACGTCAAACTTGAATGTACACAATAGGAAAAACGTTCAGTGCCTCAGCGTCCTCCGCTTCCACTCCTATGCATTCTTTTCTCATCCGCTCTGCCACTAGACGGCCTTCAAGGTGCTAGATTCTCATAAGTAAAACCACCCAGTGTACCCCTAGGCAACGTAAATGCCCGAGAAAGATGAGAGAACCGCAGGACCGGAGCGTGTAGAGAACATGACGGAGAAGAACTTATTCATGTAAAGTTGATTCTCGACTGCTTCGCATTTCCGTGCTCTTCATGCATTTTAAAACTCGGACCGAGGTTTGGAGAACGGTCCTTCTCGTATTCTCGCAGCACAAACGAGCAGAAGCTTGATATGCTGATGCTGGGGTAGCAATCCATAGCCCGGGCAAGGCCAAGGTCGATCATTTCTAAGTTATTCGTTTTTGTTTTTTTTTGCCGGAGTATGGGGACGGTCGGAGGCTAAAGTGGGAAGACCATTGGCGCCTGCAGGATAGGCAATAGATTGTTTCCATGTCGGACAATTGCTTTTGTCTGAGAGCAAAGTGCATAGAAATTGCACGGTTACTTGACAGCAGTACATTAAACGTGGCACATTGCACGCATTTGCCTGACAAACCATGCGCAAACGTTCAGCGCTTGTTGCATTGATTTTCAAGTTGCAAAATCTGTAAGGTGAATCCATCCGTCAAGTGGCATTTACCACATCCTAAGCCGGGTACAAGGGTTTTCCTTATCAGGGAAAAAATACAAGCTACCTATATCAACAACTTTTTGTGGGCCGGCCCAGACATGACTCACGTTTGTGTGTCGTGAGTTCAATAGAATGGGTTAACGTAAAATTAAAAGTCTAAAAAATGGCACTGTACCATAGTAACGGTCGCTGGTCTTTGACTGTTGATGTGCTGTTTAGTGAGAAAGAAGAGCGACATATTGTCTATGTCCTGAAAATCAGTCTAGGCGACGTTTGGTGGATTGTCAAACACCGTTATCGCGAATTCGCCGAACTACACGATATCCTGGTGTCCAACCATGGACTAAGAAAAGATCTGATGCCGGCAAAAAAAATACTCGGCAATACAGAGCCTAATTTTGTGGAAACACGACGCCAGGCTTTGGATACTTATATCAAAAACGTTATCCGTTTTCTGGGCCAGGCATTACCCATTGAAGTGGCAACGTTTTTGCATTTTCAAGATTACGAAATTTATTCGATTTTACAGAACCTGGCCAGACAAATTAGTAATGAAGGGGAAAATCGATTGGACCCGGAAAAACCTTCGTTGTTCATGGCGTTGCACTTGTATTCCATCAGTATCAGACTACAATTACCGCGATCGGTAGTGGAGCAAGCTGATATTCAACAAGATTTCTGTCATGTGGTAGACTTTGCAGCGAATCTGAAAACCTTGGAGATCCAAGGCTCCAGCGAATTTTGGAAGGAGAGCAATATTGTACCTAATCAACTTGTCTACGATCTCAACGCCTTCAAGTCCGTGAAAGAGCTGACTATTAAGAATGCCAACTTGGCGAATATCGTGGGAGTACGAATGCAGCGTAAAACGGTAGAAACCCTCTCTGCATATTGTTGCGGAGCCAAGCGCGTTGGGGATATCGTTTTGTGCGACGCCTGGTACAAGGAACCTGGGAATTTGGCATTAGCAACTTGGAAGAAAGTCCACACGGCAGATTTTTCCGAGAACTGCATCGAGACAGTAGATGATTCCATTGCCACATTTTTACCCAAGCTCAAGGTGTTGAATCTGAGCCACAATTGGCTTACAGACATCACAAACTTGTCGAGCTTGTCGTCCCTGGTTGAGCTCAATCTGTCTAATAACAGATTTGCCCAGCTCGAAAGTTGGCATACAAAGCTGGGCAACATCGTCTCCCTCAACTTGGCGCAAAACAATCTCAGGACGCTGAAAGGCTTGGACAAACTGTATTGTCTAGTCCAACTCGATGTGCGGTATAACCAATTGGCCAACTTGGAAGCCTTAGCGCCAATTGCTCAGTTACCTTGTCTAGAGCAATTCACTGTTCTTGGAAATCCTGTCACAAGCGTGGTAGACTATAGGATCAAAACCCTATCGTTGTTCAAGTTACGGGCTGCGGAAATTTGCCTGGACAATGAAAAAACTCAGCAGCAAGAGTTGGATAAAATTGCTGTCTTGCATGCTTTACAGACCTCTGTTGCCAAAATCAGCTTAAGGTCATAAGCTGGTCTAGCTTTTCATTGATATTGTTCCGTACTCATTAGTGATAGTATCTTACTATGATAGAAACCTTCTGGATAGAATGTGTCACCTTGTCAACGATAAAACAAGTACAGTACTGTGATCTTCAAAATCCTGACGTAGATTGTACCCTTGAGGAAAACTGTAGATTTTCACCAATAAATCAGAATTTTCTCATTCACTTTTTGGCAAAGTTTTCCTGACCGTTACACTTCAGAGAATATCTGTTACTAAGATAATTCCCACGTGTGAAAATATAACGGCTCACATATTGATTTTATGTTCAAAAGTTTCGACAGGATTGTAACGGTCTAGAATCCAAGACGGCTACATACTTCTATCAAAGAGTGCAAATTTTTGTCACGGCAAAAGGTATTGTAATAGGTAATAAAATACAAGTAGCTATATTTCTGAGCCTTTAATGATTGGCTTTGGCCGTGTCTTAAAAATTATTTTCTTCTTTATTACCGCTTTAACGCGATAATCCTTTGTTGCGCCGACACATAGAGACTCATCCGTTGATTTGTCAAGCAATATAAGCGGTTTTTCAAGTTTCTGCTCCTTCCCGTGTAAAATATGGTGGCCTATGATGAGGATAGGCGTATTCTGAAAGGTTGTACACAATGATCAAACCGAGCCCATACAAATAATATTACGTTTATATACTTCGTGAGTGAAATGTAAGTCTCCAACAAATTGACTGTCTTTTGGTGAATCTCTGTGGGATTCAAGATCTCCTTGAAGTTCGATAAGAAAATATTCTTGTATGCAATTGTTCTCAGCACCACTGTGAAAATATAAGCATTCTTTTATTTTTAAAATACTAAGGTGGAAAGCGAAAAGAATATTACGTGTTAATGGCAATACGCATTTTTAAATGAAATACACTATAAATTAAAAGTTCCTAACTAATTAAAAAATAAAGTCGGTACGATACTATAAGCTGTCCCAGTCATAGACTGGCACAGCTAAAAATACACACTAAATTGGAAGTGTTCAAGGCGGGAAGACAGGCACTTCACACTCCTAAAACGGTACCTTGAACGTTACATAGATGGCGTGAAAGATTATAAGCAAAGAAACATCAGAAAATAATCTTAACAATAGGACACTGGCTAGCCGGACCCTTTCTTGTTTACATTAAAAGCAGCAATTCATAGAAGCAGGTTCAGACATGTTAGGGGGTGTCTTGCGATCCGCAGCAAGCCATACCCATACCGCTTTTATGCGTTTTGCTGCTTTTAGACTCCTCCTATAACATGCCTGAACCCGCTTTTCTGCGACTTGCTGCTTTTAGATGTAAACAAGAAAGGGTCAGTCTAGCTTAACGTTGAAACGCTGTTTCCTTGTCTTCAATGTAGTAATTATCATTTTAGTTTTGAAATATAGAAAACCTAGAAGAAGTGAAACTAAAATGTTTTGGCCAACCTTCTTTGCCTTTTCTTGTGTCAAAGTTCTTTTTATACCAGCATAGTAAGTTTGTAAGAAGTAACGAGACAAATATATAATTTGATTTGTTCTTGTTTTAGCCGGTCCACTGATTTTGAGGTACACCGAAACTGGCTAGCCATCACCAGTACCTTGCCTTTGGAAAAATGGTATGTGGAAGAGACTTCGCCATGGACGTTGGATTACCCTCCTCTTTTTGCCTGGTTCGAGTATTTATTGGCTTCGATAGCAAAGCATGTAGACCCCGCCATGCTAAGCCTTACTAATCTGAACTATGCCTCGGCCAAAACAGTCCTTTTCCAGAGGCTTTCAGTTATTGCTACGGACGTAGTTTACGCTTTCGGAGTCAAAGAGTAAGCGAATTCACTTAAAACAAGTAAAAAATCACATAGATGCGTTCTTCACACAGGGTATGTTCAGCTGTCGCCAAAATGCATAATACAAGACTCTGGAATTCTTCAAGAGAAAGCCCTTATATCTTAGCCGTTCTGCTAATTTGCAACGTAGGATTGTTTGTAGTCGACCATATTCACTTTCAGTACAACGGATTTTTATCCGGAATTCTCCTACTAGCCATGGGCTGCATTATGCAAGTAAATTTCAATGAAATGTTTAAAACGTGTTTAAACGATTTCAATAAGGGCAAACATGTACGAGCTGCGTTTTGGTTCGCTTTATTGCTGAATCTAAAGCACATTTACCTATACATTGCTCCTGCCTTTTTCGTGTACCTGCTCAGGAACTACTGCTTCGAAGCTAAGAGTTTTTCCTTGAGAAGATTCCTATTACTGGGTTTGGTCGTAGTGGGCGTTTTCACCGCCTCATTTGGGCCATTCATAATTAGCGGCCAACTTCTCCAGGTATTATATACTTAAAACGGGAATCAACTTTTTGTAAGCAGCAAGTTGCCAACTCCATGCCTTTTTTCCCGTTTTAATACAGGTACTGAGTAGGCTCTTTCCCTTTAAAAGGGGTCTAAGTCACGCTTATTGGGCACCGAACGTCTGGGCTCTTTATAATGGATTGGATAAAGCACTTACTTTAATTGGGAAGCAGCAAGGATGGCTTGATAAGAATGTGACGTCTGCCATGACAGGTGGTTTAGTGCAAGAATTCCAGCATACAGTGCTGCCCGGTGTCTCTCCTTCGGCCACGTTTCTATTGACTTCTCTTGCAATGCTGGTAAATGAGAGAAAACCGAATATGTAATGGCTTTCAAATGTAACTAACAATATTTTATCCAGCCATCCGTAGTATTGCTCTGGCGAAAGCCCAAAAATCCACGAGCGTTTGTAAAAGCCGTTGTAACTTGCGCATTTGCTTCGTTTCTGTTCGGTTGGCACGTACACGAGAAAGCTGTTTTGCTCATCATTCTACCCATGACGTAAACCATTAGTTAATTGGGGACCGGAACATAATGCTAATTTTCTTTATTTTTCTACATGGTCAGGATTTTGGCCGTGGATAACGCGAAA
This sequence comes from Lepidurus packardi, assembly GCA_023053545.1. Taxonomy (NCBI): domain Eukaryota; kingdom Metazoa; phylum Arthropoda; class Branchiopoda; order Notostraca; family Triopsidae; genus Lepidurus; species Lepidurus packardi. The sequence continues at coordinate 3,882,980 of JAKZAN010000004.1, forward strand.
GATTGCTCCACATGGATCATTACCAGCGTGACAGGCCATGTGTCACTGTTTCCTTTACTCTTCACGCCCTTCGAAATTCCCGTCAAAATTAGTGCGGTTTTGTTATACTCGCTAGCTTCCTATTCCTTTCTTTACTTTCTCCACCAAACCAAGAAACCCTGTTCGGGACGCTTGGTTATTCATCCGCTTCTGAAATACTATTTGGCGGGATTAACTGTGCTGGCCTTGTATGAAGCGGGCGGTTACAATTGCAATCCCTGGCATTCCCAAATGCCCTTCCTGCCATTATTAGTCCTGTCAAGCTATTGTGCTCTTGGTTTGACGTACGCATGGTTGCTATTTCTTTGGCAGATGAATGGAACTGATAATCTCAAGTCTCGCAAAATGGAATGATAATCAGCTTTAAATTCGAAGAAAATACACGTATTTCACACTAAATGCTTTCCCCCGTTTATCCAGCTTTTATTCAGCTAATTTTTTTGGAAACTCACGTGAAATCGTCAAGGGGATCTTGAACTTTCACACAAATTGGACCGGTTGGCGTAACCAAGCATCCGCATTAGAAATTTAACGGCGAAATAAACTGAAGATTGATTTTTTTGCAATAACGAAGAATATTACGATATCTTTAACTATAAAAGGGTATTGGGGGGTAGTAAGTGGATATGCGTTAATTCTATCGTACTAACATCCAGATTAAGTAAAAATGATTTTTTTTTTCTATACTACTTTCCATAAGTGAATTATTTAGAACATGTACATAAATAATAGTTATTAAATATTAATAAAAATATAAATAACTATGTTAGAAAGCGAAAATCATTTGTGCCTCGAAGGACAAATTACTGTCTCCCCCAAAATATTATTGTCTCGACGATAGGTTTTGATTTTCGACGATTCTCCTCGACTTGAGCCTTCCTAACTGTGTCTAACGGTTGGCAATAACACCAACGAAGCTTTTCTGCGCGAATAGCATAGTCCAGATGAAACTGAGATTGGCCATGCGAATAAGTTTCTATCGCATCTTTCCTTTTCCTAAACGACATGACAACAAGTGACCTTAACTTCCGGTTGGAGACTTTACTGGCTGCTTCTGTGCGAAAAAAAAAGCAGGAAGATCTGCATAAAGCACGGTCTTCAGACGGAATGGTTGCTCAGAATACGAAAGCCAGGGAAAACGCTGTAGCCGAGTAACCTGAAACCTTAATTTTCTTGTCCCTTACTGAGAGGAAAAACGTATGAAATATCGGGCGTCCAAGGAGACCTAAGTTGCTGAAAGTTTGTCGTCTAGCTCAGAAGAATCTATTTCATAAGACTGGTTTAAAAATCTGCCGATATCTTTAGCAAAAACCTTAGAACCACTTCATTAGAAGTATTTGACGATATTACCCTCGAAAAAGGGGCACAGGATAAACTGGGACTGTCTTGCAACGACATAGGAGAAATACCTTTTAGTTGCTCTGGTTGAAGATCGGTTGAGCCTTGGGTATCTGAATCGGAAATGTGACAAGCAGGCGAACATCCCAAGACTTCATGATTTTCAGTCTTGGCTCGTTGAGGCGCGAAAACGACGTGAAACGAAAAAACTAAAAGTAACTGTTCCTTATGACCTTGCTTATGACACCCAAATTTCAAGATTAAATTTCGCAATGCTTTTGGATTACTGGTGAACTCTATTTGCGTTCAGATAATGGTTATTTACAAGCTTGTACCGCGGGGAAATTTTTGTACAAGCAAAAAAAACTTTGCCGAGCGACATCACAGTAATGTCACACACAGGCTGAGAATCAGTATAAATTGTATCAGGCAGCTGCGGCTACGAGACTGCGTTAAAGCATAGAATAGAATTGCATTCGTGTTTTCGATTCAGGAAATAAAAAAAGAAAACAATCCTAATTAAGAGCAGCTGAATCACGAGAGTTCGAAGTTTTTAAAGGGGTATATGAAGCGCCATTGGCGGGTGGAGCGTTATTGTTACGCACAGGCGATGCGGGAACGCAATAGATTTTAGGTCGCAACCTGGACCGCTTTCTTGGTTTGATGCAACAATAGAGGATACACAACCAAAGACCTGCTATGACGGCACAAATTATGGCTGTGCACACGAACACGGCACGAACGCCAAGATGAGTCGCTGCTAAGGCTGATATTAAGCTCCCCATTCCACGTCCTAAATTTCAATAGACTTCTATTTATAACATAAAATAAAAATACAAAATCTTTTACCTATACAAAAATGGCAAATGACAGCTAAAGCCCATGCTGTCGTACCATCGTCTGGTTTGGCGGCTGATTGCACTCCGTGCATGCCGGTTAACCACATCCACGTGCCGGTAAACGCTTCTAAGGCTTCCAAACCCGCAATTACGAAATCCCACTCCAATAAAACATAGCCTGAATGGGACCCATAACCATAAGTATAATTTAACCACCCTTTTGTATTGAAAGCTATTTTATTTACCTAGGAAGCGTGCGGCATAAATCAGCAAGCCGAACATGAAAATACATGGATATCCACAGCGACTGATCAACCAGGGCAGTGTCGGGAATATGATTAGCGACGTTAACGTTGCCACGCTTAAGTATACGCCGAGTGTCATCTTTACTGAAATAATGTCACTTGCATACCTGACAAATTTTTGGAACACGTACATTAGAACTTCAAGCTCAATATTAACCGAAAGGAAAACGAGAAGCGTATATATTATTTCATTAAAAAAAAAAAACTACGAGTTACTTACCAATAAAAACAGGTGTGCAGCTCCCCCCAAAGCAAGCCAAACAGCATCATCGCTGCTAATTGCAAACATATAGATTTATCTCTGAGGAGTTTGCCAATACGATTGCAATGGATCAAGTAAGGTGCCGGGATGGTAATTAGCATGTTGTCAGCTACTTCTTGGAACCTTTGGATGTTGAGGTCTGGTAGGTCATCAAAGCAATTAGTGGGATCAGGTAAAAGTATAGCGGGTCCGATGGCCAGAAAGAAGACAGCTGACCCAAATAGGCATCCTCCCATAAGCAAACATGCTTGGAATCCAGCCACGTCAATAACAAAGCCCGCCAAAGGTCCTATTAACGCTAATCCCAAGACGGCGGAAATCCACCAGAAAGGTGGATTCTGGCTTGGACCACAACAGTAACGCTTATTACGCTTATTTCCTTGATTAGTCTGCACTTCTTCCATTTCCAGCAAGTCATCCTGGTTCACTATTACAGCCTTTTGTTGTAATGTCTGAATCGTTGTGATCTCTTGGGTGGGAAAGTCATCATATCGGTTTAGAGAATTCCAGGATCGCTGCCGTCTTTTCCAGTGCCAACTTCGCGTAGCTGTGGACGTTAGGACACCAAGGAGAAGGAGAGCAGCAACGAGAGCGACTTCGGCTATTGTTCGCAGGATTAAGTACAGCCAGAAGGTTAAATGCAAGTTGCCTTCAACGACATGGCAAACTTGACTGGTTTCATTGATGAACTTGACTTGTGCTTCTTGAACTTTACATTGAACCTATATTGATTAAGGAAAGAAGAAAAAAAAAAGAACGAAATATTCAGCAAAATCCTAAGCAGGAAAGGTTAATCACACAATAGAAAGAAGGCATACATTTTACAGAACCCCAAGCAGTTGAAGCTTTATAAAAATAATAAAAATAAAATAAAGCAAGTAATAAAATCACAATGAAATTAAAAATTACATTAAAAATATACAACATAGGATAAAGCCTACGTTGCTATCATCAATAAAAAAAATAAAAAATGCTTTAAAAAATACTACAATTTTTAATGTACAAACGGATTTACTGTCGTGTCTGGTGATGGGACTCGGCAAGCCATGTTCCCAAACTGTTTCTTCCCTTCTTCAAGGGCCGTCAACGGATAATAGCAGACGTCTTCTCTTTGGATATACTGCTGCAGAGGTGTTCGTAACGTTAAACCGGGCATTTTAGATGTGAAAACGTAACAGTATCCTTTGCTATTATGTTGGGAACCCGGCTTCCCTTCGGATTTTTTCTCAGGCTCCAGACACATATGGGGTAACGCATCGCCATTGACAGGCCCTTCGTCTTCCCATTCATATTCCTCGTTTTCTTGTTGCCCTGTTAGCTGCTGCTCTTGGCGTCTAATACGGCGGCGGCGTCGGGCTTCACCCTTAAAATCGCCCGTGCTTTCATAGTCGTAAACCTCCGGGCTTAATTCCTGATCCTCTTCCTCCTGGTCCGAAGCTGACACAACAGTCGATGTTGTTGTACTTGAAGATGGGCGCAACGGCAAGTCCCCTCGAGAAGGTTGTTTTGCATCTTGATTTGATTCCGTAAATACGCTAGGCGTACTATTAAGCGGTGTGTGAGTAAAATAATAGACGCCCAATTCGGCGTGCTGTTTGGACGCCTTAAAAGTACAATCAGTCAGCGTAAAATTGACGGATTCACTATACGCCTCGCACATGGAACCACAACGTTGGCGAACCAACGCGGAACCGTACGGACCACATATAATTTCGGATAGACCCGTCGAGTGTTCAATAATTCGCACTCTGGGTGTTAAGAGCAAAGCACCGCCCATAAAGGCAGCTATTAAAAGAGTCAATCCAAACACGAAACGCTGCCCAGGCACGGTCACAGGCGCTCCGGCGATGACGATTCCCAGTAAGGACGTGGTAGACGTCACAAAATGGATCGCCCCTATCTCGGATAATGACAGGCCTAGTGACCGTAGATGTACGGTTACAAAAGGTATAAAGCAAGCCAACCCTTTGAACAAAATATTACGTTACGTTTTAATGCCTTGATTTTTTTAGTCAGTCAAAATGTCTTACCTGCAAAAGCCAAAAAAGTGGTACAGCGAAGCCAACAAAAGGAAGATTGCCACCCCATGATGCCAAAACTTGGGCTTTCGATCGCCCCAAATCAAGCTTTACTGTCTTAGCTTGTGCTCTTTCACTTTCTGCAAAATATAAAGGCACATAGCTGACATGTTTGGTAACTTTGAGAACCCAAAGTATAGAAAACGGAAAATACTATCTGTTGCTTTCTTTGACTCCTTTAGAAAAGCCTTTGGAGGAAGTGCAGAGGACCTGAACCACTCTGGACACACTGTTTATGATAGTATAGCGTGAAAAACTGTCAGAGGCAGAGCGAAAAGACCTGCGTATAAGGTTCGCCATCGATCTACAAGTGCTTCCGTGCCACTAGGGCTGTAAGCCTCCTATGCACGCTATCACGATTTTAATTTGCAAATGTAGAAACTTCTAAATAAAAGTTGATGCTTGAGTCGAAAAATATTCTCGTTAGCCTTTCGCTGCGTCACTAAAACGGATCATATATTATAACGTTTTGGAATCCTGCATCGTAGTCGTGGGCGTCACACCCGACGTAAGCGAACGATTCCAATTAAGAAAGGAATAAAAGTGGCAATCAACATTTCAGTTCCAAAATTAATTGACAACAGAGAGAAAAGGGAGAGATAACGCCTTGTTAGTTTAAGGAATAATGGTTGCCAGCGCTCCGAAAACAGATAAACCCCAAAATGAGGTTGAATGTAGTTTGCTGTCACCTCATGTAACTAACGAACTAGAATTTAAATAAACTGCACGTACGCGAGTTTCCGTTTAAAATAGAAAGATTAAAACTCGATTTACATTTCCTTCCTATTCCGTTATTAACCACGCCAACATGTCGTATCTTCCCAATTTTGCCGGCTCCTAAGTTAAAACTCATATGTGATGTCTACACGCTAACATGCAAATGAGTTCGCACACCGGTGCCAACACGTTCGCCTAGCCTTCTCTTTCTTCGCCTTCGTGTCTCGATCTCATTATGACGTCAGCTGTCTACCTGAGCACAATTGGGAATCGCTGTTTTTACGTCAATCTCCACAATTGTCGCTATTCAAGTAAACTAGTTCCCAAAATTGGGGACACCAGACTCACAAAACAAAAGCCTTCGGTAACACTGCTCAGCCATTCCAACAAAACAGAGCATTTTTACGGTATCTTAATTTTAAGCTACGCTACACACTGTATAAGGCAAACAAACGTCTGTTTACGTGTAAGGAAGTTGAAGGCGGTTAACCCTACGGGCAACGTACCTATATATATAAATATATCCGTTACGGTCTCTGGTCTTTCCCTGTTACAATCTAATACCAGAGTCAGCCTGTTTTGTTTGGCGTTTAATTAACATGCACCAAACAGATTCCATACCTACAGCACATTGTCCGCGCCAGTCCCGTCCTTGAACCAAAATGGCAGTCGGCTTTTTGCGAAGAGGAGGACGGGGCTTCGTTTAGTCGAATTGGCACTAGCTAGATCCCATTAATGCTGCACATGTGCACGCATGGGTTAGACCCGTTGATACAGTCCAAAAACACACCACCCAAAACGTGTCACCAATCCACTTTTCTTTGGCCAACAGAAACAATTACTTTCCCGACTGGAGCTCCCTGTAAGTAAACGACGAGAGCCACACCTGGTCTGCGACTAGCGTACAGTCCGAGCGGTAACGCGAAGCATTTTCTACACCCCAGGAAGAACAAGCAGTGGATAGATACGCTATACGAATGAGGCCAGAGCTGTATATACACCACATACTAACATGAAGCTTGGTTACACCAGCAGCAAGCATAAGGTTGAACGTGAGAAGAAAACTAAAACCCCCCACCCCACCAACCCACCAGCCCAGGTGTACGTAACGAACTGAACGAAAAGTTCAGGTATATAAGAAACGGAATGGGGCAACGGAGATGCCATGAAATTCGTCCTTGTTGTCCTTGCCTGGAGCTTCTTTTGACTGTCGTAATCCATTACAGATCTGGGATTTTGCAACTTGAGTATCAACCCTTATATATCGTATTACTCGGTATCTTTAAAACCTGAAGAGCACTTGGAATATTCTTTAGGCCTTTTCGACCTTCTATTTCCTCCTTACCGTATGAGATTGAGCGTTATGGTCATTATTAAATGCTGTTGAATTATGCATGGAACACTCGCATTATTCTAGTTCCCCTCTTTAGCTGGCATTCTGCCGTTAGCTGTTGCTAGTTTGAAGCACCTGGACGTACAAATGGGATAAACATGCATTTATTGTGCATTACAGGGCAAAGCCATTGTAGAGTAATATTATTAATAGCTTATCGCGTGTGCATCGTAGCTTTTCACAATTAATGAAAACTAACATGCTCTACAACTAAAATTAGAACAAAACTTTCCATTGAACTCGCATCCTATGTTATCAGAATACTATACATTATAATCGTACTTTCTTCAATGATTCCATTAAGTAAATGGGTATTTGAATGCTTGCGAGTTTCAGTCAATCAGCAAAATTCGAACTTCGCTCTTTAGGTGGAAGGCATGAGAAGTAATGTCATTACACGAAACCTATTGGTACGAAAACGAAACAGAAGGAACAGGCAGATGACAGCTAAATGGAGGAAAACTTACACATCGTACATCCGGATCTCTGCAAAAGAAGTGCTTTATAATTGAGATGGTTTATACCCAGATCTGCTGTATTGTTGAAACGAACGGTAACATAAGTTTCATACAAGTATTATACATGCTTCTCTTTAAATGCCAGTTCTCTCAAATGCGTTATTCGGATAGTCAGTAGCTGCACTGTTATATTGATTTTAGAAGACCTAGTACTACAAACTAACAACGAAGTCTTTTACGATTAGGATGAGTAGTGATTGCTTCAAAAATTCTAAGTAAAGTCCTTAGGTTTTATTTTCACTTAACATTGAACGCTTCGCTGGTCAGGTTATTGTCATTAGTATCGTACGTAGTTATACTTTTACTTAAGTCAATCTAATAAAAATTGCATACACTTGCTTTCATAATTACGAAACGTATAGATACGCGTGTCGCACAGCTTCGTATGTAAAAGCTGGTTGGCGTACGGTACTTACTGCAAATGGCATGAGTGTTATAGTTGAATGTAGCTAATTATAACGTATACGCAAACATTAGTCATAGATATTGAAAAAAATCATGGGTTTTAATAAGAAGAGCACAAGCGACAGGGAAGGCGTGGCAAAACTAAGACATTAAAAGTGTGTCGAAAGAAGCCAGTCTTTTTGCACTTGCGTTTATTGTTCTAGTTAACCGTCTTATCTGAGTGCTTTGCCGAGCGCTATGGCGCTCGGCAAAGCCTTCGGATAGGGCTTGTACAGTATCAAGAAGTTCGCATTAAAGTCTATTAATCATAATAACTGTGTCCAGTCCTCAAAGTAGGTATTGTGTCTCGTGGCAGAAGCTAAAGCGAAGTATTTTTGCCATTCACAGGACATTAACTATCTAGTCATCCCACATTTGATGCGTTTGTGTTGCTCCATATTAGAGTGTAACTTATGGAAGAGATGAAAGTTGACTTTCAAATGGATCTTCATCATAAAAACCACCCGGCAATGTTCAACGATAGTCACGGAGCTCACAACAACTGGAAGTATGAACGTACACTTCTGCATTCCATTTGAATGACTCAGTCGAATAGTGTAATAATGTATTTCTTGGTATTAGAGACGAACATGCGAAACTCCACGCAGCCCATAAAGGCCATGAAGCTATGCACGCAGAAATGATACTGATCTTGTTGGGAACCCTCGTAATCGCTCAAGTCGTATTAGTCGAATGGAAAAAGCGACACTTCAAGTCTTATCAGGTAAAAGTTGTAACAGTATTCAAAAGTTTCCGCAATTTTTTCAATTTTAGGCCGCAACCTTAGCAGGGATGTGGGTTATTCCTATTGTACTCAGCATCCGCAATTATTGGTGGCGTTTTGTCTTCTTCTGGCTACTTTTCACTGTAATAACTTTACTCGTAATTCGCAAAGCATTAGAGAAACCTTTACTTGGTACAACACCAAGGTAAATTTGGCAAAATTTAATTTAGTAATTCCAGTATAAATAAACGTTGTATTTCCTTTTTTTTTGTCTTTCCTTATCAGATTGGTGTACAAGTGGTTCTACTTTCTGCATCAATTAAGCTATGGACTGGGCATCCTGGGTTACTCCATTATGATGGCCACATTCTTGGGCGTGAATCTGATATTTAAGAGTTTACCCCAGCCTTGGATGGACTGCGGATTACTCATCTTATTTTACGGTCTGTATTATGGCGTTCTGGGTCGTGATTTGGCTGAAATCGCAGCCGATAAAATGGCGGCACATGTCGGGGTAATGTCTTGATTTCCTCGTCAGGTCTCGAATTAATTGATCAAAAATCTCGCGAGTTTAGTATTACACGCCTCAAGGAATGCCAACACGATATTTAGAACCAGATGTTTGCTCAGTTTGTGGAAACAAGTTACTTGTAATGAATAACGAAGAGGCAATTATGGAAAAGACCTATCGGTTATCCTGCGACCATGTGTAAAAAAACCCACTAAAAACTGTGTGTTCACGTAATTCGGAAAATTGTTTAGGTTTCACGAGTTTTGCATCAGGGGCTGGTGTATCGTAGGAAAGAAACAAACGTGCCCTTATTGCAAAGAGAAGGTGGATCTTAAACAAATGTTTTGCAATCCGTAAATTTAACCACATTCCTCAAAGCTCGGAAAATAATCACATTTTTATTTTGTAGATGGCAAAGACCTCACGTTTTGTATGGACAATTGTTAGATTGGATTCGGTGGCTTGTGGCCTGGCAGCCTTTAATTTTGCTCTTGGTGCAAGGAATCAACTGGGGCTTAGGCTTGGAATGATTCCTCTTTATACTACGCGGTCTTTGTTTAGTGCGTTGCGTGAGATTGGAAAAAAAACTTTCTGGTGCCCGAGCCAAAAATTTATAACATTGTTTCAAAAGTTTTTTCCCGCCCCTCCGCTCGCCATGTAAGATGGCCTGCGCTGATTATATACATAAGATTTTAAGTTGCCAAACTCCGTCGTATTTCCTTAGTTATTTTTTTCAGTACACTAAATCTACACTTTTATTCGCCAAATCGTGTGGCGTTTTTATCACACTTAACAAACTAAATGTTTTCCAATGAAGATTTAATTCTTATTGTCCGCTGTTACCTGGCCGTTATTATCAGAATGTAGGGGCAACCCTAATTGGTGCATCTGGACGACTACGTCAAACAAGTAATCATAGCACTCACACCTAATAGAAAGTAATTAGAATATGAAATGAGAACCAGATCCAAAAAACTTGCATAGTTTTAGCTTGCTCCCAAGTGCTGCCCCAAACGTACACACCGTGCCTCCGAACCAAAACAGCCGAGGTTTCCGGATATTCTTCCAAAATTTTCGACAAGTCCGACTCCAAATCGCGTTCCCAACAAGTGTTGTCAATAATGGGCACAACGAGTTCCTCATCGTAACGCAAATACCGTTGCAGAACTGGATTCCATATGCCCTAAAAGAAACAAGTTAAATACATAAAGGCTTGGCTCAAACACGATTGCTTTTACGTGCTTTTAGTCACGGAAAACTGGTTTGACTTAAGATCTTACTTTGATCATTTCCAAGTGGGAGATTCGGAAAACATTTCCAGGACATAACAATGTAGCCAAGACAGCGGCTTTGGAATGCGTGTGAATGACAGCTCCAGCACCTCGTTCTACAGATAATAAATGCAATACCGTTTATTGCGTCTAGGCTAAAAGTACGAAAAATTAGAAATTTAATTTCACAACAAGTTTAACTGTAAAGCTTTCTACATAAGAATACGTGAATCTATAACGTATCTTTGGATACGTTGACACTCATTTATGAAAGTACGTAACCTACTATTAAGCAACGACAGACTTAAAACTCCAAAAACATAGTACTCAAAACTTATGGCACGGGACTTTAAGAAACTGTAGTAAAACTTACGTCGATAGGCGCACATGAATAGCGGTGTACATTGGCTCTTTTTGAGATTTTTGTGATAAGGTGGTAGCTGTAGATCTTCCCCATCCAAGCTCTGCACAAAAAGGTCTTCCGGTCGAATCCGTTCCTTCTGAACTCCAGATGGAGCAATGTAGATTTCTTCCCTTTTTCAGCAAACCCAGTAAAGTTCATTAAACGAGCCTTCAAGTAAAATAAACCCCCAAGCTTCCCATATATACATACCCACTTTTGATGCTAATCCCTCCTCCAGTACCTGTAACCCAGCCCAAACGATAGAATTGGCGACATAAAGCGGGAATAAGTACGCGAGGATGAGTTTCATCCACATTGGTTTCGCTGTCCATTCCCAATAATGACAAGCCTACACCAAGGCCCAAACCGCTTCGCTCCATTGCGTCTCACTTGCACACTAATACCTGTGGAATAAGAATATACGCTTACTGTATGTATGGTCAAACCGTGTATAAAACTCTTGTTATACCCTGCTCATATAACGACAGTATATTCTGGTAAAACCAGGCATAAGCAGTTAACAATCTAAGCTGACTTCAAAAGAACACATAACTTGGACACTACGACATTCTTCTTTACGCAGAATTCGACATCTTTTGGGAAGACAAGTTTTTTTTGTTTTTTTTTTTTAAAGCAACAGCAATAGCAGTTGGAATGAGTTAGAGCGTCGAAACTGTTGAGTCGAGTGGTTCACCTCGGGCAACGACCCAGAGAAAGACTTGCGATTTTCTAAGCACTTCTAGGGCGATATAAAGATGAATGAAGTGCGCAAGGGTGAGTTTCGTCCCTTCAGTAGGTTTCCAGGTTTATGGGACTCTCAGGTTATGTTTTGCTGTCTCAAAACCAAAATCCCTAACCGGTACGCTCCTGTACATCTGAGTTGTACACTCAGACCTATAGAACAAGGATGCTAGGCGATAGGCTAACTCTATTTTAGGTGAAACCTTTGTAAAAGTCTTAGGAAACCCTGCTTAAAAGAAAAACAATTACACCTACACTAAACTATAGACTGCTGCAATGCACAAGCTATAAGCTGACTTGAAAGCTATCTGATTGTTTAGACCCTTTTTTCGCAGAATTCGACGACCTTGGGGTCGCAATAGGCAGGGGTAAGTTTAGATGCAAATCTACCCGGATTGGGCAGGGCAACTAGCATCCTACTTGCAGAGGGCAGTCCTCTTGAAAAAGTCCAAGTAATTATCCGCGTATTCGCCGAATTCACCAGCTTATGTTACTCTAAGGTAATTAGCGTTGCAAGGGGCCTCATGTGCTCGTCACTAGCCAAGTAGACTTCTTGGTGGTATATTCTAAGAAACGCAGGAAATAATCAAGGACTACATAAAATGCTACGTATGAAGCAAGCGCAAAGAGTAGCTGGGGTAGACCGTAGCATGAGAATAAAAGGCTTTGGTATACGATACAGTAGCAGTTGCATAGGGATCGGAGCGTCACAAACGTTGATCGACTTGAGTTGTCTAGTTTGGGCAACAACCCAGAGAAAGCCTGTTGATTTACTAGATCCATCTAGTGAGAACCACAACCTGAGCGACAAATAAAACGGGGCAAAAACTAGCGAAACGTAAGTGCTAAGGCACATTCAGCTTTTCGTAAATATGTATCTTTTCGTCGCTCTTGCGACTCATTGTCCCTTTACAAAAGTATTGTGCAGTGAAAACCGTTTTACACGAAAAACCTGTCAACAATAAATGGTATTCAGGTCCGGACGAAATACTACGTAATTCCATACATTTGTTTCTTTTTAACAGGAAACGAAAACCACTTAACACGACGAAGTTTCGCGTCTTGGAGGAACGACAAAATAGTTTTGCTGCGAAGTTTTTTTTTTTTGGACGACAAAATACTTTTTTCTACTTACAAACCGTCCCCCTCTGCCAAAGGGAAGGGTTGTAGAGCCTTAGCAACATCCCTGACCTAAGTTCAAATTTTTGTCTTTCTCGACCCAACAGTCCGTGGGCAGTCGAAACATTTCATTTTTATTTACAGTCTGTTAAAATGCTTTAAAATATATTATTTGTGCTTTAAAATGTATAGACTGTCAATGTACAAGTATAAACTTGAATAGTAACTCTGTTATCAAGACAGTTTTTGTATTAACTAGGTTTTTTGCGTTTATCTGTTCCTTTGAACAAATTCGCACGAATTGGCACGAATTCCTTTGAGCACGAAAAATTATTCCGGTCCCTTCGATATCGTGTTAAGCGGTTTTCACTGTATTTGGTTTCCAGCTTCCGTGACTGGAGAGTGAACTTTAACCGCAGACGCTCGTGACAGATTCTTCGCTCTGTCTGGTGATAATAGACCTTTTTTAATCTGAATAAAAGGTGGAATGGAGACATGTGATGGAATGATAACGTAGTAGTGCGGAAAGGGTCAAGGCGAAGGCCGTATGTTGAACCGACCTATCTAAAGCCAAGTCACTCAAGAGTATCGTGTTGCTACATTAGTATGCTCTAAAGCACTTTTCCCCCTCACTTTTTATCTTTTCTGTTTTTTCCTCCGCACGCTGCGTTCTGCATACGAGGTTTGACGAACGGTTAACCGATTTGAAAGGTTCGGCTTCATGACATCAAAAACGAGGAGCAGGATTATAGTAACAGTTTTGGAACAGAAAGGCTCAGACTATAGCTCTAATCAGTGTAGAAGTCGACCAGTTGGGGAACTAACCAAATTTCATCCCGGGACTGGGTGAAAGATTTGATTTCTTCTTTTCATTTTGTGTTCGTTCAGATCTTGGAAACCATGACGAGTACTTGGGAGCAATCATGCACGTTTTTCCGGCAACGATTGGTGCCACCGATATTCTTGGCTTTCTTCACTTTCGCCGTGCAAGGTTTAGCCTTGTGGGGTAATCCGACCCCTTCCTTCGACAAATCGAGGTAGAAAATACCCAGTACATAGTAAAGCAAAATTACAAGAGTATTTGGTGTCTTAGGTTACTTGGTAATGGGTTCGCTTGGATTATCGTAGTGGTATTTTGCTTATGGGCGCTGGTATTCCTCAAAGTGCCATCTGCCAAGTACAAAGGCCCAACCACGTCTTTCGGCTACACGCCCACGTACCAAGCCAACGGCCTTTTCTACTACTTTGTTTCCATTTCGGCTTTTGGAGGATTACACCTCGTCTACCCCGACTTATCGACGAGGATTTATGACAACTTCCCGTATATCCTGGGCTCGCTCAACATCGTAGCGTTCGCACTTTGCATTGGCCTTCTGGCGCTAGCTAAAATAGCGCCTCAAACACAGGAAAAACTAGACAAGTGAGCCTAATTTGTTACTATTATTGAGTGTAGCTGGATCTTACTATTAGTTCTCAACAAAATGAATACATGTTTAATTTTTGCATTATTAATAACCATTTGTTGATTACCGAGAACACTAATCTAAGCGTTGACCGTGAGAAATTGGGCTTTTAAGTTATTTGAAGTTAAGCGAATTAAAAGACGTACTTAAATTAGTCGAATTTAACCAAACTATTTTCAATATGTCTACATTTGCGGTTAGGTTTCTATTGTGAGCGCACACTTCTTGAACATAAAATGAAAATTGACTTTCGCTAATGCCAATCTTTCTTCACCAGGGCACCCATATTGTTCGAGTTTTATCGTGGCATGGAAATCCATCCGCGTTTGCTTGGCGTCGACGTCAAGCAATGGACCAATTGCCGGATTGGTATGATGGCTTGGCAGTTACTCATTCTAGCCCATTTCTGGGCGGGCTATGAACGCCACGGGTTCCATAGCGGCTTTTTGGTCAATCTCCTCCTGCAGTCACTTTACATTGTCAAATTTTTCTACTGGGAAACCGGATACTTTACTACCCTCGACATTACCTTGGACCGTGCCGGGTATTATATCTGCTGGGGTTGCTTGGTTTGGGTACCAGCCTTTTACACCTTCACTTCCTACTACTTCGTCGCCCACCCGCCCGTAATGTCCGACACCACCAACGCAGCCATCTTCGTTATCGGAATCTTAGCCGTAGCGTTTAACTATCGCGTGGATCACGAAAAAAAGAAGTTCCGCGAAAATCCTAACTGCAAACTATGGGGTCGAAAGGCTGAGTATATAGAAGCAGAATACGACAGCAGCCAAGGACGTAGACGTACCAAACTCTTGGTATCCGGATGTTGGGGCGTGGTTCGTCACCTCAACTACGATTTCGAAATACTCGCCGCGCTATGCTGGTGTGTGCCAGGATACGGCTCCGGTATTGGACCCTTCGCGTACGTCTTGTTCCTGACAGTCCTGCTGGTACATCGCATCTTTCGTGACGAAGACAAATGTTCCAAAAAGTATGGTCGCAGCTGGACTAAATACTGTCAACGAGTTCCCTACCGGCTAGTTCCTTATATTTTCTAATTTCAATGCCTTAGCACTAATACTGGGTATGTTTTTCTTTAAAGCAAAGGGCAGGAAACTCGAATAAAAAAATCCCACGCAATTTGCTTTCTTTTTGTACGTTGAGTCTGTTTTCCAATTGTATACTCATGAGACACAATTTCAATAAAATCGTCAATGCATTCTAGCTCTGCTAAGTTTCGTTGATTTGGTTGTCAATGACCTGAACTATTAGCCAGAATAAGTGAATAAGTTTCCACTTGGAAACCCGAAACTGGGCAAAGAGCATGATTTCCTAATTTTTACCTGTTCTAGAGTCCCACGGGTCCACGAAAGAAAAATGAAGGTCTGTGTTATAGTTGTTGCCAATGGCTCCAGGCCCGGATGCTATTTATCCACTCCGTCCCTCCTGATTCACTCGGCCCTTATGCAGAAGAGACGCGTCTGGCCGTGGTCTACGCTTTTTCAGCAACGTGGAGCTCTGGCATGGGGCGCTGGATCCAAGGGGACCCCACTTGCTAAGCACACCTGGATGCAAACAGACATTTTCCAGTCCCAATACCTCCACAGTACAAATACACGCGTGGTTTTCAACCAACTGAAGTCACTGGGCAGTGAAATTTACGTTCGTGGAATTTTTAGTGGTGATTTTTTGTCTTCCCTCCCTTAACCTTGAACAAATTACTCACTGAATTTTGGTTGACTTTACACAAGAAAATTCTACTCGTAAGCAGGCGTAGGACGCACCATGGGTTGGTACAGAAGAGCTAAGAAGCCTTGAAAACTTCCCCGCAACATAAAACCTGTTCAAGGTAAAAATAAAGATGAAACAAGTACTGTGAAATTAGTTCAGCGACTAATGTTTCAATTGAGGTGTAAACTTAAGCTTTCCCAGCTCAAATAATAAATTCCTGTCGGGCCGAGGACTTTAAGCCGATGAGAATCTCGCTGTTATTGTATCTCGTTCGTGCTCTAGTTCCTTGCCTGCCTACTTGGGGACAACGATACAGTACGACAATCGCAAGCGGTTCGGCTTGGGCCAAATCGAGCCTGCGAACGAAACACACAGAAACGAGAGCTATAAGACAAGGGCAGGAGGGAATGGCGCGTTGCGGCATGAGCAAGGTGTAACGTCAATACTTTGGGTTTGGTTTGAGAGGGGGGGGGGAGATAGTGGGAACAAAAGGCAGAGGCGTGGCTTGGGGTTTCCCGAACTCCACGCCAGTCGAACCTAAAAAACAGTGAAACTTTGGACTCACGGCGCAGTGTCGGCGCCGTATTGTACTACACCCAGCCATGCTTGAGCTATTCAGGACTGAAAAACCCTTATCTCCGCCCCCTGTACACCTCTGTGGTTTGCTATACTTGCTGCCCCTTACCGTATCGGTTTCCTAGGTGAGTTTGGAGCTTATATTTGCGCCGAGTATTTAATACGGTGTTGAACAGTTGATCATTCCAAAACACTTTTTGAAATCAAATTGTGATGTCCAAATGCGCAAGTGCAATCGATAAAGTTGAGAATAACGATGATAAGCCCTCGTTATGCGCACAGCAAACTGTAACCAACCTGTAAGTCAATGCCTTTCCTTGTGAGCTCCGTAACCTGATATTTCACAATTCATCTTTCACATTTAAAGCAGCGGAAAAGGAGAAATCCATGTTAATCATTTACTCTTTTTATTCCTAGGTTGTAATTTTACTCAAGCGGGTTTTTTACCAAGTCATAAGGAAATTTCACTCAGCGAGGTTACGGATGTATTACAGTTGTATCAATCATAAAGTAACCATGGAAGTTCGTAAACCGGCAAAATACCTGTGCAAAAGAGGAGTGCAGCTTGGTTTGGCGGTCTGAGAGTGCCATTTTACCCTGAGCGAACCCGGATCAATACAGGACTATTTTTGTGGGTTTTAAAGAAAATTTCGTGCTGTGTTGCTGTAATCACTCAAGAAATAAGGAAAAGTGTATGCAGATAGCTACAAACCGGACACAAGCCACAATCTCACCATGCCTCGAGTGTCGTTGCGTCGTGGTTGCATGTATATAGTGTACACGGTGACAGCCACAAGCCTGTTAATGCTGGCAGTACAATGGAGCATTCAACAACAAGAGCAACTTCTCCATGATGCCACCGCTCCTTTAGCAGCGTTAGGACAGGCAGCGGTCCAGTTAGCCCTGCACCCCGCACAAGAACTCAGAGCGCAGTTTCAAAGCAGAAATTCTACCTCTATTCCTAATCCGTCTCCTTCCAACAATGAAATCCTACCCGTCAATCTCTCACTCCCGTGGTTCATGGCAAATGGTGGCGTACGACCAGAGCACAACGCCCGGCCTGCGGCACCAATTTGGCCGGAAGATAGTCCAGATCAAGACCGTATCGATCAGCAATTAATGATTGGGCCTGAAGTGCTACCAGGAGCAGATGGTCTAACATTAGCCCCAGATCAAGAACCTCTGAAGAAAATCTATCTGTACAATGGCCTGGGAGCGTGGTCGGGCTTAAAAGGGGGGCGTGGCTTATTCTTACAGCAACAATGTCCTGTTAACCGTTGCGTTTTGACAGGCAGGAAATCCGAAGCCACTGAAGCGGACGCTATATTATTCAAAGATGCTTACTCACGGCCGCCACATAAGCGTTCGATGAATCAAGTAGAGTTATATTTTATTTGTCATTATTTTTTTCATTTAAGCTCAATTCGCCTCTGGGGAAATATAGGTTTGGATTATGTATATGTTGGAATGTCCTTTACACACCCAGTTCGTCAGCGAAAAAGATGCATTTAACTGGACAGCAACCTACCGCCATGACAGTGACATTGTTGCACCATATGAACGATGGCATTATTACGATTCGAAAGTTCGATCCAAGGTTCAGAATCACAACTATGCAACTAATAAAACCAAACAAGTAAAGATAATGTTTGGCATTTACATATTTACACTAGTATCTATTATTATGTTTTTCTCCCTAAAATTAAACAGGTGGCTTGGTTTGTTTCTAATTGCGGCGCCAAGAATAATAGATTGGAGTACGCTAAAACTTTAAGGGAGTACATCGGCGTGGATATTTATGGTAATTGTGGTGATAAGCACTGCCCACGCCAAAACGGCAAATGTTTCGACATACTATCGAAAGAATATAAGTTCTATCTGGCGTTTGAAAACTCCAATTGTCGCGACTACATTACTGAAAAGTTTTTCGTCAACGGGTTACAGTAAGCTTGGAGAGAACAATAGAAAACTTAACGCATTGCCGACCATATATCTTTTCCATCCGTTACATAGGAATGACGTACTTCCCATTGTTATGGGCGCTCACAGAGAAGACTACGAACGAGCGGCTCCGCACAAGTCTTTCATTCATGTGGATGATTTCGAATCCCCCAAAGCATTAGCAGAGTATCTGCATCGCTTAGACCAAGATGACACCCTTTACAACGAATACTTCAAATGGAAACATACCGGCGAGTTCATCAACACGTACTTCTTTTGTCGTCTATGTGCTATGCTTCATGAAGCGCCTGCACACAGTAAATCGTACGCCGACTATAATCAGTGGTGGCGAGGGGGTCTGACTTGCATACGAGGATCTTGGAGAGCCTTGGAAGAATACCGTAAAACTAAAACGCCTAACGTTTCTTCAAGCAAGAACAATCAGTAGCCAGGCAGCCGGAAAGAAACATTGAACCATAAAGAAGCACAAAGTAAAAACAGTGCGACGTACGCACCGGAAGATAAGGGATATGTTTTTTTAAAGCCTACGGTTACAGATGGTAACAAACTGGCAAAAGCACAATGCAAAAGATTCCTCACCAAACTAGTCAGCAGATGAGAGAACAGTTATTACACTGCAACATTCCCAGCACCATCAACAAGTGCATTTCGTGTGATGTCTTTACATTTTTTTCTTTAAAACCGTTCTTATTGGGATTCTGGGATGGGTCATGTAGATAATTTTTAAAGTAAGCCGCAAGGAGTTTCGAGCATTCCATCCGCACAAAAGGAAGCCTTTCATTTTTTAATTTAATTCTTATTTTAAATTTTGCCTTTTCCCTTTGTTTATACTGTTCATCCCAACCCAGAAATGGAGAGCAGCATATATATTGGCAGAAAAAGAAAACCGCCTGTCCTATTGTAACTGAAGTTGACGGCAGGCTCCAGTCAAGACGCAGCAAATAGGGCATAGTGCGTACTCATAACATCTTTTACACTGTATGTACTGCGTTCCATTATTTTTTCCAGATTATTTTTCGGTGTTGTGTTTTAAACAAATTCCGAGATGTTTAAGAAAATAAAGAAATCTCTCTATTATAGCAACTTTCTTCTCATATTTTTCCTCTTTAATTTCTCAAATATTGCCATCCAAATTTTCATCTCGTGCACTTATAAACTATCACACCTTTAAGGCGTCATAATTTAGCTTCTGATCGTGATAATTAGTTTCTGCTTTCATTATAGTACACGACGAAGAATATTTATATGAACACTTTTACGGCTAATAACTAGACAAAGTCTACCATGTTAATATCTGCATAGATGTGTTGCTATACATAATTAAAGTACCATTTAATTTGATTCCACAAATGGTAATCACCTTTCATGAGACCAAAATTAGGAGAACTATGGTTACACTGAATAATAATTCAAGTAAGTGGCTAATATTTAACTTTTCTAAAAGACAAGTCAGATCAAGTCTTTCTTGAAGACTTAAAAACCTAACTAAACCTAACCTAAACCTCCTTCATTTTAAGACGAGTCTCTAAAGCAGTAGTCGTTTCCAAACGGTCGAGATAGCCAGTGCTAATATCCACTTCACACACTCCGTGATTAAGCTATTCGTAACATTAGTTGGAACTTCAGCTTGGGTTAAGCAGTTTTAAACAAAGGACAAACTGTGAGACAGGATAATTACTCAAGGTCAATAAACGTTTGAGACGAACTTACGATATCTTCGAACCAGCTGTTGTTAACTTTTCGCCACACCATGTAAATGGGATTAACTTTATGCAATCAAGCAGCTCGGCACAATAACAAGGGAACGGTTAAGAACAAAACTCCGAGAAATAAACTCATACGCCATCTGCCTAACACTAAGACGGGAATTTATTTGCATCGACGATATGGGCGCCGGTTTTGGTTTCGACACTCGAATGAACTCGGGTGAATTCATGTTGTCTTTTTTCCTGAAGATCAAGGCATGACAAAATCGATTCTGAACGTTGGATTTTTTAGCTTAAATATAACCAAAGCAACCCTGGGATTCTTGCTCCAAGACTTTGTAACAGATTTGCTTGCCCATTTGCAATTGGAAAACTTCTTCGAATCTGTTCATGTCCACCCACACACTACAACAACCCTATTAAAGATGCTACTGATAAAATGCAAAGAAAACCTCACTATTCATCCCCGTTCCTTTCCGTTGGTTTAAGAACTTGGCTGCACAATAACCTTTCAACAAGCCGGTCTACAACAATGGGGTCGCTATCATTTATACTTTCCTTTAAGTGCTGCATTCGGATAGTGATATGGGGTATTGGGAGTACCGGATCGGGCCGATACATGTAGTGGATGATTTTTACAAGTATTTTACGATAGCGACAAAGATCCTACAACACAAAAATTAATAATGAATAAAGAGACTCGACTCCAATCTTTCAATTGCATGTTTTACCTGTAACTCACTTTCTTCCCTTAATAAAAGGAGACAATCTGTGCAAGTCAGGTGATATTTCCGAGAGCATTCTAAGCAGACATGATATTGTGGAACGTCCTTCTTTCGATATATCCCGAAGCACGACTAACATATAACAACGGGACAAAAATAAATTAGGTAGGAACATACCATTTGTTCAAGAACGCATACAGAATGTTGCCAGTATCCACAGCAATGACACTGAATGGTGCCGTCGGTGTTTTTCTGATTACAGGGGCAGTGAATCTCGTGATTCGTAATTTGTCTAGCTTCAGCTTTTATAACTTTAAAGTCTTCGCTGGAGAAGAAGTCTTCATTTGTCCATGAAACCCTAACGTGTAAGGCTTTTATTGTCTCCCAGTTCCCTTTTATATCCTGCAATTCTAAAATAATGGATTATAGAAAAACTTAATTTAACTTAAGTTGTTTGTCAAAAATAAAACTCGTCACACCTTCAGCTATGGGAGTAAAGGACATGGGGTTGATCTTGAAGTGAATCGTTACGATCAAAGAAAACGGTCCAACGTGAACTTCGCCGATTTTCAAGCGTTGAGGTTCTTGGATAGTTGGCAAACCAACTTTACAACGCTGAAGATCATCAGGAAGCCTTATGAAGACATTTCCTATTTATAAGGTTAGAGGATTGAATTACGCTTTAGTCTTACTCAAAAAACAGTACCGGTCCTGGTTGTCAACGCCGCAAGTAAACCTGGTACATCTGATAATGCGTCTTTTTTATACGGTGCATCGCCAAATTTCAACTTATCCATCTCGCGACGTAGATCTTGTAGAAAAACTTTTACATTTTCGGCGATAATTTCTTCACATAAAGAATCCTCATTAACATGATTTTCATGAGCAATTTTAAATTCGTAAATTTCCAACGCTTCCGACTCGCAGTTTATATCTTCATGGGTGCTAAGTACCAACTTCCGAAGCTTTTGAATAAACAGTAAGGTCTAAGCTTTTTTATTAATCATATTTGAAAAAATTTCACTTGTTTTCTTGCTATAATCGAAGCAGCTTTCTTCAGAATAGTGAACAGGAAACTAACGTGACTATCTTCCAGGGTAGTGGGTCTTAAGGTCTTCAGCAAATTTACACCAAAAACTCGATCGAGGGGCAAAAATAGCCATCCTTCAATAAGCTTTCTTGCGTACGCCACATACGAAACTGACAGAACAAGCTGCCAATAAAAAATGCGAGTAATTTTGTCTTCATTTCGGGATATCCCTAACATTTCTTCAAGAAGCTGTAACAAGCATAGAAATTAGAGGTTTTACAATTCAATTTCGTTTTCATATAAATTTACAATTTCAGAAAGACGACTGTTAGGCATTTGAATTTTCATACTTGAGAAGAGTTTGAGTAACACACTTCAATTGTACAGGATTATGGACTATTTACTAAACTATTTCCAGATTTCCCGCGCTTCCGCCTGTATGTCGCTACCGTCTCGGTCTTGAGCCTGCGCAGAAGCAGTCCGCGTGTTATGTGTTTAAAAGAATTAAAATCATTTTTCTTTTGTTAATATTGTAAAAATAAACGTTCCCGGAATGTCGGCTGTGAAGCTTACGAAGCTTTTTAGCTACCTAAGATTACCTCGACCACAGATGCTAAACCAGACAAACTATGTTCCTGCAGTCCAATATCTTCATCATGGTATAGTTTTCCATTTAATTTTAAATATTGATAAATTTCGAGTTTACATGTATATGTCGTCTTATTTGACTAGGAATGATTGGTCGGAAATCTCTTTTTCCTTGTTTGACGCCGATATTAACAGCAGTACGGTCCTATAAAACCGAGTTGACGATAGAATGGGTTCGTCCCCCCAAAGTTCCAAGTACAGATCCCTCAAAATCGGGCGATCTTAAGGGACTGCCGGAAATAGACTTGTCCAAGACACCTTTCGCGTTCCAAGAATCTGAAGAGCTGAAAAAGTAAATCTAATCACGTCAGTTAAAATGAACAAACTTGAACAATTTTTTTTCCTAGTGCCAGCCCGGTTGTAAAGAGACTTCTTTCTTTGGAGTTTGCACCTTACTCTAAAGCCGTTCAAGTTCATAAGCAGGAACTACTAGGGCAGATCAGACGACATCAGTTTGACACCGGTTCCTTGGAAACTCGCAGTAAGTTAAAAAGTTACATTGAGTCGGAATAAAAGCTCGAAGAATTTCTAGTCACATGTCTCACTGTACGCATCCGTGCACTACAAAAGCATATGGTGTCCCTTAAGAAGGATACGAAGAGCAAAATGTTTCTGAAAGAGCTCATTGACCAGCGGTATAAGTACTTGAAATTCTTGCGAAGGAGAGATTACCGCTGTTATGAATGGTTGTTGGAACAGTTACAGCTGACGTTCAAGGCTAACCCCGAGTAAGTTTTTGCCTAAAAGCTTTTCCTTTCTTTATTAATCTACAAAATAATTATGTTTTCATGCTTAGTCCCATGAACCAAGTGACTCGCAAAAGCTCCCTACATTTGCTAACCGATCGCCATTGCCAAAACTTGCGAGAAAAACGTTTAGAAGCTTACAAGAAAGAGTTAGACGCTAAGAAAGTTGATTTCTTGAAAGAAAAGCAGCAAATCCTTGAGTGGATTGAAGAAGAAGAACGTGCGTTAAATATTAGATATGAGAAACAGTAATTTTAGTCGAATTTTAGTCTAATTTTATGAAATACAGGCATTAAGAATAAAAATGACACTCTACTCGCGGTGTTTAGTTTTTGGTTTGCGCCCATTTTGAAATTCCCGGCATTCGGAAATTGTTCATTGTCATTTGTTGAAATACACCAATGAGCCGAGCCCACGCTCGCTGACCAGCTTGGCAAACGGTGCTGACGTTGGCGGCATTAGGAACCATTGCCGAAAGATTTGCCTGGCCGTTCTTTTACCGGGTTCACATTAATCAGATTAATTGAAAGCGTTGCAAGAAGAAGTCTTGTTTTTCTGACGTGAAGCTTTGAAAAAGTAAGTTTATTCCTTCTTTTAACTATTTTAAACTACTTAACTAGGAGTTCATGGTGTGAATTTTCCCGTATTTAAACCTGAAAAAGCCTTCTTACTTAACTGAAAAACGTGGCTTTTCCATTACTTGTAGGGGTTGGGTCCAGCTTCCGGCCAACATGAGGGCCACTAAGTTGATCTCCGCAATAAGTTTTCTAGTTTTGCTTTCACTATGCAGCCATATGCGAGTTTTTGCACAGGATGACGATGAAGAAGCTTCTGTACAAACAGAGGAGGTAGGAAAAGACCACGTTGTAAGGTTCACACGGAGTCTGAGTGCTTTGTTTTTTTGAATTCGAAGGAATCCACAGGACATCGAGTCACAGTAGAAGAAGTGCCTTATGCGAGTCCTAATCCTATGGGAAGTGTATATTTTGCAGAACATTTTGATAACTCAGAGGACGTGGACGCCCGATGGACCAAGTCCCAAGCTAAGAAAGATGGTGCTGATGAAGCCATCGCCAAATATGACGGTAAGAATGCTTCCCAGTTTCACTTTTGTCCTCGTAAACTAACAACCAATACTGGTCTGCAGGCAAATGGGCAGTCGAAAGTTTACTGAAAGATGCTTTGAAAGGCGATTTGGGCTTAGTCCTTAAGTCGAAAGCCAAGCATGCTGCTATTTCGGCCATGCTTGATCGTCCCTTCCATTTCACAAACAGACCTTTAATTGTCCAATATGATGTAACCTTCCAAAGTGGACAAGAGTGTGGAGGAGCCTACTTGAAGCTGATTTCCCACGAATCTGGCATGCGTCTGTCTCAGTTCCATGATAAGACTCCTTACACGATCATGTTTGGCCCGGACAAATGCGGAAATGACCAAAAGGTAAAGATGCTGCTTCAAATTTTTTATTTTTTTTTCTTAATAGAATAGTCAATGCAAGAATTTAAACCTCGCTTTGTGTTATGTATGCAAAGTGCCAAAACGTCTTGCTAGAGCAGATGTGGTAGACTCCAAAGCTGCCAAACTTACATGTTTGATGAGACATTTCACCCTACCAACAACCTTTTGTTCTATATATTGCGCGTTGAAACCTGATGTGTACCGTCCAGAATATTAATTCAATGCCTTTGTTTAGTTACACTTCATCTTCCGGCATCAGAATCCCAAGAACGGTACCATCACAGAGAAACACGCGAAGAAACCGTCTGGCCGTATCGACGAAGTATTCAAAGACAATATTCCCCATTTGTTCACCCTTATGATTCGCCCAGATAACACCTTCGATGTTAGTGTGGACTACAAAATAGTCAATAGCGGTAGTCTTTTGGAAGATTTCTCGCCGCCCGTTAATCCACCTGCGGAAATCGACGATCCGAGCGATACCAAGCCCGAAGATTGGGATGAGCGTGAAAAAATTCCCGATCCGGAAGCTTCGAAACCTGCGGACTGGGATGAGGAAGCTCCTCCGCAAATTCCAGATCCTAGCGCCTCCCAACCTGATGGTTGGCTGGAGTATGAACCCGAGATGATCCCTGATCCCACCGCTGAGAAACCTGAGGACTGGGACGACGATATGGATGGCTCGTGGGAAGCTCCTTTGGTCAATAATCCAGCATGTGAAAAGGCAGTAGGCTGTGGTCCATGGTCCGCCCCTATGGTGCAAAACCCAGCGTTCAAGGGGAAATGGCGTCCACCAATGATCGGAAATCCCAATTATAGAGGCAAATGGAACCCCCGCCGGATCCCCAACCCTGACTTTTTTGAAGATAAGCACCCCTTCAACATGGCTTCCATCGTAAGCAAAGGGCTTCCCTACTTGTGCTTGTTGAAAATATTCCGTTAGCTCCGTCTTGACTTGACCATTAATTTCCGTTTCTTCTTTTTCTTGTTTTCCAGGGAGCTATTGGGTTCGAATTGTGGTCCATGTCCGATAATATTTTCTTCGACAACATAATTATTACTGACGAAAAGACAGTAGCCGAACAGTGGGCTGCCGAAACATTCGATGTGAAACGTCACAGAGCCGATATTAGTTCGGTAAGAAAGAGTGTCTGTATTTATATTTATACCATAGTTCCGATTCAGTTGTCGTGGTCACACTTGATTTTCAGAGAAGCTGAAAGCTCGCAAAACATTTTTTCTTCCATCCATTTTAACTTAAGTTTTAAATGTTGTCTTGTTAAAATGTTTAACGTTTCATAGCCAATATTTACAATCGTGATTATCATTGAAGCTCGAATGGTCTTCTTTTAAACACGTTACAAATGTTTAAAAGCGATTATTTCATTTAAATCTGTCAAAAATACTTTAGGGGTATTTTTGAGAGGTGTGTTATAAGCAAAGGTTGTTAGTTAAGCGTATGGGGCAACTGGCATTCGCCTGCCCATATTGTACAGCGTGCAAGCCGTTGGATGAACCAGTCCACGTGGTTTTGGCCCACTTATGGTATCATAGCCTTCGCTCCCACGTTACTCTTTCTCGGCTACTTGATTTGGTGGTACATTGAGGTACTGTCCCAGTTCAAGGCACTCTAATTTTGGTAGTTTTGAAGACCATTAAAACTCTTCCAGAGGGGCTAAGAAGAGATTTTGTTGCTAAAGTTTAGCTTTTGTCCTATAATTATTCTGCCTATAATATTGTAGTCGTGGACTGAGCGTGTTCGACGTTGGCTTAAACACAAGCCGAACGTGGTAATGAGCTACCTAATGTACATGTCCGTCCCCGTCACTTTGTACGTCTGGTACCTCCGGAACCGTGTCCTGGAGGTATTTTGGTGGACTTGGACTTTTGAATGATTTAGCCAGTTACATTTGATGCATTAGCGTTTAAACTTGCGTACTTTGGTAGCGATTACTTAGATTTGTTTGTATCTTTTTGCGTTTTGCTTGTAGGAAAGCGTAGTTAATCGATTGGTACGCTATACCAATGAGAATCCTTGGCTATGGGCAGTGTACGTAATCGTCATTGGCTTACCTATAGTGCTCATCTTCACATTCTGCTGCGGCGGCCAGGTATATAAAATTTAAGCTTTTAAGCTTGCTAAAAGTGTGTGATGTGCTAGAAAAACGTTTTATCTCTGTACTTTGGATAAGGAAGTGGGCTAATTCTTGTTTGTTTCAGGAAAAGGAGCAAGATAAGGCAGCTAAGGCTAAAAAGTCGGATGAAACTGAAGCTGATGATGAGCCGTTGCTTGAAGAAAAGGAAGAAGATGCTGCAGAGGATGAAGACGAAGTAGACCTGGAGGAAGCTCCTGCAGACCAAGATCAAGCAGAATCTGAGGTAACCTTCGTTTTAAGTGTACATTTTCTTTTTAAAAAATAGTGTAATTTTATGTTCATCTTGTTTAATCTTTTAGGAAGTTGAAGTGGTTGAGAAGGCATCTCCTCGCAGACGTCGTGCTAGGAAGGATTGAAAATGATGATTGCTAATATGGGCTGGCGCCAAAAACAAAAAAAAAGTTGCAAGCGGCGAAAGAAGAAACACCCCACTCATTCATTTTTGCGTGAATTTAGTCCGACCTACGTTATGTGCTCTCATCCCTCACAGATTCGATTAGTAGCCTTCACACATTTTACTACTTTCCGTTTTTGTTGTCAGATAATTTGCGCACTTCTGGCGGTACTAACGTTTTTGCTACATTCCTAGTCACAACAGCGCAGTGGAGGTATTGAAAAGAAAAAAGTTCCAGATTTTGCGACAATTTTATTATCTTCCTTTGGCATGCTTGTACTGTATCTGCCCATCCCGCCATTTCTCTTGGGTATTTGGAATGCTCGAATTTCCCTCCAAATTTTTCATTCAATTTGAGTTGTGCAAACGCGTAGTCGTCCGTTAAAGAAAAAAATGAAAATACAGAAATATACAGTAAATGCCCCTTTCCATATCTTGTATTAAAATCTAGTGAGTCGAATTTTAACGGGTTATCAGTTTATTTATTTATTTTACAGTATTTAAGGTTAGTTAGCTTGAGTCGGTTGGCTGCGCTTTGCAATGATGTTTTTAATGAAAAATTCACCAGCTTTATAAGAACTACGCACTAACGGTCCACTGGCTGTGTATAGAAAGCCTAATTCCTGGCCTACATTCTGCCAATGCTGAAATTTCTCCGGAGTCACATATTCTTGGACCTTAATGTGTCTTTTGGTAGGCTGCATATACTGTCCCAGTGTCAGGCAATCTACACTGGCTTCTCGCAAATCTGAAACCGTAATAGGTTAGGGTAAAAAAAAGCGTTTTGTTCATCACGAAACAAATTACCTTGCATGGTTCGATAGACCTGGTCGTCCGTTTCCCCAAATCCGAGCATGATGGAGGTCTTCGTGACCACATCCCTACGCGCCGTTTTGGCGTAGCGTAAAACAGCTAACGACTGCCTAAAGGAAAGACCCAAAAAAATCTCGGATGATTTCTTGCCCCTGAGAGAGATGTTGTTCCTATCAATTTTTTTTTCCTTGGTGGGTACCGATAATTTGCGCGCGGGTCACGTACAAGCCACGTTAAAGCTTCCACTGTCTCTACGTTATGAGCAAAGACATCCAGTCCAGATTGCACTACGCGCTCGATGGCTTGTTTGTCACCCCGAAAGTCCGGTGTTAGGCATTCGACCAGCAATTTTGGATTTCTTTCTTTAAGCTGACAAACGGTGGCAGCCAAATGATCCGAGCCTCCATCAGGTAAATCTGAAAAGAGAAGACAGACAAAAAGTGTTTGCCAATGACGAAACAAAGCGATCAAATTTTAAGAAATACCGTCACGGTCTACCGAGGTCAACACTACATAATCGAGACCCCAGGCAGCTATAGCCGTGGCGGTATTGACTGGCTCTTCTGGGTCTAAAGGAGGCGGGGCTTTAGAAGTTTTCACCGAGCAGAAACGACAACCACGGGTACATGTATCGCCCATTAACTGTTAATTGCCAAACCAAGTTCAAAAATCATCTTACTTTCAAACACAGAATGCTTGTCAAAGGAAATTTGATTTCAATGGAGAAAAACTTACCATAATGGTGGCAGTGGCTGTCGCGTCAGGACCACCTCCCCAACATTCCCCAATATTGGGACACCTGGCTTCCTCGCAAACCGTGCTCAATTTCAATTTTCTTAAGCCTTCTTTGAGCTGGCTGTAGTTCTTGCCCATAGGTATTTCTGTTTTCAGCCAAGGGGGTAATCTGAGTCGTTTATCCCCTTTTTCTCTCACTAATTTCCCTACAAAAATCATAAAAAAATAACGGATGCGAAATTTAAGTCCACTTTATACCCGAGTAAGTCTTCCAAGTGTCCTCCTTATTAACATTTCCTGACAAAAAATCACTGAAGTCAGGACCTTCTTCTAGTTTCTCTGAAAGTGTCCTCAGCTTTTCATCCTTTTCTTCTACTGGCTGAGTCGCATAAAATCTCACGTTTCGGGGTCCCACCTACGAAATGTCTATTACAACTGACTACAGATTTTCACGTAATAAGTAAAGTTTAATAAAAAATAACTACTTGTAAGCTTATAATGCGTGAAAATTTCAGCATTTTCAACGCCACGGGATTGAGATTTGTTGCTCTATTTATTATTTACCTTATGTAATGCGGCAAAACATTAGCCATGCGCAAGCGCTTTTGCGGCAACTGAATGAAGCTTTTCTAAACTCTGTTTTCCGCGGGTGGCGCTCCCAGTCTCCTCTCAGCGGAGCAGAGATTGCCCGTGTCGACAATCTCTTGTATTAATTTCGGCAACTTGAATAACGCCCCATACATTTCTATTGTGATATCGAACATTCCGTGCAAACCACTTGGTGACTTCAACTCTCTACTTGTTTCGCGCGAATGCAAATGACTTGAACTATAGTAACGAAGTTCTGGCTTTATTCAGGAACAAGTTACAATGGTGTTCTGAAATGCAGTGACAGTGTTATAGTTAATGCTAGCATATAAAGGAAAGCTCAAATCAAAGCCGGAAGCTCGGAATTATTCACAAACCTTCCAGCCCGATACAGCCGTCAAGTATGAATCTCAGATGTGCACAAGTCCGAAGATAAAATAGTCAAATTCAGAGCAACATGAAATCGAAATCGGCGTGAGCGGATTGTCTGACCATCCATGTAGGTTATTCGCTTCGCTGTGGGTAAGTAAGATCTAGTTCCCGGTACGTCCAGTGATTACATATTAATCGTTTCAGTTTGATTCGAATTTCAAACAAGGGATTTTTTCTGAATTTCTTCGTCAAGTTTTGACGCATTATTGGTTGCGTTGATGCGGGATTGCGTCGTTATTAAAAAGCTATCAGCTTTGCCTTTGTATACTTGCGCATAAAGGAAGAGACAGAGAGAAATAAAAAAAGAAGTAAAAGGTCCATGCAGCAATCTGCCCGCACATCCCGCATTCCTCTCCCACGCGATTTTTCTTCCTGTGCGGAGTTTGCTTGCCGGTATAACGGCTGCAAGCGAACCTGAAACCCTGGAGAGTAAAGCAATCAATAACGAAATGACGTCAGGATTCGCTTTGCTTCTATTTGTATTGACTATCATTGTCGTGGACTTTCATCTGGAAAATTACTAGTCGTTTCAAGACACCCCTTTCTCGTCTTGTCGTTCGCAAGTCGTTCCATCCAACTCGCGCCATTTTCTTGTTCTAGCGTTACAACTTGCATTGGGTCTTGAGAGCTAGTGGATCTCCCCCCAAAATGTGAGAAATCTGAAATCGACTTCTTAATCAAACTAAAATAATAGCTGCGTATAGTCCCGGTTGCCGATACATTGGAGTTCTTAATTTTCTTTTTCTGTCGTCTTTCTTTGTGGCCGTTCGTAGGTAAAATGGCTTCGACTGTCACCACTCCTGGTGCTCATTTAGGTGAAGAAGAACGTCGTGAACGCGAAGCAAGATCGTTAGCGTTGGAGAAAGCTTACGTCCATGAGGTCTATGACCAATTAGCCCATTATTTTGGTCAGGAGCGCTACAAACCTTGGCCCAAAGTTCGGGAATTCTTGGAGCAGTTGGAACCTGGCTCTATCGTCTGTGATGTTGGTAGGTATTTTAAAGCTTGCAATCCTTTTACGGAAAAAGTGTAAGGGGTTTTTTCTCTTTGAACTGTAGGTTGTGGAAATGGGAAATATTTGGACATCAATTCACAAGTTTTTAAATTGGGATCGGATCGTTGTCAAAGTTTAATCGGTGAAGCGAGAGCCAAACAGCATGAAGTAATCTTTCGCTCTTTTTACGGCAATTACTTCAGTGTTTAAAGAAAAGCTAGGTTACCTGTTTTTTATTTTATTTATTTATTTTTTAAGTTGAGCGATTAATATAGAGCGTTTCAAGATTGTTAAAGATTGTTTCGCAGGATGTTTCTTGTGAGATGAGGTCAGGTTTTCCACGGGATGATGAGATGTTGCTGTGCAACGTCACGTATGAAAAGCTCACATACGCACGGGGATCAATACTTTGAGGCAACGCCCCCGCTAAGGCTTGTCCATTGACTTCCTGGGTGGAAAATGTTTGTTATGAGTAGAAGTATAAAGTTTTTTTTTATGCTTTGCCTTTCCTCTTTAGATGATGAAATTCGTGTAGAAAACAATTTGAGCGAAGAATCCTAAAATTGTTCGAGTTCGAGAATCAATGAGATGTGATATAGGATGTTTAAAATTCGGTAGGTGCTGGTATGTGATGCACTGTGCTTGCCGTACCGCGATGACAGTTTTGATGCCGCGTTGTCCATTGCTGTAGTGCATCACCTGGCCACAAGAGAACGAAGAGTGCGTGCGCTTCGTGAATTAGCAAGAATTGTCCGCGTTGGGGGCCGTTTGCTTATCACCGTTTGGGCTAAAGAGCAACGACACCGAAAAGTAAGACAATTATAGTCAAGTGACACTTATCCCACATCAAAAGATACATGATAGCACATCGTGTCTAGCACCTATATCTCACGCAATAGCTGTGATTATTAGGATAGAACTTAGTTGGTTATATTCTCGCTAAAAAAAGGAGAAAAATTCGCAATTTGACAAGATGACTACTTTGTTCCGTGATTCAGTTTGAGTCGCAAGATATTTTGGTGCCTTGGCGAACGCCGCAATGTTCCAGCAGCGAAGAGAAGACGTCCAATGCTCAGTCTGATGATGATATATCTTCCCAATCTCGTGCGGCTTATTCTCAAACCAGGAGTTCAGATGCCTGCTGTTCTTGCGGGTACAAAACTACTTAATATGCTTGGCTTGCTGTGGTTTTTAAATTGTTATTCAGGTTTGGGCCGTTCACTAGAGCGGACGCGAGCAGTTGGTCCAAAACTGGCACTACAACAAGACGAAAGATTCGCCCGCGTCATAAAAGTCCGCCAGTAATCCCCCCACCAACGCAAGGATGTCCTTCGTGCAGCAGTTCATCCGATCTATCCTCGCCCAATGAAACTTGCTACAGCTTTGTCCGTAAAGCCTTGCAGGTATTTTTTTCTTACATTAGGCTGAGTTGAAGTTAATTGAACTGGTTATTGTAAAAGTTAAGCAGGGAGAGTAAAGCAATTTGTGCATTAATCTTCAAGAAAATAAGAAAAAGAGGTTGAAATTATTGAACCAGTTTGATCTAGGAGCTTACAAACTTTAAGCTTGAGGACGTCGTTCTTTTTTTTCATGTCTGGTAGCGTTTGGCGGGGAATCGTAGAGGATCAAATCTCCAACATCGCCGCTGGTTCTCGGATCTGGAAGCCAAATCCTGTTCAGCTGGTTGGCCCAATGGCCCGCATTCATCCATGCATTCCATAGGGTCGTACGGATCCCAGCGTTTGCTGTTAGCTCCTTCGCCAAGTGCCACTCTCCAAGTGGATCATCCGAGTGTATTAGATTTACCCATTGAACTCCGACACTTGGATCCTGAAGGGGAAGTGTTGTGCAGTGGGGAAGAAAGTAGTCAAGAACGTTGTCCGAGCAGCAGCAGCCTATCTGCTTTAGGGGACAAGTCAGTCCCAATCAGTGCCAAATCACCGCAGTCCTTCTCTCGTATTATTTCACCGTCGCCATCCTGGACGGTTGGTACAACTTTCACCCCTAGTAACAGCCCCAGTACTGTCGAACCTCCCGACAGTATTGCCAGCAGATTCAAACCGCGCAGTCTGAGCGACGTATTTCAACTCCTGCCACAGTCAGTTACTTCCTTACTCCAAAAATGTCCATCAACCCTCTCATCTAGCCCAAACATCGAACGGTTGGAGGAAAACAGAATCAGGGAAACTCCAAGTCCCGATACTTCGCATACTAGTACCAGCAATACTGTTGCTAACTTAGTGAACCCTAAAAATAACTTGCCTTTCCCGGAAATCGTTCTACCATCAGTTGAATCGGCCAAGTTATCTAGTCCGAAGGAATCCTTTTCCATAACTCTTTCGGTATGACTAAAACATTTTCTTAACTTGTGGTGATTTTGGTAGTTTAGTAAATTTTAGTCCTTATAAGATTACACAACTTCTTCAGTCATAATGCAAAACTTTTAGTAGTTTATTTATAATTTTTAGATTCAGTACATTTCAAGTAAACTGTAATGTTATTATTATAAAGTTTATTATCTAATTTCTAAGTATTTTTAGTAATTTTTCTCATTTGCGAGTTATTTTATTCATTTAACTGTTTCCGCTACTGAAAATCGACACATATTTAAGGTGATATATATTGTTCGTATTTAAGGTGGCACCTACGGCGAGAAAACGACCGATGCTAGTCAAACAAAAGCGGCCTGTTTGGATGTGCGAACCTTTGGAGTTCGATGGAAACCCCTCAGAGGAAATGGACACGTTGTCCAAATTAGCTTCACCCACCTCAGGTAAGAAACGTCTTGCTAAGCAAGAATCCATGAAGGAAGATTCCATGGCATTAAGTCGCGTCCAGGAACGTGAATATTTGAAGCAAAGCATCAAGAAACAAGCTTCGTTGTGTGACGAGCGAATTTTTGCTCAAAATCAAAACTGTCCCGTGAGTCAGGCTCGCAAAACCAATTCTTTGAAGCGACTCAAAGACAGTTTTACTCGAGTGGCCCATTCCATGAAATCTCCTCACGTAGTGTCCAAACCTGAGTCAGTGATTCTCTGCGATCCGTCGCCCAAGATGCTTTCCACCGAACTGGGTCAGCTCAAAAGCGGATTGGTTCGGATGTGGCAACATTGGACGTCACCGACTGTAGATGGAACCGTCCGTCCAACGCCTCTACCCAACCCCCCTCGTAAACGCTCCTTAGTGATTCAACACAGCGATTCCCAGTCACAACTTGGTGCTAAAGGTCCTAGATCACCTTCATGGATGATGATTGGAGAAGGGTATTTTGAAACTTTAGGTACCAGCAAAGAATCGTCAAGCGATAGTGACTTGCCCGGGACTTGGCGCTCGCCCAGGGAATCCTTCGAGCGAGTTATAAGTAAGGAAGAAGGATCAGATTCCTCTAAAGACAGTAGTTTGCAGAGTGACACTAGTGTTGATTCAGAAGACAGTTGTGTGTCGGTTATTTATATTCCTCGACCGGGATCAGCAACAAATCCGACATTGACTTCGGGTGATGCTACACCACCTGGATTGGTTAAACCGGGAAACTTGGTGCTAGGAGAGCACAAAAGCGTAGGGAATCCCCGATTGTCACCTAAATCTCCTTTAATAAAAGAAAAAAGTCCGCCTTTTGTAGAATCGCGATTCCATTGGCCGGATCATCTCAAGTCACCTCTTCTTCCGACGGTAGTCAAAGAAATTTTGTCGGAAAATGTCCCACCGCCGATTACCTTGCCACCGATTCTGCTGATTCCGAGCGAGTCGCCAGCCCGGAAGATCATCTTGCCCCCCGTTTCTACTTTCAAATCTAAAACTGGGGGATCGTCTCAGAATGCGAATCCAAGCCATCATGTCTCCTCTTTGGTCATGGGTGAAAATATAGAAATCATACGAAAGAATCGGAGGCACACCCAGACTCAGAGTACCCAAATGATTCGTAGGTCTTTGCCCAAATTCTTATCCTTCGAAGTCTTTAATCCAGAGACGGATGACATTGATAGTGATTCCTCTGATTCCGATTCCTCGACAGAATCGCACGATTCCACCGGATCAGTTATCAGTTTGGGAAGTGACCCCATGTGGCCAGCTTTCCAGGATCGGCGTCCTACAATTTTCAAATCTACCTTAACTGCCCATCGTTCTGAATCGCTACCTGATCCGACACTGTCGGAGACTGGATCGAGATCTCAGCTTACTTGTCAGCGAGGCCCTTTGTCTGGAGTATTGAAAAGAGAGACAGCGAGCGCTCAATCGAATCTTTCAAAATCACTCGACTGCCAGGTGTTTCCCATAGAAGTGGTGCCCCCTACTGTTGACGTTTTAGAATCAGTTGAGTCCAAAGATTCGGCATGCTCTGATTTCGACACTTCTCAACAGCGATCTTTTGATTCCGAGGGAAAATCCCAAGAAGATTTACTAGAATCCCAGAAACAAGAAAAGGAGCCTGAAAATATCTTGAAGAGCTCCGGATTCGATGTCATGCCAATGGGTCAATCCGCCGATTCTGTAGAAGACGAACTGCAAACTGTAGGAACATCTGCCAGTAGCTCGAGTTTAGATGATTCGTCAATTTGGAGTCGCAATAGTATAACTGCAAATACTATACAATCCCATTATTTCTCAACCTATCCGTTAGTGCGCCAAGATTCTGCCGATTCTGCCCCCAAGGCTCAAAATCCCTGTCCCACAGCTCCTCCCAGCCGACCCACTAAGAAGAACTTGGGTAGTTCAGTTTCCGAGGAAGATTCGCGCAGTGATTCGGGGCCCTTGTTTACCGAAAACGTACCCAAATTTCTGTCATCAAAACATCTTGTGTCTGCTAATGAATCTGGAGAAACCGCAAGCTTGTCTACCTCCCAGGACTCGTTACCCTCAGATACGGGAGGGGCGTTAACATTACATCGCTATTATCACGTTTTCCGGGAAGGTGAGCTGGATCAGCTGATAGAACGCCACGTTGATAATTTGCATATTATTGCCTCATACTATGACCATGCAAACTGGTGTGTCGTAGCTGAAAAAGTGCAAGTTTGGACTATCTAAAAAAACGAAAGATTCATTGTTTCTTTTAAAAATTTTGATATCTTCGAAGCTCCAATTTGTTTTTTCTTTGGTATATTTCTCGTCCCGAATTTTAAGTTTGTCGATACCTTTTCTCCTTCCTTCTCTCTCTCTCTCTCCCCCCAAAAAAATCATCATAGCAGGAATGTGTGAATTGGAATTCAGTTGTCACTTCTTAATTAAGTAAAAACTAAACGTCAAAATTTTTATTATACAATAGTTGAGCAATGTGATTTTAATTTAATGATTGAGTCATTGAGACTGTGGAAGAAATAACAAAGAAGCTCTTCTGGTGATGTACTGACAAGGGACTGTTTCTGCTTCCCTGAGTCTCCAAGGATGCTGCGCTGCTGCCTGCTGTTTTTTGCTCAACAAGTTCCCAATACATTGTTTTCCAAGCCCATCCTTCTCCAGTATTGGCTGTATAAAAAGTATTGGGTGACCTTCATATAGCAGTCGGCAGTCTTCCACCGACCTAGTAGGTAGTACTATAGACATTTGGAGGGATAACGTTAGAAAAGTTTTTCTTTTTTTAAATCACTATTTCTTACATATCTCAATGGCGTAGTTTCTCGTGTTACGTTCTAACTTTGGCTATTGGGCTTTAGTGAAATTCAATGTTCCATATTAATAAGGTAAGGTTGAAAAATTTCTTCCAGTTTAATTGATCACACTAAAATGGTTAAAACTAGGTGATAATTAAGGTTAGTTATGAATGGGCATTTGGTAAATCAGAAACGTGGGAGCATTTTAGTGGTGGGCTGTAAGTGTATTCCCATATGGAGAGTGTGATAAGAGGCTTAAGAAGCACGCAAAATAGGACAGGTTTCCAAAAATTCTTAGATGGAAAGGAAAACAAAGCTCCAGTTGAATTGTCATTCGCCGAATTCTAGTTCCGCCTGGCGTTTTGTACTTTTTTTTTCGCGGAACTCGCCCAAAGGAAAACTATGGACGATCATCGGAACATCGCTAATAAGAACACAACCCATCAAGTTTTTTTTCTCCCCCGTGCATTTACGCAGGCGCAGTTGTGAAAACACACTCAAATTAGAAACAGGCTAAAATCTTGGCACTCAAACTTTTAGAAGTTCCACGCGCCTGTTTTTTTCTAGACTTTCATTTTTTTTTTCTTGTTGACAAAGGAACAGGGACCCACCACTGAACGTAATGAGAAACTTCGAAGAACATAACTCGGCGCATGCGCGGCAGGCCTGTGGGGCATTGGCGTTATTTAGGCCCAAACAGTTTATTCGAGTTAAAACACAAGTCCAAATTAAGGTATTTAGAAGAAAGGACGGTGTGGCAATGGACAAGAAAACATTTCTGGGTCCAGCGGTGAATTGTTAACTATTTTCTTCAATATTGTTCTTTTTCTTTCATGACGTTTTATCCATACTGTAATCTCACACTTAAATCAGATCTGTTTTTAAATTTATGGTTAACAAGCTGTTTTTCAATGCATCTTTTAATCAGCCGTGACTAGTGATCTCAGCATCCCCTGCGTCCAGTAACGCGTTTCGTGATTCCGAACGCGAGGGAGTGCGATTAGGGGTGTGGCCAGGAGAAGTCAGTTCTTTGGAAGTTAACTCAGGAAGGCCTGCGCTCGTGTTTGGGTCGCCGGACTGGAGGACTGTGGAAGGACTATTGGACGGTAATGCTAGAGAAAGTGGAGGACTTTGAGCTTCATCTTCCCATGGCGAAGTCACAGTAAGCGAGGCAGAAGGAGAGGGTTGTTGACTACTGCCTCCACTCCCGCTGCCAGTACTCGCACTGGGTTTGACTAGTAGTGGTGGTACTGGATTGCTGGCGGGGATCGGCAAAGGTGAGCGAGGTGGCAGAGGTGGGGCTCCGCTGCTTTTCAGGTTGGGAGTAATCGTCCGATTCGGAGCGGTGGCGCTAGTCGTCGTGGTGACTACCTTGCGACGCGGAGGCTCTGTTGAAGAACCACGCGGTTTGATGACAGTCGGCTTGCGCGGACTATTTGTCTCCGCCTACCCCAAATAAGCAGAATTGTAAACAAAGCAAAGTGAACCCATTTCAAAGACATTACAGCGTATACTGTAGCTTGTTTTTTTGTTTAGTAGAATAGGGCAATAGTGATGATAAAGAAACTCTTACAGATTTGTTGCTAGAAGTTAAGAGCGATAACTTTTCTGAGGTGTCTGATCCACAACTTTCGCTTTCGCTCATTTCGGTAGTAAACTTGCGTGACGCACGAGGAGAAGCTGGAGGACGCCGACTACACACTTGGCATTGTAAGTGTTCACACAGGCGGCGAAAGCGTCGTATGTTTCCTTTGAAAATGTTTGAAAGTTGTGATAAAATTTGAATGGACAATTCTCTCAATGCACAAAATAAGGAAATCTTGTGCTGTTTTTATACCTGCTATGAGTGTGAAAGTGACAGCGTAGAGCACGTCTGGGCCTTCTTGAGTATTAGGCTCGGAACGGCCAATGGGCGCAATTTCTACGTGGAATCGAACGTGTCGTTGGAACATGGCTGGTCCAGTACTCCCACGCTTGTATTCTACTCTGAAGGCCATAGGACTCACGACGCTATGATTCAAATCGGCAATCTAGAACGCCAGGCAAGAAAAATAGAATTTCGTTGAATAATTTGGAATTTTAGACGGACAATTGACTCACGGAAAGGAAGGCGTGAATTAGATCAGCTTTGACGGATGATAAGGGTTTTCCTTTGACTAGAATGGTGTACGTTTCGTCACGTTCATTGCCCATTAGAGTTCCAAACCATGATCTTTTCGTCAGTTCTGGTGAACTTTCTGGTGTTAAACTCACTTCATCACCTGCAATTAGCGAACAGCTCAATGAAAGGAAAAATCGTTTTCTTTGAAGTTTGTCAGAAAAAGAGTGTGAAGATATCCTAAGTGTCAAACTAAATTTGAAATGCGTAAAATTAGACTAATTCATGCAGTTCCAGTAGGGAATTAACTAATCTTGTCGTCCTTGACTTAAGTTGCAAGAACGAGTACTGTACGTCCACGTGTTTAAGCGTTGCTGTGAATTTTCGAGTATGTAAGTTTTGGGTTATACCTTGGAGTTTCCTTCGATGAAACCGAGGCGATCCCAAAAAGCTATTTTTAATGGTCGTGAGTCTCGTTCGCCAATGCGGTGCGTTGGGCGATCCTGGCGGCGTAGGATGCGAATCTTCGCGTCCATTGCCAGTAGACCCAGTCCCGGTGCTCCCCGACCGATCGCCGTTGTTGCCTGTGCCGGTAACAGTCACTAAAGGTGAGGCAAGGAGTCGATGGGACGGTCTCGGCGAAGGGACAGGAGACACGGACGGTGTAGACGAGTTGCTGCTCAAAGGTGACGAGGAATGATGATGGTGGTGTCCCGGACCTGGGTACGTGTGGCCGCCAGATCGTCGAGGCCAGTTGCTTTGTACCAGCAAATGTAAGATTTCTCGTTTAAAAATTTAGACATAATTTTATTTTGTTCTTAAACTGCTTGCAAAATGTTTTACCTGTAAATTTGGCGACGTGGTATTACCGGAGAGCCTTCGGAAAGTTCATATTGAGCAGCGGCAGTACCGTTGATCTTGATAGTGTCAATTCGCTTGCGTGGCGGGTCAACGGTATCCGCTGCTGTGCCCGTGGCAGCAGTAGCGTTAGGCGGAGGCCCGGTACTGCCTTTAGTTCGGCTAGCCGACGCGTCGACATCATCCTCACAAGCAGGTTTGCGTTTCTTTCGGTCCAATAGTAAAAAGTAGATGACTTTCTCCGTGTTGTGCCTAATAAAAAAAAGTTGGCGAGCAATGTAAACCAAACGTTCTAAGCTCAAGCTCCCAGTGGTCTTTAACATAGTTTTTATGGTACAAAATACGAGGCTGTAATGGTGCAAGAGAACCTCAACAAGAGAGGAGGCTATTCTGTAATAGGAGCTCTGGTTTTCAGGTGTGTTTTTCTTTAATTTTTTTCTCTTAGTTTGCTGTTGCCAGTGAGGAAAGCCAGCGTAAAAGAGGCGGGAAATAGGAGCAAAAGCTCGTGCCAACTTACTGAGTACTGAGGAGTTCCTGGGCGAGTTTCTTCTTATCTTTGAAGCAGCCTAGGCTGGTCATGGCTTGGAGCACGTCGGGATCTAATGCTTCTTCATTGGGTAATATGTGAGTAGGAACGACTACCATCATGGGCAGTTCCAGTTCTAGGTCGCCCTTGCTTGTGCTCAAACCTGCCATGACCCAAGGATGACGATGGATTTCCGCCAACTACAGTAACAAAGAAAGAGTAAATGAAAGAAAAAAAAACAAAGACGGGAGTTGTGGGGCTGGCGGATCATCCAACCGATTCCCCAGCGTGCCCTTTGAGAGGAAAGTAAACCATTTCCCAGACTTACCGTGAGTCGCTTTTCGGGATTGACTTCGATCATACCTCGCAGCAAGGATTGGCAATCGGGTGGAACGAAGTGTGGAATATGGAATACACCTCTTTTCACTTTTTCAAGCAGTTGCCGTAAATTATCGTCGTCAAACGGCAAAGCTCCCACTAGCAATGCATACAAGATGACTCCACAAGACCATACATCCGCTCGACGTCCGTCATATTTTTCTCCCTTAAGTTACAAAAAAAGTAAGTTTTGACATAGGAGAAAACACACAAAATTGCAGTTCTTATATTTGTCTCCTTCAACTTTTTTCAGTATTATTACAATTAGCTTAGGTAAGAATGAAAATGCATACGCGAATAACTTCCGGACAAGCATAATGAGGCGACCCGCAGCTGGTTTCCAACATACTGCCCTCGGGCTGTAAGGAAGCCATGCCGAAATCTGCTATCTTGATATTGTTTTTTTCGTCCAACAGCAGGTTCTCGGGCTTCAGATCTCTATGACTAAGACGTCGACACAAAAGACACAGAAACAACACGGTTAGACTACAAATGAAGGCGTAGGGTGCGGAGAGCTCTTAAAGCCGCACGCTAAATAAAAGAGAAAACAAAAGGACAAGGCGGGTGAGGGGATGAAAGGGATGAGTGATAGGGTGGAGGGGGTTTAAAAGACAGTTTTACCAAATGGAATGACTGTGACAGAAATCCAAAGCCGAGATTATTTGTCGAAAGAATCTGCGCGCTTCCTTGGGTGTCAAGCGGCCTTTTTTCACCAAATAATCGAAGAGTTCTCCACCAGAAACGTGTTCTAGTACTAAATACCTGGTGTTTTTAAAAAAGACAGAACGAAACAAGAGTAAGTTTCCATTTTTGTTTGGAGCGCAGTCTAGAAGAAAATATACGTACAAATATTTCTTGTTTTCGTATACATCGTACAAGCCCAGCACGTGCGGATGCTCGATGAGCTTCATGATAGCGATTTCCCGTTCAACTTTCTGGAGCACGGACTCGCTGAGTTTTTCTCGGTTGATAATTTTTATAGCCACCTTTTTACCCGTCACGCAGTGCACACCCAATTTGACCAAGCCTGCAAAAATTAGGAAATAAAGCATCGCTGTATAGTATTAGTATGATTATTCAGTCCCCGCCCCTCAAAAACAACACGCAGAGATAAAGAGAGATCGATCGTGCGATAATGTCGCATGCGGTTATCCGGATTTAAGAAGCAGAGAAATCGCATTTCGATCGACGTTTGCTCTATTCACGAGTGAAATCCGACGAAAAAGCACTTGCCTGTTTGGCCCTTGCCCAACGTTTTCTCTTGACGGTAAGGTCCCACATATTGTCGCGTATCCACATAATTCTCTTTTTGCATGGTTGCGTCACTAATAATCTCATAGGAATCACCCACAAAATCGTTCAATTTCCTTGGCAAGGAGTCCAACTAGACGATAGCCCACAGCAGCACGCTGGAGGAGGAACAGGCTCAGCAGCCATCTTGCAGTGCACAACTCCCATGGACATGGACAGTGCACCCTCGCCTCCACCCAACTCGACTCACACTTCTTCCCTCAAAAGCCGAAACTGCAATGCACATGCTCCGGGTTTTTGCCCCCCTTTTTTCACCCCGGACTTTTGCCAGCACGCCGAAAAGTGTGACAGTAAAATCCATTAAATTTTCTCCGAATACCGAAACTAAGAAAGTTGTCAAGATAAAACAAATACGGCAAACCTTTAAAGCGGGGTGTGGATCAGTAATTTACAGATAACCATTATCACTTGATGGTCTTTCTTGTAAAGAGCTTGGCCCCCAAAAGCTTGGTTTGTGTGGGAGCCATCGCTACTCTTGAGAAACACCTTGGAAGTAGCAGCAGTGGTGCTATACACATCAAAGCCGGCACAGCAATACCGAGTACGCACTAGGCCACGCCTGTTGCCAAATCCTCTCTCTCTTGCTCTCTCTCTACATGGATCATGATCTCTCCGCAGCTCCTAACCAGATAGTCAATTACGAGGGCGTAGGGGGTACGTTTCACGTTTTATAGCTTCCAGTCAAGATTGCCTTGTGTTTCGGTTGTGTATTGCGGAGCATGGAATCGCATAGAATCATTGAATTAATCACTCCTGTCTACGACTATAAAAACACAGTTTCTTGCAGTTTGAAGGATCGAGGAAGGGGGTGAATACAAGAGAACATCATGAACCTGAATCGTTTGGATAAAGGGAGGGGGGAGAGGAGGAAGGGAAGGGGGGATTCGGTAAGGATAAGAGGGGTGGTTGAAGGGTAGAGAAAAGGCAAAAAGAAGGGAGGCTAGAATTCCGTGGCGACGCAGCAGATCGATATGACAGTCCCGGAGTTCTGGCTTCATCCTACGCATACAGGCCACGCCTGCCTGGCTCTCGTTGTATACATGAAAACGAGACTCTTTTACAGCCCCCGGTTCATTTGGAACACAAGGATCTAATGCATAAAACTTGAGGCCAAAAGCTTCTGGTTTTTCTGTTGTTGACTCTCCTTTTTTCGAGGGGTACTTTATTATTATTGGGGGCGGAGCTTGCTATCATAAGCAAGGAAAAGTCAAACCATTTTTTTTTTGCTTATGATTTAACGTTTTGTCATTGCGGCTAAGAATATTTTCATTTGTGTTGAGTAACTTTATTTGTTATCAGATTAAAGAGCTTTCATTGTAGACCTACGTTCGATTGCGTTCGCATTGGAGACGAGAAGGGAGGGTGGAGGGGCTTTGCTGGTTTGCTCGTCTGAGCAATCTCATTTCGCTTTTATCGCCCGTCTGGTCTGCGTGCCCTCCCGCTCTCTTAGCCCAATTCGACTTTTTTTCTCTTCTTGTTGCAGTTTTCTGACAGGGGGCGGGTCAGAAACAGAATTGGGCAAAGAGGCGGGGCTTGGAGTTCGCCTGCGGCAACGGTCGTTTTTGCTCCGCGCTCCGTATATACCGCAAAGCAGTCCGAATCGATGAGCCAATTTATTCATATGTTTAGTGTATTTCCTCGAACCGTCCAGTTAGAAGTTATGGCGCAAAGCAAAAGAAACTAATACAATATACAGGACCATTCTTTAAGAAAATCACGATCAGTTATGCAGGATTGGTCCTTTCAGGATAAAAAGTGTTAAAAAGTGTGTGGCCAAATATCACATACAGAGTTAGGATTTACAAACCGTAAGGGTTGTCCATCCAGGGATAGTTATTGGGACACGCGACGCAAGACTGCATATAACGCTCGCCACCAAGAGGAGATGTTGCAAACTTGCAACTTCGCCCCTTTCCGCATGTATTTTCCGAGCGCTTGTCGCAGTTTGTCTTCCAAGCCGGGAAATCTTTGATTGTGTCCAGAGTCGTGGGGTCTTGTACCCAGGCTAGCAATTCTTGAATGGTCACGAAGTACACGTCATCTAATTTGTTGATTTCGTT
Source organism: Lepidurus packardi (assembly GCA_023053545.1). NCBI lineage: Eukaryota > Metazoa > Arthropoda > Branchiopoda > Notostraca > Triopsidae > Lepidurus > Lepidurus packardi. Next base: position 3,926,661 of record JAKZAN010000004.1, read on the forward strand.
AATGAACCTAAGAAGAAAAACTTCGAAATTTAGACAAACTTTAGAAGACTAGTATCAAATTAGCACTGCCACGAACTTGAATTATGCAGCCCCTACCCCTATCTTTTTGAACTAAATATTAGTATATTGGGTTCACTTTATCACACATCATGTCCAACTACTTTTCTTTCTATTTTTTTCCTTCACTGGCCATGTAAGAACGAGAGCTCCTGGCGTTCTAGCTCGCCAAGCGTTTTTACCAATTGGCTCTGCTTTCAAAACTTGTCTCCGTGTCCCACGATTATAAATAAAAGAATAACCTAATATATACATAGTAAACAAAGGGCTCACACATAGTAAACAAATAAGACAAAGGGCTCACATTCCCCCAGATATAATTACAGTACATCTCCGGTCTGACTAGTACATAAAGTATTGCTTACTTGATGTAGCCGTCCCAAGTACCGTTCTGGGCAAACCAGGCAGCGTGTAGGTAGAGACCGTAAGGCGAACGATTACTTCCAGTGTAATGATCGTTGAAATTAGTCATGAGCAAATCGTAAGTCTCCGTCTCATCATTGGGGCTAACGATGTACATAGATCAAGCATAAATCCATAAAGAGACTTGGAATCGAGAGTGTGCACGCACTCGCAGAATTGAAAAGACAAAAAATTAATTAATACCGTGTACAGGTGTCCAACATTGCACACGGGTAGCCTAATTTATCAGTCAAATCTAACATGGGAACAACCCAGAATCCGGGGTAAGACTCGGTAGGGCAAGAGCCGATTTGGCAATCCTAAAATTAAATGCATATTGTTTAATGATTTTTTTTTTTTTTTATTTTAGACTGACTTGGTTGCTAAAATAATCTAAGGTGTATGGCCAATAGCCTGGGTTGACGTAATTACGAGATGTCCATGTACAATCCCAAGAGAATCCGTTATCGCTTAAAGTTTCGAACATCGTGTTGCCGCCAAGTTGTAAGAAAGGAATGCGAGTACCCAAGATCTGCCCCTCTGGAATCATAGCGAATGTTTCGGCGATAGTTCGCATGTCCACCATTTCTCTTCTGTAGTCCTCACTTGTAGCTTTGGACCAATAAGTTTGGTTGGATATGTGCCTTTACATAGATTATTTTAAATGACAGTCTGAACCCAGGCTTTTTTGTATAATTTTTACGAAACGGAATGACTGGCAATGTCGTGACCTCGAGCGAACAAATCGTGGGCCAAGGAGTAGTCAGCGTATTCATGGGATAAGAAGAACGTGGCTTTGGCACTACACCCATTGGGATTGGTGCGATTAAAAAGCAGGGGCTTGTAGTAATTATTGTAGTTGACTGTAGTCACGGCATCATCAAAAGTTAGCAAAATCATCTGCAGTACGAAACTAAATAATTCAGCTCCTACGACTTTCCTTCTTAGTGCTATTTACCTGAGGAATTTTCTTGGAATCGTGGCCCCCAGGAACGTCAACGCCAGAACAACGGCATGTTGGTAAAGAGCATTTAGTTCTATCACAGAACGGGGCCTGACTGGGTTGACCAGGGTAAGCGAACACGACCGCAAGGGTAAAAGCTAAAACACAAAACAGAACTCGCATGTTTTGGAATATTATTTGACTGAGAATGTTCTGTAACTGAAATTGAACCTTGCAAGTCGCACCTTTTAAAAGGCAGTAAAAACGCCTTATCGCACTTAAGTTTATGCGCTACCAAAGACTGCTGGATTTTAGTTTGTGGGCGAAGACGTAGAATGTTATCTCAATTCCGGGAGCTTTAACACCTGCGTGCTTTCATAGAAAGCAAATTCTTTTTTTTAATATGTAGCTATAATAAGCTGAGAAGGAAATCACCTGTGATTTATAGGACAACGGTATGTTGGGTTTATCCGATATGTAGTGGAAATGTAACTAGTAAGTACGCTGATATAAATATAAACTAGTAATTATTTCTAAATGATTACTACACAAATGTAGTCTTTTACAGTAGTTCTATAGTTCCAGTTCTTTTAATGTATCTTCCTTTTCTTTCCCTAATCATAGGTCATTGGACATAATATACTTTTCATTGTTTTATCGTCTTTTGTCCCCGCTGGTGTAGAAAAAAGAACCTATAAATGTATCCTTTCAAATTTTAACTTTTCTATAAAATTACCGGGCTTCCCTTTCTTTCTTTCAGATAAGGGAAAGAAGCGTTGAGATCCTGGCTTACCAGATCGATAGTCGTATGTGTGTTCTTGTCTGGTTTCTTTTTTTCCCGATGGTTGTTGCATAATAAAATAAAAATACCCAGAACCTTGCAATATGGGGGCTATTAGTCCTGTTTTACTTTTTTTTATTATTATTAGACTAATTTGGTGTGTTTTTTCCATTTATTTTCTGTTAAAGTCAATGCTGGATAGTAAAAAGAAAGTGCTGAATCGTTGCTCAAGGGATTACAGATTCTTCACAAGGAAATTCCGACAAAAAACGCTTGATCGAACCCGAAAACATTTCTGTTTTCGTTCCGTTTTCGAGACCGAAATCGTTTTGGTCTTGTTGAATAACCATATGTCTACTGATTAGTTTATCGTATTTGTTTTAATATTTTCAAACAACAAGGCTTGACCTCATAGGTTGATGGATAAGATAAGGCCATTTTTAGCCTCCTCATCGAAGATGGAACCAGTGATTGACCGCCTGATCCCGTTGTTTCGACTGAGAAAAAGTCGAAGCAGTAGACCTCCAAACTTACCTTCTGTTAGTGTATACGGCCACAGTCGCCGTGACAGTGCTTCGCTGTTCAGTTACCTAGTGCCAGACAACAGCATCCCATCTCGGTCGCCTTTATACTATTGTTTACTCCGGTAAAGTATACGGAAATAACATCAGCATGGCGCGGCTCTTGCTGGGGCTTATTTACTTGTGTTTGGTAACAGGCTGGGGCCAGGCGTACGAGTGGCAAACTCTCTTCTATAAACAACCCGTAAGTGACACCTTATATTTCCTTATCGCCCTTTGGTTACCTTGTTGTAATGCTTTTGAACTTTTGTCAAGTCAAATAACTCCTCTTGCAGTTGCGTTACATCTTTTTATTTTGATGCCAAAATTGATGCATAATTTGCGATGTGCCAGCGTAAGGATTTTTTTATCTTTTTCTTATCTGAGTCGGTTTCTGTGTCGGGACATATTTATTGTTGCTAAGCTGGGTCTGATACTGAGATTATTTCTCAGTTGGTCCATGTTGATATGCCTAATCTAACTAAGTGAAGTTTAATTCCGTTCTTGTCTGTGTTATCCTAGGTTGACCATTTCGCATTCGGAAACCAAGATACTTATCAGCAAAAGTACTTAGTAAACAATGATAACTGGGGCGGACAAGGAAGTCCTATTTTCTTCTATGCTGGCAATGAAGGATCCATCGAGCTCTTTGCAGATAATACGGTAAACTGCAAATCCTTTGCTTTTCCTAAAAAAAAAAAAAAATCTGCACAAGAGACACGTAATTTATGTGGTTGTCTTCCAGGGTTTTATGTGGGATATAGCCCCAGAATTTAAAGCGTCTTTGGTCTTTGCCGAGCACAGATATTATGGACAAAGTCTTCCTTATGGAAATGAATCTTACAGTGTAAGTGCCCAACGGCGCCTCTTTTATCTAAAACTTAAGGATAACAAAGTACGTCGGATGGCATTTTACTTGTAAATGGTTCGATTTTCTAGGAGACTCAAAAGTTGGGTTACTTGAGCTCAGAACAAGCCTTGGCTGATTTTGCACAGCTGATTGCCTACCTCAAAACGACTTGGCCAGGCGCTGGAAATAGCCCTGTAATTGCATTTGGTGGCTCATATGGAGGGATGTTGGCAGCTTGGTTTCGTATGAAATACCCGCACATTATTCAGGGGTATAGGCTCTTCCTACTAATTGGGCTACCTTTTTTAGTGCCGTCACGGGGTTACTGAACGTGTTGTTTTTCTAATTGTCTAGCGCTATCGCATCATCTGCACCCATTTTGCAATTCACCGACGTTACACCCTGCAATGCATTTGGCCAAGTGGTTACGGCTGATTTCTCGGCACCAACTCCGGAATGCTCGAAAAGCATTCGTCGCTCTTGGGATGCAATCAACACTCTCACCGCAACAGGTTAATTGCATTTAACTTAAATGCATCGTATTTAAGCCTTTGGTTCCTCTGTCACTTGTAGACCCTGGAAAACAATCATTGTCGGACGCATGGAAATTGTGCTATCCATTGGTTACCTCTGACGATGTGGTAAACCTCAAGTACTGGCTCGAAAATGTATACGGAAATTTGGCTATGGTCAATTACCCCTATCCTGCCGAATTCCTGGCTCCCTTACCGGGTTACCCTATCAATGTAAATAAAAGAAAATTTACTTCGGGAGCTTTTCCTCCTTTGGTTAATCTATGTAGTTGATTAGGAAGTCTGCAAGCCCTTAAATGACTCGACAGTTGATGATCAAGCCTTACTGGCCCGTTTGTTCGAAGGCCTTTCTGTCTATTTCAACTACACAGGCACAGCTACTTGTTTGGACACTGGCTCCAGTTCGCCAGCTTTGGATGATTTTGGCTGGTACTATCAGGTACCTATTCTGGTGGAGAAAACCGCCAGGAATTTTTAAGTAATGGAGGGTTTTACTGTATGAAAAGACTTGCACGGAAATGACCATGCCATTCTGTTATGATGGCGTGGATGATATGTTTGAGCCAGCTATATGGGACATCAACGAATTCTCGGATGGCTGTTATAAGCAGTTTGAAGTGCGCCCACGTCCCTACGCTGCTGTCATCGAATATGGTGCCCAGAATATTTCAGCAGCTTCCAATATTGTGTTCAGGTAACGCAGTTTCAGCAAGCCCATTCCTTGATCAATTTAAGGTTTTCCACTTTTTTGTAGTAATGGATTGATGGATCCTTGGTCGAGTGGTGGTGTAATGCACGATATTTCGGACACTGTAGTCTCTGTAATTATTGCCGAAGGAGCCCATCATCTAGATTTACGTGCCTCTGATCCAGCTGATCCCCCATCAGTGATTGAAGCTCGAAATATTGAAAAAGAACATATTCGCAAATGGATTGCCCAAGCTGTACCGCTGGTTTCGGGGAAGAACAATCCGGAAAAGAAAGTTCTTTCTAAGGAATTCATGTCGAAGCTTAAAACGTTATCGAAGAAGTACGGTCGAGTGCGTTTCCATTAATTGAGTAAGAAATTGCCGACGGAGATAAAACTGCCTTAGAGAGCAATGGGTTACTTAGAACAAAATCGGGACCAGTAAGTAGTTGACCGTTTTTCTTGTTTGTTCTTTGTTTTTATTTTGTGTGATCTTTGTTTTTGTGTGATTGCAAGCCTTGCCATAACTTTGGAACAAAACAAAGTTCTGTGATAAAGCTCTACTTAAATTTTCATGACAGAAAGTTTGTTGTGTGAACGTAAATATGCATAGCGAAACACAGTGATATGCAAATATCTGGGTTTCTAAAACATTTGACGTTGAATAGAAAGGGTTCAACTTATTACAAGCATTAATATTAAAAATTAAAAGTTTTGACGAAGTGCAGACAAAAATTGCGTTCCTTAAGGTAGGTGTACTATAAATTTTAGCAACTGAGAAAGTAGAGCATTTTTTAAACAAACAGTATTGCCATACCGAATTGCATCGAATATCGCTGAATTAGAAAACATTCAATAACCGAAAGCAATCGCGTCACGTATTTAGAGGCTAAAAGTCATGTGAGTTCAGTCGAACAACTCCTTACAAATATTCTGTGGCGCAGGAATCGTGTCGCAATCCTTGTGGGTAATACTTTCTAAACGGCATTTTGCGATATCTAGTGGAGATTTTCGAAAAGTCAGTTTTGGCCTCTAGGTCGTCAGCTGATCAGCAATGTCCTATTCATGTTGGTGGCTTTTTGACGTCATCGAGAAAAATCTATGAGTTCGGCACGGAAGCTGCGTCTTCAATGCCGGGATCCGGACAATCCCCTGACGTAGAAGCCAAGGTGGCAAAGTCGAGATAGAAGCAGGTGTTCGAAGGAAGAAACTTCAGGTTATTCTGTCAAAACTAGCTTAAGTAGCTTTACTAGACCACACCACATAAGTTCCGTCGAGAACATCACAAGGTTTAGGATCAATAGAGCCTTAGAGGTAACTCGAATCGAGAGCTTAGCACAGGATTAAAAAAACAACATAGCTATTCGACCTTGTTCGTAAAGAAAATGTACGAGCCAAATCGTACTCTAGTCTCCCAAAGCCATTATGGTTTAAGTTTATCTGTCCTGTACTATTATCGCAGCGTGCATGTGTAAGTTCCCGAACAAGCAATAATATAAAAAAAGATGGCTGCCAAGACAAGCAGGACCAACGCTATTGGTCTTGGCCAGGGAATATCGAATATCACCCATAGTCGGAAATGCTAAAACGTGCAGGACTCGTTAACCACAATCGTTGTCAATTACTCGATCACTGCGACTTGATCTTTCGTCGTTTGTTCCTTCTTGCTTTTAAACGAAATAGTACCATATGAAAGTGAAAATGGACAATATAAAGGGTAATAATATGTAGTCCATAATATATAATCCTAAACTAATAACTAAAATAAAGGGCTAATCAAATGGCAAAAAGCATCAAGTTGTCCTGCTAAAATTTGTAAGAAATTAGGCGCTTCTTGAAGTAGTTCCTGTGTATCAGACAATAAGTTCACTTCTCTTTCCGTATAGCCTTTCTATGACTAAAATCCTACTGTGATCGTTAAAAAGAAAAAAAAAGCCAGCAAGTTTGGCGATGCCGCTTTTTGTCCCCGTAATCTCTCGTCTTTTGTATCTGTGTTATTTTCCCTCACATTCCGAAAGGCCATTTCTCCGAAGATTTGGTTTCTTGACTGCCTTTCTGGGTTCTAAGAGGGAATTAAAGCTTGAAGATAAGCTAGGTTGGTAGTGACCAGTCCACGTACCCCAATGTCATGGGCTATAGAGTAGGACAGTATTTAGTGTATCGACGACTTGTAAATGTCTCGAAAAAGATGCCGATCAACATGAACCTTACAAAACACAGTGCTGAAAAACCTTTAAATTCAACGATACATACGAATAAGCACTTAAAATGCTTGTATTTTTCTTTTTCTGGTTTATACATGTTTAGGCATGCGAGTTTTGCCGATGAGAAAAACGTGCCCAAAACAGTGGTATGTACACTTGGGTTATTTGTACTTGGCAAAAAACACAAGGGCAAATTAAGGCTTGACCTAAGTTTTGCATAATATCATAAAACTTTTTCCGTTTCGAAAAGTAAGGCACAGCTTTTGCTTTTTAACTGGGATGGCTTCTACAGAATACTTTTTTGCAAAAATCTCTTAAAGCTGCAAAAGGAACTAGTCTCTGTCAATTAGAAAGTGTACCAAAATTGTCTCAAAAGTCTCCTCAACGTTTTCTCCCGCGAAAGAAAGAATCAGATCTGTGATACAAATTGACTTTAAGAATAACGATAATAACAGGAATAGAACTAGTAAGACCGAAAGTGAAGAGATAGGAAATACTTGAAAGCTCTTGCAAAATCTGCTGTAGCTGCATGTTTTTTACACCCAAACCCCATGTGGATTTTTATTGGTTGGTACCGCAGTTTCCAGCTGACGAGGAGAGCCAATCATTCTCCTCCCACTTCCATTCTTAGGCCCGCTTGCAAGGAGCCCAATACCTATAAACAAGCCAAGCGAGGATTAATACTTGCTAAGAACAAACCCGTATGACGCCAAAGTACCTTCGACGGTCTGGCGAGCCTCTTCTACAGGAACAATACTCAGACTTTGCAAATTGGCTTGCTTAATATCAGCAACTAATCGATCCAGATCTACTTTCTTATCCACCAGTGTCTGCTCGAGGGACGTTATCTGAAAATCCACAGAAAATGTATAACTTCGAAACTTAAGTAAAATAAATCTTTTTTAGCGAAAATGTACTTCTTTATCCATTTGCTGCTCAACTTGTGCACACAACTCGGACTGCTTCCTGGCGATGCCCAAGTCTGCACTTAATCGATCAAACTCGTTTTCGAGCTCGCGTGACTGTTGCTGTTCGACGTCTTTCATGGCCTTCTCCTCACCGCGTATATCACTGATCAATGACCTAAAAATCGCCCCCCCAAAAAACTTTATAACTTTCATAGCTCTGTCAAAACTTCCTACGAAGTTGTAACAGTAAAAAAAACAAAAAACCTACAATCTTTAAACAATTTTATAAACAAACAGCAAAAATAGCTCACCTCATCTGGTCTCGAAGAGCTTGCAGTTCTTGGTCGTACTCCGCCACTTTGCTCTGGCACGCCTGGATTTCAGTGCCCAAGTAAACTTCTTGTGCTTGTGCATTCTCTACATCCATTTCTGCCCCTTCCAAAATCGCAATCTACAAAAAAAAAAAAAAAAAAAAAAAAAAAAATCACTATGTAGTGAAAAAAGCCATGCCCCTTAACATGCACAGTTGAAGGAAAATACAGACAATGAATCTGTACAAACATACAACAAAACCAGTCCTTAGAGAAAGGTAAAAGAAACTCACTTGCTCTTCCGCTTGTTGACTCAACTCTTCCAATCGCGTTGATTCAAGCATGGCAGCATCCAACACAGCCTCTCTTTCCCTTGCCTTTTGTTCACATTTCTGTATATCTGCTTCATACTGACCGAGTTCGGCTTGTTGGGCCTCCAACTTTTCTCTTTGTCGATTCAGCAACTGGACCATGGAGCCAAACTGAGGGTCACGCGGCGGACTAGGTGGGCGTGGCTGGACGATCGTAGGCAACACTCTTCGTACTCCTGTGTGACCGATGTGTCTGTCCCCTTCCGGCAACCCATCAGTGGCCTGAAATTCTTGCAAGAGATTCCTTTTAACGGGCGAGGTGGAACGTCGATGACAACTATGGCTCAGTAAATCCACTTCTTCCTCTACCAATCGCAAAGGGCTGTCTCTTGAGCTTCGAGATGCCCAGGAACTGTTCAAATCGATTCTATCTTCACTAGAGGCCCATTTCATGGTTGCTCCGACGGGGGGTTCTTTGCCCGAAAGCTGTTTCGTGACTCCATTAGCCGAAGGCGACTGTCCTCGCGGTTTAGGGGGGTCGCGATACGGTGGAGGTTGGGATAATTCCCGATTTGGAGGTCTAGGCGACGAAACCATCACGTTGGTACCTGCCGGCGATGTGCCCCTGGAGCTAGGCAAAGGCGGATCGCGGTACGGCGGCGGCTGCTGCAAGTGAGCTGCTCCCGGGATACGTAACTCCGTAGGGCGTGGGCTTTGGCTAGGAGTCCGCAATCGTGCCAAGGAACTATTGCTCTGGATACTATCCACGCTCGTGTTGAGCACATCTGGCATGTTCGAGGGCGTAGTTTGGGGGATGCCTTTTACAATTCCCATTCTCCGAGACGTAAACTCGCCCGCGGGATGCCCACCGCTGAACGTGAGCGATTTCTTCAATTCGCGAGTAGGTGGACTAGTGTTGGCACCACTCGGAGTCGCTGGCGACTCATTAGTAGGCGTTTCGGGCGAGCCGTTGACAGAAGTACTAGTAGGAGTGGTTATCTTAAAAGCTTGCCCACTGGGGCGTCCAGGATGAGGGGATGGACTCTTGTCTAACGGCGATCTTTGTAGGATGAAATGTACGTCGTTGGAATACTCGCCCCATTTCAATAAAACCTGAATAACAAAAGGTACAGTTTTATTAAAAACGACAAAAAAAAAACACACTTATTATGATAATTTGTCTATTACGTGTTACTACTATTCAATTTTGGTGAGCTGGAATTAAGGATGAGATCCCATTTTGGATTTAACTTACTTTGAGGGGGTGCTCCTGTGGGGCTAGTAATCGTTCGTTATTTCGCCACCGCTCAATTAAGGTAAATCGCCCAGTTTTGCCTGTCGCGTGTGCCAGCGCATAAACCACGTCCTGCAGGAATACAGAGAGCAAACATCACATACACGCAGGGAACCAAGTCGGACGCCCATACAATAGTTCAAACATGCGATCTCCTGCTCTTTCATAATATATTTCTCATTAAAAAGAAAAGTATGTTGAAGCTAATACTGCATTAGCCCTCTCTATAATTATCTTGGCTCTTGAGCACTCGATTCTGAAAACAGGTAGAGAAAAAAGTCTGAAAATACACGCAGGGAAAAATAGGCTGTCTAATCCAACACGAAACAATGCACGCATTCCCACACGAAAAAAAAATCAGGTGTTAATCTTTACCTCCTGCGTTCTTCGTTTATGTGACTAGTAATACGCTAACAACAGACAGGAAATAAATTAATAAAAATGAAGTTGGCTTTGAAAGCAATACAGTTCTAGGAAAAGGACATATAAAAAACAAAAACACTGTCAGAATTTACCTGGCACGTGGTTCGTTCGGTTACTCCACACACGATTCGCTGAATGCCTTCCACCCACACTTTGAGCTCCATATCTCTTCAATGCACTGACGGCAACCCCAATGTGAGCCCTTCGGGCAACCCTTCCGTGGTACTTCTCAAGTCAGACACTCCCCCCTTCCCTTGTCGTCACAGCATAGCTCCGCCTCGTCAACTCCACGCTTTTACGTTGCGAGAAATCGCAACTCGAAAAGGTGGACAACACCACTCCCTCTATGATTTGCGGGATCGGTTTTCCTTTGGGTCGATGTGCTCCTTTTCTCGAAGGTCTTGTTTTCGGGATGGAGAGCCCGGTTGAGGCTGGCTTTGCTTGAATGATTGTTGTCTATTTTGGGGGTTTAGTTGTAACCGTGCAGGAGAGAGAGGCGAGATGCGCAAGTAAAACTGCATAAGTCACGAGCTCCAAAACGTTATATTCGGAGAAGACGGAAGTGAAGACGGGGAAACTCAAAAACCGAGAAAGAACCCGTTTTTCTTTTTCTTACAAATGAAATAAAAAAATCCCGGCTTTTATTTATTGGATCATCTCTGTTTGGAATCCAATACGTTCCTGGATTCTTATGCAGAAGGCACACAAGTTCTCAGTTTCCTGTTCGACTTCCTGTAAAAAAAGACAATGAGACGATAAGTTCTGACGCAGAGAAACCCCATTATATTTGCTAAATAGTATCTCCAGTACAGTTATAGCTCAAGACTTTTGGTCAAGACGACCACAGTTTAGTAATAAAACGACCCAGGCACGGGCCAATGATTACAACTAATTGGCTACGCTTGGTAGCTCGCCGAACCCGTATAAGCTCCATTTATTTATCTTTTCCCCTGTCTTCTAATCTTAACAAAAGAGCATAACAAAGAACTTCTTCTAACAAGGGACACTCTAGCCAAAATCTTAAGAGGGAAAATATCTCCTCCATACATTTCCCTTAAGAATGAGGTAATATGCGGAACGTAAACCGTTACTATAGCGAAAACCCTACTTCGAAAATATCCTGCAAAAATTATATTTTTGACATTACTTGGTTCTCCTACCCTGTCTTGTGCATGCGTGCAGCTGCTTGATAGCGTTAGTGAATTTGAAAAGAAGCCTTGTAAATTCAGGGGGTAGAGAGAGAGAGCAGAGAGACGGCCAGGTGTGATTACACAGGAGCAACTCGACTGCGGATGCGAACAGACTTGTAGGTCAAAGACTTCCCCCACAGTCGCACCTGGTCTGGGTCTAACGGGCAGGGCAACTTCCCAAGTCTTTCTTCTAAAAAGCTCAATCACAACATAAGGATTTTCGTTTCGGGTAAGTTACTACACCTAAAACCGACAATTATTGGCTAATTACTGGCTGGCATGAGAGAATATCGCGTTCTCGGGCCAAAAGAGCATGGAAAAAATGTGACGAGTTTCTCTCGCGGCCAAAAAAAGATGCCGCGAGGCTGGGACCAAAAGCGTTAAGGAAAAACACAACAAAATAGAACACAAAAAAATGAGTAATGGGATTCAGGATGAGGAGATAAGGCTTTATGCACTGTATACAAGGTCTGGGTTTAATGAAAATCAATGGGGGGAAATGGCAAGTTGGAAAGATTCGTTCGAAAAAAGTTACGCAAACGCGTAAGTGCATGCAGAAGGTAAGAGTTGAGAGAAGGTTATTTTTATATCGGAAGGTTGGATCAAGTATCAATAGGCATTTTGTTGGCACCTTGTCAGAGCTGGTTTGTTCCACGGGATCTATAAACTGGATTGTTTCCAGGTGGCATACTTGCGTTACCCGCAGTCTGACGCTAGACTGTGACTTGGAGAGTTTGTTAGGGATTTTAAAGTCTGAACCTAGCCAGTTAGCTAAGCTAGAGAAGAAAATCAGAATGAGGTTGATTGACAAGAAACAGGATAAGGGTTGCGACCCTGACTCTGTAAGTTGCCAGGAGAAACTGCACGCGTCTTACTGGACAAAAAAAAAGATGCATCTGTGCATAATTCGATGCAGGCAAGAATCCAAGAAGATAGATTTATTAAGGTTGAGTCAAGACTATTTCCGAGGCTTGGAAAATAGGTTAGGTTCGCTTGAAGTCGCTTCGTGAACAGGCCAGAAGGGATGGACACAAAAATCGATGCAAAGGATATTAATGGCGTGGAAAAGTTACGCACGACAGACGACATGCAGGAATGTGTAATGAGGGTGTTAAAGCCCTATACGAGCTGGGTTCGGATAGAGAATAAGAAACCTTTAACATTCGCTTTGCTGTGTATGTGTGTGTGTGACTACAAGCCCAACAATTTGGCCATGCATGACTTGATCCAACTTCCTCTTTACTCTTGTAATCTTTACCAGCATTTCAGGGATACACACTACAGTCATGGGTAGAGGCTGAAGGTGTGGCAAAACAACAATTTGCTTTTCCTATACTTCCTGTATGCATGGGGTATCTAATCTAGGACCTACACAAGTAGGGTTACTTGACGTGGATATATGATACGGCAAAGCTAGGGTTTCTCTCGTTTTGTCTGAACTGGGGAGAGCAATTTACTGTAGCAAAGCAGTGCAGGTATTTTAAGCTGAGGCAGTAAATTTAATCATCCAACAATCACAGTTGTGTTAATTGGGTTAAAGCTTGAGGCTTTAAAAGGGGAGATTTATATCAAAAGTTGCACAGGAAGCCACTTTTTTTTACCTTTAGCCACTGTACGGTGGCTTGTAACGAGAAAATCCAATTGGAACACAACCAAAGACAAAGTTTGATTCTGATGAGCTATTCTTTGTTTGCTGAGGCACTATATGTATGAATAATAAGGAATAATCCACGTCAAATTGAGTAACTATACGCACAACATTTACTTTCAAGTTTATCACTTAGTTAAGGCCCATTTTGTTGACAATAGCAGCGATTATCTCGCTTCCTTGTCGCTACACAGCACACAAAACACGAACGAACGAAAACACGGCCGACGGACAAGAAGCGAATATAATTTTCGTTAAGCATTGGTAACAGCGCCATCTAGTAGCTTTCTTATGAACTTAATCTGAATGAAAGAATTCATCGCTTGCAGGGGCGCCGCGAAGGATTACCATAATCCCCTTAATTGCCGCTTATTCATCTGCTTTATTTGGTGCTTATTAATTATTCGGTGCAATTTGTACTTATTAAGCAGTTCTAACATACTACGTTTATGAATTCCAAATATACTTTCAATTTAGTTTTTTCTTAATAAACCTAACCTTACTGCTGCACCATCTGCGCACTGCAGGAATTAGGTAGGCCTATATTCTGAGGGGCGCCACGGCGAATTTGGGATACTGTTAGTGCGCCGCGAACCAAAAAATTTGAGAACCACTGGCTTAACTCGTTATTCAGGGTTCTACTTAGTAATTCAAAATTATCAAGTAAGGAAAGTAACAACGCTTTTTTTGCTATAATGAAAATAGTTATTATTAGCAGCAAATGTAACATTATATAAAACTGTATTGGTAATAAAAACGAATACATACGCCACACTGTTGAGCAGTGAAACGAGATTCAAGTTTCTTCTCTAGCACCTTAAATCACTACCATGTTGAGCAATGGCACTTTTTTACTGCTTGATTGCCAGCATTTAACAGGCTAAATCTAGTCTAAAAGCTCGTTCATGAACTTTCGGCTTGTTTCGTAAGCCAAGAATAAGGCTCCGGTTCCAGGAAAGGTTCGTATTAATGTTGGCTTCAAACCATTGTAAAGTGCTCCAATTCCTAGCCAGAAAGACTTAGCCTATCAGTGGCTGTTATAATTTTGAGAAAATATGTATACCTTCATTTTTATAAATATCGGCCAGCATTTTCAACATTGGTTCCTTGGACCCTGCCACCTGGATACGAGACTTGACTACGTCAAATGGGAATATCACCGTCCATAAAGTTATCCCTCCAATACCTCCGCAAATGACTGTCTTCACGGCCCCTAGAGTAATTTACAAATAATGCAATTATTAATAAAACCTCTTCAAATTATACTTAGAATTACCAATCTCGTCCTTTGTTTTTCCCGGAGGAGTTAAAAAGTGTCGACTCACTTCATATCCTCCAAAAAAGAAGAAATAACCTGGCATTTCACGAGCGAAGGTTGAAGTCAAACCTCGGAATAGGCCTGCAATACCTTCGGCTTTGAGAATGTCTCCGGTCAGTTTCCAAGGGCCAATTTTTGCCTTTTGAGTGAAAAAGTGCGTGAAAAACTTTTTGCTGGTGGGATGTAAATTGAATACTTTGGGTTTAGACGAACTTTCAAGATGTTGCATTTCTTGCATTGCTTGCAAGCGACATTTGACCAACTCTGTAGGGCACAAGGTAAACGACGAGAAAAAGGCAGCAAAGAATCCCGCGGTAGCGTTCGACAATGGGTTCAGATCTTCCACTTTCTAATAAGTTTTTTAATAATTTCCTTAATTAGCGTTTCTTTCCTTTTATAACGAACGACTTTTATATACTTTACAACCAGTAAGATAGCACGCTCCTTTCTGACAAACACCGTAGGCAGCGAAAAGGACCGAGTTTTCTGCAATATTGGCAGCTAAAGCAGGTACAGTGCCGGCGTACAATCCGCGCAGACCTTCTTTTTGGAAAGTTTGCTTGAAACACGTAAACATATTATTGTACAATTTGGGGAAAGTCTGCATTTTGACTTTGACTGTATCCAACGACTGCCCCACGTACACATTAGCAGCTCCTCCTGAATAACAGACAAAATATACTCTATTGATTACGTTAGCCTTAATTGGTGATTGATTAAGCTAAAAACACAATTCAAAATCAAATTACCCAAAGATCCTGCAATGAGGTCAACCATGGCTTCTCTGAATTTACTCCTTTGCCCTACTAGATTATCCAAATGAGGAGGCAGCAAAGCTACTGCGGATGGCTCCATAGTCAGGTTAATAAAATTAATTTACTAGAAACATATACAATTAAAACGTTAGGTGACCATTGTATTAAAAATTTACCGTGCTTACCTTTTAAAATACCCCAGAACGACGAGTTCCGATTTATAAACAAACGCTAACGGTAACTGGTGGGCAAAGTAATAAGCAAAAAGCGTCTATTTCAAATGACATAATCCGATAATACAAATAGCATAAAAGCAAATATGGTGTAAAGATATCAAATCGGTATCTATTTTGTCCTTGTCAAGGACTCGGCGTATTTCTGGAGTACATAAAGAAACTTGTCTGTTTTCAAATCTCTGGACGTGCCCTATTGTTGTTTTTTCTTTTCTTAAAGTGTTCGGAAAACACAGGAATGATAAGAGGAAGATAATTTAGATCTGTCAAGACAATATAAAAACGCGACGTACATTTCCAGTTGCGCAGTCAAGTCAACATGAAGCTCTCAGTCTGCTTTCTTGCTGTTTTAATTATCGCAGCTCAAGGTAATATAAGCAAAAAAGTTAGTTTGGATTGAACGAATCTAATTATAGGCCGTAATGTTCACATTCCGAAAACGGAATCTCTGGGACACTTCAAGCTAGCTGCACATCCCCAAACTGTCTCTAAAACTGAAGTCGGCATTGATCCTAACGACGTCGAGTTCTTGTTATGGACCAGGAACAACGAAAACGATAACAGTTTCAACGAATTGGTTGTCGGTGACGACAGTTCCATAACGAGCTCACATTTTGATAAATCCTTACCGGTAATCATTTTTGCTCATGGTTGGGGCGAAAACGGTAAGGATGAGTTCATCATGCGAATGAAAAAGGGTAGAGTATTCAATATCGGAAGTTGAAAGACAAGTTTTGTAACCGTATTTTCTTTTTAACACAGAATTTTTAGCTAAAGAAGCCTGTAACTTTATCGCAGTCAACTGGGGACCGTTAGCAACACAGCCCGACTACCCACTAGCTGTATCTCATGTGAAACCTGTCGGCCAATTGACAGGGAATCTGATTGACTTCCTGATTTCTCACGGAGCGGCTCTTAGTCGTTTCCACGTTATTGGCTTCAGCTTAGGAGCCCATGTTGCTGGCGATGCTGGCGCAGCTGTGACTTCTGGTACCGTACCACGGATAACCGGTAAATTTACGGGACAAAAATAAACCGGCTAATTTGACCTGATTTTTTTTTTTTTTTTTTTTTTGCGGTCCTTAGGTTTGGATCCGGCACAGCCGGAGTTCTCGGTGGACAATTTAACCACTCGCTTGGATACTACCGACGGCGCTTTCGTGGACGTTATCCATACTAACAGGTATGAGTACTAAGATCATATACACTATTAGTGAATATGATCAAGTAGGAGTAGGTAAACATTAGAGAGAGGCTTAACCTTTATTTATTACAGTGGAAGCTTGACTGAAATGGCTCTTTCTTTCAAAACTCCCATCGGTCATGTCGATTTTTACCCTAATGGGGGTAGCTATCAACCAGGATGCAGTAATTCATCAAGCGGCAGCCTCATTGATCTATTCCGTAATTTTACAAAAATTAATTGAGTTGAATTTTAATCTCACATTTTTTTCTTATCCACTATATGTGTATTCCATTATAGAGGGTTGCAGTCATTTGCGAGCTCCTGAGCTATTTATCGAGAGCATCAATAGTAAAGCTTTTGTTGCCCGGGCATGTGATAGTTACGATGCTTATTCTGCCGGTCGCTGCGATAGTCATACTACAGCTGTAATGGGAGAGAATGTCAATATCAATACCCGTGGTACTTACTATCTTAATACTCACGCCAGTTCACCCTACGCGCTAGGGTAGGCTAATTATACTGTATATATATTTTATGAAATTACTATACTGTGGGTTTGAATACTGCAAAAATAAATAATGACTTACAGCAAAATAATAGTACTGTATATATTTTAGCTTCAAAACATTCGTGTGTATTTTTGTATAATACAACAACACATACAATATAAAAAAAATAAACTTGGTCCCGTGGTATCAACTAAAACCATCTGATTTAGAACCCGTTTGTCTCTTCTCCAAATTGACTGGAGTTCAATGTGCATAGTTATAAGCTTTGAACAGCTTCAGTCTTTAAGGTCGCGTTATAGGAAATGACGAATTCACGTTGCTAGGGCTTCCAAGAAGACTGTTTTACACTAGTTCGTTGTCCCAACGGAGACAATACTTCTTAGAAAGGAGACGTCAAGATAAGTTTGGCCTTTACTTCCAGTATGTGTTCGATTTGCGTACAGAAAAGACAGAAAATACGTCAATGTCTTGAGGTCAAGACACCTACCTCCTCCCGATGTATGTATGTTTAATGACGTTTCATAATTTTTCATTCACTGTTGGGCGAAAGCTACGCCGCCCAGGCAGAAATCGAACGTTTTAGTGCAACTGGTAATTTAGCACAGTCGGATTCTTTCCTATGCATTGCTTCAGATTTTAGTATTCCCACCCAACCCCTTCCTATCTACCTTGCCTTATTCACCGTTGGGGGAAAGTTTGCCTGCTACTGTGCCCCGGCAAAAATCGAACGTTTTAGTATAGCTTATAGTTTAGCACAGTGTTCTTTTCTACGCATTGCTCTTTTCTAGACTCTTTTCTGCGCATTGCTCGTTAAGGCCTTCAAATTGCATAGTAGATCCTAGATGCACAATATTGTCCATTGTTTCCACGTTATAGTCTATACTGTGGGTACGATACACGACGAAAAAGCTTTTAAGGCATCCAGTTTTGCTGCTTGCTGGTCAACCAAGATTGCGATATGTGGGTTTGGCAGTTCAACAATTTTCCTGTTCACTGCAACTTACGCGGGCGCAAAAAGGGCTCAAAACTTTTCTTTTTAACCCCATATATAGATCCTTATAAACACATACTGTGATAGTATCCCAAGATATGCCTTGCTAAATAAAATAAACAAAAATATCGGAAAGGTCAAATAAACCATTCGCCATACTTAGATACCCTGGGATCGTGCTCTAGGGAGTTTCTGAGCTGGTCGGTTGTTGGGTTTGGGTTCTCGTACTACGGAAATCTATATACTGCGGTCACCAATGTCATGACCTCCTATAGTTTCCAGACTAGGAAAGGGAAGATCGTCCTACTTCAGCAACATGAAACCTGCTCGAACATCGTTCCTGGTCGCGTTTTTGCTGCATAGGTAAAAAAATCCAAGTTTGATCATACTATAACATTTTAAAGTCGCAAAATAATCACTGTATTGATTGTGGTGGGTTAGTAGGCGTGTGCTTCTCCCTCATACTGCGATCTAAAAGAGAATCTGCTGTCACGGAGTGTTGTATGGCGATAGGGTCGGACAGAACCAGCCAGCCTTTTGGGTCAGTCTTTTGGGTGAGTCGGACAGAACCAGCCAGCCGTTTGACCCAAAAGACTTGCATTATTTTCTTTGGACTAGGAACACACTTGTTCATAAACCAGAAGAACTGCTTGCGGCCGACCCCAAAATTTTCAAGGAATCCAGTTTTGCTGCTTATTGGCCAACCAAGGTTGCGATACATGGATTTGCAGTTCAACTTCCCCGTTCACTACAACTTTGCGAGCAGGTAAAAAGGGCTTGGAACTTTAAGTTTTGTTGCAAAATACTTGAAGGCAGAAGTAGTTAACTACATTGCCATTGCTTGGAGTAAGGTGCAGGTACCCTAGAAATATATTGCCACAGTGGCCGAACGGTCACGCGGGTCAGCTTTTGAAGCAGAATTGTGGGATGCTTTTACCTCGCATTGCAGGCAAAAGTACCTTAAATTTTTCTTACTTTCCACATCTGTTTGCTCGAATTTGCTTGTAATGAAGAACGCTTGGACGCCTCTGTCGCGAACTTCGCGTGGACGTCATCCATACCAATGCTGGTGGCTTTGGGATTGTCAAACTGATAGGTCACGTTGATTTTTATCCGAACAGAGGTTCTTACAGCCTTAACGTCTCAGCAAAGATGTGTTGATCACGGACAGTCTCTTAGGTATTTTGTATTCGTCATTGTTGATTTTTTTTAATATTCTGGACCTTTGAAAACGCAGTTATTCTTAAACTCTCAACTAACAGTTTTCATTCTCGGAGTTGGAAATACTTCACCGAATCTATCAACGCACGAGTTGGGTTTTTAGCCGTGCGTTGCGGTGATGTATACGAGAATTTACGCGCATGCAAAGGACAGGAAGTGGAAGTCATGGGGAACATGTCTCGCCAACGTAAAAATAGTTGGAAAATTTACTACATTTTAAGAAACCTTAAGTTTTGTTCTTTCAGAGCTCAAGGTGTTCACTAAGGGCAAATCGCCTTTTGCTTTAGGTGCTAAGGGAATCTAGTCTGTGTTCGTCGTGTAAAACTTGCCAATGTTTGGATTTACTCACTGTTAAAAAACTGTTCTAGCAATAATTAGTCAGTCCTGGTTCCAATAATGAATATTTAGCTCTCGTGATAAGTAACTTGGTCTGGGTTTTTTGGCCCACTTCTTTTGCTGTGACCAATAAACCTCGATTTCAATGCCTCATGTATTTTTTGTATAGACCTTTTTATTTGCTCTTGTCTGCTTTAGGCGTGACCTTCTTCAAACATGTCGGTTTACGGGATAAAAACGGGTCTCTTAGTCTACGTGTGATACTTACAAATTCTTCCGTCGTACTACGGTGACAATTGAATGTAGGATTTATCGATTTTTTTTTTGCACTTAAGAGACAAATTTCTTCTTTGACGTATAGTCCATGAAGGCTCGTAAACTTTTTATCAGCAATTCCACAACTTTATCTTGATTACTTTTGAATTTAAAGCTTATATATACAAAGGCGAATGATTTTAATCTTGTGTAATGACTTTAATTTTGTGCAATTGTAAGAACATAAGCCAGCAACAGGTGTAAGCCTACGCGGCCTACATAAAAAAAAGCGGATGATAGGGTCAACTTTGGAATGATTTGTCCCAAAATTTGTCCGAATTCGACCATTTCCAGTGAACAGGTTGACGACGGTTCACAGAGAAAGTCCCACAAAACAGTGTTTGCATGCCAAAGAGAAAATAGAAATGGAGGCCAATACCCGGGTTTAAGGGATTAGATTAAGTACTGGATCATAATGCTTTCTCAGCGGACTAATTGAAAAAAAAATTAAGAGCTCTTTTAACCATACGCTTCTCTGTAAAGCATCATGTAAAGCCTTTTGACTGCTATAGTCTTTGCTTTCATGCTGTTTTCCAATGGAGCTGAGCTCTTTCGTAAGTACCTGGAGCAGCAACGAGCAAAACATTCAGTTGTAACCTGGAGTCGAGACCATTTTTTATATAATTTTCTTAGATCATGCAGAGAAGAATCACAATTGCAACATGCAAGTCGTTCTGACCTTGCTAATAACCACAGTCTGTTATTCAGATAATGTATATTCAGTTTTTAACGAAAAATTTATTTTCCAAGCGCTTTGCTTTCGATTGCTTTAAGACCGATGTCTTATGTTTCACTGTTTAAAAGGGTACCTAAAACAGGTATATAACGACATGCTAAAATTAGAAGTTACTACTCATGATGGGTACCTCTCCCTAAAGATGGGTTTCTCCCTTCTAACAACGGGGAACCAGCACTCAAAATAGATAGCTGTAGCCCAAAGTGAGTGGGCACCCCCTATTATTAGTGACGCATACCTAATAAGGGTAACCTTTCCCCAAAACGAGTAGCCTGTTTCCCTAAATCGGTATTTTCATAAACCCCCAAAATCGGTAGTTTCCGAACCCCCAAAATTGTTATTGACAAGAATGAAATTTCGGTCTTTCTCCGGAATTCGGAGGGGGAATCGATGAAGAACCCGATAAGTTGTTTTTGAATGACCCCAAGTCTCTATTGAACTCTAGGTTTGACTTTTTCTTGCCCACCAAGATCGTGCAGATACATGGATTTAGAAGTTCAGCCAATTCCGAATTTCTATACACTTGCGAGAGGGTAAACCGATCCATTTCTGTTAAGAACTATCCTAGTCCAATTTCCGTACAGCTTACTTCAAGGAAAGGTTTGTCAATTACATCTCCGTGGAATGGAATAAGGCACATGTGCCATTTCTGTACATCACCACAGTGGCTCGAATGAGACCCGTTGGCGATTAATACGATTTTTAGTCAACTACGGAGCAGATGTGACGAGTTTGCACCTTATTGGACACAGCTTGGGCGCTCATGTTTGCAGCCAGGCAGGGCGGCATCTATGGCAAATCTATGGACTGGTTTTCCCCTCGCATTAAAGGCAAATCTTTTATACATTTGCACTGTAGCTAAACTGTTATATTTTTGCTGATTTACTACACAGGTTTTGATCCAGTAGGTCCGAAGTTCGAAACAGCTAGTAACGAAGAACATTTAGATGCCACGGACACCTCCTTAGTAGAAGTCAATTATACCAAAGCTGGTATCCTCGCTCCAGGTGGGGTTGGCGTCATTGGACTGACGGGTCACGCCACTTTTTTTGTTAACGGACGCTCTTTTCAACCCGGTTGCCCTCGCAAAGGTATAATCGTTATAAATGAGATACTCGATAAAGTTGAGTTTTAAAGCTAGTTATTCGTAATATTATCTCTTTCTTAAGTAATCGTATCCAGTAAGTTGACCCATTCTCGAGCCTGGATGTATTTTGCAGTCTTTCACCAATGACGTTTGTTTCATTGCAGTACGATGCGGTGATACTTATGAAAAATTGTAAGCTTGCTCTTCAGACGCTCTTGCGCTCATGGGACAGGATGTTTCACTGACATTAGTCCTTAGCGAGTCATGGACATTCGAATATTTAATAATTTTATTATCAATTTTTAGGGCTCGGGGAGTTTTCTTTCTGTTACCTTTGCTTTAGGATTCATGGGAAACTAGTCTTGTCCCCGGGACTTTATCTTTCATTTATATTTATTTATTTAAGAAAACGTAACGATAAAATGTACGTGCTAACAATTAATTGTAAACACGTTGATTTATCGCACTCCTTATAAAGTTCTCTCCAAGTAAGGAACAATGAAGATTTATCGAAAATTCCTACCCCGATCTCTCACTGTGCACGTGGCTACAGTATTCTACTGTTTCTACCCTTTAAATCTTTTCTGAACGTATCCCCAACAACTTTCTAGATCTTTTGAACCGTTTAACCAAATATAAAAGAGAAGTCTCCACAGCTACCTCCCCATTCAAGCTTTAGTCCACCTTGTTTCACATCTCTCTGGGTCTCTCTATTTGTATGTAAGAAGTTCAATGTGCCTTTGCTGACAAATAAAGTCTTACCTTTAAGTCAAAGTTATTCTAATAAAATTACACAACGCAGGGTTTAGTTAATTTATTTCCTATCGAGTTATTGCCTGGTCATATTTTTGTTAAGATTTAAATAAAGAGAAAGTTCCTTGAACCGCATTTAATATTTGGGGCAATTTCTCCCGTTTCCTTTTAAAAACACCATGTATTTTACTGCATTGTTCCGGTGGATAAATTAAAAAAATTTCTTTTGCTACAGCACCAAACTTGTTTTCGCGTCATTCTCGAGTTATGTACTTGCTGTCTGTATAACTCAATTTGAATAGCCATTTTTTTCGAAAATCCATGGAAACCATTTAGCTACTTGATCCAAGAAAACGTCTTATTTTCTGTACGAAAATAATAGTACACTGAAAAAATTATTGTAAGTTAATTTTATCCCGTAAAGTAATAGCCCAATTTAACTTAGGTTATCAGCACATGAGCCTTACTTAGAAGTTATAGCTGTCAGTTTAGTTTATTTGTATTATACTGATACTGGACCAAGGCTGCATGTATTGGATTATCTTATCGGATGGCGTGATTATTGTGATGCGTAAATGCCCCTATGATAATGTTTCAGTCATCAATAAAACCCTTGAAAAACCCTCAAGATATGAAATTACGCCACTCAAGGTTTATATAAGAACGGGCCCCCAGAATGCCTTAATTCCGAGTCGAACTTCAATCGCTAAAAAAGTTGGAAGTAACTCCGTAAGACGATGCTACGAATCTTAGCCTTTACTGTGGCTGCAGCGGCGATTTGTCAAGGTAAATCAAGCTCGTGTTGTCTAGGAGTAAACTATACCATTCTACAAAACATTTGCATTTAGCCCGCGAAATTCCAAGCAGCGAAATCCTCCAATTTGACCCCACCAAGGTCCATTTCTGGCTATGGACGCGCCAAAACCCTTCGGAGTATCAAGAACTCTTCATTGATGACATTGAAGGTTTGAAAAACTCCAACTTCGATGCTTCCTTACCAACCAGAATTGCTGCCCATGGATTCGGTGGGAATGGCATGGATGGTTTCAACTTGGGTTCGCGAGACGGTACGCATAGTTCAGTCTTATCATTAACTTCAACTCACAAGATTCTAACGTGTCTTTTTTTCATTACAGAGTTCTTAGCGAGGGAACCCTGCAACTTTATTGGCATAGACTGGTCTGCCTTGAGTACGTCTCCTAATTATGTCACTGCCGTAGCTCATGTAAAACCTACTGGCGAGCGTGCAGGAGACTTTGTCCACTTTTTAATGACTAACGGTCTGTCTCTTGACCGAATCCATGTCATTGGCTACAGCTTAGGATCCCATGTCGCCGGTCATGTAGGAAGACAAATGAGAGTGACTTACTCAACGCTTCTCCCTCGCGTCACAGGTTTTATACGGTTTAATTTCGAAGGACCTATAAACAATTACAAATAAATGACTTCTTTAGGTTTGGATCCAGCCTTGCCCGAATTCAGTCTCGAGAATACTGATGGTCGCATTGACACTACGGACGGAGAATTCGTCGACATCATTCACACGAACTCGGGTACTTTACTTGAAGGAGGACTCTCCTTCAAAAGTGCAATCGGACATGTTGATTTTTACCCCAATGGAGGCTCTTTTCAGCCAGGATGTCCTCATACAGGAATTGGACTCATTGACGACTTGCTAAGTACAGATTTAACAACTTCTTTATTTCCATTGAAGCGTTGAACACCAGAAATGCACATATACACTAACAATACTGACATTTTATGTGTTTGTTTAGCGAGCTGTAACCACGGTCGCGCTCCACAGTACTTTATCGAGTCCATCAACACACCAACGGGGTTTCTAGCGACACTGTGCGACAGCTATGAAAACTTCAACGCCGGCGCATGCGCGGGACAAGAAACGCAACTCATGGGGGAGCATGTTCCCAGCACGTAAGCTTAAATTAAGACTATAATTCCTATGTTAAAAAGAATGGTCACTAAAAATAACAACTCTCTGATGCAGAGCACGAGGTGTCTTCTACTTAAACACAAATTCGGAATCACCGTTCGCCTTGGGCTAATGTGCCAAAAATAATAATAATTGTACCAAACAACCACGAAGTTCCCTGGGTGAATTAGTTGCCCGTCAGATGTATAAATTACCGTTTGAATAAATTACGAAGTTTGTACACAAACCGCTACAGTTTCAGTGTCTACGGTCGCGAAGTTTACTGAGAAGCAGGACATAGTCAGGGAGGTTTTTAGGCTGAGCTGAACTGTTGATGAGCGATGAAAAAATATGGCATCTGGGAGAACACGTTGACGGGACTAGAATTGGAGCGAAGCTCCAAATAAGAACGGTCGCTAATTGTCTAAAGTGTATGGTGAAAAAGCTCTCGTCCATAAATAAAATGACCCATTTATCCTAAAAGCGAAACCGATGAGAAGTGTCAGCATTAGTTCCCACTGAAAAAGCAGGTAAATATGCTAAAACTTACTGGTGAGGTACGCTTTCTCCCATTGGTACGCACTGCGAGGTTCCGTCCCCGCAATGACCACAGCCTCCACTCGTAAAAGCTTCGTAAGAAGAGCAAGGAATCGAAGGAAAAGCTGCGGAATTGGTAATTGACTCCATGAAGTATTGTGATGATCGTCTATGACTGCATCCATCTGAAAATTAGCCAAGGAGAACACGATTATTACCAAAGTAGACAGACGGTGAAAACAACAAAAACTTACATAATTGATTGCCAAATTGACCCAAACAGCCCGGTTGGGAGTTTCCACCATTGGGGTAAAAATCGGCGTGTCCAAGTGGACCAGCAAGCCCTAACCCTTTAACTCGTTTACTCAGTTTAGCGTTGGAATGAATAACATCAACGAATAAGGCATCGCTGCGATCCAAACGATGATCATCCCGCGTTCTATCATACCCAGGTGAAGCAGGATCCAGACCTAGAACAACCATTTTTGTACTGAAGAAGGTCAGAGATGTCTTACGAGGTATGTTTTTTGTCTTTTTTACCTGTGATCCTCTGTATTTTGCCCTTCGTTATAGAGCGGCCGGCAATTCCACACGCATGGGCCCCCAGTGAAAATCCAATTAAATGGAAGTTTGACAATGAAGCGCCTTGCTCCACTAAAAACTCGATCAGTCGTGCTGTATGCAATCCTACATCTTCTGTCCGTACTACGGCGGTCTTGTACCGAGGTGAGCGAGACAATTGCTTCCAGTCCACTGCAATTACATTATAATCTTCCGGAAGTTGGAAGTACGCTAGAAAGAAGAAAAAAATATAAGCCAGTGCGCATGAAGGTCTTTGGTCTGCTCACAACAACCCGCTAAAAAAGCAATCCAACATCTTAAGAAATCTCTCCCCAGTTTCGTCACGCATACAGCTCAACTTCCGAGACCTAACCACTGGATAAACAAATCAATCCACTGGATAGAGTTGTAGAAAAATTATTTTCTGTGACCTATGCGTACGCATGAAACCGGTTCTTTAAGACCACAATAAAAAGAACGCACAACCCCTTAGTAGGCACATTTAGTGTGTGCCACTGACCCTCTTAAATCATGTCCAGCTATATCATGATCTTCTAACCTACCTTGCTTGAAGGTTTACGTAAAACTTCTACACATTGAATAGATGAGGCATTTCTGTGCTTACCATTTCGCATATTGAGTATAAAATCAGATGTAGCTGACTGTGAGTAGCCGTGTATAATGACTTTGGTGGTTTTATCAATCCCAAAATGCGATTTTGCGACCGAATCGACGCTGTTAACAACGAGTAGCTGGCCATCAATCGGGTTTTTCCTGAAACAGACACGAAAAACTTGAATGGTTCAGGTGTACATACAAAAACAGAAAAGGACACAGATGAGGTCATCAGTCAAATAAGCAATTACGGTCCAAGTGATCTCGAAAAGGAACCACAAAATAGGTCAGGAGATCTAGTTGTCCTTTGACGGACGAAACTCAAACCGCGACCTAATTGTACACAACTCTGAAGTGCGTGTTTGAATAGCGAAAGTTTTATTGTACTTACTTTGTCCATAAGAAGAATCGAATATCTCGGTCAGGAACAACCGGTGCCCGTTTACTGGGGTCGTCCAGGAATGCAAAATGAAGCCAACCTTCTGCATCTGGCATAAAAAACATGCCTCGGATGGGGAAAAAGAATCCATCCACCCATATTTCTAGAAAGGTCAGAAGGCGGAAAAGTAGAAAACGGAATTTAGCAACTGTGCCAACAAACTATGCCAAAATAAAGGCGATACGAAATCCGGATAGTTTTAACCGTATTTCCGTGTTGAACATACAAGGGCACATGCACTAACTGGCTTTAATTTGCCAACAAATTAATATGTCACTATCAGACCTATCAATCGAGACCACACATTCATTAATATAACTTGTTTAAACTAGTTTTTTTCCTGTGTGCTCAGTTACTTGTGTGTGTCCCGAAGGCAGAGATGATGCCTCACATTACAAGTCCTTCACAGGGAAAACAAATGCATTGAACGTGATAAGTGAGTTTCCGCTGGACTTCTAACTACCTATTATACCCTTATTTTCCAAACTTTTTACAAAATGTAGACTAGTTCATCTGACACGGATGCTACTTCTATGCGACGCTTACATACGATCCTTTTATCGCTCTCCTAAGTTCACCTCTCTTCTGGTCACTTACAAATTAGCAGAACGACCTCAGTGATCTCTAGAATTTGAATAACCGCTTCAGTGAATAAGGATAAAAAGCCTAAGTGATGATTGACAAGTAAGTACAAGCTTGAGAAAAGCTAACGGTTTTTGAAGCTAAGGTGTTTTGTAAAGGCGCGTACTGAAATAGACTCGCAGGTGATCAACTCCCTAGACCGGACAGCAGACAATAACGGTATTTTCGCGTGTTAGTAGGTAAAAAAAATCCTTTTACAAATTCCTTATATCCCTATCTTATAACAAATTCCAAGAAATTTTAACCCGGAATAGAAAAAAGAAAATGGCAGGGAACCTGGAAGCGGGAAACACTTACCTGGTAAGCGGAATGCCGCCAACAAGAGCAGGGCTAACAATTTCACAATATCCATAGTAATTCGGCGTTTCGTGAGCTGGATTCACAATCCAGCCACTACAAAAGGAAAAAACAAAACAAATTTCTACATGAAAAACCACAAATTCGCACCATAACTAATGCAGAGCTAAACCTAGTAACAAAGTAGCACTTCCATGTTTAATCTCTTTTACCATTCACCAGCGAATTTTGAAAATCAAGGTAGTACCTCGTCTCAAGTTCACACCAGTAAACCCTCCGGGTCTCGCACACCAACACCACGCTGGAGTATCCAACGGAGACTGTGGCTGTGCCGGTGCCAAGCTCTGCAAGTTATGAGGTAAACTGAACGAGCAAAGGCTTATCCTCATTGTGCTTGTGCCTAGCACAGCTTTTGAGTCCTGCCTCGTTTTTTAAGCGACGCCTTCCCCAAGATCTACAAATGGGATCTTACCTCCACTTTGGCTTTCCTCTACGACTGTCCTGAGGCAAAAGGTCGAAACCAGACGTTTTGGTAGCAAAGGCGACGTTGGCAAAAAAAAGGTACAGTAAAGTTAATACATAAGCGGTCAACTATGACTAGACTGGCTTTGATCCCAATTATGTTGTATTCACGAAGGTTTTTATAGGTGCTCCACTTCCATTACATGTAATAAGCTCAACTAGTACTTTGGTTGCATTGATTACAGAGCGCAGATTCTTCACTTAAACGAGCGCAAACTCGCTGTCGATGTTCAGGCTGCAAAACAGGCTCTAAGACGGTCGCCAAGGAATTGATACGAGACCGGAAATGTTGACGATCCAAGGCATAAGTTTCCCATTCACCTTTACGGGCTGCTTGGTACGATAAATCCAAGTCCAGCAATATGCAAATTTCGGTCAGATTTTCCTCAGGCGCGAAAGCCACCTAAAACGAAACAATTCGTTTAGAAAAGTTAAAAAATGAATGACCCTTTAAGATTGACATTTAATTAACAAAAATTTTAATTAAGAGCTACTGCTGAGAGAACTTTACCCCGCTTTCGCCGTGTCGTCGATGGACAGTCACGTGAAGAGAGCAAGTCGATCTCTTGCAAGTTTCTCTGTACTATACTGTCGAAAAAAACGGTATAGGGAAACCTCAGTGGTCTACTCTTACTCGTGGGATAATTAAACCCTCCTCATTCGAACCTGCTACTTTCTAAAAACCGAACCGAAACTACGAAAAGTAGAATCTATGTTTAGTCTGAGGTGGGGGGCATTTTCTGTGTCTTCCAGATCAGAGTAAAAACGGATTCCACCTTTAAGAAGTTTTAGTTTAATTTTAGTCAGGAGGCCTAGAAAACGGTTCAAAATGAGCATCCTTTAATTAATTCCATAAGCACTAGACCACTGAGGTTTCCCTATACCCCTTATTTTTCAACAATATAGTACAGTACGTATTGGGAAAGCAGGTAAGACTAAATACAATTTTATAAATTGGTGAAGGCACGATTTCTGTGAAACCGGGAATTCGCTTACTTTGGTCGGTGCGCGAATATCAGGGCAATATGCATCACAAGTTAGTCCATTTTCCCAGCGTTCATTAGCTGAACGAACTTTTTCCTCGACCGCTTCACTTTCCGGGTCTACAACTTGCGCGTTGTCGCCTTCCGGATCTTCCTCGTCACTAAAGTCATAATCAGAACCGTCTCCTTCACTTGTGCTGGAATCAAAGTCTATCATGAAACACACCATGCCCACTGTGGGTGTGTCCAGCAATCCTTTAAATCCTTCTGGTGAAGGGAAGGAATCTGTTGGAGGTAGAATCGGGGACAACGCCACACCCCTTCCATCAAGCCCTTGCCACTTGTTTGTATCCACAAAGCAGCCTTCCGCCAAACATTTGATCTCTTCTTCGTCTTCCTCGTCTTCTAGGGTGTCTTCTGTTCCCGAAGAGTTTTGGGAAACGTTCGCTGTATGTTTCCCTTCACGTTCTTCGTAATCATTTTCGCCGTCGTCGCTCACATCATCACTTCCGAAAATTTGCTTCAAAAAGGGATTAGAACACAAATCCGTCCCCGATTCACTCGCTGGGCCTTCAAAACTCGCCCAGCTTCCATCCGAAGAGCACTCGCTGGTCGTCCGACTGTCCCTGAACAAGTCTGTAACTTTCTGAGGGGAAATAGCTGGACTCGTTAATTCTGGAGTTGACGGAGCCGCCTTGGAGTCTTTAGGTAGAAGAGTTACGGCATCTTTGTAGCTCATCAGTTTCTCCGGCTTGCAGCTACTGTTGGTACTAGGCGGAGCTGGGGGCGATACGGAGAACGTTGAAGCTTGTCGACTGCCCGATTGTAGTATTCCCGGGTTGGCGCTGATAAGACTGGTTAAAAAGACTTCCAACGGTGAAGAAGTTTTTTCTTGACTTTTGCTGCCCACAAAGCCCCCTACTACAAACCACGGAGGGGGTGGGGTTGGGTTGCATCCAAATATTGGCAACCTCTCGACAGGAATTGTCCCTGAATTTTGTTGAAAACTACTCGGAGCAGACGTGGATCGAAACATCTTCCAAGACTTGTTGGCCGGAGCATTGTGGCTGGGTTGGACTGACATTTGACTAAATATCCGCCTCAATCCCTGTGTATCGTTAATTTCAGGCATATAATATTGAGGTTTGGCTTGATAGGCCCGTGGACGGTTAGTACTACTTTTCCAATTGGCCATATTGTCTTTGAGATTGTCCGGGCCGTAAGGACAATTCCAATTATAATTATGATACTCCATTGTCCGCACTGAAAACTTAAACGTACTTAAGTAACACTGAAGAAACTCTACAAAAAGCTTAACAATTGCTCCGAATTCTAACGAAGTAATCACTTTCTATATCCAGGGAGTTCGAAACACCAAAATTCATCTAAGTCCAAGGTAGGTTGCAATACTAGCGCTGCTTTCCAATGACGGCAGGAATCCAAATGCAAATCCGTGTGAATCTTATTGAAACGTACGCCACGGCTTGGGCGGGCTAATGTTGCCATTCTACGGTTCAACGTACCTATAATAAATGTATTAAAACATGTTAAACGTTTTTCTCAGCTGATGCAACGACTCAATTATAAAGACACGTACAGTCTAATATGTGGAGCGTTATATGTAACCCTCTTATCAGCGGTGGTGTAGTTGACCAACAGACGTTCGTCCGGATTCCTAATTTCTGGGCGAATGCAGAGTCCCTTGAAAGGCACGTTGAGAGATAAACGACTGAAAAACGTTCACGTTTGGTGTTTCACAGGTGAATGTGCAAGCTGCTCTGTAGAAACTAGTGTAAAACTGGCGAATAATGATGACATGCACTCACATCTGTTTATACG
The DNA here is from genome assembly GCA_023053545.1 of Lepidurus packardi. Lineage (NCBI taxonomy): Eukaryota > Metazoa > Arthropoda > Branchiopoda > Notostraca > Triopsidae > Lepidurus > Lepidurus packardi. Next base: position 3,957,569 of record JAKZAN010000004.1, read on the forward strand.
TTGACGCCATTTTGTAGGAAGCATGAAGGCGGGGGAAGCTTTCCACCAGGGATTTTAGGAGCGGGTAAACCTATTACGTCACATAATTTAAAAAGGATTGTGGAATCCCTACTCGGAACTCCTGGAATACAAATACGTATGCTGGTTGCCGCTAAAATAGCAATGAGTAATTGGGAGCTTATGGTGAACTATTTATTTGCAGGGCTAAAAATAACGAAAAGTTTCATTAACATGACTCTGGAAAAAACTGGAACGGTATCATTGCGCGTTTCACTTGCTGCACTGGTGCAATGTTTCTTGCACTCAGTGTTTATTATGTGTTCCACAGGGATGTCCGTGCGAGTGCAACTACACTTGTTCCACTGACAGGATGCGCCCTGGAAAGTAGAAAACAATGCAACTTTTGCTGCACTGACTTTTTTTTCGGGGCTACGGTCTCAGTGCACTTTCGGTTTGGCGCGAATATGAATGCAACAGACAAACAAGCTACTGCTTGTGGTTTGTTAAATAATCGTACAGCTCCAGCGGAGACGATGAATTTGAGGAGCAGTGTGTTCTTTTGCTTGCTTTAAGCAAGTTCCCAAAATAAATAATCCCGAAAATAAAGAATTATGTTTCTGTGGTACGTACTGTACACTTGTATTCAGACGACGAGGTAAGTTGTAAATGAATTTTATTCTTTTTTCATTCTTTTTATTCGTATCAAAACTTAGTTTTGGAATCGCTCCATTCCCCTTTCCGTTGGTAGACGGAGGAGTACTACCTTCATCTGCTTCAATTAAATCGAAACTTACGACTCGTTCCCTGGTAAGTTATTGGACCTAATTGTCCTAAAATCACAAATATAATTCAAATACTTCTACCTTAAGTAAAACACTTACTAGCAATTAAAATTTTGCATAAAAATGACACATCGCTCACGGCAATTTGCCCGTCTTCCGTTCTAACAAAATCTTGAAAATAAAAGTTAGACGCGGCCATGCTTGAAACGGTATAACAAGAGTTCTCCATGCACGTTTCACTGGGAAACGGACTAGGGGTAGGGCCGTGACGTCAGTCCAGTTCCATGGTAGAAACTCAGGTTGCACTAACCAAAACTAAGTGCAGCAAGTGGAACGCACTATTAGAGAATTTTCAGGATTATTTTGTTTCTATACTTTCGTGTCAATTAATGTCAATAATAATAATTGCGTCTTTCTAAAAATCAATTGAGATTCAAAATTAAATTAAACTTTCTTATAATCAACAAAGAGGTGTTTGAACAAATGAACAGATTTAATAAGTTTGTTTGACATTTATCATATATTTTCCAAATCATTCCAGGCTCTCGATGATGCCCGGGAAAAAATGCCGCAATAAATGTTTTACATGCACGAAGCTTATATACAGTTACAGAAGCAGAAATACAACATTATTTTATTAATAATAATATTTTTTAAGAATTCTGTATAACGCGTGATTTTACCCAGTTAGATACTTTCTCCCATAGAAGAGCGCCTTCTTCTCAAAGCCTGAGGAATTTATTGGCGCATTTATCTCGTAAAAGGGGTTCATGGAATGCTAAAAAGTAAAAAAATTTAACACAACAAAGTAACCCAAAAGAAGTAAAGTAAAAACTTGCCTTGATATATGTTTCGTACATTTCAGTAAAGAAATTTTTTATTCCATCCTCGTTTTTAACGTCATGGAGCATCAGGAAACGGATTCTACTACCCGTTACAAATGCAGAGACAAACCATTCATTGAACTTGTCTACAATTTTGAGGTACATAGCATTCGTGGCCCACATGTGCTCATCAACTAAATCCAAAGATGCGTGAGCAATAAACTGGCTGAGATGCCGATGGTCCTCTTTCTAAATACCACAAAAAATAAGATTCCGCTTTTTATCGAACTTACTCTTTCTTCTATGCAGGCAAAATATACCTTGGTTTCTTTATTTAATGGAGCAAACTCCATTTCAAATAATGGATTATCGTGGTGGCCAACCATCACAAAGTAGTAATTTCCAGACATTATTAGCAGATTGTTTACTTATTATATATAGGTCTTATTTTTCTTCTTCTTTGTGTTGTTAAAGACAACAGGCGAAGTGGTATCGGATCGTCGTCTGCTGGATTCACGATAGGTGTCGCTGTGTATTTTAACTCTGGTTGACTTTGGGTCCAAACACGAATTTACACTATTATATTGGGATGGGCTTGCTTAGGAAAGTGTATGTTAAAGAAAGGTGATAGAATGTAGACCTTGACCGAACATTTAAATAATATCGACTAGTCCTGTAACTCTTACGTAATCAACTAAAAATGACTGGGCTAAAACTTACTTGTATTCTGAAAGATTGCCAAAACCCAGTACGTTCTTCAGCTTAAATTCGATTCCCTCTTTTATCATTTTATTCTTTAATATTTCGCGTTCAAATGAGTGGTACAAGTATTCCATAATCTTGTGTTCCACCGTATCTTCTGGTTATCTTGGTTTTTTACTTTAAAGGCTTCTTGTGCTTTAGCTAACTTGACTGGTAACTTTTGCGAAAGTTAGGCCTTCCGCTTCTTTATTCTAAAAATAAACGGTCTTTCGCTATTACCCTCTGGTTATTTTCCGGATCTGAACCGGCCGAAAGAAGAGAACCTACTCGTTGCCTTGTTTTGTCCCGAACGTGCTTGTACTCGCACTTGAGCTAGCCTTGGCTTCCTTCCCAGGATTTATTCCTTTTCCAGTTTTTATCATAGCTAACTTATCCCTTTTGGATATGACTGTCTCAAACCCTTCTTTATCCTTAAGCACTCTACTTTTCCTTGACGAATTCCCTTGCTCCGAATTTTTCATACCTGATCCTTCCTGGGAAAAGCCTTCAAGTAAGTCTTCCTCCGTCCAATCTGAATCCATGGCCTCTACTGGCGAAGTCATGGATTCCGTTGTTCCCCCGGATCGAACGAGGATTAACCACGATATAACCCCATCACCGTATATTAGGTGTAAGGAAGCAATAATTCGGGATTTGTGCTTTCGGAAAACTTGAATTTATGCTAGGGGATCTTAAACACAATATACGCCCAACCTTCCCGTTCAAACGGTTCGACTGGAATGTCTAATTTTTCTAGGTTTATTCCGAATCAGTCGTATGCTGTCGCCACCTAATGAGAAAGGTATAAACCAAACTTTCCACGCCTCCGTTATGAAAATTCCTACGTTTAGATTAGAAAGTTTCGTCCCCATTTATACAACAACAGCCGTTCTTGGTCAAACAGGGATCGACAATGAGAGCTTAGTGGGTGTTTGTGATGAAACTTGTCCACAATTTTTGAGTTTTTGCTGTCCTTGAGTTCTTTATTGTCGAGTTAATTATGTTACAAGACTCGTACGAGATCGTGGATAGCCAAGATGAAGTGCGTAAGCTACAGCATCTGGTTAAAACCCTCGAAATCCAAAACGAACATTTACGCGTGGGAAAACAAAAAAATCGCGACTTTGACATGAATCACAGTGCTGCTTTATCGTGCAGCTGGGGTTTTGAAGCTGAAGAAACCTTTGAGCGTTTAGATCTACAATGGGAGCCCTCATTAAATGATCTAGATCAACTTGATATCACTGGTTCCATTAACACCGAGCGGAGAAATGGACTCCAAGACCGAGATCATGACAGTACATTCTGGGACGAGTTAGAAGTTCTCGATTTGAACCGGCTAGAGTTCTTAGAGGACGAATCATGGTAATAAAAATTAAGACTGTATTTAAAAAACTCCTTTTTCACTTGAGATCGCTTTGTTTAAACCAGTTTCCTAACCTCTAAGATATTTTTCCTAGACCAGGAAATGTGTATATAAATTTATAAAGATTCTGAATCAAAATCCATACGAAAAAGAATGAGAAAAACAAGAGTTGAAGAAGGTGAAGTAACTACATTGGCATGTTCCTCGAAGAGGGCGAGAAAGAAAAAATATTCGCGTGGGAGCGTATGCAAATGAGCTGAATACCAGTTCTACGATCATTCCTTTTTTTTATATTATTACATTTAGAAAAAGGTGAGTGGCATTGCAAGTAACACCGATGAGTCACGTTTATGATCTGAAAGGGATAAAAGATAAAACCTTAAAAAGAATTTCGGGGAAAAAGAAAAACATCTATTGACAGATATAATCGTGCGTAGCTTAGCGTCGGTCTTTTGTTTGGCCAATTGTGAGGTCCCCCATATGGCACCCAACACGACGCAATTCAGTTCCCGCAACATGTGGATGAAAAGGCGTGAGCGTTTTTAATAGCTACCAGTTAAATCAAGCTATAAATTTCATTGGGAGCAACATCCGGCTCGGGCTCTGCTTTGACAGCCGCAAAACGTGGAAAAATTTTGGCTTTTGATACCCTGTGAAATATCGTGACCTATTAGGCTATTAGCATCACGACAGCATGCTTCAGTTCTCACGCTAATAATATAGCTCGTGTTAAACTTTAGGATTTAATTTTCCCTCATTTGAATATCTTTTGAATCACCTACTGGCGTCAGCACGCGAGACTTTTAAGCATTTGAGGCTAGATTGTGTATTTACATTGTTTCGTTTTTTATTACAAATACATGTGTCCTTTAGGTTATGCGATTCTCCCGGAGAAGGCCATAACAACGGCGACAAGGGCAATAAGACGGCGCTAGATTGGCTATATCAAGATGAATTGCCCATAAAAGCACTAAACTTGTCTTCCAATCAGCCCAGCTTGTATCCCGGTGTAATGCAGCGTAACCAAAATCCACCAGAAAGTAATATTTAGCAAAAAAGCAACTTTTTCCCATCAATTAACCCTTTTTTCCATAGGCCCAAAAAGCGTATACCAGCTACGATCTCAGCTCACAGGCTTGAGTCCAGCCAGTCCAGTACCGAACCAAACGCCAATTCTCGCACCAAGCCCCATAACAAGCCGATTAGACTACATTGCCAGACGTTTTACACCTTCTCCGGATAGAATTCAGATTTCAACCGAAAAAGAATTTGCCATCCCAGCTCCAGTTGATCCAAATACCTCAAGTAAGAAAAAGAACTGCCCTAGTCCTTTACCGTTTTCTTTCTGCCCAAGTCCTTTACCATTTTTCTTTGCTTGCTGTTAGGTACCCCTCGGAACATCGATACCCGCACATTCACGCGTCCGAAGAAGAAATTCCCACACTTTTCGGCATTGCTAAGCCCTTTCCGCCCTGCTGATTCACGCAATAGCCCATACCAAACTTCTTCACAGCTTGAAGCCGAGGAAGTATTGGACGCAACTTTTAGTGTAAAGGAAACTGCGGATGCAAATCCGAGAGACAGTTACGGAGCGCTGGCATTGAATAGCACATATGTGGCGGAACCCGAGCAAACCGATGCAGGTGATCCATTGAATCCTCTGCTCAATGCCACTTTCGAAGTTGAAATGGAAAGGGAAACGAACACTGCCATGGCAATGGATTGTGAATCAGACGTCGAGGAAGATGCGCGAAACCAAACACAACCTTTGCATGTTACCTTGAATCAAACTTTTACCCCCCAAAAGGGCACGAGAAGGTCGCTCCCTTCACTGGCAATGAGCAGAAACCAGCCAACGATGAACTTGAACGCAACTTACACTGCAGAAGAAGATGAGGATAAAGGAAATATCCACGAAATACCGGGTCAAATGCATGAATCTATACGTAGAGAGAAACCCAAGTCGGATAGCAAGTTGGTGTTTGAGAGCAGTAATTCAAGGAATGGTTCCAACAACAGCCTGTTGCATTCCCATCACCAAGACGTTCAAGATGTACTCCTGGCAGCCTCTCGGCAAGAAGAAAGTAAGCGAAGTTACTTTTGCGTCAACTTGGCTTTTTTCCCTTCAAATTAATGGCCTCTTAAAAAAGCTTCCACTAACTTTTGAAATACTTGTTGTTTTGCTTTCGGAAAGGCTTGGAGCATGTTTCGAGTACTCCGATGCGGCTTGGAGGGCTTCCAGGTAACCATTAATTTTTTTTATTAAGCAATAATAAGTTCTTTTAATGTTCTTTTGGTGCTTTTAATTGACCAATAATATATTTTAATACGATAACTGATTCAGCAGCTGCTTTACGTGGGGCGGATTCAGTGCAATCGCTGGGCTCACCCATTTCTATGACACCTCCCAGTATTAAATCTAATGGCTGTCGCTCTGAAGGCTCCTTAACTGATTTGCCTATGCGAACGCAAGCTAGAATCGAAGCTTCTCCTTCGCCTACGCCTTCCAGCGCAGCGAGCAGTCCACATAGCTCCCAATCTTTAGAAGCCAACTCCGTCTCTGCCGTCGAAAAAGGTAGAGAAAATCTCTTCGCTACTAACCATTGCTGCTCCGTTTACACGTCCAACAGTCTCGCGAAGATTGTCCTAGCTTGAGAGGAGAAAAGTTTAATTCTGAAGGAAAAACTGTTCCGAGACTTCCGTCTCTTATTTTAGTCTTCTTAACTTTGTTCGTGTAATGGGCAATATATAGGAAGCTATGCAACTAAGCTATGTTGTATACTCAGTAGAAACGGTTAGGTATCGCTTTACTGTTTGGTTCTTTGTCGTTGTTTAGTTGGCTTTGTCTAACGATATCTTTGTTCCTTTTTCTTAAAAAAAAAGTAATTAAATGTGCTATTCGCTTTCTCGACAAGTTTCGTTTGAAAGATACACCTTTTAACAGGGCGCATTGCGTTACTTCCAAGAATTAACTTATCTACATAGCAAGTATAACATGGAAACGCCACCAAAAATTTAGAAAAGTCGATTCAAAACTTGAGTGCAAGGGCAAAAAACCATAATTTCGTAATGTCTGTCCCTAGTTTCTAACTTCACGCTAGATATTTGTCGGATTTCTTTAAAACTCGTTCGGATTTAAATCAAAATTATGTTAGTTATGGGAAGCAGTATTGTTTTGCTGTTTGTCATTCAAATGCAGTCTCTTTTGAAAAACTGTTGGGATGTAAGCGGAGGCCAAAATGCTTTTTTTTTTTGCGCCTGGATTTTAACCCGATTTATGACTAACTTTTCCTGGCTTCTAACACAGACTTGGTACGGAGAAGCATGCCCAATTTAGCTCTGCGTAAAGTCAGTGGAATATCTCGTCTTCCTCCGCCCATTGTTTCAGTTCGTCTCTCTGGACTGAGTCGAATGTCACTACACGGCAGCGAATCTCGTTTAAGACCGCCCATTGGTATCTCACCCATGCGAATGCCGGTAGCACTTAACACAACGCGGCCAGTGGCTCTGGCTCCGAATGATGTCTTCAAGCAACCTCAGGTACCTGTTAAGGGGATATCTCGGCTCCAAGCGCCTAGTAAAGTAAGTTTCAGTTCGCGGAATTTTGTATCTACATTGTATGAATTTTTTTCTGCTTCTGTATGTTTATCAAGGTGCGGCCAGCAAACGCTCAAGTAGCTATTCCTGCTCAAATAGGTTCACGATTGTTGAACCGTGCCCCGAGCCAAGCTCCGCCCCCTGTGAATCAACCTCCTCTTGCGCCCATGCTAAGGCCTGTGGCTCCTCTTAGTTCCGGTTTGCGGCCGCCATCAGTTGGGATTCCCAGACCAGTATCAAGAATTCCGGGCCCTCGATATCGATGAAATAAGAAAAAGGCAAACTATTTTTTGACATAATTGGTAAAAAAAGGATGAACAGGGCAAAAATTAAGAAAAAGCCATATATACTAAGAATAGTGCCTTATATTTACATATTCCGTATTCCGCTCCGCTTTTTCCCGCCACTGTGTAGATTAACTTAGGGAATGAATGTTGGGAAGTCTAATTGCTGCCTTTAATTTTGGCCTCATACTAGGAAAAGTTTCGCTGTGATGACGTATATTTCTTTGGCTTTCTTTCAGTTGCGCGTTTTTACTTTTTAAAATCCGTTTCTCACAGCGTTATCCATAATATACCGGCTCTGTGATACCGTTCCTTGTTTTTCTTCTGATTTTTTATTTTCTGTAGAGACTTTTTTTATCTTCCGGTTAATATGTCGGGTAAAAAAGTAGGGACGTTGTCAATACATGCAGCGTATGTGGCTTCAGCATGGTTTTAGGTTGCGGGTTAAACATTGTGTTCAAGTAATTCCGAAACTTGTAGGGCAAAACTGTTTTTCTTTTGATGAGCGCTTAACTAAAACTATAAAGCGGAAAGCTTTGTTAATATGTAATTACAGTAAAGGAGAAGAATAGCATCTCGGATTCACTTTTCAGGTTTGCGAAAAGTTTATGCTGAGACGCTGTCAGCATATGTAAATATTTTAAGCTCAAGAAGAAAATGAACAAAAACAATGGCGAATACAAGTCCGCGTAGTAGAGGTTCAATCTACCGCGTTCGGGAGTTGTAAAGCAGGCTTTTGTGTAAGGGATTATGTTTGTATTTTTTGGGCTATGTTTTGGAGGAGCAATAAATAAATTCGATTCTAAATATGTCATACTTTTTTTATTTTTATTATTGTTATTATTGATTGTATACGTGAAGACTCGACAAAACGCTTGAAGATTCACCCCCTGAATTTGTAGGAAAGTTTAACCATGGTATATTTAATCAGTTTTCAGGGTTTATGAGCAAGGTTGTGTAAAATGATATTCTGGAACAGTTAAAAAAGGTCAAGACTTTGGGACAAGCTTGGTTTCGATAAGGTTAAAGCTGATTGGCTGGTGGAAGGGAATGGAAACCAAACTTTTGAGAGTGGAAACAAGTGCAAGCTGATGTTTGGGATCACTATAGAGAGGCTTGAAAATGAAGATGAATGCGATAAGAAAGTTTGAACAAGAAAGTTTATCCAAGTAAGTGGAAAATGGAGAATGCTTTTCTAAGCATTCTAGCATTATTCTTGGTTTAATTCTTTTCTTTTTCTAATGTCAGGTTGTTTAGGCAACGGAAGTTGAGAAAAATACGCGTTTTCGGAGAGGTTGTGATGCCCGCGAGAGAAATAACGTTTTGTTTTGCTTGTATTATTGGTGCTCTTGTATTTGTGTTGTAAGTTTTAAATTTACTCAGTTCACTGCCCAACTCTAAGATGCTTTTGTCAAGCTGGAAAAGCAGAAAGCTCTTAAGTACCAAGTTTATTTGAGGAAACAAGGCGATTGACGATTTACGAGTTCCCAGTCCAACTTGAGATAATGTGAAGTAAGCAAACATTTCTTTTCTAGGGGGGTGAAAAGGAAAGACATACAAAGATATAGAAAAAGATGTTGAAGAAAGTTGCGAGAGCTTTGGCTGCGTGGCCATCCTTGTCTCTGGATAGAGTTTGTCAATTTTGTTGATTCCGGTAACCTTAACTGCTTGCTTTAGGGCTTCTTGGCAAGGTTTAATGAACACTGGACATGACAGCAAGGCATGATTGGAAACGAAGATGGGTTTACGTCGCAACAAAACAATGGATTTGGGGACAGATGCTAGTGCTGTCTCAGCCTTTCTGAGTGAGGAGATTCATTCGTGCAGACCTAAAAGGGAAAAAAAACAACAGCCAAAGTAAGCCATCATGTATTTTTTGTGTTTTTTCTACTAAAGAAAACAACAACAGAAAAGGTGCACTCCACTTAGCTTGTTGTCTGAAAAGCGTGGGCATGTTATCTCGAATTTTTTCACTCAAGCTGTTTACTTCTGCGCCAGTTGTAGACCAAAACCCGTGATTTTCAAGAAATTTCCATTCGAAGTTCTTTTAAAAAGATATTGTTGTTTCAAAGCAAATAAAACTAAGGGCTTTTATCAAGCACTGCTACCCGTCTTTATTTTCACGTCATAAGTAGTATACGGAGTCTTCGCAATGTTTCGAATTTGTCGTGCTTTCTCGCTTAAAACTATGGCGCGAAATGTGGGTTGTAGATGGCGCTTGCGTCGTAACTGCAAACAAAATTACGAATTAAGCTGCATCTGTTCATTAGGAAAATTCCACAACAGGGAAACACCTCATAGCTTAAATGAGTAGGTTTCTACCTTTCTAAACGGATTTTCGAAAGAGCACAATTATAAATGAGGAAAACGGAAGCAGATCGAAAATCCGAGTTTTAAAAGTTGCCGGTGTTCAAGCGCAGACGGCTGGCCGGGCGAAGCGCGGGCCAGCTACGTCCCAGATATTGCGGATCCTCGCACTCGTCCAGACTTAGCCCTCACTCGCCGAGGAGACGCAAAGGGAGTAGGACGTTAGTGTAAGGTAACGTGTAAACCGAACTTGGTAACAAATTAGGGTATGTGCGAAGTGGAAATGTGAACAGAATACTAGTTACGGAGAAGTGCCAGTGTTAACTCGTTGCCATTTTGCAAATTCTCAACTCCCTTTCTCGCATAGGATTAATGGATTACTACTACTTCTTAACTGTGTAACGGTAAGTTGGCATTTGAATTTCCTTCTCTTTTTTTCCACGTGTAAAACCTGTGCAGCGAAGCCTCGTTCGTTGCCATATCGTTTGTCAACTCGACTTCTGGATCACAACCCTCAGCATTACGCAAAGTAGCCAACAACCCAAGCTAGCAAAACATGTTTTGTTCCAAGCAAAACTAAGTCCGTGCAAAAGGCTACGCTTGACTAGCGTGGGTCTTGGGCTGGAAGCTGAAAGCTTCACTGGGGCTATTATAGGCCATCTTGTGCTCGCAATTCGCTTGTACCTATCGTCTGGTCAGTCGTTGGACTTGCTACTCGCATTTAACTCGATAACCCCTTTCCAGTCCAAGTGTATTAACTTTAACTCTCTCTCTCCAAAACGAAAAATAACGAAAAGAAAAACAAAGCTTCGTGCTTGATATTAGACTGTCATATAAGTACGTGACGCCACTTTTTTGTGGACTTTTGTCTCAGTCTCTTATCTCCATCATTTTTAATATGAAAGAAATGTGCATGGAAATGGTCCAAGCGGTTACTCGCTAGTTATACAGAGATGACCATCACCAAGAATGGGATTAGACCTAATTTCCTTTTAATTAAACGTACAATTAGCTGTGTGTCACTTACAGTAAGAGTACTCTAAGAATAATCAAGGTTCTTTGAGTACAAGTTAGTTAAAAGGGAGGGGAGGGGGTCTTCGGTTACTTTACAAAGTTCGTCTTAGAACCATCAAGAGCCAAAAAGGAGGCAAAAGTAAAGAGCAACAGCAGGCAAACGGCGCCTAGGAAAAATCTCACAAAAAAGAAAATTGAAGGGCAAGTTTTGCCCCCCCCCCCCCCCCCCTTTCTTGCTTGTAATTTCCCTTTTGCTCTTCTCAATTCTCTCCAGGCCAGCTATAAGAATCGTGATGTTATACACGGCGGCCTAATTTGTCTCCAGAATGGTCTCCAAGACATTCAATTTTGTAAACCTTATTCCTTGTCTTAGTTTTGTTCTCTTTTATCTGTGAATGAATAAGTTTACGGGTATTTCTCAGTTTAAGGGTATTCGAAACTCATGGTAAGATTAGAGGTGCTGGGCAGAAGAAAGAAAAGTTAAAAACCAAGGGGAAGACAGAGAGCGAAAAGGAAAGTGTAAGGAAAGGTGAGGTGAAGAGTAATTGATGGAAAAATTTGCATAGAATGAGAAGAAGGAAGGAAGGGGGCAAGGTACGAAAACCGAAACCAAACCTGTCTCTTGTCTGGCCAGCTCCAAAAGAAGCAAGAAGCAGATGCTTTGTCGGTTTTCCAAAGGTAGAAACGTAAAAAAAAATTGTGGAGTAGTTCGAGTAAGGTCTTGAGCAAGAAGCAAAGTTGTCACTGACTCGTTTGTTAACGTCTAAGCCTACACAAAGTCTGTTTTTATGTTTTGTTTATTCTAGTGAATGAAACGTTTTTTTAAATTCTATGTATACAGCTTTTAGGGGAAAAACCTGCAATTCAACGAGTTTATTATTCCGAAAACGTTGGGGCCTTCCTAAACGTGATTTTGTGCCCACATTTTTGCAAGATGTTAAGTAGAGGAGAGAGGATTTATAATGCAATGGCCCAGGTTTAAGAATCCAAATGATTTTGACCGGATTTTGTCGAGTTACGAAAGAGTATGGTTGTGTTTATAAATGCTGCGTAGAATAGACTGAAGCTAAAATGACAGGTGAATGTAGCCTGAGGGAAAGGGGAAGCTTTTGTATGAAAGAACGAACAGAACCAAACCAAAAGTTTGCCCTTCACACATGTGCACGCTATTGGGCGCTTGGCCAAAAACTTTTGCGAGTTTTCGAACAAGTTTGCACAACTTCCAAGTCAGGAGAATTAAACATTCCGTTTTTTCTTGAGATATTCGGTGAAGAAAGGAAAACTGCAACTTTTCCGTAGGATTGTGTGGAGTTTATAGTGATTGACCGAGTTCAGTAGGTGAAAAGCAAAAAGGAGAATACAAGTAGTTTTGTTAGGAAAGGTTTTTAAGTTGTTTTGGGAGGATTTCAAAACCCTGCTTAATTTTATGATCTCGTTGGTTAAGCATCGTTCTCGTTTCCAAGGTTATTAGGATTAATTTAGTTCGCCTCAAGCTCCTTTTTCCTACTTGCCTCATCATATTCGTTCGGTCTTGATCTCCACTTATTCCCAATCGTAATGAGACGATTAGATCCGTACAAGGTAGAAAAAAGGCTCTGATGCTGCAGTTGAGATGAATAAGCAAGATAAGAAGAACGAAATGTTCGTTTTCGCTTCGCGATTCCGAGCTTTCATGTGGTGAACAAACGTACAGAAATTGGCTACAAATTAGACTTTGAACTCCATAAAAGAACTAAAAAAATATTGCAAATGATTTTAAATAAAATATTTATTATATTTTAGAAAATTAGCAATAAAAAGTAAGTCTTTGATGATCATGAAAGGATGGACATGTCGTGTGCAGGTATCGTGCGTTTCATGGGTATATTTTCAACGAAGAAGTTCAGGGTCGCGGATTTTGCGCGAATATTGGCTCATTCATTATGCAAAAACGGGCACATGAGGGTTCCTCTTGTTACTCCTGTCTTTTTGCCCCCTGTTGCTGCTGTGTTATGAAGGGACTGATGTATTTATTCTTAAAGCATCATATTCTTTTCAAAATGAAAAAAATATCGTGAGATATGTGGGTAATTAAGAAACTATTCTCGTCTCGACCAACACGTCTCCCTCTAAACTATAAAATCTCCAAGTTATGGATGTGTTGCTTAATTAGGGTTAAGAATGTATCGTTTAAAAGGTCTCCCACCAAGTTTTTCTAAGTTTTTCTTTCTTTTAAGCGCGTCATAAAATGTCGGTATGAGGAAGGTTTTTCAGTTTATCTGCTACGAAAGTGACGCAAGTTGGGGTCGTTTTGGGGCCCTTTTTGTCGACTCTACAGAACAAAAACTGAGGGAAAGGATAAACGTAATGAGTGACAGTCATGTAGGAAAAGTTCATTAAGGAAATTTTTAAGAAATTCTCTGTGGAGGTTGTGACTCATAATAACTCGAATTAATAGTAATTCTAAGCCTTTGTTCGTTTTTTTTTATTTTTCGTTTCTATTTCTTTAAAAGCATTTAGGATTCAAGATTCGAAATTGGGCTCGTTTAGACTTGAAGGGAATTTTAGAGAAGATCCCAGGATCGGATTGATTAGTGAAATGGGACCTTGGGCGATGAGGAAATGCCTGGAATTTGTGCATTTTGTAAAAGGCGAGACATTAAGTAGGTCTGAAGCTTCATTAATGGAAGCTCAGGCAATTGAACGGCTAGAACGTGCCTTTTCGAACCGTGGTTTTGTTAGAGCTTTAGAAAGCATCGGTAGGCAACTTTTTAATTTCTGGTTCGAGTGTCGAGAACCAGCATTTGGCGGGTAAATGCTAAAGGAAACGCCCTGGGATTTTTTTCATTTTTTTTTTTACAGTAGAAATCTTACGCTCAACTTTCAGTGGCGATTAATTGACGGACAGCTTCGAGAAGAATTTTTATCGAAAAACAAGTTGATGAATGGAAGCCTTTGTTTAGGATTTTATTTTGGGGTAGGTCCATATCAGTTTTGAATGGCTTGGGGAGTTTGAAGAGACCATTGACGACCATAGCAGCTTGGTATTTGGAGGGTATTTTGGCTTCCAAGGTATGTTAAAAGTAAATTGAATGAGTGCTGTGTTGGCTGCTTGTCTTAGGCCTGTCTTTATCTTGAGATTCAACAGCACCGAACCCAGGAAAAAGAGAAAGAATGGCTGACGTGGAAACTTTCAAGGAAGAAATTCCGCGATATAACTTTTCAGCTTGCTCGACCGTTTTTTTATCCCTCTCTGGCTGACGCAAGGCCTGCAAAAATACAAACGAGTCGTTTGAATACAAACGCTAATGCGGAAAGTTAGTTTTACATGGGAAATTTTTTTTAAAGAAGTTTTGCATTGTAGGATTTTAGCCCCCTGTTAGAAAATGTTTGGAAAATTTCGCATAAAAAACGCAAAATTGTTAACAAATAAGAATTTGTTTGAAGCTAGAGGAAATTTTGAAAAGATAAGAGTTATTTTTCTTTAAATAATGTAAGCAGGGCTAAACTATTGGGTAATTTAGAAGTAGCCTAGACACTACACAAAGCTCTGGATGGAATTACAATGCAGACAATGCAATCTCGAATTTAAATACGCATGCAGGTACAATTTAAATTCATTGGTCCTAATTTGCATAAATTAGTTGACTGGAATTACAATTTTAAAAATGTCTTTGTGTAGGTTAATAGAAAGCTCAGTTCCTTATAGGATTTGCTATACTTGTAATCCAGGAGAATTAATATTGTTGTATGTTAATGCAATGCATAAAGTAGAATTATTTTTTAAAAAGAAAATAACTTTAATCTCTTGCTTACAAACTTTTAAGGAAAAAAAATGAAATTTCTTTCCTTCAGTTTCTACCTCGAAATATTTACTCGCCTAAACTTGTCGAAATGTTCAAGAAGAGGACAAAAATTCCAGGGAAGGGAAACTCAAATGGGGAGTGGCGTTGTTTTATTTTATTTTATTTTGGTGGTAGGAAGAGGGAATGGAGACCATCCAGATGTGCAGAAAATTAGTGTCTTTTTCTCAACTTTCCTGGGTTTCACCGGAATGATTTTATTTTTATTTTTTTTTTCTCCCTGCAATTATAGGGTCATTGAGCCATGTGTTTTTCGTTTTGCATTGAAGCAGGAAATTTTGGAGGGGAATAAAAGCTTCTTTTAAGTAGGGGTAAAATTGGTAAATTAAGGTTTCTGGGGGGTGACAATTTTGGAAGCGTGTTTCCCGTCTTCTGTTACTACTTTCGGTTTCCAATTTTAAAAGAAACTGGAAAAGGGAGGTAGGGGGGACAACAAACTTTTATAGTGTATGTATCTTGAGTGTTGGATCCACAATCCTTGGGGTTTTTATGGCCATTAAAGTTTACAGTTCGGGGGTTTTGGAGGGAAAACAAGACGATTTGATAAGGCAATTTTAGTCAGTTGTTGGGCTGTGGAAAGCAGAGAAGCAGCTGAGATTTTTGTATTTTTCTAAAGGGGAAGGTATTGTTGTCTAGGGGGTGTGAGCCGGTTGTTTTGGGGGGAGACTAAAAAGAGACGGATAATGGTATCATAGTTCAGGATTAGAGGTATATCCTGTGTGGAAATAACCTTTCGGATATGGGTCTTTCGGTTCTGGTTGTTAGCAATTCGAGGAAAGCATCAAGTAGAACTATTGTTGTCCAGGCTATTGTTGGCCTTAACCACATCACACGACTTTGTGACATTATGTCGTCTGGGCTTTTGTGCTTTTCGGAGGTTCCAAAGTTACAACTTTAGAGGTCAGGTTATTTGTGGACTTTTTTTTTCGTCTTCATGAAGATTTCCTGGCTTTTTTGCAGAACTGGAAGTGTTAGAAAAGCATGTTCTTGTGGTAGTTTGTCGTTGAACGCTATATGGCCGTAAATAAGGATCAGCCAGGTGAGATAAAGGCGAGAAGGTAAAAGAGAGAGTCTGGCTAAGAGTAAAGAGAGAGAGAGATAAAGACTGTGAGAATGGGAATAAGGAAAGGAGGACAAAGGAAGAGGTAGTTTTGGGGGGCCTTGTGGCTTTGAAAGAGAGAGAGAGAGAAAAAAAAGGGTCCTAAGAACTGACCATTCACCTTCAGGTTATGGGGCATTGGCAAGAAAGACAACTTTGGAAACTTGAAAGTTCTTAAATTTTCGAGGAAAAGTCAAGGTAGAGCAAAATTGGCACTGCGAAATGGAATTGAAGATGGAACTCTATTGGTGACGTCCGATTTTTTTCTCGATTTTAGAGTGTTTCAATCCTAAAAAGGGAATTTTTCGTTCTAAAAGGTCGCTGTTTGGAAAGAAGAAAGATTACGGAATCATGTCGAGTGGGAAGCTGAATCATACTGCGAATTAGAAGCTCATATTGTCTAAATGGGTGACGTCATTTCTTCAACTTTTCCTCATATATATATGTTTTTTTTGCAATTTTTCACTTAAATGTACGAAAATATAGTTCTTTTGTTTGAAAAGAGTGTTGTGTAGTTGAACAAACATTTAAGAGTAGGTCAGGTTGCACTTGTGTTTGTTTGGTCGTTCGTGTCAGCTTTTGTGCGGTCATCGCCATGACGTAATCAAATGTCTTGTCAGGTTGTTAGCGGAGCTTCGTGGAAAATTCGCTTCGCGTTTTTTGACTAGCGTATTTACTTGGAATCTGCTGGGAATCACTATGGAAATTTGCTGGAAATTATGCAGCTTGAGTTTTATATTTTGGGGAAAACTCAATTTAAAAGAGCGAACAACTTGAAAGCATAGCGTTGACCAAATTCATCCCTAAATGAAGAAGACGAGCTACTCAAAAGGAGTTTCCCTCAAATAGACTGTATTTATTCCTATCCATAGTGTTTCTTTTTGTTTTCAATCATGAGAATTACAATAATAGTTCATTTCACTTCGTATGGATTTCAGTTCTCTAAAATTTCATATAATAGGATTTTAATTGTCTATGCAATAAAGGAATATTTCTCCTGGGCATTTTACCCCCAAAGCAAACGCAAATTCTAACAAATTCAACCAACGTCATTTTTACCCCGTTTTAAAAAGTTTTGTTCTTATTGTGCAGTCGTTCCTATTTGCCACATTTGTTACTGGTTTAATCAAAGGAAACTTATTTGCAAAAACGTCACGTTGACTGAGAACTGGCAAATTTGCACAAGTTTTGTCGTCACAGGACATTTGCATATAATTGACAGGATTTTCATCTTAACGGCAATGTCAATATGAAACCCGTTTTTTTGTCAGCTTAGCGTGTTTAAAACCCAAAAGAACTACTTTTAAGGGGGAAAAAAAGAAAAGACCTTGTTGGTAGGCAACAGGTGGGTTGGCTTGACAGAATTCGGGGAATTACGATCTTCTAAGGTCGGGGTGGGTGGGTGGGGGGGGGACTTTGGGGGTAATGTGGGTTGTCCCGGCGCTCGAGTTTTTACTAAAGCTAAGGACTTATCTGTCCGGCATTTGCATCCAAATGAGACACCTTGTCTGTTTTAATCATATGGAAATCGGGGCAGGCAGAGAGCTTGCTATATAGCTGCTGCCAAAAGCTCAAGAGAACAGCAGTTCAAGATCACGAAAGCCTCAATTAAGCTCTCCCTCCGTGACGTCTTTCCCAACCCCCGTTGGATCGCTCCGAATCTCCTTGAATGCAAAGCCTTGAATGCGAGCAGGACCTTACTCGACTTTTGGCGCGCTGATCATTGAATGAAGAAACCCTCATTTGCATGGGCGGGAAAGACCGAGACCGAGTCATCACTTGCACGCTCCCAAGTGATGGAAAGGAGGGCGGATGAGTCAAAAAGCCACACTGTGCTCATGGCATGGTCTTTCTCTTGCTTCTTTTGTATATGTAGGTGTGTGTGTGACCGATATTATGCAAATCACAACAGCTCTTTCATTTTTTTAAAAAATTTATTCAGTAAAAAAGTTAAAAGAGCCGGCAAAAGTAGAAAAGATTAGTCAGGTGTGCCGGAAATGACGATATACGATATGCAACATCCGTTGCAGAGCCAGAGACGACTGAAAGGAAAAAAAGAGAAAAAAAAGGACACCCTAAAACCCTGTCAATCGAAGAAATCTCTTACCCGTCTTAAGCAAGCATAGACGACGGCGATCTCGTGTTTCTTTTTCATTTTCTATCAGTTGGCGCAATAAAAGTCGGATCCAGTAACCTTTTCTTGCGCCGCTGTAGTCTCAGGCTCCCCTTTTTATGTCCCTTTGCCTGGAAATGGAGGCTCGGATTATCTGTGATACGTTGTAAGTAATCAATTTTTGGCGTTATTGGAGGGTTCACCTTTGTCGCTAGAGTTATTACTGGGATAAAGTTTAATCAGACACTATGGGACACGGCGTGAAACATTTCATATTATCTGTTAGCAGCTCAGTTTTATCTTGAACTAATTGTATTTCTTTTATTTGTGGACCTTTATTTCCTTTCTTTATTCCTTCACCAATTTGTATGTTGTTAGTGCACACGGTCTTGTGTACTAACACTAGAAGGAGTTAGCTTTGTTTTGCATGTTTCATCATGAAAAGTAATGCCGTAAAGATTCGGAACTTTGGTTCAAAGTTCTGCAATGTGGCTATTTTATTTTAACTGCCTGGTTACTTGTTCACGAGACATGAAAGATTTAAGCGCGGTAAACATGGTTTCACACATCTGTCCTAAGAGTTATGAGTATGACTAAAAGCCAGCGACAAAGGTAATGATTGTCCTATTCACATCTGTCAGCACGTATGACAAAAGGGGTTGGCCGTTACTATTTATCGATTTGCTACGCTGTTTTCCTGCACTGCATCCTTATGCCATTTCTGAGTTACAAGCCAGTTCGTCTTTCATATTTTGCCGTTTGGTTTTTTCTCCTTTTTTCCTGGGGAATTTTTCTTCGAGATTCTTCGTTTTTAGGAAACATGTCGTAGTTCTTAGCTAAGCTTTGATCTGCTATATGCTCTTCAAACGATTAAAAAAAATATATGAAGTTTTATCACCTGTGTAAACGCGACCCCTCTGAGCTTTACTGTACTTCCAGATTTGTCGTTTTAACATAGGATTTGCAAACTTATGCGCTCCAAAATTCAAGTTGATAAGTTATACTTAAAATCAGAATAATAATTGTAATATTGCAAGTAAAGTATTATAAAAGGGATTGCAAATTTAAGTACAATAAAAGTAGTATAAAGCTATAAATACATAACAAAATAGGTAAAAAATTAGTAGAAAAGTAAGAAATAAGTAAAAAAAAAATAAAAATAATAATATTAGATTACTAAGTTAAATTGCAATAAATTACTTTAAAAAACAAGAATAAAGAAACTACTTGCATCAGTAGAGTTTAATCGGCTTTCCTTCCTTTCTTCTCTTCGTTTTGGTTTCTTTCTCCTATAGAATAATTTTCGCATATCCCGTGGTTGAAAAGTAAAACTGACTCGGGGAAAACAAAAAACGATTTGAACTTGGTTCGCTTTTAAGTAGCGTGAAATGAGAAAAACCTTGTCAAGTGCCTATTTTGTCGTTCTGTTTTAACCTGTGGGATAGTAGGATGATCGAGAAGGTGAATTAGCGTGATTCGCAGGTTCGATGTGTTATCGTGAATCACTTGAAGGCGTAGAATGTAGGAAATCCCCGGTCGCATGGAAAGTAGGTTGGATAGCTTTTCAGGGCTTTCCTTTCCCCCCACTGATTCCCTTGCTTTCGTCTGTCCCTGACAATTACGAACACTACTCCGTTTCCTCCTTTGGAGAGAGGCAAAGTTTGCTGCTCTTCCCTTTCCAATCAGTTTGATACGAGGTTTTGGTATCAACCCCTGTTGAACTTAGCAAAACCTTAAGAGAGAGAGAGAGGGATGCTGCGAGCGATGAGTTGAGAGTCGCAGTTTCCGAATGAAGATGCCGAGGGGTCGTCGAGGGCGCTGAAGGGGAATCAAGCATGCCTAAAGAGCAAAGAGTGTGTTTCCATATATGTGGGGTGAGTCATCCACCCCCTAACCCTGCATGTGCATACCGAAATAGTAGTGGATTTGCAATTTGCGATTCGTCGCTTAATTTGAGGATTGTTTGCGCTCCCAGCATCCAAGCACAATTCAAAACAAGACAGGCGATCAAAGACGCGCACACCATTTCCCTTTAATTGCACATGAGAGAGTCGATCCAATCGAAATAGGTCTTTCTCGCTCCCAGGGAAAAAACTTAATTAGCTGCCTTGGAATCGTGCCTATCTTTCTATCGTGGGCCTGAAAGGAGGCGCGGACAGGCACACATGTGCCGTGAAAAAAGAAGAAGAAAAGGGAGAGGGAGAAAATGCGAGATGTAGGAAAAGGGGATTGAGGGGGTGAACTATTGTTGGCAAGCATTGGAAGAACGGTATATAGAAGCACCAAAGCTTTAAGGGGGTTTGCGAAGAGGGGAGGATACCAGTGACTCCCGCCCCCCTTTTGCTCTTGCTCCCTCCTTTGTAGTAGTAGTTGCAGGGGAGGTTCAACAATTTCACCCTGGGGGAAATATCTGCGGGGTCGAAAAGATGGATATGGCATTCCGAGTTTTGGTGTAAAGCTTCCAAGCTTTTCCCCCCCTCTCCCAGGTGGCTTGTGTGTGCCGTATGTTGGATTGTTCTGATTCAGTTAGGAAGTTAAGAATTGATAGCGTTTTTTAACATTTGTTAAGGGGTAAAGGGACAGGTGACGGAAGGGAGGTTTGAATTGGACTTGAGCATGAGCTACTTCCGACCCTTAATCCTGAATCGATATGAAACGATTGAAGTGTGGTTGTGTTTATCGGAGTTTAGATAGATCCTTGAGGCTTCGTTAATTGACGGGACGTGACGTGTATAAAACTAGTATAAAATAGTAAAAAAAAATAGTTAAAGGAAAAGTTTGCGAGCCGAAGTTTGCGAAATAGCCGATAAGTGTAGGAACTTTGAGGAGTGGAAGGGGTAGAAATGTCGGTAGCTTTAATGCTTCATTTTTCGTATTTCGGTGGGAAAACAGTTACCCGTCTGTTGTAATAATCTATGTTTTGATAATTTTTGCTGAATTTGTTTTACGAGTCACTGCGTGTGGCGGAATGAAGCGGATTTTTTCACAGCGAACTTAAACGTGGATTAGAACGTTTGTATCATTAGCCCAGTTTTGACTATATTGCTGTGTATTTTATTTACGTACGAGGACTATAAACAACTTTCGTAGACTGTAAAAAGAAATGGGATTCATTTTAACGGGAAATGTGTTATTTTGTACAATTTCCTAAATGTAATCTTCATTTCCAGTATTTTGTGTCTTTGTACGAATAGCAAGAATGCATGAAAACCAAATTCCGCAAATTCATTTACATTTTTTAAATGCATTCTGCATTTTAGTTTTATAAATATTGTCTTGCATAAAAGGTAAGAGATACTTTTTTTTCAGTCTAGATTGAAAATTACTATATATCTTAGGAATCGATACGGCTTCCCATCACAACTAAGAAATTTGATAGGAAATCTTTGTGGGAAACAAATGGGTGAGAACCGGAGAATTCGACACTAGTGTTCAGTTGCTATAATGATTAATGCAAGTTGGCATGTTGGTTTGTTCAGACAATTATTCTGCTGTTAACTATCACAAGTTGATTTGAAATAAAGACTATAAATTGCCGGACATTTTAATGCAATGTACTTTTTATCGATAATCCAGTAAAGTATCGACCTAAACGTTCGCTGAGACATTAATTCGCAAATATTTTGATACCAGTATAGTTTCTTTACCTAGTCGTCCCTGAGTTAAACTATCTATGTCCAATGTCCCTCACTTTTGGTTGAAAATTCAGCACACAAATAGAGAAAAGTTTGGAAACTTGATTTGCTTCAGTTTGTATCAATCTAAGATCAGTCTGTGTCTTAGATTGTATGTGTATAAACACACACATTCTAAGACAAATCGATACCAACGATGGATACGAATTAAAGACCAGATCAAGTTTGTCAAGTATGTACACATACAGCCTAAGACAAACAGTGGAGATCCAGGATGGTTTCGAGTTCTCATCCCTTACTAAAATCCCATCTGTTAGTCGTCAAGGCACGAAACGAACGGGCATTCTATAAAGAAAAAAGTTTAACCTTGGCCCCATCGGAAAAGTCTGTGGCGCGAAAGATTTTCTTGTCTGGAGTTGGCATTGGGAGTGAAGGATAGGTTCAATTAGAGTTTCATTCAAGTTAAACTCCTTTCGTGGGTTCTTTGGTGCTAACTTCGAGTGAGAGAAGGAGATAAAAGAGTGGTCGACGCTCTACGTGTATTTGTATTGTTTCGTACTATCGCGTTTACAGACGACCGTGTGGCGTATAGGGAACAGTCGATTATTTGAGCAGAGCTTTCGGCCTTGTTATTGCCATACATGGTCACCAAAAGCTGCTCCTACCACGCTTCAAAAAGACCTTGCCAGTTTCAGGAGCTCTCGGTCAGTCATGCATTCATTACTCAAAATGTGCTACGTGTCTACATTCACAAAACTCGCTAAACTTCCCTTCGCCTTAAAAGAGGTTTACACTGCAAAAAATTGCTGATTAGCTGTCATCTTTTTATGTCAATAAAGAAATGATCAAATATGGACCAAATTGTAATAGTACAATGTAAAAAAGGTTACTTTGAAGATAAATTCACTGTTGAAATTTTATAAGATTACAAATAAAATTGGGTTATGCCAACTAAATGAAATGGTAAAAATGGGACCAAATTATAATAATACAATATAAAATAAAGAATCTGAAAGGAAGTTCACAGTTGAAATCTTATTAGATTACAAATAACATTGGGTAAGGGGCGTTTACAATTAGAAAATGAGACTATTTATTTTAATGTAATTTTACTACAGATTTTTTTTTTGGTGCAGAATTGTTTTTAGAATCCGGTTTGGCGAAAGGAAAGTTGATAACAACCTGTTCGCTCTTTTGTTTTTCTCAGCGTTAGTCTCCCCTTCCTTGTAAAGTCGAGCAAAAGTATCAGATAAGAAGTGCTCTCACCCTCCGTTCTTTTAAACTGCCATTGTGGGCACTTCTCATAACAAGTCAAGATCTCGAAACTAGGAAATGAAAGAAGTTCGACTCGGTTAGTTCACTTAGCGTTTTATCAGTCATCACTCCATTGGCGGGAGAACCGGGAAGAATGTAATCAAATTACTGGAATTGAATTAGTGTACACGATAGAAACCTCAATTGAATTATATAATTGAAAGTCAATTTAGAGTTTCTAAAACGAAAGGAACCCCCGCAACATATACAGCCAACGCTTAAAATAAATTGGGGAGAATTTTGGGAAGATGTAGAGTTAATTAACACACGCAAACGAGTTGAAAGTTTACACATGTGGTCTGTTTTTTTGCGAAAGAAAGGAAAATTCGCGAAAGAAGGAAGAAAAAAGCTAAAGCGCAAACGACATGCACATGAAAGGGGAGTTTTAAACGCGGGGAACAAGAGCGAAAATGAAGACAAAATTTGCAAGAAATTTATATAAACGCAGTAAAGAAAACTGCACTCGAAAAACACTCGTTTTTATTTGGGCAGGAGTTAGATTGTTGAGACTGAATGAAGAAAGCTTAACGCATAGGATGAAAGCACGGGAGACAATGGACAAAAGGAAAGCAAATTCAACACATTCGACAAAACCGAAATTTGCAGGATATTTATGGAAGCAAGATACTGTTTAACGCTCCGAAACAAAACATAATCAAGCAGAAAATGCAGGAAACTTTGACGGAAACAAGGAGAGTTTAACGCGTCGGAATGAAACGCAAATACCAGAGATATTTAATAGTAAATTTGAAAAAGAATAGGAAGAAGTCATTGACGTTTATTTAGTTATCTTGTTTTTTCCTTTTTTTAATTCGCCGTTGGAAAACCGAAAGCTGTCGAGTCCCTTTTTTAAAAAAAGTAAATACCCCCAGAAAGGAGTGAGTGAGAGAGAGTTATGTAAATATCTGCGATGTTTTAAGGAAGGATGTGTTTTGTCAAGGAGTTTCAAGGGAGAAGTGTAAAAGGCTTGCCGAGTTCATAATTTTGAGTAAGAAGAAGGGGGAAGACTGGTTTTGAGGTTCCTTTTGGGCTATGAGGGCAAATGAATTATGTAAACAAAGTCCAATTCAAGTCGGATGCTAACAGGGGTTGCACACAAAGACGTTACAGACTGCGAACCCATCGAGATACCTTGTGGAACGAATTTTCTTTTTTTTTTTTTTTAGAACAAAAAGACAGGCCTTGTCGGTGTGGAATTGAGCACAAGATGGGTTAAAAAAAGACAGGAGTCACGAATAAGAGAAGTAAGTTGATTTTCTAGGAGGGTACGTTGCACAAGTATTTTTTTCTTTTTCGTTTTGGTGCGTCGAGTTAGAGAAAATGGTCGAAAAAAAAGCCCAGGTTCATTCTCTCTACTTGATGTGCAGTGCATTAAGCTTAATGACCTTCCACGCAGCTGAGGAGAGAAATGGTGGCAAAAGAAGGCGTTATTTTGGGAAGACACAGAGCTTGAAAGACGCTGTTGAGCTCTTGAGTTTCTTTTCAAGTTGTGCAAAGCCCAAAGACACCCAAACACCACGTCGTTAAAAAGGTTATTCGGGAGCTAGAAAAGTAAAGAAGTTACCAAGCAAAAAGCCTGAAATTAAACGGAAAAAAAGACGAAATTGGAACTTTTTTTTAAAGGTCTGGACTTAAAGGATTTCGGGCAGCCGCGTGACTGATATGCAAAGTCAGATTAGACGAGTGTGTTAGCTGTTGGTTGTTTGTGTCGCTGACGCTGGGTTTAAAGTGTCGTTAGAGACCGTGGTTTTGAGGGGTGGCGGTTTTGTGGCTCACGAACCCTCCAAAGGGGGGTGGGGGAGGTATGTAGTGCGTGGGGTGAAGACTGTTAAACAAAGTGAGGTGGATGTCCTTTTCGCGTTTGGCATGTTCTAAGCTGTAATTGCCGCCGACCCTGGAAGCCAGCAAGAACAGAAAACACATACTAGTGATGGATGAGTTGACATTTGAGAGCTTGACCTCATCCATGGGTCATTTATCTCACCCCGTTGAAATTGTGGACTTCGGAGGAGGTCTGAATCCTTGGCGGGAGAGACATTACTACACAGGCAAGGGTGGAGAGCGAGAGAAAAACAGAGGCGATAGAGAGAGCGAGCCATCGTTTATCAGACTTGGGAGGGGGGGGGGGGGGTAAACGAGCCAAGTTTGCAAGGAATTGGAAGATTTTGGCGGACACAAATACTACTCTTTGCAATGAGTGTCCGGCCTTTTGTGCCACTTGGGGTTTTTGTTGCAGAGTGTACGAGTTAGCAAAAGGATTTATTATTCCCCCGGGGATTTCTGGGGGTCAATATAAGCGTTTTTTGCGGGCTGTATTTTTTTAAGGTTAACGTTTACGATTTTGCATGTCGAGCGTCAATAAATGTTTGGAAAGTTTAGCTTGGTCGCTTTTCCAGGGTTTTGAGCCATCAAAATTCGCTTTTCCAGGTTTCGAGATTTTTTTATTATTATTTTTTTTTTTAACTTTTAGTGTAAGGGTTCCTTGGAAAATTCCAGTTGTATTGATGTGGTGTATTGATGTGTTTTCGAATGAACTGTATGGAGGATGTAGGTAGGATATTTCGGCTACCAGTTCGGAGAGTTTTCCTACGTCTTTCCGAACCGTTGAAGAGGGTTTTCAGTACACTGGCTAAAAAAATAAATCAGATGAAAAATGGTGAAAAAAAATACTGTGCTTGAATGCAGATGGTTTTCGGGGTTAAATAGTGTGAGCCAAAATTCGGCAAGTTCTTCTCGTGTTTTTAGAGCATAGTTTACAACGTTTCCTTGTTCAATTTCGCTTTTGTTCCGGATCCTAATTACAAGTTATATCCTATTGGATTCGGCGTGCCAGGAAGTATTTTTGGATGGTTTACCCGAGAAAGTTTACGTGACATTTAAGCCTCGAGAAACCTAGTTTCAGAGACGGTCATTTGTGAATTTACTTTGCAAAAAGCTTCTCCTGAATTTTTAAGCATTTTTTTCTTAAAATAAATAAGTAGACGTGAATAATAAATGGGTTTACGTGAATGTTCGGGGAGCAAAAGCTAAAGAGTTCCTTCGAGGTAATTTTCCAGGAAGCAGACTTGGACATGGAGTATGGAGCTGAGCACGTCGACAAGAAATTGCTTTTGGGAGGGGGTGAAGTTTGGGAATTTAAGGATGTCACAAGTTGGGGTTGGGAGAAAGTTTTAGTGCCACCGTAAACGGAAGATTAATTTAAATGTTTGTGTATCTTTTAAGGTTCCGCGCCGAACTTCGCAAATCATGGATTAAAAAGTTTTGCCGGTGGGGAAAAAGAAAAATAGCGAGCCGGGAGGAAATGGAGAAGCAGCGCTATACACACGGTAAGCAAGGCATGGAGGTGGAAGAAGAAGCCACGCCTCGCGTTACCTTAGCGCGTCAGCCAGTGCGGCGACGGTTGGGAAGAAGGTCCTCGTGGATTTGGCTCCTTTCCATCCTCACGTGGACCAACTTAGCGCTGGTCTCGGCCAACAAAGCCGGTCACTTGTACGCTTTTACCCGAACGCGCTACAATGCTTCCATTTACGAGAACAGTCCCGCCAAATCCTATGTACTGCCTGATGAAAGGATGGGGATTTTCACGGGCTCATTGGCAACCTCACCACCGGAGTTGCGCTACCGACTGCTCAGTGGTGACAAGGATAAGTTTTTCAAAGCCGAAGCACGGCAGGTGGGAGATTTTTGTTTTTTGTTTTTACGGACGCGAAGTGGACAGACCAATGTTCTGAACCGTGAGCGGACTAGTTGGTACAAGTTGAAAGTCGCCGCCTCGGTACGCGACGCAAACGGGGACGAACAAGACCTCAGCGGGGTCGAAGCCGATGTGTTGGTCACTGTGCTAGATATGAACGACCTGAACCCGCTCTTTGAACAGTCAGACTACAGCGCTGTTGTGCCAGAGGATACACCGCTGCATCAGAGTCTCCTCAAGGTCAAAGCAGAGGACGCCGATCTGGGCGTCAACGGCGAAATCTACTTTAGTTTGTCGGAACCGAGCGAGCAGTTTGCGGTCCATTCCTTAACGGGAGTGATATCTCTGACGCGACCCTTGGATTACGCGAATAAAGCGATCCACGAGTTTCGCGTTTGGGCGACCGACCGGGGACCCAAGTTCGGATCGGTGCTCCGAGCCTCCTCAGCCAAAGTGCGCTTCTCGGTCCAGCCGGTCAACTTACACGATCCGGAGATCCTGGTGCACCCATTGCCGGAAATTGTGGAAAATTCCCACGCCGACGTGTACGCGATCGTCCAGGTCTTGGACGAAGACAAAGGTCCCAACGGGGAAGTTGCTTTCTTAGACATCACACAAGGTGACCCGGATGGTTTGTTTCGGGTTGTTCGTAGTTCGGACAACCCGCATGAGTTTACCATCCAAGTGCTCAAGTACCTCGACCGAGAACGGGCCCCGCAAGGTTACAACCTGACCTTGCAGGCCGTCGATGCTGGCACTCCCCCGCGTTCATCTACACAAATGATTACCGTTTCTCTAGCGGACATGAACGATCATGCTCCCGTCTTCGAGAAGGAACAGTACACCGTCAAAATTCCTGAAATGGCTCCCATTAACACGCCACTCTTGCGGCTCAAAGTTACCGACGCCGACCAAGGTAGGAACGCGCAAGTGTCTTTGAGTATCGTCGGAGGGAATGAAGGAGGGGTGTTCCGGGTTAACCCACGCACAGGCGTGCTTTACACGGCCCAGAAGCTTGACGCAGAGACGCGGGCCGAGTACGTACTCACCATCAGCGCCTGGGACCAAGGGAGCGCGGGGATGCGGAAACAGTCGTCAGCCAAAGTTACCATCCACGTTTTGGACTGCAATGACAATGACCCCATTTTCCCAGCCAGCCAAATGCAAATTAGCGTCGACGAAAATGAACCACCAGGTCTGGTGGTGACCCAAGTCATGGCTCGCGACGCGGACAAGGGCGAGAACGCCTACATTTCCTACAGTCTCGCGAACCTCAGTCCCGTACCTTTCGAAATTGACCCCTTCACCGGAGTCGTGCGTACGACCCAACTTTTGGACTATGAAACGGGTCCCAGACAGTATGTGCTCCAAATCCGAGCCTCGGACTGGGGTACGCCGTATCGGCGCCAAACGGAGGTCTGGCTCACTGTCAACGTCAAAGACATCAACGATAACCGGCCACTTTTTGAACGCGTCAACTGCCACGGACGCGTGTCCAGACATACGCCGATTCACGCCGAGCTCGTTACCTTGTCCGCTATAGATTTTGACGCCGGAAGCACAATCGAATTCCGGATTGCTTCAGGTAACGAAGACGCGTGTTTCGGTTTGGATCGGCAAACCGGCGTGCTGAGTCTGTCTTGTGATCTGTCCGATCTCGGTATTTCCGAACGCGTAGTCAATGTGACCGCCACGGACGGCCAACACTTTGCCGATACCATGCCGGTAGTCTTGTCTTTGGTCGGAGCACCCGGTATGGGCAGCAACCGGCTAAGAACCACCGATAGTCTTGGATCAGGTCCTGAAATCAAATTCGAATGCAAAAGTACGGGCATTAACAAGAAATATAACGAAATGATAGCCCTGGCCGCACGGAATAACTACAATCAAAACATGGCTGCGAGCAGTAGCTCCACCCCTTTTCCGCCCTTACCCTCCCGTTACGGTACGAACATCCATACACCCGAATGGGTTGTTGACTTCCCGGCTCAAGTCCGCGTGAACGAATCAGTCGCTAGCGGAACCGCCTTGGTTCGCCTACGCGCCCGCGATCGCGACCATGGCTACAACGGTTTGCTCGTGTACGTCATTTCTGGTGGTGACCAAGAGGACTCGGTCTTCCAGGTCGACATGGAGTCGGGCTTACTTCGCGTCCTCGGGTCGCTCGACCGCGAGCGCACGGCGAGCTACACTCTCAACGTAACCGTGTTCGACCTGGGTCAGCCGCAGCGCGCCGCGTCCAAGCTTCTCACCGTGTACGTCACGGACGTGAACGACAACGTCCCGACCTTTGAGAAGACGATCTCGAGCGTCTCCGTGGCCGAAACGGCACCGATCGGTTTCTCCATCGCGCGCTTCAACGCCACGGACGCAGACGAAGGTGACAACGCCCGAGTCACCTATCAACTTGTCACGGAAACCCCCGACTTTGACCTTGACCCAGCCACGGGCGTCCTAACCGTCGCCGCGCGGTTGGATCGCGAGCGACGCGGTTACTACGAATTAGTCATTTTAGCCCGTGATGGCCCCTCTCCGACTTCCGTAACCCCGAATTCGGCAGCCATATCCCGAGTTATTTTGTCCTCTAGGGCTCTGGTGCGCATCAAGATCCTCGACGTGAACGACGTACCGCCCAGGTTCGCCAAAAGCCTCCAAACGGTGAAGATCCCTGAGGACGTACCGGAAGGCACGGTCGTGGCGGTGGTGAGTGCCACAGACCCTGATTTGGGCCCCGGAGGCGATATCCGATACTCGCTTGCAGGCGTTTACGCGTCCGAGTCGGTGGATCGTTTCGCGATCGACAAGCTCACCGGGACAGTGCGAGTAAGTCGCGCCTTGGACTTTGAAGAACGACAAGTGTACAATCTGACGGTACGAGCGAGAGACCGGGGCAACCCGGCCTTGAGTAGCGAGGCCTATTTGGTAGTGGAAGTGCTCGACGTCAACGAGAACCTCTATGCCCCGCGTTTCCCTGATTTGGTCACGATTGCGAGCGTTGCTGAAAACGCACCCATTGGTACGTCCGTTACCAAGATTGTCGCCACGGATTCCGATGGACCTGGCGATGACTCCCGGATCACCTACTTCATACGCGGTGGAGATGGCTTGGGACTCTTTGCCATCGACCACGAAGGTAAGAACTTTGTCTTTTTTTTGGCTCTATTGGGCCAAGGCTATCGCATACCGTAGCTTATTGATGTGAAACAGTCATAGATGGCGCTGACGATTTTCGAAAAACCTTTCGTACTTAAGTTGCATGTTACTAATTTATTATTTTGGGGAAAAGGTGGATTGGTTGTGCACTAGATGTTGGTGTGCTCAAGGTTACTGTGAAAGAATTTTTTTCGTGAAGTTTGCTGGTTTTGACGAAAAGTTGTTCCGAAATTCCCCGTGCTAATCACCCGTACCAAGCTAAGGTATACGGGAGCCCTTATTTTTTATTTATTTTTTTAAGAAGCATCAACGTTCCTTCAAAAGGCGAGAAAAGTCTATGTCTATATTTTCACGCAATAGAAAAGCTTGGGGTAGATTTAAAAGAAAGTGGGAAAAGGTACTAGTTGAAGGAAGATTTAAAAAAAAAAAGTTTAAGGGGCGTGGGTGTGGTCATTCGGGACTGCGACCAAAATCGACGAGAAAGAGTTATTTCTGGGAGGACATAGAAACGTGTTAGTGTGCTAGTGGGCTAAATTCCGTGTTTTCGCAACTCAACACGCAATTCAACTCTTTACCTGTCTTAGAAATTAACAAAATTAAGGATTTTCATGGGAAAAACGAAAATCGATTGGAATGGTGTTGAAAAGAAAAGGATTGTAAATTTTTAAGTACAGTCGTTTATTTACCTTCAATTTTTACCTCATTTACATAATTTTGGCGTGTAAATGTCACATGGGTTTCATTTTCGCCATTGCAAGAGAAACAACGGGGGTTAGCCCGGTTTACAACGTCTCTGGTGTTCCATAACACGGTTCTAAAAATGAATAACGGAATGGAGTATCGCTGTAAGGAGCAAAAAGCTGCATGAGCCTCAACCTCAATTATTTGCATACATTAGTTTTAAGGAGTTTTAACCATCGCTATACACGTGTCAAGATTTGGGCTCCTTTTCCACCCTTTTGCAGGTTTTCCATTGAAGATTGATTGATTTTCCAAGAGATTTTGACACAAACTAGCCAAGTTTTCTGCCCTATTTCTTCCATTCTGTCAAATGTTTGGCACGGATTTCTTAATACGTCAGATATCTCGTAAAATATGCGTTTCCTTCACTTTAAAGATGTGCTTATGGCAGTTTGGTGAAAAAGGTACACTTTTCTGCATGCTGGCGACAAGAAAAGCTCCACATTTGATCCAGGTCAAACGCTGGATCTGATAGACTTTAACCTATCTGGAGGTGAAATCGGAGGGTCAAACCCATCAGCCAACTTTTCTCAAGCCTGAATTGTGTTACTTTTTTTGTCTGTTGACCCGATTAGTTCGACATGTTGATGTGGCTATCAATCAGAACCATCTTTGTATATTTTTCGTTGCTTTCTGAAGCGCCAAGTAGCTATTAGACTCCTCCGCTAGTCACGCGTGATGACGTCACGGATGGCCAAGCCAGGCGAGGATCTGTGTTTAGTGTCTCTCTCTCTCTCTCTTTATCTCAGGGCGAAAGTTGAAAGGAAAAAAAAGAGAACAATTTTCCCCTGCCCCGCCACCAAAACAAGGTGGTAATTTTTCATATTCGCGACGTTTAAGGGCGATTCCCTGAACACAAAAGGGAGAACAAATTGTCCGTCTCGTCGAGACCAGATAGCCAACTGACTGAAATATGATGGATCCCATAAGGAACTATAATAGTCCGTGGCCCGTTGTGCCGTTTGTGTTTCCATTCTTTACTTTCTTGCTTTCTATCTCGTCTTGTCTTTTTGCTCACTTGCTCTCCCCTTGCTCTCTTGTTGGGGATGCTGCAAATGGTCAAAAGTTTTGTCTTGGCACATAACATATCACAGCCTGGGCCATCCTACTTTATGGTGACATCCTACCAACTTGGCACCACATGCAGGCCCCGGGGCTCTTTTATGTTCTCTTACATATTGCGCTGATAAGTCTCTGAAAGTTGTAAAGTCTTGCTGGGTGCAAGCTTTTTCTCAAATGAGCTGATAAGCTGTGTATTTTAAGTGCTGAGCATGAAAAAAGGTCTTACCTTCGGTTTTGGTCTCCCTCTTCTTGTGCGTGAAAAAAGTGCGTGATGCTTTCCTTTTTTTGTAAAATGCTGTTTTGAAAAGTAGCTGCACATCGAAACAGCTGCAATGGTCATTTGTCTCATTCTGGGGACTTTCGCGCTACGCTGAGGTTGACTAATTGCGCCAAAAGCGTAAGAAGGGGCTCTCTCCATATGTGCAAGTTATTAGTCAATACCTCGTTAGTATGGAAGTGTAAAATGGCCTGGGAGGTAACCAAGTAGATGCTGACTTGTGACTTTGACATGTGCCCAAAGGCCTGATGTTGTTATTTTAATGCACACGCGGGGAATAAGTTGCGGATGCGCTAATTTGGCTAGGGTGAAAAGGGGTAAATGTTGTGTTAACCTCATCCTGTCCCCCCGTCCGTGTGGAGTTTGCACTTTGTAGACTGCTTTATTTATAGTTTTTGCCAAGTCGGTGTTTTGTTATTGAAGCAAGCAGAGCAAGACAGGAGAAGAGGGCGTTTTGGCGGTATGTTAATGGGGCCTGGCACTTCTAATTAACCCCTGGGGGTGACCCCAAGTGTTACTTGTATCTGAGTGGGTTTTCGCTTTTCGGTGGTAAAGACGAAGGTGACAAAACCAACAAACAAAAACTGTCAAGTGAAGTTTTCGAGGGGGTTGTCAAGAGCTTTAGAGGAGGTTATATAGTGCCAGACGAGATAAATGATATTAAGGATTGTTTATGCTGCAAGCGTTTCATGGTTTCGGAGACACTCAACTTAAAAAAAAAAAAAAAAAATGAGACCCAATTTAGCGAATTGTGGAAGGAGGAGAGCGAGCATACGCTGGACAGGTTTGAGAAATATGGTTTGGCAGAAAAAAACGAATGGGGGGGAATCGTTGAGCTGGATAACATTGGTTGTTGTTTATAGTTGCTGTAAATGCGGGGAAAGGGAGAAATATGTGTCTTTATTTGTGGATCCTAAACAAGCGGATTTGGTGAGCACACTTGAAGATTTGCTAAGATTATGGATGAAAATATTAGGAGACAAGTCGAGGGGCTTGATTGGAGGTTTGTTTTACCCTCGCTCGGAACGATTTCCTTTGCTGAAGGACTACACCGTTCAAAGTAAAAGCGGGGGAACACAAGTAAAACTGAACCCAAACTAGCGCTACGAACCCGGTTAGAAGCAGCGTGGGTTGCGAGCACCGCAGCGTTCGTGTACGCGTTATGACGTCATACCACCATTGGGAAGGCATGTTCGATGTGACTCAACGCGACGAGCCCCGGCTTGACTTGAAGGGAACCATCGGTAGCTTTTGCTTTTATTTTGGGACGAAGGAGCAGAGGGTTTCAACTCGTCGTTAACTTAATTCTCAAAGTAATTTCTATTGAAATGACATGTGGGGGTACCGGAATAGAAGACCCTCAACAGAAGCTCAAGTGCGCTTGTTAGGGTAACGTACAAACTTGCGGAAACATTTTTATAACCTGGACGTGACATTCTTGTCAACGCTGTGAAGAGCATAAAATGGGGACCAACTGTTTTTCCTTTCTGGAAAATTAGAAGAAGCTTTTTTTTAAGTACTTCAACCTGCTCTCGGTAACTTTTGGCTGACTAGGGTTTGAGACTCATTCGTTTAACCTAACAAGCCATTGTTAAATAATTCTGCAGGGTTAAAAACCTTTAATTAAGGTAAACAAAAATGCAAACTAATATCTTTCCGTTGGTAGATTAGGTTGTTGAAAGGATATTTTTTACTATTTTTCATGAAATTATTGGTGGAGCGAAA
This sequence comes from Lepidurus packardi, assembly GCA_023053545.1. Lineage (NCBI taxonomy): Eukaryota > Metazoa > Arthropoda > Branchiopoda > Notostraca > Triopsidae > Lepidurus > Lepidurus packardi. The sequence continues at coordinate 3,991,139 of JAKZAN010000004.1, forward strand.
GAAAACGGGGGAAATCCTATTAAAATAGAAGTTCGTGAGCCATTTCCCAGTAGTGACGCTCTTCTTGTGATCCGAAATGAGTTTTGTCCTAGTTTATGGCAAGTATTTGTTAGTGTGATATTTGGAAAATGGTATTTTGTAATTAGCAAGGAGGGATTCACTCGCCTGTTTTTCGCAGGTAAGGATTAAACAGGGTCAATTAGAGGTATTATTTTGCAATTATACATAGAAGCTGAGAATCGTGTTGGCGCTGGTTTGTTATGAACCCGTCTGGATGTGTAACTTGCTTGTGTGTATAATGAAGCTTGGGCGGGAACGACTTGCAACACATTGCCGGCCTGCAGGCAACAGACACGTGTTTGGTTAAGGGAGGAAACTATATTCGTGTTGGCAACGAAACAAAACATTTCTTGTCCAAAAGCCTTTATCTATACCGCCGCAAAACTTGAAAAAAAAGAAAAGTGATGGCTGTGTGAGCCTCAAGAAGTTATTTACTTACTAAAATGTGTCTTTGGTTAAGTTTTCTAAGTTATCTTTGCATGAAAAGCCGGTTAATTTCGGTTTGGAAAGGGCGGAGGTTAGACTCGATTAATCTGGAAATAGGCGTGTGTGTTGGGAGAGAGTAACCTACTTGTATATCTTATGCCATGTCGTCGAGCGTGCGTGTCATTGGACACTCATATAAACAGAGATGAAACGTTAGCGCTGTCCTTTGCTCGAAGAGAGGCATAATACGGAACCCACGTTTTTCCTCGGGGAACTCAATATAAGCAAGAGAGAAAAAGAGAGACATGGTCTTGTGTAATTTCTGCTTAGAAAACGCGGATAATTTTCTTTCCGGGGTCTGACCATTGTGTACTCACGAGGGTAGTCGCTCCGTTTACTGTCGTACAAAACGGTACTGCACGCAATGGTACCAAAAACCGTACCAAGTTCGTATAATACGCGCCTACTGTATATCTTTTGCCCTTATCTTATGACCCTTGTTCCCCGGAGCTTTACATAATGGGTAGAGTAGCTGGCTTGAGGGAATTTGGCTGGATGAGATTTTCCAAGGAAACGTTACAGTACAGTACGATTAGAGCGTGGTATGAGTGGAGTACGGTACAGTACAGTTGGGGCCCGTGCCCCCAAAAGATACCACATTGAAAAAGAACGAACCCGGTCAGAAGCAGCATTTGTTCGGTTACTCTTTACTATTCATTATTGCGGCGTTTGTCCCGCAGGCAGGTAGAAAGTAAAGCTGTCTCCCCAAAGCGTACACAGCGTTTCTTGTGGACGAAATACTATCCGAAAGAGCTTTTACGAAGAAACGTTGTTATATTTTCAGAATCTGTTCATTTCTTTGTTTCTATGTATTGATTCTCAGTACCTTCGCGTCTTGCGATAAAGATTAAGACATGAGGATGAATGTTATTAACGTGTTAGGCATTGCTATAATAATATATTAATAAATAATAAGAATGCCATCGTCACGTTATAGAAGAATTGTGTTTATGATTTTAATATGAACGGTGTTTGGTGTTTCTTGAAATCGTGTAAGAGAATAAAGAAAATCTAGAAGCAAAATTCGAAATAGTTTAAGTTCCTGAACATTTGCATGCTTTGGTATAGAAAAGAGTGCGTTCTTGAAATTTTTCGAAAATTTGTCAAAATTTCAATCTGCATTCTGCCGGTTTCCGACCCGATACGCCGTAGTCACTTGGTATTCGTGCTGTAATGAGATATTAGGATGGGCTTATCCCATACGTTGTATGGGGTCAAAGAAAACCTGTAGTGCCCAGCCACCCTCTGACGCCATTCAAATATGTAACGCTGGACGAGTAACCAGATTACGCCAGATCTTACCATACATTTTTTTGATTTTTTAAAGAAATGTACTTTCTTACTGATCAACTTCTGAATTAATTTGTCTAATACTTCAGTTTATTATGATTACGATTATTATTTTAAGGCAAGAATATAACTTTGTAGACCAAATGCGTCGTTTTCGTGAAGGTAAAGTTCCTTGTTATGTTGCTTTCAGTCTGTAGGAGTCCAAGATATCGTGAAAATAGTAGATGGGAGGGTGATTGAACTGCGGTATGAACGATAATAGAGTCTGATTATGTCCCCGTGTGCAGATGCATTAGGAGCACATTCATCAAATAAACAGCCCAAGTCATACTGGACTGGTAGGGCAAGGTGGCTTAGGCGGGAGTCGTTGTGTATAGGATTCGTATGAATGATGGATGATAAGGTTTTGGGTGCGGACCTTATCAACAGCTGAGGTATATACGCTACACACTATGGACCACAGTTGGTTGGTTGGGAAGGAATGTCGCCTATACGCCTATCTTTTACGCTCATTTTAAAGGGTATGAATTCCTTAGATACAATCTTACTTCCTTTAAATTGTTCACTAAATAGTTTCAAAATAAGTTCTGGAGTCGATTTCTTCTTGGAAGTAAAATTTTTTTTAGATGTATGTCTCCCAAGTCGACGGCGCCTCAGAATGCGGGATTTTGAAGGTGATAATGCCTAGCAGTGCTTTCGTGCTGCAGAGTTATGTAGAGCTATCATTTGTGTTTTTTACGTCCCTTTTGATTTTCCCGTTTTTTTTTGTTTGTTTTTTTTACTGCACTCGCTGGGCCTTTTGCCCAAATGTCAGCTAATATGAGAACTTGCATGAGATATTTTTGGGCCCGAGAAAGATGATCCTTGACTGTAAGACCCTCTTGTCAGTTTTTTGTTCCTTTTCTTTCGTTTTTTAAACGTTTGGGCATATTGCTGACAACGACAAGTGACGGGGAATTAAAATACACTTTTTCAAAACGGACTTAATCATCGATCAAAAAGGTGTCGTTAGGGCTCTTTTTATCAGCACTTTACTTCCCCATTCAAAGCTTCGCTCTTATCGCACTGGGTAGAATTAAGCTTTGGACAACATAGAGAGCATTTTTTTTATTTTTAAAAAACGTAAAAAGTACATATTGAAATTGAAATTTTGGCTTCTACGGTTCTGAATTATACTTGTATAATATATCCCTATTTTATTGGAGAGGGTGGAGAGAAGGATTGTATTGTAGGGTTGGCATGTTATTAACATGCAAACATGTAGGAGCAGCGCAGCCATGCGAGACGTCTTTCTTGATGACTATATACCCCCCTTGCCTTTTTCGGGGTGGATGGGTGTACATATCTTTGATATCTTTCTACTTCGTTTTGAGGTCCGGCCTATTGCATTCCGTTCGCTTCGACTGGAGAATGCCGGTGATGATATAGTGGTGATGGACCCCGAAGGGATCTTATTTCCAAATCTGAGCCAGCTTGAATAGCAGGTTTAATTTTCCATCTGCAGGATTTTTTTTTTTTTTTACCTCTTGGTAAATGGCGGTTCGGTTCGGACGATCGATGCTTCGTGGACGCCTGAACTCCTGTCCTTCAAAAACAGACTAAAAAAAATAAATTCTCAAAAAGAAATGGTCGCAAGACGAATGAGCTGTGACACTCTTCTGAGTGGTGGATCCATTTTTTGGAGGAGAAGAAATTGGAGGAACTAGCTATGTTTCCGTGTCCGAGTCGACTCTCGGAAGGCATCTTGAAAAGTGTCTTCAAGATTTGTTGAAGGTTTTATCATTTTGCATCTGTCGAGAGGATTTTTCGCGTGTACATGCAGCCGCCTTTTTTTTAAAAAAAAGATTTTTCCCTAGATATGAGGCGAGTGAAATTGTGTTGAGTTGACGTTGACATATACGGGAGACAGAAGAAGCACGTGGTAGTCATATAGAGCACGGATTTCCGCTCTGCTCAATGCAGGATCGTTGAGCTTGTCCTGGCTCCAGATGATGGTCGTTTCTATGTAGTGCATGTACTATTGTTATGTCTTATGTGCACATACTCTTGCTTTATTCACTCCTCCCCCTCTTCTTCTTGTAACTTCTAATAGCCGCCACGTCAGAGGAGAATGCATTATATGGAGAACTAAAGGGACTCAACGGAGACAGCGACAGTTCGGGGAGGTTTTCGCTTGTCGCGGAAGTTGTAATATATAGATTTTTTATTCTTTTTTTTTCTAGAAGAATAGGGAAACAACTGCTGTTAAGAGGATATCATATATCTGTTTATGTAATGTTGGGAGCCATTTGGGCCTTGTTCTTGCTCATGAGCGCTGACTTGGTTACAACGTGGGGACTATTTTTCCGAGTTTTTATCTCGTAGGAGGGCCGCATCTGCTTCCCCACCCCCTACCACCCTTTTTGGTTTTGTGTTTAGTTCCCTAGTATCAATTATCTGCGAATAATCGGCTTAAAGCAGTTGTCTGAATATAAAAGACGCGATTGTTACCGAGCGTCGCCTGTTCATTAGCAATTGGAACGTTGGGCTGCGGAATAAACAAAGAAAATCTGGGAGGATTGCAAAAGATAGCACTGTCAGTGTGTGGGTTTCCTAGTTGATTTTTTTTATAAAGTATAAGGAAGTCTACATCTGGAGATATGCTAAGGCGATTACAGTACTTCTGTAATAAAGACGTCACATGACAAAGTTTAGCTGGACTTTGCGATCAATTTTCACGTTTTTTTTTTTACGTTCCGCTTTATTTACAGTCGAACTCGCTTAAGTGCACATCGTTCCGGCATGCAAGTCGTGTGCACTTATCCGGGTTTTGCAATTGGGAGAATTTATTAAACATGTACACCTGAAAATGCCAGACTTGGATTAAAAATCACCTTACTGGCTCTAAAGTCTTGTATTGACTGTACAAGGAGTATAGAGGAAAGTTCAAAGGCTCAAGAAGTATATATATTTCTGTATTTATTATTCTGAAGGAAGCTGAAAACGCTGTATCTAAGATAACGAATGAATTTTCGCAGTTGCAATGTTTCATGAGTCTAATTCAGTCCCTTGGAGGAATTTGGTGGGGGGTTATGAATGGGGTGTCTTATGTGTGTGTGTTATGTCTATGCAGCGTGAGGCTGTCTGGAGGCAAATGGCATATATACCAGGGTAGTGCCCGTTGCACAGGAGGATTGAAAACCATTTCTCCAAGGTGAGATTTGTCGGATGCTGCGAAAGAATGAAAGAATACGCGGTGGCGGTGGAAACGGGAGCGTGAAATAGGACTCAGTTGAAATATTTCTGAAACCCACCAAGCAAACAACAAACCCCCACCCCTTAAGAAAAGCAAGGAGAGAAAAAAAATTACAGTTTGGCTTGAAATAGTACCGCTATACTGTGAAGCAACAATAAAGTGCAGGCTTTTATTCTGTATAAGAACATTTGGTGCATAGTATTGATCTGCTATATGTTGCCGATGATACTTTTACTCTCCCCCCCCCCCCCCCTCCGAATGGTATTTGATGATGGAAGAGAATTGTAAGGGAAAATAAAGAAAAAAGGAAGGAGATAAGGGAAAGAAAGCAATAGCTCGGAGCAGATTTCATAGTTTATGCATAAGGATTGCTTACAGCCTCCTCGTGGAACATCGACACGCGCGACACAATTTATGACTCGCACTCTCTCCGGAATTGGGGCGGGTAGAGGGGGTGTGCGATGGTCCGCCAAATCGTATTGGCATATAGTTCCATTATTGATTAGAAAATTGAGAGAACGATGTTCGAACAAATCTTCGAGGCTACCGAATCTTCTTTCTGTAATGCTTGAGAAAATAGCTGCAATACCATTAGTTTTCATTCTTGCATTGAATTGTCTATGTATTTTTATCCAAATCGCATTTTCAATTAGTTTTTCATTTTTTTTTTTTTTTTTTGGTATTTAAGCCGGGAAGTTAGAATTAAAGACTTAAGGTTGAAATGGACCCTTTTAAATTATTTCGTGCGTTTTTTGTATATTTTGAATTTAATTGAACTTGGCAGGGAGTTTCCCTTACTTTTTTGGGGGAGTGGCTTTTTTCGTAGGGTTTATTATTTAATTACTCTGCCTTTTTTCTTGCTGACATTTCAGAATTTTGCGCCATGTGGGTGGGCTGTTTGGTGATGGTCGCTACTGGTCATGTTTCGTGTGGTCGTGTGCCATCTAGGGCAATGATGGGTTTCATTCTGGGAAGTAAAACGAAACTAAAAAAGAGTCACAATATCCTCCGTCAGAAAAAAAGAGAGCACAATTCTTGCAGTTTCTTCTGTCATTAAAGGATGTAATCGCTTGGAAGCGTCCTCAGTAAGGCAACTGCCTCAACTCACAACTTGAGGCTGATTTGGTCATGAAAAACATGTCCTAAACTCTTTACAGCCAAATCACTCGGAAAGGTTCAAGTACTTAATTTTTAAATATTACTCAGAGCCAGCCATACTATTGTACAGAACTTGCTGTTGTACTATACAGTGTTAAAAAAACACTTTCGTGTTCAGCCATTTATGTACCTAATTAGCAAATAACAATAGCTTCGTTATAAGGTCTTCATTGTAACGTTGTCTAGCTTAAGACAAATTCAAAATAATTACTAGATTTCATAGTAATTGGACGATAGTAATGTTGAAATATGTTAAATTAATGTTCAAAATTATGTTGAATAATTCTCGCAGAATAACTTCGATTAAAAACAGATGTCGGAGCATCTGTGAATGAAATTAACATAAATTAAAATGTCACGTGCAAAGCTTTCGAAATTTATAGAGTTTTCTTACACATTTTTAATAAGAAAATCAAGGGAAACTCCGAATTGAGTTATTCGCATGTATGAAAGGATCTTTGCGAATGAATGAGGAAAAAACTTCATTTTTTATTCTGAACATGTGAGAAAATTAGCTGTTATGTGTTGTTCTGTTCGTTTTTCTTGCGTCGTCCAATGTGTAATGTGTGTCCCGGGCAGTTTCTTTCTTTTACTTTTTGTTTCTTTTTTTTCACCTTTTTCGTAATGGTATTGAAGACAGCGCACCTTCAACGCCGGGGTCCGTTTTGTTTGGTGTGTGGGGGCCGTTTTCGCTTTGTTATATAGCTCTGGTGGCTTTCCACTAGAGTTCGGAAAAACTCATCAGTATGCACTATGAGTAAGGCATACGATAACCTACCTACAGCATTTTCGTGTGCTGTGTGCGTTCCAGCTAGAAGACTTTTTTGCACAGATGTAGGTAAGACACCTCTAGACGAATACCTATTGTGGATGCATTATGCAGAGGGTTGAGAAGTTAACAAGTTGCTTCAAAGAATATCTTTTTGACCAGGAAATATTTTTAAGAAAAATTAGGCCAACATTCTTTTGAAGCTTTTTCTTCGGTTTTCTCGGTTTCGTCTGCTTTGAAGGGGGAAATATCCTATTGAGTGGTGTGAGCAGATGGAAAAAAAAAGCTAAAAACCACACCCACGTCACACTGCTATAAACAGACAAAGAAATTATTAGTCTCGGGCTTTTTAATAATGAAAAGGTCCGCCGTAGTATTTAAGCCCCTCTCTCACCACACAAAGCCGAATTTAAGACAAAGAATTGTTTATCATCTTTCGTCGAAGTAGATGTGTTGGCTATACACATACAGACACTCACGTACCCAAGTTTTGCAAATAATTGAACGTCAACTTTTTTGTTTTTACCCAAAAATCACTTCTATGCGCATATATTGAAATGTTTTATAAATTAAGGTATTTTAAAAATTCAACGAATACTTGGCATTTTTTATAATAGGTATTCGATTTAAAGGTTGTATAGTTTGTATGTCTTTTTCTTTTCCACTCATGCGTTTAGTACTAATGAAGTTATTAAAGAAAAAGTAAACAAAAGAACGAAGATCACGTGACTTGCTAGCGTCACTAACATGTCAATGTCCATGGGACCAGGAGCTTCATTACTATTTCAAATACGAAATATGGAAGTAAAAGATTAATGGTGGTAACTAGTGCCTTAAGCCACGCCATGATACGTCTGTGACGTCATGAGAAAACATTTGCATGTTCCAAACTATCCGAGCAAGAATTCAAGTACTTTAAAGAACGTAAACTGCAAGAATCCTACGAAATCCTAACATGTGATTTGGATGGCTATTGTTCTTTAATGCTGTGTGAGGTTTCAAGTTTCAGAACTTAAAAGAGACGGACTTTTTCAGTGCTTGGGCACAAGTCATTATGGTCCCGTCTCTCCTCCTGTAAGTCAATTGTGAGAGTAAAAATGGAAATTTTTGCAAAATGGTAACTTTTTTCTAGGATGCAATTTTCTTTTGGAAGTATCCATTTCTTGCGGAGGCATGTCACGTTGAATTTCACCTTGTTTGAATTTAAAGGGTTTCTATTGGTTTTCCCTCCTTAAAAAAAAGTTGTGGTAATCTAGATTTTGCATGGATTTGGAATGCTCAAGTCCTCGGTCCCGGTTTTCTATTTTCGGACATATTACATACAAAATTGTTTGCGGCTTAACTTGTTGTCTTGTGAGCGACGAGAGAGAGAGAGAGGGGGGTTATGTTTGTAGGTGGGGAGTTGAAAGGTTTATATATTTTTTTTCTTCTTTTTGGGAAGTTGTCTGGAAAGCCCAACAGGGAAGTCAGTTATGCAAATGTTGTTGGGGTGAGAAGAGAGAAAAAACTCGGCAGGTCTATTTTCTTCTGGACGTTCTTCTGGACTTGGGTTACGCGAAGAAGGAATCCACCCGACCAAACTTGATGAAAACGTAATACGTGCTTAGCATTTGCTAGCTTGTGCACTTCCCCAAGAGTGAAGAGAAAAACATTCAGAAGCTTTAAGGGTTTTCGGCCCGGAGATGAGGATAAGGATGCTGCACAGTATTTTTATTTATTTATTTTTTTGCTTCGAATATGCTGTGGAGTTGGAACTTTGCATGTTTTCACATTTTTGCCATGAGGCAAGTCAAAAATTGCTTCATTCCGCGGAATTATTTTCACCTTTAGTTCCCCCCATCGAGGGAGTTGATTCCGTTCTTTTTCTTTTATTGAGTCACGAGTTATGTTGATTAAATTCGCAAAATGTTAAGGAATTTGTCCCATACCATTTGCCGGTTTGACTGCTAGCTCGCTGAGCTTTTCCTCGTGGAAGTTTTAAAAAGTTGTACGTTATTAAGTGGAAAGGTTTCTTGCGTTCGCGTGAACTCGCTTCACTAAACTGACGGATTTTCCTGTCATTATCTTATGGGAGTTGGGTATCTCATTACTCTTCCAAGGCGGCTCCGACTGCAAAAGACGTACTATACTGTACTATACACCTGCTCGACTTGGGTTGTGAGTCCTTAAGGAACTTTAACACACCAACTTACCAAGTCGAGAATAACATTTTCAAGCTTCCAAATTTCGATTTTCTTACTTTTTCTTTCCTTCTTTCTTTACATGTTGTATTGTACAGTATTGTAATGCAGTACACAGTACAAATATTGAGATATGTTTGGTTTCCCAGCAGCATTTCTTAGGGTCGGACAATTTGTTTTGGAGAGAGCTATTAATCAAATACAGTTTGTTTTTGTAGTCAGTTTGACGGTAATGACAATCCTTGTTGAACCGAAAGTGAAGTGTGCAATGGAAATGTATTTCCTTTTAATGACCGGTACTACAAATATACTACGAGTCAGCGCTCTTCCTTTGGAGTTTTCCATGGGAAAAATACGGAGTTACAGGATTGATGTGCATGATCCTTATTTTTTTTAATTTTTTTTTTGCTACTCACCTTTTTTTCGAGAATCGTAGGGAGGGAGAGAGTGTGAATGAATCTGGAGCAAGATTCCGACCCCAACATCTCTTTAACTGACACATTCGGTGATGGATAGCTACTCCCTAACGTGTACTGCCTCTTATTTTTTTCCAAGATTTTTTTTTCTGTTATTGTAAGGAGGTTAGAGAGAGCCAAAGTTTGAGCCAAATTCACCAAGTCGTTGCTGGGTGACTTAATAGATATTTTTTCCTCCATTGGCTTGTGTAGCAACATTCTGGTCAATTTACCAACTCGGTAGAAAGCCCCAAGTTTTGACTTTTTTTTGTGCTCGGTCGTTATCCATTTTTTTCCAAGATTTATGACCGTCTTGATCGAGACAAATTTTGGAAGACACCGGGCGATAATGACTAAGCTAAAAAGAGACCATTTTTTCTGGGGATACCTCATCTTGAATTTTTCTTTTTTTAAGCCAACTGCTAAAAAAAAGTAGGCGGAACCGGGGAGGTGCAAAAAATGTGATGAAAACCGCAATTATGTCTAGGTTTATGGAAAAGTTTTTTCCTTTCTTTTAACACAAACTTTTCTTGGTTCTTTCCTCTTTCTCCTCTGTCTCTTAGTAATTATGCTCCTTCGCCTCACGTTTTCGTGTTTTGGCTCCCGAGTGTGTCTCACAGCAGGAGTAGACAAGTTAGCTCGCAGTGTCAGATATGTAATAGATAATCCCGATACTCAACTTAAGTATCGCTGAAAAAATGTGACGCTCTTGGAGCTACGGAATTTGCGTTTTTTTTTAAGTTTTAAGAAAGTAAAACAAAAGGGGAGGGAAGGAAATGGGAACCATTTTTATGAGAAAGCGCTTACTTTATACAGAATGGAGATTGACACTTTGCTCAAACCCTTCTCAGAGTCCAGGGATGCCTTGAGTTATAGCCAGAATTGAACCGCGGATAGATAGATAGGTCGTGAGAATGGGAAGCGCAAAATGTTAGTCCTTTCATGAGGGGATTTTTATGCCCCACTTTGTGTATGAGGCTGGAAGTAGAGGCACCAACACACAGTCGAGAATATTCTGTTATGGGAAGTTGATTTAGGGGGTTCTTAACTCGTCCATCAGCGTCGCAATCTCCGGTTTTGCTTGCTTTGTAATTTAGGTTCAAAAAGACCTTTTCTTCCTTTTTTTTCTTTTTTTTTCGTGACGGGAGGAAAAGCTCCGGATCCACCCCTTCCCCCCAATCCGGAGCTGCTGCTCACCGGAACTGTCATTTGGCGCCCCCCAAGACTTTTTATTCAATCACAAGAAACTCGGGCGCGTTACCAAAATTTCACATCGCTTCTTGTCTTTTTCTAAGAATTAAAGAAAAAAAACTGAAAATTGTTCGCGAATAGTTTTGAATGATTGCTCCAATTCCGGTGGCATAAATACCTGCCGAGGAAATGCCTACGTCACTAAAAAAGTAATTGTTCGGTTTGAGGTTTTCCCATTTCGTGTGAGATTTTGACATGGTCAGCTCCCTTTTTTCATATTGTTGCAGCGAATTGGGTTGAGATCTCTCATTGAAGAATTTTTTATTTTATTTTTTTAAATTTCGATTTGTTAATGTTTTCTTTTGGAAGGGTAGGAAGGAGGTATGCGTCATTCTCTTAACGAAGTTCATATCAGGATTGGTGAAATTGGGAACAAAACCTTGGAAGAAGATGTTACTCACCAAATTTAGAGACTTCATCAAAACTATTTGCATATGCAGATGACTCGTACAGTACAGTACGTTGTGGGCTCTGGGTTGTGGTGTAAGGGGTTGAGGGTATTTCCCTTTATTCCTGGGTACCAAAGGAAAGCGGGTCTAGGGAGCTCATTAGCAGGCCTGTCCAGGTATAGACACGTGATTAGCATAACATGAAGAACACAAGAACCCAGTTATAAAACAAAAAGAAGAAAAGGTTGACTCGCTGGCTTCCTCTGGAGAGGTAAATGCGTCTTGGGAGGTCGTATTTTCTCTTCTTTTGCCTTTTTTTTTTTTTTTACTTTTTATTTAAAAGAGAAATAAAAAGATAAGGAAATTGGGGCCCTAGGTTTAGGAAGCTCAGTTGGTGCCAAAACTCCGCCTTCCCAAAGTTGAGTTTCGCCTGTTGCTGGCTTTTGCGTTCACCACACTTTCTCCCTTTAAATCCAATATGGTCATCCAAGTCAGCAAACGATGTTTAAATCAATGATTATGGCGAAATAAAATATTTTTTTTTTTTTGCTTTGTAAAGGTGAGATTCAAATTTGGGAGCAAGTTTTCCTTGTGTTGTATATTCCTGCTGCTCTAGATGAAGTGTTCCATTTTTCAGACTAGCCAACGAGATTTTTCCATTTCAATTCCAGATGCTCACGCCCCATACAGAACATGTATAGCGTGTAAGCAGCTTATGTACTCCCGTCTGGGAGGGGGAAAGAAGGTAAAAGGGAAGACGGAATTGCCAGTTCTGAATATGAAAAGAAAGCCCAGAAGCCTCTCAAAAACATATTTTTTAGAAAGCATTTTTTTCTATTTCTTTTTTTTTTTTGAGGGAGGAACATTGCGGTGAACTTTTTTTATTCTGATTATTCTTCCCCGACCTTACTTAGGAAATGTTGAACTGGGTGTTAGTTCGGTTTGTTGACTGAAGAAATTCACGGAAAAGAAGAAGGAAAGAAAAAGAAAAGTTTGCGTGTTAGTGTTGCGTATATTGCGAGCTGAAAATGTTTATTGGCCCATTCCCTGTATCGTTAAGAGTGTCGTACGTGAGCTTGGTAACAATGGCCCTTGGCTTATGGCCTATGCATGACAATTTTTATTAGCTTTTATTTTCCTTTTGTATCTTTATCTTGAGCGGGTCCGTCGCAGGGGCGGGGCCAATGTATTAAATAAGTAGAAGAAGAACCTTGGTGAAGTGAGTCTGCGAGGAAGAGAGTTTTCACGGGATTTGATGCTTGGGCCATGTAAGATGTTTTTGATGGTTTTGCTTTTTAGTATGCATTGTCAGGCAAGAATGATCAATGATTCGCTGGCTAGTTTAGGGGGGGAGGACTGTTCAAAATGGAGAAACAGCTCTTTCCTTCTTCACCCTCTTTACCACATACTATACTTTACACCATATACCACCAAAGCACACCAGATGATGCGTGGTCTTAAGAGAACGTAAAAGAAATGCAATAAGCGCCAAGTTATAGAGACAACAAAAATAAAAATAGGGGGCAATGGATTGGCTGTGGAAATTCGTAGGGAACTCGGGGGGAAAGTCGGAAAGGAACGAGACGGAGACAATATTATTAGAGAAATGATGGGGCTAGCGAAGCTGTGGCACACTAATGAGAAACTCACCCTTCGGCAGATGAGCTATTTCCGCTAGTTTTTCGATGCCTATAAGTGTAGAGGCCCTTTTTCTGCGGTTTGGGTTGATGTTTAGTTTACTGGTGGTCTGTACCGTACACAGTTTCGAGGTTTGAAAGTTAATAACCAACCTATTCATTCAAAATAGAAGCCAATGAACGTTCCCCATAAAATTAGTGCGTGTAGGCAAAAGTAAGTCCAAGAAGGCCTCAATTTGGTTTGACTTAAAAGGCGAAATTACCACGTTGTCCTTTTTTGTCTTTTTTGTTTCCCTTCTAAAAAAGCATATGTAATCGATTGTATCAAGTGAATTGTTTTGAATTCTATTGGTTTATAATTGTTTGGCTTAATAAAAGACTCAAGTCATTAATGTCAATTTTTTTTGGCTTGTCTCTTGTTAGGTGTGATAAGGACACGTGTGGTGCTCGATCGCGAAAGCCAGTCGCATTACTGGGTGACAGTCGTCGCCCAGGACCATGGCATCGTCCCACTATCGGCTTCCATTGAGGTAAGTAGTGGTGAAACTCAGCCTAAAAGCCCCCTAAACCGGAGGGTCCATGTCCATGTCAATTTGCGTAGCGCTGGATTATTCCGTGCGCCAAAGTCTCGAGGGAGACTTGCTAGAACGGAATTGGAAAGTTGCTTTGACTGTGTTCGAAGTTCCCACTTCCCTTCCCCTTTATCCTAGACATAAGATAAAAGTAGAAGTCGGTAGTAGTCATCTTAAGAAAAACGATTTTTTTTGTTCTTTGGACAGGAAACAAAAATTGGTTGTTTTGTTTTATTCATCTTCATCTTTCTTTTTTTCTTTTTTTTTTTTGGGGGGGGGGGAGGGGACGGGGTTGCGAAAACCACTACATTTTCCAGGTTAGTGGAGAACAATAGAAATTCACTGTTAGCAATGAGAAAGTATTTCTAATGGTTTCCGGAGCTCCCAAGTCGGGAGCCGAACAGGCGTGCGTGCATTCAAGGGTGAGACGAGACGAGGCGGGAAAACGCGTTACTGATAACCTCTTGCACCCTGAACTCCTTCCCTCTTTTTGAACTCTACTTTTTTTTTTTTTTTTTTTTTTTTTTAACCCGTCTTGCGTGGGGGCTTGAGAATGAGGTATTTCGTTAGCCTATTAGAGGCGATGTTTTTTTTTCTTTTTTTTTTGGTCCTGAGTTTGTCTTTCAGGTCAAAGGTTACTGTAGTACGTCTTTTGGGGTAGCTGCACATGCCTGTGTTACTGAAGTTTTCAGCAACTGATCTTGTGATTCTAAACGCCCGGACAAACTTTTCTTTAAAGGTTGTGTTTTCGGAAAGAATCATGTATGCATCAATTTTCATTTTTAAAGGGCACAAGCCAACCCTCCTACCCTTAAAAAAATTACAAAATAGAGCAAAAAATCTCGTTTCAAGTGAGATTTTTCTTTCCGTCATACTCTAAGTAGTAATTGAGGTACTTAAAAAAAAAAAACTTTGAAACAGGATCACGTAGCCTAATGACGTCACAAGCGTCTCGGGAATTTCAAAGCGCGCGAGAGTTTTGTTTAGAAATGCTTTAAGTTAGAACGTAAACAGTAACCATGATTACCGAAAACCTCGCCGTCGTATTTGTGTGACGTCATCCCAGAATTTGCATGTCAATAACTCGTGAACGGCTATTCGAAAAAATTTCAAACAAAATGATGACTTCTAGGATAAGTTCATAAAAAAAAGAAGTACAGTGAAAACCGTTTAACACGAAGCCGCTATTAGCACGAATTCCTTATAACACGAGAAAATATTTCGGTCCCTTCGATCATGTTAAGCAGTTTTCACTGTACTGTCGTTATGGTGACTGTTGCCCTTTTCAGAAAGCAGACAACATGTTTAGGGACTCGTCTTTCTATTCAAACTTTGCAAAGGTTTAACATGGCGTACTATAATATCTATTGGGCAACAAAAATAAGAGGAAACTTTAGTAAACAAGTAAGTTTTTAAAAGTGCATAATTGTATCAACTTTTTAGTTAGACTACTCGAGCTGCTATACTGTGTAATTCGTAAGCATGAGAAATGTCATAATTTAATTTCCGGTGAAGTTACACACGAAGGTACACACAATTATTTCTACCCTACAATCTCGCGAGTACGGGTACTGCAAATATGCAGTAGATCCAACAAATTATTTCCGAATATTCTAAAACTTTGTATAGTTTTAGTGCTGATTTGTGTTATATATTTACCCACCACTCAGTAGAAATTTCCCATACGAATACTATAGATTCAAGCTATAAAGAGCCATTTGTCTAACCCAAGTTTTTCACATAAGTAAATGCGTGCACACAGAAACGATTTGCAAGTTTTCTTTTCAATTTAATCCATGGAGACCATTGAGTTCGTGGTACGGCCTTTGGTTTTCTATGGGAGAAACGGGATTTGTGTACCCGACATGGGAGCTCATTGTTCAATTCAGAGACACGTTGTTGCCAATTCTGTAAAACGTTGCAAATCCAAACAGAGTTACCGAGAGTATTTCCCTCGTTGCAGGGAAGCTCCGAAGTGAACTTGAGTGTTTTGTTTATTCAGAGAACAGCGGGTAGTGTTGGCGTGGATTGTGACGCAGTCAAAGCACCATACGTATAAGTATTGCAAGGTGTATTTCATCTGCGAAACTTAACGCACACTTAATGGAACAGAACGAGGTGAAATTACATGTTCTTCTGTCCTCAAGTTTTTTTTCTTTTTGCCTGGAAAGTATCGGGTAGCCGGGGGAACTGGCATAATATGGTACCACTGAGCAGGTTATAGGGATATTGGTATCTGGCGCCCAGGGCGACATTCCTTTTCAAGGCCCGAGACCCGTTGCTCTATACGTAGAAACTTTATTATCATTTTTTTTTTCTTGGGTGACGTTAGGTAGGAGTGTCGGTGTTTCTTATCTCTGATGCTGTTATGTTCCGCCGTATATGAAAGAAAGTGTATATAGTTCCTATGTAGTGCACTCGGTAATATTTTTCTTTTTTCCTTATCCTAAACACAGCCGGTTCGCTATTGTTGAATCCAGTCAGTCAATAAAGACAGGGGTGAAAAAGGGAAAGAGAAGGCCGCATTCAGGTTTTATTGAGCACGAAAATAGAGCAGTGCAATCAATATTCAGAACTTAGAGTGGGTGATGAGATTGTTAAAAAAAAAGGTTAAAAGCGAAAGATTTTCAGCATAAATGGGGGCGCTGAAAAGATCTGTGCAAACGTGCTATGCACACGCTGGTAATTCGTTTCCACTGTAATTAAAAAAGTTTATTGGAATGCATCCTTACCTGGATATTAGCAACGAGCATGGTTGGCATTCCTGGTATCCTTTGCACGTCAATTGAAGAGAGATGGAATGCATTTTGCTAAGCGCCCTTGGGCAAAGGGCAGAACGTGTAGTAATTTGAGGATTTGAAGGGATAGCGAGATTTGGCTTGGAATTGGAAGTAAATTTGCCCATGACTAACATTTAACCCGTGAGTTTTCCCCAAATCTTCTTGGAAAAAGAGTTTTTAATTCATTAGGCCGAATTGCTCCATGGCGGAGTTCTGCAATGACGTCCTGATGTCACCTAGTAGGATAAGAGAAAAAAGTCAAAGAAAAAATTGGTAAAAAATCAATCTTAAAAAGCCAGAGCCATGAAAAGAACAAAGTAAGATTTGGGTGGATTCTTGCATTCTCAAGAACCTCGAAATTTTCGGAAATTGGCATGTAAACTTTCGATCATGACATGACATCATAGACATGTCGTGGTGTGAGTTTACGGCGCTTGTTACCAGAGTACTATTTATTTCATGTGAAGGCTCCCGTATAGCTTAGCTTTTCGTGCCACATAGCATGGGGAACGGAAAAATACTCGTACGTAAATCCTTCAAATCCTCATTACATCCTTATCCTTCAAATCCTCATTACACGAAATCTTCTAAGAATTTACAGTACTGTAGTGTACGTAGGATTCATACGGAGGGCATGGCAGTTTTACTTGGTCTGTTTTTGCCTTTATTAATATAAGAAATGCTGGTCACTAGTTTCTCCTCTACGCTAAAATGCAAAAATCTCGGTTGTTTTTCAGAAAAAAATAAGGAAATTCAGTTCGTAATTATAACACTGTCCGGTTTGCCGTAGTATGTGCAGAAGCGATATCCGTTCATAAACACCCATGTAAAGCACTGCGCGCCCCTCGCGGTAGCTTGGGTGTAACAAGCTAAGCTTTACGGGAGCTTTAAAGGGCAATGGCCACCAAAATACAACTTTGTTTTGTAAAATAGAGCGGAAATTCTAATTTCTGGGTATATGTATATTTGTCTCAGGTGCGAAATAATAAGGAAACTATTTTTGAAATACAAAATCTGAAATTCAAATCTTGCTTTTTTGCCCTTGGCTCTGCGTGGTCACGTGCTGCTGTGACGTCACGGGCGGTCATAACTCCTAGGCGTACCACAAGACGTGTGTTGTTATTGTGCAGAACGCGAAAGTTAGCTTGTCTTTTCGTTGAAATGGCAGCATTTGGAGACGGAATTAGTTATTACGAAGGAATGGAGGACGAAGGCACGGATTGGGATGCGACATTTTCTTTTCCGACGTCAGTTGCTGAAGTTAGAGCCTACCAATTCGAGCCTTTAGTGCCTGCAGTGTTGGCAATGGAGCAGCCAATTGACAATAACGTTCAATAAGGAAATAAGTTCAATATAGAAAAGGTTCAATACCAACTGCGGGTTGTGACTCCGATGAAACAAACGCAGCCTCCGAGACCGACGTACAAGTGCTTGTGGCAACGGTGGGGACAGCATGACTATCACTTTGATGCAGCAACTCTTGTACAATCTAGACAGTGTATGAATAAACGTAGTATTGAAAATAATAATGAGTATATTTACTTTATGACGTTCTCTTTTGTCAATAGCGGAGGTTCCACAAGTTGTTCTTGTTGGAGTGTCGCGTAGCGCAGGCACAGTAGCCGGTCTAGAAAACTTCGTGGGGACAGCGGTTTTCAACAAAACCCTTCCGCGGTCTTTTGACCGAAATCCCATTGCTATTTTCTGATCAATGCTACTATCAAACTGATCTTCGGTGAAATGTTCACCACAGAGAGTTACCGAATTAGTTTTGGGGTCGACATAATTCGCCCTAGTCCTTTGGACTTGCAATATCCATTGCCGTCTTCTCTGTGGATCTTTGGGGAATTTATATATCCCTACCCCCGAACTTGAATTGTTGTTACACCCGTAAGCAACACAATAGTTCCCGTAACGTTTCGGTATCTTTGTTGGCAGCTCACTTGCCATTTTACACACTAAAACTATACAAAAGCAACAGGGAATCTAAGCGCACCATGTGAAAACAATGGCCCGCAAGACCCACCTGTCATGCCGCGGACCGCCTGTGACGTCACGCTTCCAGCGGCGGGAAAAGGCCAAAACTTTGCAAATTAATATCTCCGTAACGGCTGGTCAGAAAAATCAGAAACAAAATTCTGTGTTCTTAGAATAATGTGTATTGTATGAATCCATCAAAATTTCAGTATGTGCTTGTGGTGGCCATTGCCCTTTAAGGCCACGGTGAAGTGCAACCTCTTATGGCGCTATAGCATGGCAAACTTTCAAACATTGTAACGACACGATGAAACATTGTAATTAAACCAAATTTTTACACAATGCGTGTAAGGTATAAATCTAGGGGGTGAAGGTCGTACTTTATTTTTTTTTTATTCTGTGATTTTTTTAATAAATGTTCAAAGTTATCAAAATCTTAAATAAATCATATATCAAAATTTTACGACCTTCATCCCCTAGGTTTTATTATTTAAAAAATTTTAAAACTCGAACTTTTCAATTATCTCTTTCTGTTTACTTTAAAAACTGCTTATAAGTTTCTGAAGTTCTGATGAAAAATTGTGCTGCCACTCAGAAAATAACGGCCAGTCAGGAAACTGCATAGCTTGTGCTGAACTCAAGAATGAGCATGAAAAGGAGAAGAGCGTAAAAGTAAGGGGAAGTAAAGGGCAAGTAACTAATTGGGTTTGCTCGAGCCTAAAGTAACCCAAGGGCACAAATACCTTGTGGCGTTTTACCCTTTTCTTTTATTCTGAATGATTTTGTCTTGTGGCAACTGACGACTAGGATTTTACGCACTACTACAACTCTTACGAACTATTTATAGGCCGAATTAAATTGACTGAAAATTAGTTTTCTTAAATTTCTATTACGGCAACAACAGTTTGTGGGTTTTACGAACCGTTACGAACTTTTGACAGGCAGTATAATGAAGTAAATATAATTTGCTTCTAAATATTCATACAAGCTCGTACTAAAAACTAAATACAATCAAGAAAACAAGCAAGTGGTAGCCAGTTGGGTCAAGTAAAGGTGAAAACATGTCCGTCTCAGAATGACTTTTCTCAAACATTTTCCCCCTGTTAGCAAAGAGGGGAAAGAGGTCAAGAAAGCGAACCAAGTGTGGTCTAGAAAAGGTGAAAAGATTTGCAAATAAATGCAAATGAAAATGCAGGTGAAAATAAATGAGTTGCGGCTCATTGAAGGAACGCCAACGGTTGCCATGAATTCTTCTAAGTGGTTATGGGCTGCACCAATTTGCATAATTCCCATTGCAATTTTTGTGTTGACGGACAAGGCCTGAACTTTATCTGACCTCAAGCGTGCAGCATGCGGCGAAATGTTCTTTTGCGTAGAGCTTGTCGCGTTTGGATAAACCGGGTCAGTCGTAATAAAAAGATTATCCTGGCATTTCTCACATTTGAAAGAAAAACTGCTCCAAAAACCTTTCTTAACTTCCTTTTGGAAAGGAATGGGTGAGCGACAAATATCGTAGTGTTCAAAAATCTTATTGTGCCCTGACAAGAAATGGCAAACATTTACTAATCGAAGTCCGTCAACTTCTTTCTTCATTTTTGGTTGCGAATACCAAACAGGTTCAATGTTAAGTTCTACAGCATCAATTTCTGCCTGTTCTTTAAGAATGCGTGAAAGTTCGTCATCTTCAAGACAGTTCGTTTCTTTGTCAAGGAGATCTAAACTAGCAATATGGGAAACAACGGCGCTAGTGCTAGCTATAGGTTCAACGGAAATTGATTCTACACCAGGTGTGTAACTTACAGTATTGGAAGCTTGTAATTGAAAACTTTCACCTGGAATTAATTTCTCGGGCTCAGCTGGATGATGTTTCGTAATCTTTTCGTTTCGCGCCTTCAAAGCAACCCCCATTAGCAGGTGCTTTTTTTTCCTGGATGACACTTTTCTATTACCCATTTTCAGTCAGTAGTACAACGCCAAAAAAGTTTCACACTAACTTACACAACTCACTTTTTTTAACCACTCACGAACGCAGTAACGAACTTTTTGGGTTGTATTTTTTTTAATAACGTACAATGCTATAATGTTTTAAACAATTGAAGAAATTGGTAACACTAAAATTAAGAACCGTTCATGCTGATCTCTGATTACGGAATGAGTTCTAGTCAAAGTTGCATAACAATATTCCGAAAAGTTAGCGAAATAGTAAAAGTGAATGTCCTTTGAAATCGCATTTGGGCAAATTACACAAACACTAAAAATTAAAAAGTCATTCAGTTTTGAGAAAGAGTGAATTCCCCTTAGTAGAAAAATTATGCGTTTCCAGTTATTCCGTTGGGATATAACCAAAGCTTGTTGTTGTAGGGAATTTGAGATCGAAAGTGAAGGTTGTTGCAAAATACTGATCCTCAATAATTGGGAATCTATTTTATTGGTCACTTCCTTTGACTGATTCATGTCTAAAAGCTAAAATATTCAGTAACTTATTTTATATTCCAGAGTTTCACGATGTGGCCAAGCAGGAAAAACTATTGCAAGATGTAATTTAGCGATCAATGACCTATCGGCATCAAGATGATCATCAGCATGCATTACACTTTTCAGCAGTGCCATAGCAGTCAAACGAAAGCCCCAAAGAGCAAGATCTTCGAAGGCTATTAGTTGACTAGAACTAGAATATAAACAGTGATCGCTAAGACGAGCGCTTGATAAGATGGGTGGTAACCTTGAGTGTAAAGCACGGTAATGGCAATTTTCTAGGAAAATAGTATGATTTAGTTCGGAATTTCTAAGTACACTTCTAAACTTTGGAAATTGGATTATCCCTTCCATTTGTATTTTATACATAAAACGACGGTGTCAACCTTGACCATAAAGAATGGTAATGGCAATTTTCTAAGAAAATATAATTGCTTAGTTCGCAATTTCTAAATACTTACACGTCTAGCGCATGAAAATTGGATTATCAGTAAATTGGTATTTCCCTCCCATTCTCAAGCGAACATAGGGAGGAAGTTCCTTAGCATAAGCTGACCTTTTCCCTTTACCCCATACTTTACCCTAATTATTGTGTGCAGACCTCTAGTGCGAGAAATTAGTCATAGGTGTATATTTATTTGTAGCATTCTCAGGATATAGGGGTCTATGCCAGTGACATCTTTTGACGGAAAAGGGTCAACTACTTCGCCTTCACCGTGGCCTTAAAACAGTAAACAAAGCTCCCAGGTGCCATCGATACGTTTGTGCCATCATAAATGTGACCCTTACTTTGTGTTTCTCTCTTTAGCAGCTTGCTTCTTTACTATTGCGCAAGATGGAAATAAACATTTAAGTCGGAACTAGATTTTCTGCTCTTTTTTTGAAGACAACGTTTATTCGGTGGCTATTACTGCTGCTTCCGTGAAGCAGTGGATTTCTCTTGATTTCAGTCTATTCTCGTTTAGATGTTGAGCGTTTGTCAAAGGCAATTCTAAAGAAAACTAAACGTGATAGAGTTTCTGTTTACTGCTGGCGCCTTAGGGCGAAAGATGGTAAACAAAAAGTTGGCAAAGCCCAAATTAGACAGCTTTAAAGTTTGGCCACCTTAGTGGCCCAATAGTTACGAAATGATACTGGAACTTTGTTAGACCCTTAGGAACTTTGTTACTGATTGATGTAGTGCAGTTAAAAAGCATCGAACTTTCAAAGTAGGCCAACCTTTTTTTTTTTTTTTGGTATCATGTGCTAAGCTGTTTGAGAGCAAAAAAAATGGGAATGTGTAAAGAACAGCCATTTTTTGTGAATTTTTAAACCCGTAGAATGGATCCAGCACGAAGAGTGTTGGTTACCTTTAACCAGTTGTATAATTTCGCCATCAATTTTAGCGGTCTGGTCCTTGGCTGCGTCTTGCATTACTCCAAGTGCCTTTTGCTTTTTCAATTTGTTTTTCTATGTGTTTTTAAGGGGAGTCGAACCTATAACCAGTACCGATGAACCTGAAAAGCGCAAGAAGCTGTAAGAACAACAATTTGGGATTTTCCATGAAAAATGTCGGAATTATTGTGGTTTGGTTTCGGTCTTTAACTTGTGTTCTTCTTTAGAAAAAAAGGTTGTCAGTATTGCCTCAACACATGTTTCCTGCACTTAATTTTTACGTCTTCGACCCCATACACAAGTTCGAGCAAGGAAAAAGAAACTTTGAGCTCAAATTTTGGGGGAAAGCTTCCATTAGTCTGCATGCGGATGCCGCATAGCTATGCAAAAACGAGCATGCTGGGAACCATAAACTGGCCCTCTCGTACTGTACGTCGGATCACATCCCCCCAGAAAAAAGGGTTCACATCCCCCATCTCGTGGGTTGGGAGAATTATATCTTAGCTGGGGCGTTCTATATTCATATTAAGCTGGCACATGCTAGATGACGCAAATGAAATGAATGAATGATAAGTACTTTCCTCTGCCCCCACAGGTTCTGACGGATTTTTTTTTTCTTTTCTTTTTGAAGACGTCTATAAGTTTGCGAGGAAAGTTTGAAGAAAACAGAGTATTTAATAAGACTGTTGTACGTTTTTGTTTTGCAGGTGTTTGTGGCAGTGGAAGACGAGAATGATAATGTACCTCAAACGGAAAAACCGATTTATTGGGCTACCGTACCTGAGAATTCGCCACCGAAAACACCCGTTTTGCAGATCCATGCCTTCGATGCTGATATGAATCCGTCACAACGCTTGAATTTTCAATTCAAAGCAGGCAACCCACAGTCCCTTTTTGATATCGATGCTCAGTCAGGTAAGAAAACGTATTATGCTAAAGGGAAAGTTTGTGTAAAGCGCTGGAAACTGAAGTGGCTTCTGGCCGGAGTTGGAAGCGTTAACCCGGCTTGACTTGGAAGCTATTGCGGCCACGGAAAAGTAACCGAGCCAACCGAATGCACCCTACCCCGCTTCACAGCGCTACTCCGGGCTATGCGCTTATTCGTCTACCCCACTCCTGGTCATAGCGAAGGCCGTGTTGCAAAGGCAAGACGGAGTAACGCAATGACTCCAGGCCAGAAGTACTTTGTGTGTTACATGTCTTTTATCTCCAGAATGATTCGTATTAGGTGGCATAACTCCGCACATACATACATACATTGTCATTGAGTCCAGTTCCCACACATAGAACAACAAATATAGTATTAATAACATAGCCACTTCTCGTCTGTGCTGTCTGTTCTATGAAACTGCCATTGGGTATGCAGGAGTAACACTAAGAAATCCGGGCAAAAGCCACACGCTTTCTCCGGTCCTTAATTTTTCATTTTTGAGCACCATGCAGGGGCAGGCCGGAGTAAAGCTACAAGTCCGGCCTGGCCCTAATTAGTTCCCTGCGTTAGCTTTTTGTCTTTCTGACCTTAAAACTTACTGATTGGCTAGAATTAAAAAAAAAATCATAAAAAATTAAGAGAGACGGAATGTTTTTCGACAAGGTCTACTTAAATTGATCTTGGGTTACTTTTATCTCATCTAGTATGAAACAGGTTAGGGAAGGGATTATTGAAGTGGCGTGGTTTTAGTTGTAAAGGGGAAATTGATTTAATGACCTATAGACTCTGACGTTTTTTGTTTGTTTTTTTAAGTTGAATTCAATAGTGTGATTCTTTGATATTTGTGTTAGTTTGGAGGGTTCGGTTTTTCGAGGTTGAAAAGGGACTTTGAATGTCAGTTTGTATTGTTCATTGTTATATGATCTGACTTGGCTGTTTCTGTAGGGGACACGTTAGTATTTGTTCCCTTTGCTTTTGGTCGTCACTGATCAGAATCAAAGGAGAGACTTTACTTTTTACAGGTTCTCAGCAAGATTCAGAATGTTTTTTCTCTCTCTTTTATTGGCTATCAAGGTTCTTTCTATGGCCATATGTGTTTGCTGTTGAGCTTGAGCTGCAACTCCCCCCCCCCCCCCGTTTTCTTTTGGCATTTAATGGGAAACCCTCAGAAAAGTTCTTCCCAGCTGCTTAAGTCTTTACGATTGTGAACGAAAAGCTGAATGTTACAAACTTGCCAATTTCAAGCTCAGTTTTCATTTGCACTGTTTCGAGATTCAAATTCTTTGGTGCTCGAAACGCTGCGGGATTTCGAGCACTCTTTTATGGCGTTTTTCTAAATCGTCTTGAATTCAAACTGAACTTGATTTCAACAAAATCCTCTATCTTGCGAAGGTATCTACGCACTAGTCGATATGGACTTTGTAATAGTTTCTTGTACGTTCTAATACTTTCATGTACATCGTATACCTATTTGTACATCTTGTACATACTTTCCACTACCGGTAGGAACATTTTTTAACAGACTTCACATGAACTTTGCATGTATTTTCTATGTATTTAATACATACAAAGTACATACTCGATACATAATTCATAATACTTGTATTTTATACGTACTTTCTTTTATTTATAATACTTTATTTTGCCTCTTGTACGTATTGTACCTTTTCGTACTTAATCTTGAAAGCATGCGTAATTTTTTACATATTTTTTTACGTAATTCATATGTAATTTGTATGTATTGTATATGCATTTAGTACACATAAAGTATGAACTCAAACGTACTTCATACAATCGAAACGCAAAAAAAATATAAATTCATTTTAAAACCAAGCCATTAAGGGAATAGCATGTGTTAGCAGCTTCGTCTGTGAGGACAAGAAAAAAACCTTAGCGAAGCCATGTACAGGACCCAGCAGGAAATAACATATAGTGTAGTAGGGTTCCTCTCACCATTCATAATTTGAACATGTATGATAATATAAGCCCCCAACTGTACGTTGTTTTTGTTTTCATTTTGTTTGTTATAAATTTGTTTGAGCAGCAACTGTTTTGCCTGCTACTCACGCTTTAATGAAAGTTGGGAGAGTATTTGCGTTGCCTAGCAAAGATGGCTTTTTTTATGAAGGAAATGGCTCAGGTTGGAGAATTTTGCTCGGCGTGTTAGTTAAGAAGAAGAGCTGCGGGTCGCTCGTTTATGAATTAATAACTTGCTACAGAGTTGTTTGAGTTTCTCGGCTACTTATAGACGTTGTGTGTATGTGTGTGTAGAGAAGCTGCCACTGAGCTGATCCCCACAGCTTTAGTTTCCAGCTTCTTGTTTGGCATTTTAGGGATCTGAGAAACGCGGTCGTCGTTGAGTCGCCAGGATCGATTTCTTGCTTGGCTCATCATTTTCTTGCGAGGTAACTTGGTACTCGCGACGACAAGGTTTCTGAGAAGAAGGGGGGAGAGTTCATATAAGGCTATGCCAATTAGTGGAGAACATGTCTCAGTACATTGCGTGTTTATGGAGAACTTGACTAGCACGAGGAACTTTTGAAGAGGTATTTTCAAGTTGTATGGGTGCTATGTTATAAGATACAAAGTCGGAATGTTAGTAAGCGACGCCCACGTCATGCCAAGTGCCTCTTTAAAGGTATACTGTGATATCCCACGTGTATTTGTAGATTTAGAGATTTAAGTTGTGAAAATAGCTCCTAATTACGGCACATTTTCTAAAGCAAAATTTTCAGTGTAATTTTACGAATATTTTATTTAGGATAAATAGTTGATCAAGTTAGCCACTTCAAGGACAAGTTAATAATTATCATAACGAACACAAAACGTCATGGGTGATTTGTATCGTCGTTGTCAGTATTTAAATTTGTGACAAAATTACTCAAAAGAGAATGCAAAACTGACATCAGGGAACTTCAAATTGTCGAGTTTGTTTACATTCCAAAATGAAAATTTTGGAATTCCAAACACCACACACAATATAAAAAGAAGCTTTTAGTAAGAGTTTTCATGATTTGAATCGAAGTTCGGGTATAATTTGGAGACATGTTTGAGATTTTCCTAGATTAAAAACAGCATGCATGTACGGTACATACACCTCTGAGTGCGCTGTAGCGTATAAACAGACGTTGTAAAAGAGAGTTGTTCAGTCGGAAGGAATTCATTGTTCCTTTTGCATAGTAGCCAGTACTGTCTAGGAATGGGGGGAAAGAGTGGGAAACAAATTCTTGTATAGGGTACTAAACGCCTTGTCTTTGAAAGCTTGTTGTTGTTCTTTTGCTACTAAGGGGAAAAAACCTTGGATTTTCTCGAGTATTACACGTAAGGGTCGTTAAGACCTGAAAGCTCGTTCCAATCCTACGTAGTATTCCTTCTTTTAGTTCTTAACGAGACAAGATATTCACTTTCTTTTAACGTTTTATAGACCCTTAACTACTGAGTAATTAAAAAAAATTATGAAACTGCACTTTCTCGGCTCTTTTTCCATGATAAACGCAGTTAGAAGAGAAATTCCGAATATATATAAGTAGTGCGCAGGCGCAAGAAGGGCTCTATTAGTAAGTAACAGCCAACGTGGCTAAAGAGAATTGTGTACTACGCAAGAAGAAGCAAGAGCAGCTGCAATCATGTACAGAAAAGCGAAAAGAACGTTTTCCATGACAAAAGGAGGAAAATCAAGGCCGGTTTAACCAGCGCCAAAGGTTAGATAGAGATGAAAAAACCATGAAGTAAAGCGAGTAGAGTTGATCGTCTATTATGCCGTTTCTGGGGTTGTTCTGGTGGGCTATGGAGCGTAGCGAACATGGCCTCGCAGCATCTAACTATAACCGACCCCAAATGGGTTCCTAATAACCGGCCTACGCCATAGACAAGACAAGACAGCAGACACGCGGACTTATGACTACATTATTATTTATGCTAGCTCCACAGAGCTTCAGTTACATATGAGAAGCCGAAGCCTTATATGGCTTAGACCTTGTTTAGTACTGCTATAGCATGGCGTCTTTTTGTCTTGTTCTTTATTCTCTTTCTTATTCATTACTCTTGCCTTAATCCTACCTACTGATGGGATACATTTAGGTATATGTAAAAAAAAAGTCTGCATTTTCTCCTTGCTAAAAAAAGGTCCGTATGTGCCCTATTATTTATGTTGTTTTGCCTTTTTATGTTACTCCTCGGGTCATGAGTCATAGAAACCAAGCTATTGTTGCCGGGTTTTCCACTTGCCTGAGAACTGTAAATGTGCACCTGACGGAGTTTTTAAGTTTAAAGCTGGGATAATCTGATGAGTATTGCATGGAGAAGAGACAACAAAATGAGGAAGTTATTGTGTGTGGGTTTTTTTACCTGAATTGACGGACTTTGAAAGGTTGGGGCGTAAATCGTGTTGTGCAGAGGCATAAATTTTCTTGGGTTTTTTTTTTTTTTTTTTTTTTACGCCGAAAAGGAACACTATAGGTTACACCTGGTTTGAGGTGGACCGTTTGTCATTCGTTTTTACTAAAAAGACGTGTCCTGCCGTGAGAGATATCTCAGCTTGATTGAGCAGCTTTTCTGATACACCTAGTAACATGGCTTGCGTGAGTTTAATACCGGTTATCTTGCACTTGTGGAAGATATCGTATACCTCTGCATCCACGGGGCAAGTATATCAAATTACCAAACCAGTGAAGAAGAATTCGCTAGACGTTATGTAATAATCCTCATAAATAATCCTCTTAGTAAGTAATTTTGTAATAATAGTGTATTATAATGAATAATAATTCTAATAATACATATATAGAGTTTGTGTAATAACTCGTCGCTTCTGAATTTCTGAATCCAAAATGTATACTCTCATTCGAACGTGACAAAAGAATTAAGGTTTACAGTGTGTGGATGCCTGAACCAGGCAAAAAGTACTTTGTTCACAATTTTTGCGTAGTTTCTTCAGTTTATTGGGGAATACATTCTATTTTCTTTTGGCCAAGGAGGCATTTCACTTTTATGTGTTACAGCAATCTTCCAATGGTTTCTTTCAGTACTTTTTCATAGGCCGTAAAACACAAACTGAAAGGGTTAAACTTGATATGTGACCCCCTCTTGTGGTTTTGAGGCGTGGAATGTTGTGCTCGAGCTCATCTTTTGTTATTAGAGACTGTATAATTAGAGACCAGACTGAGTTTTGTATGCATGTGTGTGAGAGAGGGAGGGAGAAAAGTGGAGTGAGTGCGTGTGCTTTTATCCCATTTTTTAAAAAAGTTTCTAAACGTCCCATAACTCAAGCTTTCATTTGTGGGTTTTTCTTTCTTTCTCATTGTAGGGTTGATTACGACCACAGGACGGCGTTTGGATCGTGAAACCCAACCGGAGCATATCTTAGAGGCAAGTATAATTTTTACTCTAAAAAATTGATCTGGATCTGCAGGGTTTTCGACTTTTTTTCTATATGAAGAGGCATCGTTTGAGAGACTTAGGAGTTACATTCACGTTTCCGTTGCGTGTTAAGAGACTTCCACAGGATGGATATTTCCTCAGAAAAGAACTGATGGGCTTTGAGAATATCGTTCTCACCTGCTTGCCGGTGTGTCCAATCAGATTAGAAGCAATCGAGAGCCTGTAGACCTAATTTTTTTCTTCTTTCTGGGAAACAGACGACTTTTTCTGCTCCGTAATGCAATTGTAATATTCTTTTTTTTTTTTTTCTTTTGCAAGGGTTTCAAGTTTTTTGAAAAGGAATCACTGATCAAAAAGAGGAAACGTTAATCTAAATTCCGTAACGATTTTCTAATGGTTATAGCTCTAAATGAGACCTTCGGGGAAAAAATAGTTAGCGAATGTGTAGTGTTTACTTGTGGTTTGCTTGGTCTTTTCAAGACGGGGTATAAAGCGTCGAAATTAGGGGGCTTGCTGTATAGGAATAAGCGTGTGTGTAGGTGATTGGCGTAAAACCCTTCGTTCTTAGCGGGAGAAACCGTGATAAAATCTATCAAGCAATAACTACCACCTTGGCTGGCCTTTTTGAGGTACCAATGTGGCCTGAGGTGGTTATAGCCAAACAGCAATACTTATTTGGTATGATTATATGGAATCGTTGTGCTGATCACGAATGGAAATGCGATCAGTTTTTTTCCATCTCTTTTTGATTGGGCGTTCATGACTCGGAGACTATTTTTTTATTGTATTTCTTTTCCCCCAGAAAAAAAAGGTTATTGGGACAGGAGAGGGAAAAAAGCACTTCAGCTGCAGTTA
Organism: Lepidurus packardi; assembly: GCA_023053545.1. Taxonomy (NCBI): domain Eukaryota; kingdom Metazoa; phylum Arthropoda; class Branchiopoda; order Notostraca; family Triopsidae; genus Lepidurus; species Lepidurus packardi. The sequence goes on from JAKZAN010000004.1 coordinate 4,020,389, forward strand.
TTGAGCAAGTTCTCTTGTTCGTAAAAGTTTTTTGTTTAATTTCTTTTCAGAAGATTATTGTTTTTTTTTTTTTTCCCGAAATAATTGGGAGCACAACGTTGATATTTCCGTAAACGATGATGCCCTGGGTACAAATGATGTCATAAGCTAGTTAACTGTCTTTGTAGACGTTTCGAGTAGTTTGTAATTTTTTCGTTATTTTTAGACTTTTTGTTAAAATTGGCGCGACTTTTAATGAAATTCGGAGGTACAATTCTCGTGTTGGGCAGTAGCTTAAAACTTGTAAGCGCAGATGTGCGTTGGCTTGTCGCTAGAAGGATTTTGACCGGCTTTTATTGTTAGAAAGCTGTTCCGACAAAAACCTTCTCCAGAATCCTAAAGGATCTTTATCGCCAGGTTGATTTCTTTCCTTGTTTTTGGCTCTTATTTTTGTTATTTTTTTCTTGGGGGAGGGGGGAGTGATATTGTGTATATAAAATTATCTTGGAAGAAAATCGCGCCCCGTCTTTTGCTGTCCTTGTGTCTTCTGTTGCCTTTTCTTGCTAACTTGGTGATGTTTTTGTCTCGTACCATGTGTTCACGACTCTGGAAGATCTTTTTTCCCCGTTTGGCCATACACAGGAACATGCTGGAGTCTAAAAAGCCTTATAGGATTCCATAGACACAGCAAAGTCTTTCCGGTTGAAGGGAGGAAGATACACAGGACTTTTTTTTTTCTTCCCAGTTTTAGTATTTGCTGAAAATCTTTCCTCCAAGAAAAAGAGGATTTCTTTCATTTGAGGGGTTTTCGCCTAGGGAGAGATCAATACATGGCGAACCATAAGTAGTGTTTATGCAGATGATGTAAAAGCTATTGTTGAAAAGTTGCGAGATGAAACGAGTTGCGGATAAAAACTTGGAAGAACTGGGGGGGGGGGGGGGAGCCTTGTTGGGTTTTTAGAGGCTGTGAAAGCTGTGGGAATCTTGCCAAGTGGCATATGTGGGAGGGTCCATTGATTGGGAGCACAGGTTTTTTTCCAGAATATTTTTATGTGCTGTGGAACATTTAAAGTCGCTGTCGCGGGTTTATTTTTGTTTAACCTTGTATGCGCTTCGCTCATGTTTTTTCTCCCAAGGTGCCAATTAAGGATTGTTTGAGCCTAATTGGGATTAAGCTTTGTAATTGCGCGAGACTAAACGGAGAGCAGAAGGCGTAGAAATGGCGTGATGTGACAGCAATGCAGTTGTTCTGATTCCTAACTTGGCAATCAGAGCGAAGCCACATCGAATTTAGATATTGGGTTTCAGCGCACCGTGAAAGTAAATATCGAAGTGAAAGAAACCGAAGGAGACATTTTTCTGTCTTGGTCTTTTTTATTTCCTTTTTTTTTCTCCTGAACTCTCAATGTGTAAAAACCTTTGTTACTGTAGCCAGATATCCTTTGAGACATGCTTTTGGGTACGAAACGCTGACGCTTTGAAGGCAAATTACTTGACAACTTTCCATTGAATAAGTGAACCAATTCTCATTGTTGCGTTGCTTTTCCTTGCAGGTAACGGTGAGCGACAGTGGCGAACCGGCTTTGTCTTCCAGTACGCGGGTGGTAGTCGAAGTTATCGATGTCAATGATAACGCCCCGGAGTTTTTGGAACGGTTCTACAAAGTCCAGGTCCCGGCGACTAACCTGGAAACGGAATCGTCAGCGCTTCCCATGGAAGATACTGAATTGGCTATTACTCAGGTAAACGTTCTACAAAACACACAATAAAAAAGACGTCCTTTTGGTTAATAGAGAAGGTTATTGATTGGCGCTTCGGGGAAATTCATATGACGAGCGCAGAGCTCCGGGTCGAACTTGCATGGAATAGATTATACACTCAAGTTACTTTGATAACTTTTTTTCCCTGAGTAGAGAAAGGCAATTAGGCGCAAAGGTAAGAATTTTCTTGGGGTGGCACCAAAACGCACCTGCACGACCAACTTTTTATTCTTATTCTTAGTATTACAGTACGATAGCTTTCGGCAACAGGCCAAGTTTTTTAACTGTATTCTTTTATGGAAGAAAAAATAAGGTCAAAAAAGGAAAACTGCTTTTTGGCGGTTTTGGTTCACTTTTGCTCGATAGTTTAAGGAGATGGATGCTCTTGAGTTGCTATGCCAGTTTCCAGTGACTTGACACTTGAACTTGTGTGGATTTTGAGGAAGCATGAAAAGCAGCGCATCTCATCGGCGTTCGTTTCAGAGTTCGGATTTGCACAGAAGGAGAATAGGAGACTTGCATTTTGGTCTTTGGGGACGTAAAAGCGGCTAAAGTTAGGAGGAGAAAGAGGATTCTGGCGCCGATTAGCAACTGAAATACTGGACACCACAACTCGAGGATTGTTTCTTTTTTTTAAGTAATACTCATCCGAGAGCATACATAACACCGCTTGCTAGGACGCGTGTCGTCTGTAACCCGTGGTTATAACCTCTACTCTTTTTCTTGAAGTCCTCATTTCGCTAATGGCAAATGATAGACGAGTCTTTGGCTCCATTACAACGTGCGGATATGCAAGACTGGCGGCTATAGAACGTTTGGTCCAGACAGATAGTAATAGGATCAATGTTACTTACGCAATGGAGTGGAGTTATATCTCTAATCTTTGATTGTACCCAGTAGGATTAGAATGTGTGGTATTGTCTCTATGAAAAGATATCGCCTCGTAGTTGTTGTTGAAAAAGGATATGTGAACATTCTAAGATATGGCAGTAGTTAATAAATTATTGATTAATTACAATAAGCTCTACTTCTGAAATTATTCTAGAAAAAGTTTTAATTTTACCAATTTTAATTGTGTTTTATTGGCCCAACCATAATTTAATAGTATATTTGTGGTTACAAATGTTACTTACACAAACTTAACTGTGCAGTTATATTATTAGAAGATAGACTTTATAAGAATTACAGTAACAGGAATAAATAGAAGAATTGTAGTCAAACTTAAATTTGAGAGTGTGGTGTTCTTGCTAAATTAATCGTTGGGTTTGAACATTACTACTTTTTCTAACAGTTTATCGTAGTATGCTTGTTGTTGTGATTTTCTAACTCAATTCAACGCCTTTGATGATAGTGATATATGTAGTTTTACAAGTTTCAGTGGTAAACTGCCCTAAGTTATCCATTTATATTGTAAAGTCACCGTTGGATTTTGATTTTAGAATTATTTATTGACGTAAAAGTTACCAGCAAATACGTTTTAATTTATAAATTGGTACATTTAAATAGTGGATTATTTTGTACTCGGAAAAGCTTACATTGTTGCGATGTTAACCTTATTGCAAATTATTGTCAGACTTAAAATCTGTTGAGTATTCCGTCATCTTCGAGCATGGAAGGCCTTATTGTGCACAAACTTATGTTGCCAGTGCTACATATTTTCTTTAAACAGAAAGAAATCAAGACAGAAAATTCTGCATATTATAAAAGCGGGTTAAAAACAAGTAAAGTGCCGGTTTACGCTGAAAAAGCGACTGTGTGGTCTGAATTTCGCCATCGTGCCCGAAACCGTAGCTTATTATGATGTGAATTCCCAAATTTTTCTGGAACAATTAAAGTATTTACGTTTGAGAAGTAGTGTTAGGAAGCGTTGAGGTACAAATTGGCCTTCGTCTGGGAACGAAACCTCCTATTGTTTACAGGCTTGCTAAACGTTGTATACATATGGAGCAATTCTTACCCTGTGCGAAGTGCTCAGTTAGGCGTATTTTTTTCTCTCTCTTCTTGCCAGTTAGCAATGCCGAAAGCGTTGAAGTGAAGTTGAAGCCCTATTGTCCAGCCAATTGAAGCTTATTAAAAGTTATTAGCGAATCGCTTAAGAGACGTTCTGGTACGACTTTAATGAGAAACGATTTTACAGTTTAACGAAGGAGCGGTCTAAATAGGGATTCTTTCTTTTGCTAAGGCAGTTATTATCGTTGAAGTTTGAATTGTTTGAAGGTCTATTTCACCGACATATAGTGTTCATTAGTAAGAGAAACCCTCGTATTTGCAAGTTTTAATGCTTGAGATTCGCGTTTTGGGGCATGTAATTAACAGATGAGCGAGCCGACCGAATCGGATTTTACCAGCAACAATGAAACTTGGACGACTTTTGATGTCCTAGTCCATAATTTGGACCAGTTACGACCTGTGTTCAGGGTAAGACATCAACCATAAATGTGTTTCTCTACAAAGTAATACCACTCTGTGTCAATGTGACTATCTGCCAGACAGCCAAAAAAAGAGTACAGAGCAAACGACCATCATTGTATAGGCATGGCATGAAAGTTAAAATGCACTAGACGTGACACGTTTGGGGGTATATCCGTTTCGTTTTCCCTTTGCATGCAACGTTGTTGGCATGAAATTGTTATTGTTGGGCTCGTTTTTAACAGCAATCGTGTTTAAGTTCTTAATAGTTAGAGAAGGGACGAAGTCTGCACGATGTGTAAGCTTGGATGTTTATACTGTTTGTTCTCAAGGGGGAATTGTCCATTAACAGGGAAAAAAAAGTTCTTGTGGACCTTCCTAGTCTTTACTTTTCGCTTTCTTGACGTGGAGACAAGGAAAAACGAAACCGAGTCCTTGGCGCTTGCTCTGGTTGTGTGGTATTTAATTAAAAGAGAGAGAGAGCTAATTCGGGGGGTACCCTCTTTCCTTTTTCTCGCGTGTTTACATTTTAGGTTGTTGCGTTTGATCGCGATGATGGCGCTAATGCGGAACTCGAGTACAGTTTGATGGAAGCCCAGAAGCTGCAAGGCCGTTTCAAAATCCATCCCCGCACCGGCGTTATTTACTGCACCCGTAGTCTGGCTCCTGGCCAAGAATTCCCGTTTAATGTGAGTAGACCAGTCCTTACATTCCACACATGCTACCCCCCCCCCCCCCCTCAAGAAAAAATAATAATAATAATAAATAAATAGAAAAATGAGAATAATCCAAACCAGACATGTCAAAAAAGTTTTTAATAATGCAGTTTGACCTTTTATTTTTTACCAAGGCGAAATGAATTTTAATTTTGGAGAGGGCAATTTTAGGAGAAAAAATAAGAATGTATACACATAGCTTAAGCCCAGATGTGTTATTTCTGTTAAAGAAAGATCGAAGTGTAGAGGAGTGCGTTTGGTTCGTAGGGGAGAAAGATTCTTGAAATAGATTTTGTTAGTCTGACGGAAAGTTTTAAGAAAATGGAATCAAAGATGGCAGGACTTGGGTGGGAATTTTATTTTGGTATATTTGGTGTTGCCGTGTAGTGTAGTTTTCTTCGCGAGAAACACTGTATTCCTATGTATTCCTTGTTTTCATTTTTTTGTGAGCAGGTTCGAGCGACAGACAATGGAACACCCAGCAAAAGTGGCACTGCTCGAGTGTCCTTATCGGTTTTGGCGTTGCCAAACATCGTCGTTTCTTCTCATGAACCCGTTTTGAGTTCAGAGAGCAATCGAAAAGCAGTTTTAATGGAAACGGATCCTATCGGCCATTCTGTGGCCTTCATCATAGCCCAAGATGAGGATGGGGACCCCATTTATTACGCTATCGTGGGTAAGTTTGAAGACTCGTAAATTGCGAGCCCTAAGAATAAAACTAAAATGATAAACGGAGTTTAAAAAAGGGAAATTTTGGAGCTGAAATTATTATTTTTAAATACATAAACTGCATTTGCAGACTTTCCTCGCCCCAGTTACTTTTAAAGTTTAAAGAGTACTTCAATTGTACATCCAAAAAGTATTTTCCATGCCAAAATGTTGGGGAAAAGAGGAAATTATATTTGAGCTTTTGTAACTTTGGGTTGGAATTTGCTTTTCCCCTGCACTTCTGTCATGGTTGCTTTAGTAACTTGTAAGATAGCTTTCTTTTTCCATGAAAGCCACTTGATATGCTATTTAGAGCTAGTTATAAGTTATAGTGCTTATCAAGCTTACCGTCAATTGACTCGTTTGAAGTGGGGGAAAAGCTTTCCGCTTTAGTTAGATTTCGCCCTGTTGGGTAAATCTTGAGGTAAAATGGAGCTAAAATGTGCGGGATTTTGTAAAAATACCTTTTTTTATTATGGATAAAGGGATGAATTAAGGTTGTGAAACTTGCCGGAGAGAGGAAGCTGAATTTGTTTCTTGTTGTCACTAGGGGGAAACGAGGGCGACAAGTTTGGAATTAACATCAACACTGGGAAAGTTTATCTGGCTCAGATGGTGGACTGGGAGACGCAAGCTGTATACCATCTGAATATTAGCATCACTGACGGAATTTTCACCATCTTTACGCAGGTGAGTTTTGAACGAATCTCTTGAAGGGGTGGAATATTACTGCAGGAATAAGGAATCTAGCGATCTACGTCTGTTGATTTATACACTCGATCTTTATTTTCGAAGTATGTCTAATTAAACTTTGATTTGTTTTCGTACGAAAAACGAGCACATGTGTGGGGAAACTAGAACTAGCTGAGTAGACTTTATCCAGCAATAACTGTTAAAACGGAAACGAAAAGATTCTATCTCTGATGGTTCTGAGCAAATAATTTCTGACAGATCGATCTTAACTGTTTTGAGTGATTTTTTAGTTTGAGTTTGGGTCAAAACGGATCTTTTAAAATAGATCTTGTACTCCAAAATATAAATAATTCTTCTAGCAGGGGAATCTTAAGTGTAATCGTCTCTAAAACGTTGTTTATCCCATGGAGAAGTTAGTTGGACGATTTTAGAAAGACAAGAAAGAAGAAAAACGGAGAAGTTCAGTTGACTAGCCCCATAAAAAGGCGTCTAAAGGTTCTACTTTCAAGTGCGATAAATAGCTAAGCATTACCAGCCAATGTCCCAGGGAAATGGGGCGATAAGTTGGCTACCTCATACGAGAATCCTTGCTCGGGTTGGCTTTTGGCTTCTCTGAGGAAAAATCGCTTACTATCAGTTCGGGAATCAGGTGGCAGTTTAGATATTTTCAGCACGATATATCCCAAACCCTTTTTCTATTTTTCTTTTATGTCTTTCTGGAGATAAAGAGTATGGGTCAGTTAAGCTTTTTCATTACTTGCAGCGTTTATTTCACCAGGCAGGGAAAATCGAAAGCTTTTCTTGTTTATATATTTAAGTATAAACTTGTTAATAACAATTTTGGCTCCTGTTGCTTCACAGTTGGAAGTAAGCGTGATGGACGTGAATGATCATACCCCAGTCTTTTCCCGCTCGCTGTACAATGTTAATGTGTCCGAAAATGTGGAAGTTGGCACGGAAATTCTGCAATTAGCGGCCACGGACGAAGACCAAGACAAGCGCGTGTTTTACGCCATACATGGTGCCGCAAGTCCGGTATCCTTACGCAAGTTTAAAGTCGATTCCACCAAAGGAACCATTACCGTGGCCGAGAAGCTCGACAGGTAACTGTATTATCCATTAATTCCTTAAGTGTAAAAGACTTCAGAGGGTGGCGGGGATATCCCAAGCTTCCTCACACCCAAAATTGTTTGAGAGAGCTGGACGAAAAGTTCGTAAAGCCGGATTAATGAGTTTTTAAGGCTGTAAGGGGAAAGTGGTTATGACTGTGGGCGCTTCTTTGTTACAGGGAAATGATGAGCGAGCATGTTCTAACAGTGTTAGTCAAAGACCAAGGCACACCTTCCAATCGCAATTACGCCAGAGTACATATCATTGTCCAAGACAACAATGACCATGCACCGGAATTTCTAACCGACCTTATCCAAGTCCGAGTTTTTGAAACGGCCGCTGTGGGCTCGCTAGTCGCTAATATGATGGCGTGGGACCGTGATCGCGGTTCCAATGCTCGCATTACTTATTCCATCGGCTCAGGTAACAAGAGAAAGACTAAAGAAAAAATAAAGATACGGGAAAAGCTTGTTTGATACTATTGGCGGGAGATTTTACCTATGTGTAACTTATGTGTTCCTGTTCCGATGGCAGGCAATGTGGGTGGCATGTTTACTATTGATCCTGACTCTGGTATGGTTCGTTTGGGACAAGAATTGGACTTGACCCAAGCAAGCGAGTACATGTTGGTCATCAATGCCGCGGATGGAGGCAATCCGTCATTGGCTTCCACCTGTCGGGTCCACATAGCCGTTGTCATGGCCGAAAATGATCCCCCGAGGTACAGTGCAATCTTATTCTTTACTTTTAGTGTTCCTTTGAAATATGATTAAGACAGAAGCAATGATAGCCATAAAGGTAGTCTAAAATTGTCAGAATTCTTATAAAGCAAACGTACCCGCATAATTATGGAAACAGAAGCCGTGAAAATTACTTAGCCTATTGAAGTAAGAAGAATAGGCTTCGTAGCTCGAATTCTTGTCGCTGGGAGTTGTTTGTTTTTCGCAAGAATATCTTGCGTCTATCATGTATAATAAGAAAGTAGAATAAGCTAGATAAATAAGAAATAATAGATATTTCTGTGCCATGATTGATTCTAAACTCAATTATTCAAACTAACCAGCTCGTCATGTCAATTTTTGCAAGAAGTAGCAAAACTACGTACCCAGTATAGTTCTATGGATTATGGAGTATTTTTTTGTCTGATCATTTTCAATTTCCGCACCGAAAAGGATTTTCCGCAAACTTTTATTAAAGTCGACCATGCATAATTCAGTAACATAAACGTGATTGTTTTCTTTGTTTTCACACGAAAAGAAGACGGGAATTCTTTGAGCAGGATGAAATCGGGCGTCATATCCTAAGGCAACATGAGGGTACCACCACTGGTAAAAGGGGGATATTGTAGGAGTGTAGGATTTGGGGAAAGGGGGATTATATATGTTATGAGTTGGAATCATCGGGGTATTAAGCGATGGAAATGTTGCTTTTAGATTCAGCACCAAGGAGTACGGAGCAGATGTCTTTGAAGATGTAGCCCTAGGGACGTTTGTCATCCATGTGGAAGGACGTTCCGCCTCCTCTCTCGCCTACGAGATCGTCAGCGGCAATGATTTAGACGCGTTCTTGATCAACCCCAGTACGGGCGTGATTGTGACAGGCTCCTCATTAGACTACGAACGTAACCGCGCTTACAACCTTACCGTTCGGACTACCAATATGGTAACATTAAAAAAAAACAAAAAAAATACACGTTTTGGGTTTTTTACAGAGTGCTTTTTATTTACAATTCCTGTTTGCTTTTGTTTCAATTAAAAGGCGGGCGCCGGAGCCCAGTGCACTGTCCTTATTCACGTACTTGACGTGAATGATAACGCTCCAGTCTTCACTCAACGGTTTTATGAAGGCAGCATCCCCGAATCGGCTGCTCTCGGCTCCTTGGTTTTTGTCCCCGAGTCCAACAGTCCTTTAGTCATCCAAGCCATGGATTTCGACTCTGGCACGAACGCGCTCCTGAGCTATTCTATTGTGGAACCTGCAGCCCAAGCACTTTTTATCATCGATACAAGCACAGGTATTTATATAAGAAAAATCAACGAACATTCTTGGCCTAGCATGAAGTGCAACTGTTTTGTAGCATATTTGGCCATGATACCACTGTACATTTTGTCGACCGTTCACGTTTTTTTCTACATTATTTACACTTTGCTTTTTTTTACTCGTGTTGCTTATCAAAGGCTTCGAGTGAAACACGAGTTGCAATTTAGTAGGGTTTCAGTTGTCTGTGTCCAAAAAGTGGTTTAATTGCTTTCGCCTAAGAGAAAGAACGAAAATTGAAAGCCCGGAGTAATTTTTTTTTTCGTTTTTTTAGGGGCAATAAGGAGCATGGCGATACTGGACCATGAGACGAATCCTGAAGTGGAGTTCCGAGTCCAAGTATGGGATAATGGGCACCCTCGCTTAACTTCGCCGAACTTGGCGCTCGTGCGAATCCGCATTACAGACGTGAACGACTTGCCTCCTGCCTTTACGGAAGCTATCTATAACGCTACTGTGCTGCTCCCCACCTACCCTGGAGTGGCTGTGCTCACTTTATCAGCCTCTGACCCGGATACGGATGCCCATAGCCCGTTGACTTACGGCCTAACTCCTGGGAAAGGAGCCGAGAGCCAATTTGCTGTGAATAAAAACACAGGAGTGCTCACCATGAGCCAGGCGGAAGGCTTAGCTCCGTATTACCACTTGGAAGTGAGCGTTTCCGACGGGCTATACACGGCCGTGGCTTATGTCAATGTCTACGTCGAACAAGTGGAAGCCTCCGGACTGGCTTTTGCCAAGGATTTTTATGTGGGAGCCGTGGCGGAGAATTCTACCCGGGAAAGTACGATTGCCGTGTTGGATGTGCTCGGTACCGTTCTCAACGAACATGTGACGTTCCGAGTACTCAACCCAGAAGGGCTCTTCAAAGTGGGTCTCACGTCGGGCGTGGTCCAGACGACGGGAGCCGTTTTCGATCGCGAATCGCGGGACAAGTACACAGTCATTATAGAGGTGAGTTACCCCCACGATTTTTTAGGGTTCCAGAAACGATGAAAGGCGGACTGGAGTTCGACTTGAAACGCTAGATAAAATGTCTTGAAGAGATAACCCATATGCTTTAAGGATGTCTGGTGTTATTTTATTTACCTTTTTGCTTTCGCTTTTTATTGAAACGGGATTAATTAGGTGAATTTTACCTGACAGCTTTACAGAGTTTCAGTAAACTAAATCTTCTTTAGCGTAACGATGACATAATTGTTTTTTGACAAGACAGAATGAGAGGAATTACTGATGTTTAAATTTTTGGAAATTCAAAAATCAAATTAGTTCAGAAGGAATTTAATTTTAGTGAAATTTAATTTTAATGAAAATTAAATAGAAATTTAAAACCAAGTATTCAAAGATGCTGTATTCTGTTAAATTCTAAAAATAAAAAAAAATGGAATTTAACATTTTATAAAAAGTCAGGTTTCTGGTAAGGTGTCGATGTTGTGTAAGAAAAAGTCCAGATATTTTATCTTCGTCTTGCCAACATTTAACTGATAATAAGAAGAAATAGCTGCAAACTTTCTTACACGGCTTGGTATGACGTGGCTTAATTTTGCCAACGCGAAGGCGTTAAAGTCCGCTATTGCCTCAAGAAAACTTGTTTGGAAGGTTTTTGTGCGGGAAATTAGGAACTTTGAGTGGTCCCTGCCAGGGAACGTGAACGAAAGATAAACAGCTTGCGGAAAAGTTGAAGAACAACTAATTTGCTAGATTTGTGCTAGATCTTGTTGGTACGTAATGCACTGATTCGATAGTCTTTAGTTGTAACAAATTTCAAACCTTATTACCCTTCCTGAGCGACTGGCTTGTCCTTCGTTTCAGCTCAGAATTTCACGTCTTTGACGTCTACATGCGTTCATTAAAGTTTGTCTAGAGTGCAGCAAGATGTGACCGTGTATCGCAATTAAAGCTTATTGTAAACCCCATTGCAGGCTCGCAGTGAACGCGGAGACGGGGAGAAACCCAGGATTGCTCACACGCGTTTGGATGTAACGGTCACTGACGTCAATGACAATCGGCCTGTGTTTATTAACTTGCCTTATTATGCTGTCGTCTCCTTGGAAGCCAAACGTGGGGACGTTGTCACCAAGGTAAAAGTTATATCTATGTCACTTAACAAAAAAAAGGCTTATAAATCGTGAAGTATTTTTTCTCTTAAACTTTCTTTTCCCCATTTCTTTTTCCTTTTTTTCCCTTTCTTTTTTCCTCTTGCTGTTTTTTCTAAAGAAAAAAAATATATGTTGAGTTGTCTATGGAAAGCTGGTAGAAATAAGACAGAGATGGGCAAAAGGACGTAGAGAAGCTAGACTCATAACGTTCTATTAGGTGCACGCGGTGGACCGTGATGTGGGCGAGAACGGTGATGTGCGCTATGAGTTATTGAAAGGCCCGGGAGAGTTGTTCCGGGTGGGACGCAAAACTGGCGAAATCTCCTTGAAGCAGACGCTGGAAGGCCATAATACGGAATACGAGCTGCTCGTGGCGGCTTACGACGGAGGTAAAAACGAGTAAAAAAATGAGCATAAAAGTGAGAGAAAATGAAAAAAGAAAATAAAGCCGAATAATGCTTCTTTGGTGGGGGTAGTTTTTCGTTTTGAAGGTTTGTTACTTTCACGGGAAAAGAGACTTAAAGCAATTAAAATCACGCCTTTTGGGGGACGTGTGTAGCTTTTCAAAGGATTTTTGATTTCTATTCCTAATTTTTTTCTCTTCCAAAATAGGAGTTCCGCCTTGGTCCGCCGAAGCTGCGGTCCGTATTAAAGTGATTGACCGTTCTATGCCTGTCTTTGAAAAGGCGTTTTACGCGGCGACCGTGTCTGAAAAAGCGCCGACTTACTCGCCCGTATTAACTGTGCAAGCTTCCAGCCCTATGGATCGGAAACTCATTTATAGTATCGTTACGGGTAACGATATGGAAGAGTTCGCATTGGACTTCAACACAGGTAAAAGCCGGGAATTACATTTCAGAAATACTTTATTTTTTTTAATCTGGCGGGATATATATACTTTTTTTTTCGCATCGTTTTGACATTTCATAACATGATGTTAATTTTCCTGGACAGCCATATAATGGGTGATACTCTAACAGTTATTTTTATTTCCATTTTTTCTGCTCCATGATTTTGGGTCGGGCAGCTCCAGACAGTAATCCTGGGCCTTGTGAGTACCGCTTCTCTCTCGATTTAACATTGTTGTCCTGTATATCCTTCTTTTTTGCATGGCTTTGGTGTGCTTCCTGTTGTGTCAAAAGCAGCTTGGGGAAAATGCGTTGGGGAGTTGGCTTAATTGCGTTACCCGGCATGGCTTTCGCTTGTTGGGGGAGAGGAGACTGTCTTCAGCTCCAATTTAGAAGTTATTATTAGGCTTTGAATCATGGATTATTCTTTTTTTTTCTGTACAGTAGTGTCGAGCTTGGATGTTTGGTTTCCGTTTTCTAAAAACGTGTTTCAGATCCAGAAATAATAAGAATTTTATTCCTTTTCTTTCCTTGTTTTTGATGGTGATGTTCTTGTGGAAAGGTCTCATCTCCGTGGTGGATTCCCTGGATTTCGAAAGCAAATCCCAGTACGAATTGACCTTGAGAGCTACGGATTCGGTGTCAGGTGTTTACACACAAGTACCAGTTATGATCGATGTTGAAGACGCTAATGACTGCGCGCCAGTCTTCCCTCAGCATGAATACTATGTCAACATCTCGGAAGCCACACCCCCGGGCACTCTCTTGATGACCGTCCAGGCCTCTGATGCGGATTCTGGACTCAACAGCCAGATCCAGTACAGTTTGTCGTCTCCGACATCATCCGCAGATGATTACTTTTATATAACAGCCCAAGAAGGCTCGTTAATGCTGAGCCGAAGCTTGGACCAGGAAACCAACACTAGGCATCACCTTCTCGTGGTGGCGACCGACGCTGGGAACCCTTCCTTGTCCAGTACGGCCCATATTTGGGTCACAGGTAAATGACCAGCCCAGTTAGGCTTCATTTTATAAGAATGATGACGGGTAAAAAAATATAGCAAGGTTTTTTTTCTGTTTTTGTTTTTTAGTGACGGACGTCAATGATAACCCTCCAAGATTTGACTATCCCACTTATGCTTGTGTGCTCTCCGAAGACGCCAAGCGGGGGCAGTTTGTTACCATGGTAACGGCCCGGGATCCCGACTTGGTAGATGAAACCAAACTAATCTATTCCATCGCCGGCGGCAATGAGCAGCAAATGTTTTACATAAATCCGAAAACAGGTAAAAATCGTCTTCGATTTACATCTCTAAGATGTTTGTAATCTTTGGTCATCTAGGAGAACGTAACTGCATGTTTTTGTTGATGTTAATAACAGTCGATATTACCGATAATAAAGAAAATATAATTCTATTGTAATATCAAGATGACAAAGTCTAACAAATTATATAAAAGTAGTATAGGAAAAATAAGAAAATAGGATGTAATAGAAACCTAAAAATTTTGTTAAATGTGTTCAATTTTTAATCATAGGAATCATTACCTTGGCTACGTTGCATCGATTCGGAGAGCAACCGTCATACTCTATGAACATTAGCGTTTCAGACGGTGTGTTCACGAATTATGCGCGACTCCAGGTAGATTTGCTGTCAACCAATCGCCATAGTCCGCAGTTTCCCAAACCTGTAGTGGAGGCTGAAGTTATGGAAAACCGTCCGTCAGGGACGATTGTGACGCGAGTGACAGCCCAGGATTTGGACCGAGGCGAATTTGGTCAACTGACATATTCCATTAGTTCTGATTGGGCCTTGGAAAGCTTCCGAATTGACGAATCTACGGGTAAAAAAAAAGAAATTACAAGATTTTTTTACAAAAATCTTTGACGCTAACTGTATTTCTTTTCTTTTGCTATCTTTCTTTTCAGGGGAAATCCTCACGAGAAAGAGTTTGGACTGCGAGAAAAGGAGTATCTACGAAATTCCAGTGATGGCCGTGGACGTGGGTGGCAAGACAGGGCATGTTTTGGTCCGTATTCGGATCTTGGATGAAAATGATAACGCGCCACAATTTGGACTCCAGGAATATAAAGCGAATATCCATAGTAACCATACTCCGGGAACGGTTGTGGTGAAAACACAAGCCTGGGACTCTGATTTGAGCGCTGGAAGCAGTTTGGTTTACTCCATGTATGAAAGTAATGGCACTCGTGCTACTGACGTCTTTGACATCAATCCCGTCACTGGGGAAATCTTTCTAGTCCAGAACGCCTCGGCTTTGGGTAATAAGTTCTTCCTTTTAATTTCGTCCATTTGTTTGTTCTCTAGTGAATTTCCTTGAACTAAGAAGTGTTTTAGGAAAGTCCATTTCTTGAAGTTAGGTAGTCGGGTCGGATTCTATCAAGTTCCAGATTTTGATTAACTAACGCTGCAGCAGATTGTGTCCAATTTCCTTGAAGTTAGACTGTCATTTTCGTTGCTTTTTGTCATTTTCGAGACAAGTTGTTTACTTATCTCTTTCCTAAAATTAGCAAGAGAGGAAAGATTTTTAGAGCCAAGTTACAACGTATTAGTTCTGGTAGTGAGGGATTGTATTTGTTTTCCTCGGGGCAAATTGTTTTAATTTGAATGTTCATTTTATTTTTGAATAGTGAATGAAGTGTTCCAGTTCTTCGTTCGAGCAGAGGATCTAGGAGTACCGCCACTGCGAACGGAGGTCCCAGTGGACGTTTTGATTATGGGGCCGTTGGACAAACCTCCCGTCTTTGAGCGCCCTAGTTCCAAGTACTTTCTGGCCGAAAACGCACCCTTGGGCACGATTGTGACTCGTGTCCGTGCTCAATGCCCTGACGCTTTAACGTATAGCATCGTTGCTCCGTCAACTGCTTCCGCGTCATCTAAGCAGGCTGCCGTCTTTGGAGTGGATGAGCAAGGGAGCGTTTTCGTGAATGACCTGGTCGACCGAGAGACGCAAGACACGTACACGATCACCATCCAAGCAGCCACAGATGCTTCCCCAGCGTTGGTAGCCACCACCCAAGTGGTGGTCCAAATCCTCGACGAGAATGATAACGCGCCTGAATTCGAAAGCCTTGTTTATCAGGCGGTGGTGGCCGAAAATGCTGACAAGAAGTCGAGCATTATTCGTGGTAAGTAATGATTTCCTTTATCTATTTTTCTTTTTATTTGTGAACTAGAAAAAAATCTCATTTTTTTCTTTTCTCTATAGTGGCAGCACAAGATAAGGATCATGGCAGTCACGGGGAAGTGCGATACACTCTGGGACCTGAAGCCGGAGCTTTGGCGGATGTTTTCCGCTTAGATCCTTTTACGGGATGGCTGACAACTTTAGTGACATTGGATCGCGAGGAGCAAGATCGTTATAGTATCCCAGTGTTGGCGTTAGATAATGGTAGTCCTGTCAAACTCTCGAGCTCTGCGACCGTTGTGATCCAAGTCAAGGATTACAACGACAACCCGCCTCAGTTTTCCCAAAGCCATTATATCGCAGCAGGTAGAAAAATTACTTCGCCAGTTCTTTTCTTTTGCTTTTTTCTTTATTTTTAAAAAAAAGTGGGAGGGGGAATATGAAGTGGGGATGGCAGGGAGAAAAATAGATGTATGCTAATGAACTATATTTTCTTTTCTTTTCTCGTGTGAAATAGTACAAGAAGAAACGTTGCCGGGAACTGTTGTGGTGCAGTTGAGTACGACGGATCGAGATAGTTTGGTAACGTCAGCTTTGGAATATTATATTACGGAAGGGGACGCCCGGGGCCAATTTGGCATCCGTTCCACTGGCGAAATTTATGTTGCTAAAGCATTGGATCGTGAAACGTTAGCGACGTATAATATCCAAGTTTTGGCCACCGATGGTGCGTTTCTAGCCACCACTTCTGTCACTATTGATGTTTTGGATAATAACGGTAAGTGCTCTTGCGCTTTTTTTTTATTTTTACCGATTAACTGTCACGATGTGTTCAAATTTGTATTCCAGATAACCCGCCGTACTGCATGCAGTACCGCTATGAGGAAGCCGTCTCAGAAGCCGCGCTCCCGGGTACATTTGTCTTGAGCGTTCTGGCTACGGACGCAGATGAAGGGCCCAATGCTATGCTCCGTTACTACTTAACCGGTACTGGCGCCGAATACTTTAGCCTCAACAACGAGACCGGCAAGTTATATACATCCAAAACGCTGGACAGGGAAGACACCTCCCATTTCGAGTTAACTGCCCATGTTCAAGACCGAGATACAAGCCAGGAGGGCGAATGTAGCTCGCGAGTGCTTCTTACCATTACGGACGTAAATGATAACCCTCCCCTTTTCACCCAAGGCTTTTACCAAGTCTCGGTGCCCGAGGACGCCGAACTTCGGACGCTGGTGACCAAGATCCATGCGGCTGACGTGGATTTGGGGTTAAACCGTAAAGTCAAGTATTCACTCGCAGCCAAAAGTCCGTCTGACGAGCTTCACTTTGCCATTCACCCCGAATCTGGCATTGTGACCGTCTCCCACGCCCTGGACCGTGAAACCATTCCTGCCTACAATGTTACCGTCACGGCGCAAGATTTGGGTCACCCGTCTTTATCTGCCACCGCCTCGTTGTTCATAACCGTCACGGATGTGAACGACAACCCGCCCGAGTTCTCGCATAAATATTACTTTGCGGCCATTTCGGAAAACGCCGTCTTGGGATCGGATGTAACGCGAGTGTACGCGACTTCCTTAGATGTGGGTCTCAACGCGGAAATTACCTACTCGATCCTGGGCGGCAACGAGCACCGTAAATTCACCATCCATCCCATCACAGGAGTCATCAGCGTGGCCGAAGCGTTGGACTTCGAGCGCCAATCCGACTTTTTCCTCACGATCCAAGCTCTCGATAAAGGCATGCCGCCGCTCTCGAATCATGCTACACTGAATATTTCCGTCTTAGATGCCAATGATAACGCGCCCATCTTCTCCCAAGCTTCCTACAGCACTGTCGTGCTCGAAAACGCAATCCTGAACGAACCCATCCTAAAGGTCAACGCCGCAGACTTGGATTCCGGAGAAAACGCCCAAATTGTCTACGCCATAATCCAAGGCGATCGGCATGGTCAATTTCAGATCGATCCCCACGCGGGATTGTTATCCGTGGCAAGTCAATTAGATCGGGAAATGATTGCCCACTATTCCCTTGCAATTGAAGCCAAAGATCTGGGAAATCCCCCCTTGTCCTCCACCGTCAACGTCAACGTCGAAGTTCTGGACGTGAACGATAACCCGCCCACATTTTCGGAAAGGAACTACTCAACAGTCGCCCAGGAAGACAAACCATTAGGTTTTGCCATTTTGAAGTTCCAAGTGTCGGACATTGACAGTACCGGCAATGCCGGTCCGTACACCTTCGACCTCCGCGCAGGCAACGATGGAAACGCCTTCCGAGTGGATCAGGACGGTACCTTGCGCACCGCGACGAAATTTAACCACAAAATTCGGGACAAATACCTACTCCAAGTCCGCGTCTTTGACAATGGCTCGCCCCCGCTCTACTCGGACACTTTCGTCACTGTTCAGATCATTGAAGAGTCCCGTTTCCCGCCTGTCATTACGCCCCTCGAAATTACCATCAATTCCTTCTTAGACGAGTTCCCGGGCGGCTTAATTGGCAAACTACGCGTAACCGATCAAGATCCTTACGATACCTTGATGTATTCTTTAAGTACTCCGTCGTGGGCGACGAAACATCCCGCGTCGGGGACGCTGCTGGCGCCGTTCTCGGCCGTCACGGCTGCCGTCCAATTTGAAATCGATGTAGACGACGGTACCTTGATCGCCAAACCGGGTTTGGATGTCGGTTCTTACAGCGTAAACGTCTCCGTCAGCGATGGGAAGTTCACGAGTTTCGCGACCGTCAAAGTCGTCGTTTCTCTCGTGAACCAGGAAGCCATCCAGAACGGAGTGATCATCACGCTCAGAGAACTTACCGCCGAGGATTTTGTGTTGAGTTACAAGAAAAGTTTCTTGCGGGCCATTCGCAACATCCTGAACGTTCGCACCAAAGACGTCCTTATTATCAGTCTCCAGCCCGCCGCGCAGTCGCGTCCCGCTCGCCAGGCTCAGGGCGATAAACCCTGGAAAAACAGTAACAAAGATCCGAACGGCGAAGGCGTTATGGCCGCCGCTGCGACCAGCCGACCCAATTTGGACGTTCTTTTCGCCGTACAAAAGTCCTTAGCCGGGTTTCATCCTCCGCAAATGGTACGCAAGCACATTCTGGACAATTTACGCGAGCTCGAATCCACGCTAGGCAACCGGGTGGTAGGGATCGTCCCAAGTACTTGTCTGCCCAACTATTGCTCCTCCCAAGGCAAGTGCTACGATAAAGTGGTTTTGGACGATGCTGTCATGATCACGGTTACGACAGACATTACCAGTTTTGTAGCCCCGAGACACGCCTATCAACCGACTTGCCAGTGTAAAGACGGTTTTACCGGCCAGCACTGTGACCAGTTAAGTACCCCTTGCGCTCAGCAACCGGCCCCTTGTCCCCCGCCTCAGGTTTGCCAATTGGAACCCAATACCAAGAAAGGCTACGTTTGCACCTGCCCTGCGGGGGTGTTTCCTTGCACGAGTCCCAGCACGAACGAAAAGCACCCTTTAACGTGCCCTGAAGGCACGAGCACTGGATCCGGTACCGGTTGCTATGACCCCAAGCACCCGTGGTCGTTTATGGGCAAATCCTATGCACAGTACACCCTCACGGCGCCCATTGACAAGCATTTGGTGGTTTCTTTGAAACTAAGGAGTATCCAACCTACAGGGAATTTAATGTTTGCCGCCGGACGCGTCGATTACAGCGTCTTGGAAGTGGTGAATGGACAGGTGCAATATCGATTTGACTGCGGATCCGGAGAAGGTTTGGTGCGAGTAACAGGCGTCTCGGTTTCTGACGGTAGGTGGCATGAAATCCGGGTTGAACGGCATGGGAACACGGCCGAGGTCGTCGTCGATGGACGGGACCGAGCTCAAGGGGCAGCTCCCGGAGTCAACGACGTTTTGAACCTCGAGTCGAGCGACGTGTACTTTGGCGCTGAGGTCAGGCAGTTACCTGGAGCGCCTGGTTACGACGACATCCGGATGGGCTTTATGGGCTGTTTAGATGATATCCGACTGGATCATGTAGCGTTACCGCATCATTTGAGCTCTAGTAGCGGCCCTTTTACAAACCATTTGTTACCCGCTGCGTCTGCGCCGGCAATCCTAAGGCGCTTCACCAACGTGGAATTTCATTGTCGCGTGCCGCTAGACCGACCAGGCTTGTGTGGCTCGCAGCCGTGTCTGAATGGCGGCACTTGCCACGAGATGCCAGGCGGAACGTCTTATCAATGCCAATGTCCGCCGCGGTTTATTGGTCAACGATGCGAAATGGACACGGACCCGTGTGCCTCTTCTCCGTGCTTATATAACGGCAAGTGTTTCAACCTGCAGAACGACTTCCGGTGCGAATGTCCGCCGCGTTTAAGCGGTAAACGGTGCGAGTATGGGCGATTTTGTAACCCAAATCCTTGCAGAAACGGAGGTATTTGCGAAGAAGGCACCAGTGGGCCGATTTGCAAGTGTCGAGGCTTCACGGGAGAACTTTGTAACGTAGACGTGAACGAATGTGAGCCTAATCCGTGCCATAATGGCGGGACGTGTATCAACATGGTCGGCAGTTTCCAATGTCTGTGTGGCGGCAATGCCACGGGAGCTTATTGCACGGACCCTTTGGTGACGGCGAATATTACCTCGAGCCAAAGTGGTGTTACGTTATTAGAAATCATTTGTATGATCGTAGCGATACTGGCCATTCTTTTCGTGGTCATAGGCTGGGTCCTGTACCGCAGATATCGTCATAAGCGCAAAAGGCATCGTCGAGCGAATAATCTGGCGCCAGATGGCACTAACGGCAAGGAAATGGTTCCTTTAAACTCTACTCGAGGGGCGGATCTAGCGGGGTTTAACAGAACTTCCAAAATGAGCAACCTGGAAGCCAGTCAGGTAAGAATTCTTCTTCATTTTTACTTCCATTCGTTATGTTTGGATAGTACATGTTTTTGTGTTACTTCAACGCGTTTTCTAAACGTAAAAGTACTGCGACACAAAACGATACTGTAGCAGTTGAACTGAAACTCAATTTGCATGCAATTCTTTTTTAAAAAATTCGCTAATGACAGTTTTCACATGCGCGGCTTTGTTTTTCTCGCTAAGGTGAAAAGCTTACTTGGATTTTTCAAATTAAGTAACGCAAAAACGAAAAAAAGTGAAGCTGTTTTGCTACCGTTATTGGTATTAATTTCATTTCTGTCAAGCAATTTTTAAAAAGGTCATAATATTTTTGCTGCAGTATATCTACGTTCACCATGCCGTAGAAAGCTAAAAAAAATAGCCCTCAAATTGTATGATGTCGCATTACTTTTTAAGTAGTTGAGCATGCTATAGCAGCGTACAATTACGCCTGCGTTTTAAAAAATGTATAGTTGTTTACTTTTATATCTCCAATTTTCATCATGCCAGGCTTATTTTCTCAGTGTAATAATTTTCCTTTATGTTTTGCCTGATGCGATTTTAAAGATCCCACCTGCACCCATGCTCCCGCCCCGTCCTGCCTCCTACACGCCCAGCACCGAACCCACCTACATCCCATTAAACAACCTGGACACGATTCGAAGCTACGGTTCTGCCGCCGATGATTTGGAAACTTCGCCCATGCTCAGTCACCACAATTCACCCGAATATCAGCCCAATTTGCATAGATGCAACCCCCACACCGTGCCGTCGCATCAATACCACCATCGAGAAGCTCTGTCCGAAACAGACAGTTTGCACAAGCCAGCCTGGGCTGATATGGGCAATAACCTCAAAGGAGCTTACTACGATACGTCCAAATTAGGTATACTGAGACGTGTTCAGTGTAGAAGAAGTGGGGTTTTGTTTTATTCCTAAAAATCTCGTTTTCATTGCTTATACCATAGATTTTAAGGGTACTGAACCCCCTGCTTGCAATCTCAAAGTCATGTTAAACGACTTGAAGAAAAACAAAGAAACCATGGGACCTAGTATGAAAAACACGTCTTCTCTAGAAGAGTGTGGACGTAAGTTTACTATTATAAAATTTTACTAGTTTTACTTTTGCTGTCGCAAATCGATTAACCACTAGAGAGAAGGGAAGCTGTAGGGTGATTGGGTAGTTAATTTGTTACCTTTCCGTTAACCCATGGGTTTTTTCTTGTCTTTTTCTACCTTCTCTTCTCTCTCTCTCTCTCTTTCCCCATACCCCAACCCTACCCCTTGTTACTCCCGCTGACTGTGAAATTTCGAAGGCGCTGGGGTATCTGTACTGGACGCAGATGTAGGAGTGACTTTGGCAAG
Organism: Lepidurus packardi; assembly: GCA_023053545.1. Classification (NCBI taxonomy): domain Eukaryota; kingdom Metazoa; phylum Arthropoda; class Branchiopoda; order Notostraca; family Triopsidae; genus Lepidurus; species Lepidurus packardi. Next base: position 4,042,146 of record JAKZAN010000004.1, read on the forward strand.
CACATCCTCCTTGTCCACCCCGCCTCCTATTCCTCCTTTGCCCAAGGATTACTTCGAATTTCAGCGGTTTCTTGACCTCATCGTTCTAACTCAGTCGCAGGGGGGTAAGCCTTTTTGTTTACCCCAAACAAGCCACGCCCATCTTTTATTTCTGATCCTAACCTTTCGGTTTTTATTTCTGCCTCGCTTTTCTCTTGCTTGCGTGTTGAATGCGAAAGTGTTGACTGTTGAGTGTCACTTTTTTTGTCATGTTATGCAAATCAGAAGACTAATGTATGTTCACTGGTTTGTCTTTGGCATGCAGCACGCACCTCAGGAAGTTCCACAGGTAGAGATGAGTATTTTCAATCTTCACTGTTCCCAAGTAGTCTTTCGTAGATACCCTCATAGCAGCAATTCGTCTGATAAGCTAAAGCGAAACAAGAAACGATTGCTAATCGTTTCGAAACTCAATTTTTGCTTCTGGATTTCTGGTCACTGATGTTTTATGCGGCTTTTGATCTAAAAAGCAAATTTCTTGGCTAGTATTTCCCCGTTTCCTGAGCCTTAACTTGGAACCCTTTCAGTCTGACAATCCACGCTTAAAAATATCCTCGCCGCTTTTTTGCGTTTAAGAGCACGATCTTCTTTAAACTTAAATAACCTAAACTTGAACTCAGTTGTTTATCTTTCTTGCTATGACAGGCTACCATTGGGACTGCTCAGACTGGGCGCATAATAGTCAGAATCCATTGCCCAATATAACCGAAATTCCCGGTGGCGAAATACCCGATTCCTCCAGCTTTCATAGCAATGAGAGCAACGAGTCCAATGCGCAACAAAATAACGACTTACCAGCAGGTATAATAAAAAATGGTATTTAGAAACGCAAACTGTTTGGAGTCGTAATTTGTATAAATTACAATGTATTTTGTTTAATTTTGTTTTTAAGGTCGGAAAGTCAATCCAGAGCGTGATTTGGACACGTTAGTGGAAGACAGGCGATGCTCGATGGCCGGTATGGGAGGAACTGACTCGGAATATGGAACTGATATAGATGTTTGCTCGCAAGATGATGGTTTCTCGGGAAGAAACTTTGCGGATATCTTAGCCAGGACTGGTTTACGGACAGGCGCAGACTTTGGAGCATTAGTGGACCTGGATAACGAGTTAATGCTACCAGGGAGTGAATTAGGGGAGTCTTTGCCCCCGCCGGGCAACTACGCCCGTCACTTGAACGACTACTTACCACATCATAGCATTGCGAGTGAAACGGAAGCAGAAGATCCCATCCGAATGGCTGATGAAGACGAAGAAATGGAAGATGATGCTCCATCTTTGAGTATCTCCCTTCCGAGCCAGAAAAGTGCTCGTGTTGCCTTACGGAACCCTGGAATGGACGAGCAAATTTCCTTATCAATGGGCAGCTATAGAAGCAACGCGAGTTGTAGTGATGTGTCCAATTTGTGTGAGATTGAAGATTCCGAGTATGAAGATGATCGCAGAGCGAACAAGAGCAAACAAGGTGTTATTCAGACAGCCGTCTAAACGATGACAACAATGGAGAGTTTTTCTAGTGCTACATCTCACAACCCGCGAATGAAGTGTCAAGAACTGGCCTTTTCAGTGCCTGAGCAGTTAAAAAAAAATTAAGTAAAGAAGATTTAGAGGAAACGAAACGAGAACAAGTAAAAAGCAGAAAATTATTTTTGGAATGAAGTCTGCGCGATTGTTGTGCCAGTTGAATTTTGAGCTGCGAATGCCACCGGATCAGATTTTATCAATGCAACATAAAGCAAAAGCTGCTGCTCTGGCATGTTAGTTCGACACCGCAAGTTCTAGTTGAATTATTTCCTCCCCTCGTTTTTAACCCACAGCCCTATAGCCTAGATTTTAATAATGTGGACTAACTATATCCATCCTTATTTTCCCGTGACTTTCGTATTGACATAGGCTGAGCTCAAATTAGGCCCTTCTAATTTGGCTTCATTTGACCTTTCTTCCGTTATTGTAATTTCCAATCTCCGTATCCTTTTATACGGACACATTCATAGTGCAATGGGCCAAATAATTCTTTTTTTCTGACGAAGTGTGCTTGCTGACAAAGTTACTACGCAAAGAGTGACTGAATATGGATATGAAACAGGAACAAGGCTAAGGCGAAGAGAAAAAGAGTGATCTCTTTAAATTGTGCCACTTCGCAATGCCATGAGGAGTATAGCTAAACAGTGGTAGAAATAAACTGGGCGAGTATGGAATGTCGCGCACTGTACAATGCAGATATGTATAAAACGGGTGTATTTATAATGTAAAGTGTGCTTATTTTACGATCTAGATCATACACTTGGAAATTGATCCGGGAGTTTCATGGTATTTTTCCCGCTGCTTATTACCCATCCTTTTCATATCTCCAGAGCTTTTTGCGCAGGTTACACACGTGCGGAGGCCATCTGTTGAATTAACTTTAAAATTGCAACTGCTATGTGTGATACACAAATCAGATACGAAATTTCTTTTTGATTTGAAAATAGTTTAAACACTATGAAAGGCAATAAATCTATACAGTCATAAAACGTGACGCAGAACAATGGATTGATTGTACGTTGTCTAATAATGATAATTGATAACGAAAGCTCAAGCTACACATTTCGCAGAGTACAGCCATTTAGAATATACCTTTACAACGCTTCTTAAATGCACTAGAACTAACAAAAACAGCCACGAAGCTCTAGTATAAAGTTACCACATTTTCCGATTTTGGAGTGATTTATTTTAATGTAATGACGTCAACGCCCAGCTTATTGTGCTTAAAACTTTCGAAATCTGTTAGATTCATTTTAATTATAATGACAACAAGGCGGACACAATAATCAAAACCTACTTGGATGATACGCGTAATCCAGAGTTGAGCCTTCCATAGCAATCGATGGAGCTCAGATTAACAAGTAAATATCTTTACACTGGGTAGAAATTTGGACAATAGAAGTGAAAGAACTCTTAAAAGTACATGTCGAATGTCTACCGAACAACCTCTGTATTGTTGACATAATACTTTATTGTTCGATTAAGTTTTTCCTCCCGCATAGATCTTATCAATCAAATTATTCCAATTTCCCCAAAACAAAACAAAAAATAGTGGAAACGTGGTGATATGCAACGCAATATATAATCACATTACAGTTTATCTCACTCCAACATTCCCTTATATAAGCAGAAACTATATGCAGTTCTGTCGATAGTGTGAAAATAGTGTTACTTTTACACTCGTAGTCATGTTGGCTCACTTTCTTCTTCCTTGCTTGGTATTTGCTGTCGTGGTTTCTCAGGTCAGGTTACACATATCCATGTTTGTTACATAAAGTCAGAAATCTCTAATATAGGTCCAATCTGAAGATATTGTTGTCCCGGAAGTGCAACCTCAGGAAGCACCAAGCGAATGGCTCAATTTCCTCCTTCCTCATCGACCAAAAAATGTATTAGCAATTAAAAATGCCAGTCTTATATGCGTGTTAAAATGTAGCCGCTAATTAAAAACCTCTTCCGATATGTAATTTAAGGAAACCGTTCGCGTTTCACAAGCTAATAACGGAACAAGCCTTCGGGCTACATGTACGTGCGGAGTTCAGGGTTCCGTAAGTTTAAAAATAGCATTACATTTTCGACCAGAATATATAACCCTTTAGCTTAAACATCTAACAGTATATCGAACTGTTCAGAACCGGATTGTAGGAGGGGAGCTGGCAGGAGGAAAAGAATTTCCATGGCAAATTCTTTTGTTAGTAGATGAAAAGTTCGTATGTGGAGCCAGTCTTTTGGATCCAAACTGGGCTATTACTGCTGCTCATTGCGTTTATAACTCTAGCAATGTCTCCCTGTACATGGGGTTCGCTGACATAACTACAATCGACAATTCTACTTTCGTAAGTAAACAATCTAAAACTTCTGTTAAAATACTAGACCTTTTCTTAAAAATCAGGTTACCAGGGCACAATCTGTTAAAATTCATAAAGATTACAAGTCAGGTAAGAATGCTATAAACTGAAAAGAAACTTTCAATAAAACTACAAAATTCCAGTCGTGCAGTTTTCTAACGACTTACGGTTTTTTATATAGTTTCAGTAGACAAAAATATTGCCTTGCTTAAGCTAACCACTCCCGCACCTTTAAGCTCGGCAATCAGTCCTATCTGCCTACCATACAAATATCCTAAACTGGACTTCAAAAACCAAAATGCCATCGTCACAGGTACGTGTTAGAACGTGAAAATCAGTCTTCGAGATTCTCACCAAACAATAAAACAGCGATACACATAAACAAAAAACAATCAAATGAAGTTTTATAGTTGATGACCATAGCTTTTTAAGCTTTTTATTTTTTGTTCTTAGGAAGAAACAAAATTTATTAGTTTTTCACGAATATACTTTCTCTTAGGCTGGGGCGCGACACGACACGGTGGAATCCCTTCGAATAATCTTCGAAAAGTTATATTGAAAGTGATCAACCAAAGCCAGTGTACCAGACGTCCATACTTGTGGTCGTCCATGTACGTTACCGACACCATGCTGTGCATGACTACGCCTAGGCGTGACTCATGTCAGGTAATCGTGATTTTTTTTAACAACCTAAGGTGAAAAACTTGTATCTCAAGTCATACAATATAAATAGGGTGACTACGGAGGTCCAGTGAATTGGCGAAGTTCGGATTCGTCTCAGGTTTATCTAATTGGAATAGGAAGCTTCGGCTACAGATGTGCTTTTAAACGCTATCCGAGTGTTTATACAAAAGTCAATGACTATTTGAGTTGGATCACCACTACGACGGGTATTATTCTAATTTTTTTCTTTTCCTTCAATATTTCTTTTTATTTTATTTTATATAAAAGTAAAAAAAAATTACAATTTCGTTTTGGTAGGTAAAACCTTCTGCGAACTTTGAAGTATTGGACCACAGCGATCTTCACTTTTCCCCATTCACAGTATGTTTTCAGCGTAGAGCACAAAAATACAATATACAAATACATATACAATATAGGTTTCGTTATATATATATATTTTTTCTTTGATGGGAATAAACTGAAGATTGGAATAAATTCGTAAAGCAACAAATCTGATCTCGTCGCATTATCTTTACGATCCCTAAAGTGATGTACGTAGTACTCGTAATTAGTATCGTCATTATGGACGAAAACTGGTCAATGGGCTCGCAAAGTTTGCTTGACGTCGAAAGCCCCTTCACCGTTACGCTTGTGAGGCTATAGTCACCATTGGCTAGCCTTTTGTTGCCATTGCGACGATACTTCTTTCGAGTACTGGACGCACAAGCCAGTAAAAGCTTGCAGCGAGTTCATCAATCATACCGAGAGGTAAAATCGCTATTCGTTATGGTTAAAAAAATTTATGACCAAAAATATAAAATGTAGTGCGAGAATCCTTGGGAGTAATGGCCAATCGTATGAGTTAAAATGAAGTGTGATTTCGAAGTTTCCAAACTGTCGAACTGTTGAGTTCAGCTTATTCTAGCTAATTGAATTAACTGTCGTACTATAGTTAAATTCCTGTTATCTTTTTGTTTCAGTGCAGATTTACAAGTAATATATTATATCGGTTATAGCAAATCGGTCAAGGACAGTAACTTGGCAAGATAAACACTTTTTGTTCCATATCTCGTGTGCTACCTGTAATTTAGTAAATATCAAATCCCCGTTTCAATGACCATTGCACTTTAAGCTCCGATTTTCAGAGAAACTAATTCCAAGAAATTGAAAAAAGTTAAATATTGAGTTACAGCACATGTGTGAGACATTGAAAGTAGTTGGCGCAAACAACGATCCTATGCTCGCTGACTAAGATATTAGCAAATAAATTAAATGCAATTCGGGAGGCGCCAGGCCCAACAGATATTCAGTTTTCATACCTATAATATAAGCTGTCGTTCTCAGTTATAAGTACGAAGTCGCTCTGTGCCTTGATTTTTTCTTGTCTGGTAGTCGTTTTAGCGGCTTTGGCTGGAATGGCCTATGCCCAGTTTACCCAAGCTGACTACTGCAAAATTGACTTGCAGAATACCTAGTAAGATACATGTGCTCTATCTGGTAAGATCTGACTAAAAATTAATAAAAATTTATTGACTTCATATGTTTGCCATATAGCCTTATATTTTTGCTACAGTTCCCCAACGATCATCCCAACCACAGTATCGATTACCGACAAAATTCATTGTCGATTTGCATAACAAGCTCCGATGCAAAGTAGCTTTGGGTCTTGAAAATGTGGAACGCTTGGTCGACAGCCCACAGCTTGTTCACCAGGCCCACAGCTTATAGCTAATATGCGTGCCAAGTATTTTGAAGCGTAGTAATGATATAATCTATATTAGACTTAGGATGACGAATTGGCCCTTACGACTGATACCAAGTGTTCGCCAATGCGTTTACTGCAAGCATGATAACAACTGTGACGTTGGTAAATATAAAACAAACCATTTGAAAGTCCTAATATTGTAGAGTAGGTTATTAACATTTTTCTGAAACTACAGCTCGCTTCATTGTGGGTCAGACCATCGCTTCCGGTGGAACTTGGGCCTTGCAACGGTGTTCTCAACTGGACGAGCCCTATTCAAGCCTGGTACGATGAAGTAACGTCGATTATGATGATTCAGGTCAGGTGACTAATTTCGTGTAAGGAAATGGGACCAAATGATCCATAAAGCTTATGTAGCACTAAATCGAACTTTTATTTTGATACTTCTCAATGTCTCAATCCCAGTTCTGGGACGAGTGCAAACTGGCAAAACGATTGGTAATTACTCCCAAATAGAATATGGGCTGAAACATACACAGTCGGTTGCAGTGTAGTTAACTAGTTGCAGTGTAGTTAGACCGCAAAGGCTGGTACAAGTACTGTCTACGCCTGCAGTTACGGACCGGCCGGCAACTTCCTGGTATACTTGAAAGGCCGGTATACTTGAACGGGATACTTGGCCGGTATACTTGGTATACTTGAAAGGCCGCTTCCAGCTTCGGCGTGCCCGGCTGGCACTGTCGCCGATACTGCTACAGGACTCTGTGTATAAAAACTACCCTTCCACATGTTTACAAGTTGCGACCCTTTATTTTTGCGTAACAGGACTTACAATGCAGAAATAATACTTCTTGGCAATAAATGTTGGTGTATACGGTGAGTAAGATCTTAAAAACGGCCTCACTTAAAAGAGGAAAATCGCGCTTGTATACATCCCCGATGCAGCTCTGCGTTATATTCTGGTTCGAACCAGAATATACCGGTGCGTTCGGAAAACACACTATTCAACTGGCTGGCAATCCTTCCAACCGGTAATGAAGATATTTTCTTTTTTGACACTTGCTATATTATTCCCTTTTGCTCGTCTTTTCCATCATTTATCCTATGCAGACAACCAGTGTGTATTCCATATTGCTTGTAAACGGAGATGGACCTGTAGCTCACTGTAAGTCTGAATTGATTGAATGGGATGAGCTTCAGATGGATACTTTCCATCGAGAATGAAATAAACGTCCGAGAAATAAAATTGGTATTTAGGTCCAGATAACAAAGCCGAGTAACCTTTACCGGTGGACTCATCTGCGTAGTAATTGGATAGACCGCTTCAGAACACCGGGTAATGTATATTTTTGTGCCCTTGCAAGTCATAGAAAGCATACATGTGAATATTTTTCTAATTTTCTTTCCTGTTCATCCCCCCCCCCTCCCCCCCCCGGCTGTTTAGTGAAGTGAGAATATTGAAAGAATAGCGTTTTTTGTTTATCGTACAAACTTCCCGCTTCTATTATTGCGATACAGTTTCACGATTCATCAGTAACGCGATTCGGAGTTCTTGTTTGTTTGATAATTATTCTTCGTAAATAATGGCACGAAATTGGAGTGGTATTTCTTCGAATTTAGAGCTTTTGTTAGATGAAGTTAAATTCCAAAGACGTAAGGAAGCCAGGCGATGCTTCAACGAAGGTATGATTCTTCTTCTCGTAAAGAAAACTTGTAAGTTGTAAACGGAAAATCGACTTTGTTGATTAATTTTCAGTGGACGGTGGCTTTGTTGTACTTCACGGAACTACTCATTGGACGGACCTCTTCGTACGGCATTTCTTGTTTGAAACGGATAGAAGTATTGACTCGGACGATTTGCTGTTTTTTATACGAAAAAAGCACGTGAAGGGTACAACTCGCTATTTGCCAAAGTTTGACGTAATACATTTAGCTTAAGTGCAGCCCAAATTGAAGTCCAATGATTAGATTTAATCGTTCTCTTCCTTTAGACTGAGGTAGAAGTGTTCAGGCGTGACAGCAAAAAGTTACCTATTGGAGATCCGGACATCGCCTGGGAAGAAACTGTTTACTTAAACTTGATCATCCATCAGTTCGATTACACTCTAACCCTCGCCATCTGTACACGAACAAGTCCTAAGGATTTACAGGTCCTCAAAAGACATTCCCAAGTAACTTATTTCTGTCCTTGTTAAATTAAATTATTACGTTTTTATCTTAGCCTGTGTATGCTTCTCCGAGTCGCAGACGCATGGATATCAAAGGCGATGTAGAAGAATTTACGTACCCTAATGTCTGTTTCATGGTAGACAATTTCGATGAGGTTTTTGAAGACATGCACGTTCGCGATGGTGAAATGGTCTGCGTGGAATTAGTTGCCTCAGATCGCCAAGGCATCGTCCAAGGAGTTCTTTTTCTAGGCTCCATCCGCTATGAAGCTCTCAAAAATGTCTACGATACTCGAGTAACATTCCTTATTTCACTTTTTGTTCGGATTGAAGCTAAAATCCAAGTGCTTAGGCAAGTCTAAGCAGCAAAATGGCTCAGCGCATGACGTTTGGTTGGTATGGCGGAACGAGTTCTCAGCGAATGGAGTTTGTGCGAATGAAGGGTCCACAGGGGAAAGGACATGCAGAAATGGCGGTTACGAAACCCAAAGGCTCAGGATTTGACACACCTTCGTCAGAACCTGGTCTGAGTGTTACGGAATTATGGGATTCTGACTGGGAATCGGAACCCGAGGATTTCTATTCCACAACTAGACAAGTAAGCATAGCATTGCATTAAACTAGAAAATTAACGCCACTAATGGCAAAAATGTGAATTTGCTTTGATCTGATAGAGAAGATTGAGCGATCCTAGTGGCAATTCCAATGGCTATCGCGGTAACTGGCGCGTCAAACCTGAAAATTCCAAATCTCGTTCCGAAAATGAAGGCTTAGATCGATATTCAAACGGCGTGAGCGAAATTGAAGCTGGTGATTTACGTGACGGTTAGTTATTCAATTCCAGGATTCGTTTTTTTATTTCTTTAGTTATTTTTGCTAAATAGCATGCTGTTTAAATGTTCGTAAAGAGCTTGTGCTGTTAGTGGGAGTTTTCAGTTTTCTGCAAATTTCTTTTTTTTAAAAATGTTTTCCAAATTCTTCTTCTAATTTGTCCGCAGCGTAAAAGTTTCGCCTTTTTCTTGTTTTTGTATTTGTATATGCATGCAGGTTTACCCAGCGTGGCCGAAGTGCCCGAAGCAGGATCTGAAACTTGGGATACGCCTTCCGATGGGGGCGTGGCTGACGTTGATGGTTCTTCTCTCTCTCCTCCCCTATCTCATATGCGCAAATCTCATTCCTTTGATTGCTCTCCTTCGACAAGCTCAAGTTTTGTGTCAGGGGGCTCCCGAATTTCTGTACCTTCATCCACCTCAACCACGCCCCCTTTTTGCCAAATCCTCAGTAATGGTACGCGTGTCCATTACTACTGCAATATTGCGCAGACACAAACCGGCTTGCCGGCCAAACATGGTACGTTTTCTCGGTGTTGCTTTTTATCTTAAGTTTCATTAAATTTATATTTTTCCATAGAATTCGGCTTTTGAAAGTGACAATTAAAATTTCGTTTACCTTTTCATTCTGCAGAGTTGGATGACGGGGTCTGCAATCCACTGTGGACTATGCGCGGTTTTACTCAAACCTTCCATTTTTGGAAAGAGAATCGGCGTGCCCAATCCGTGCCCTTGAACGCCTTGCTCACTTACGTCACCTTACCATGGTACACTATAATTACAGGTAAAATATTTTAACCCTTACTTTCAGCTCGTAATTCCCTTTTATTTTTTTATCTCCGTTGTTATAGATATTTTGGATCGTCGTGAGAGTCCTGTTTTAACGTTTTAAAAAACAAGAAGGTTCACTCGTTCTTCCAGTTCCTTTAGCTTGGTCCATTCCTTTTATAATCGGCTGCAATTTTAAAAGAAAAATAACAAAAACAATAGGTTTTCTTTGTTTTCTGTGTTTTGATACTTTTGCACATTAATTTATTTTTTAATGAATTTGCTACGGTTTTGAAAAAGCATGGAGGGAGTAATTTTTGGTGATCTTCACGGCTAGTCATGATTCCGCGTTTGGTGTTTGTCGATGTCTGCATCGCTGAGATTCTGGAGCTCGGAAGAAGGCATAATACAATATTTTTTGGTGGTATTTTGTCGTTATTAGCGAAAATTGTGCATTTTGGATTAACTTTCTGAAAGGGAAAACTAATAAAGATGTTTAAAAACCACGATAGCCCTCTTTTATGAAGCAGTCTATTAGGATACAGTTTGCAGCTTGGAAGCAATTTCTTGGTAGTCTTCATGCCAAGTACCATAATGCATTTCAAAGATTTTTAACGCTCGTTGTAAATACTTACGCGCTTCTTGCGTCAACTCTTCAGATTTTTTATTGTGAATTAACTGCAGTAAAACATCTGTAAACTTTTGGTACTCATGTGCCACTTCGATGCTGAACATCCCATAACGGTGCTCCACCGACGGTAAGGATAATCGCAGCCATTGGGCACTTTGCTCATAGTCTTCTACTAATGCGTAAATGTGAGCCAACATATCCGATGTCTGGGCTAAATCAGGGTGCATTGGATTCAGAGAATCTTTCCTCAGCCTGTAGCACGCGGAAAAATTCTTCAAAGCAGCTCTCACATCGCCGAGATCCAAGCTTTCTTCCGCTAAATATTAAACCAAAGTTTTCAATACGAAATTCAGTTTTGAAAGTGAATTTAACCTTGCTTGAACATTGTCATTGCTTCCAAATCGGCCCGTAACTGAGCCATATAAGGCTGCTCTGTATGGCAATCGCGGCATTTCACAAGCTGTACGTTATTAGCCTTGGATTCTTTCGATTGTGGATTCATTAAGCTCCCGCCGCAGGCTAGGCATCGAAACGACATCAACTTTTCCTAGAAATGTTCTATTAACGTTTAGGAATAATAATATATGCTATAAAAAATGAAATGTTCTACTAATAGTTAGTTATAATAATAATAAATACTTTCTAGAAGTCGTATTTCTTATTTCACTTACCTGAAAGTCTTCGGGATCGGTGCACGCTGAGCACTTGCAAGTGAAGCAGTACTGACCTCGTAATGCTTCTTGCCTTTCAGCAAGGGACATGCGCCGAAAATGTGGTCCGTAGCAATTGAAGACTTCATCGTCTATGGACAAATTCTTGACAGCTTTCACCACAAGCGTGTTACCTATAAACCTGGCAAAGATCCTTCAAATTTACAGCTGTTTGCAAATTAAGTGCCAAATTCTACCCGCTGCTAATGGAAGGATCACAGCTATGATTCATCAAGCTGGCTGACGGATAAATGGCGGTAGCAATGCGTTCTTGGGTAACGAAGCTTACTGCTGACTCGGATTGATTTTCTTTTTTGGATTCAATAGATGTTATCGCGTGTGCATTACAGACCAACTGTCGAATATGATGCAACAAGTACCCGCCCACAAAACTAGGATCTACGTTTGGCCCAATGAAATCAGTGTAGTCTTGCAGAAGATGAGTTACCAACGCAGCGGTCTAATGAATGGATCCAGGAAACTAGATTATATAGATCAGAAGTCTAAATAAATATCTACTAGAGTGTATAAGTAGAGCTCTGTAGGGTCCGCGTCTTCCATATGGGTGACAAGACGATACACGGCAGAGTAACTATCTCCCGGATGACTATAAATATCACTTTCCGTTCCAGCAGATACTAATTTAGATTTCTGCCGATGGAAATCCAAAACTCGGGCTAAACCCGCTGTCAAAACTACTCGTAGGCCCAAATGAGCTATGCCGATTGCAGTCAGAATGCGATGCAAATCACACTCGTACTCATGGTAGACTTTAGCTGCACTCGCGCACTCAGAAGAACAGAACCATGCTTCTCCACAATTTAAACAACTGAAAAATTCATGGATTAGAACAAAACAACGACACCCAACCAAATGTCGTGTCTTACGGAATGTAAATACGTAGCTTTTTGACGCAGTGATGGCAATGTAGGAAGCGATAATCAGGCAAAAGTACCAGAGCATACGGTTTTTCTACGAATAAGGTATCACCAATTGAAACTGGAGCTCTTGTGACCACATAACGGCCTTTTCCAGGTGTGTATCTTTAGAGGACACCCAGTTAGTAAAAACCAATTCTGGTTTACAGTAATAATAATTTACTTAATATCTAGCGCTTTTGAAGCGTCCGGAATAGACGGGTGAGCTCCAAGAAGTAGTCCAGGCATTGGTTTTTCACTCTCAAAACTTCGATTTTGTGGGTTAGACATTTTCGCTTCTTGCTCCGCTTTCTTTAGCTCAACTTGGAAAGAACCTGGACCACATAGCTACTCACAAAATGCGAAATTCTAGGAACATTTACTTGGCAAAGAAGTCTTGAGAGATTCAAGCAATTCAGTCGTTCGTTTGAGGTCGTTGTTGAGTCTCGTCAAAGCGCGGTACTTTCGGAGCAAGACTTTGGGTTTCAGAGCTTCAGGATAATTACCCGACAAGGCCGATTCTATATCATGTAAGCATTCCTAGAAGTATATCTATAGGGCTATATCCAAGTGAAAAGTTGATGCTGAATTTGTTTGAAATTACTTCGTAACGCTCTATGTGAAATAGAGCGGCCGAGCGATTGGCTAAAGCCAATGCATATTCTTTGCAGTTTTTTTCCGCAGCTTTAATGCATGCTGTATAACGAGCTATGCTTTCTAAATACTGGCAACTTCCGAACAACTGATTTCCTTGTTCTTTTAGCAATAAAACGTTTCGTTCGGAATTTAGGCAGGATTTGGCCCACGATATTATTTCAAATCTAATTAAGAAAAACACACTTCTATTTAAAAGACAAATTTGGAAACCAATTAGAAAAATCCTAAAATTGGTTAAATTCAATAGTCCCGTACAGAGTATATCGGTTTACACCTAGGTTTTTACTGTGTTCCGTACGATGACGGTACGTACCGTACCGTACCCGACTTACTTGAAAGCCTGGCTTTGCAAGGCAAAATTTACTCTTTCTGCATTATCCTTGATCGTTTGGAAATGAGTTATTTGCCCACAGTTCAAGGCTTGGTTTGCTATCTTATCTATAACATCTTGCCACATTTCCATGGTATTTTTCCTTGTTTTCGAACAAACTAATACGCAAGAAGAATGTCAGGCTTCTGACCAAAATAGTAATGCATATCGATGACCAACGTGACGGTCATGGGCGGGTTATACTAGAAAAGAGGCGTCTCGTAGGCGGACCTTCTCTTTTGTTTGGTGAACGTTTCGAAAGGACAAGGCTAAGCAAGCGTGCGCTATTGTGACCCTTTCTTGTGTGAGGGGAAAGTTGTAATTTGGATAATTATAAATGTCCGAAAGGAAAACCCCTGGAAATGAGCTGGGTTCGTTTAATTCCACTGTATTGTCAACATAAATCACTTTAAATCACAAAACTCCAACAATCAAAATCACCGCCTTAACTCTACTTCTCCTGACTACCGCTACATACCCCGACTCGCTACCCACTCTCTGACTACCACTCTCCTCAGCAACTCTTCACGCAACACACATCTCACGCCACCTAGTGAGCCTTAGAAATACTAATATACATATAATTTAACCATTACATTCGGCCACGCTACCAGTGGACGTGGTCCCCACGTCCAACAAAAGGGTTTGATGACAAACACATGTCAAGCAGAACGTTTGGGCAACAAATGTGACAAAATCTTTGAACGGATACATAGAGGGACGTAGTGTGGGGACAATATCTTGGTCACATACATAAATTAAAGTATAGAAGTAGAAGCAAGCAATTTTCACAAGGAACTAGGAAAGTAAATTATCAAAAGATCAATCTAGTACAAAATCTCCTAGGTATACTGGCTTTTTCCGCACTCGGGTTGAACGTTTTGGCTGAGGTAAGTCTTCCATTGTCGTTAATTCGTTCGAGTCTTCAGCCTCCAAGGTTTCTTGTTGCGGGATTTGAGCACCCTCGGCACCGTACACTTCCATAGATCCAGGAGTTTCTTTGGGTTTTAACTGATCTGACTCTTCCCCTGAGGAATTTGCCTCCTCCTCCGAATCATAAGGACCTTGGTAAGGTTTCAGACATTGTACATGTACAGGGAAAACCCTCCAACGTTTTCGCGTTCGTAAAACCGAATAAGTCCTGTACTCGATAAGTATTCTCGGAAATCTTACTTTGTATCTCGTAAGGTCCGATAAATTTAGGCTCCAACTTCGGGCTCCTTCCCTTTCGTCGAATATTGCGTCGGATCCACACGAGTTCTCCAGGCTCATAACTCCGGGCTTCCTTGCGTTTATCATTATAGTACTCAGCTTGACGTAGTTGAGCGCGTAATATATTGTTATACGCTTCCCTCCATAATCCCTGAATTTTATCGAAGAATTCTTCATACGTCTCCCCATCATCTTGAGGCCATGGAAAGAAACGTTCACACGCCACCACAGGAATTCGACCATAAAGTAATTCAAAAGGGGAACGTTTGGAAGAGGTTTGGACAGACGAGTTCATGGCAAATGCTGCGGACTGGAGGTATGCATCCCAATTGTCATGAGCCCGGTTCACGTAAGCACGTAGAATAGTAATCACCGTTTGATTATTTCGTTCAACTAACCCGTTACTCTGGGGATGGTAGGCTGATGTTAAGCTATGTCGAATACCCAAGCTTCTAATCGTTTCTTCGAAGTTTTGTGATGTAAAGGCGGATCCTCGATCACTGATAATCTGAGCGGGTATTCCATGTCTGAGGAAGATCTGGTTTTTCAGGATTCGAATAACTTCCTCCGTGCTAGTATCCGGCACGGATGCCAATTCCGTCCACTTAGTCAAATGGTCTACGATTACCAGGATATGTCTCGACCCGCGCGGAGTTCTCTGTAAGGGCCCTACATGGTCTATACCAATTACCTCAAAAGGTTTCGTTGGTGGGGGTATGGATTGCAGATGTCCTTCTCGAGATCCTGGAGGTAGCTTATTTACTTGACATTTTAAACAGCCGCGGATGTATCTTTTCACCGTCTGTCGCATCCCAGGCCACCAGAATCGTTGAATTAGTCGTTCAATTGTTTTCTCTCTTCCGAGATGACCGTTTTCCGGGGGGTCGTGTACTGCGGATACTAAATCCCGTCGTAACGATGGAGGCACTACGAGTAGTAGACGTCGTCCTATACCCACATTGATACGGTAAAGTACTTCATCCTTAATGTGAAATTCTTCCTTAATCCGGTCACGGCTTCTTTTCGATTCTTCATTAGGCTGATTACGTAAGACTCGTAGGATTTTCCGAAAATCGGGACTCACAGATTGTAAGGTGGCTAATTCGGATTTCGAAATCGGACTGGGAGTAAGAAGGCACACAAACATACGGAAATCGTCTTCGCTCTCAATGGGGTTCCCTACTGGTGCTCGGGAAAGAGCGTCGGCTACCACGTTCAACTTACCTTTACGGTGTTCAATGGTGAAAGGTTGGTATTCTTGCATCGCTACTAACCAACGCGCAAACTTACGGTTCATTGGTTGTGCCGCTTGAAGCCATTTCACCGCGACATTGTCGGTAACGATCTTCAAAGGACGTCCATGGACATATGACCGAAAATGCTGTAATGCCCAAACTAGTGCCAAACACTCCAATTCATTCGAGTGGTATCGTCGTTCGACCTCAGTTACTCTTCTACTTGCATAGGCGACCACGTGACTTTCGTTATTCTTGATTTGAATCAGAACGGCCCCCAGACCGAGAATGCTGGCGTCGGTGTGAAGTTCAGTGGGAAATCCCTCTTTGAAGTGACGTAAAATGGGCGAACAGATAAGTGCTTCTTTCAACACGGTAAATGCCTCCCGTTGCTCCGGAGTCCAGCGCCATTTCATGTCTTTTCGCAGTAGTATATGGAGAGCGTAGGCTTTTCTAGCATACTCGGAGATGAAGCGACGATAGTAGCCGGTTAGTCCCAAAAATCCACGGACTTCACGAACATTTTCCGGTACTGGAAATTCACGAACTGCTACTGTTTTCTGGGGGTCAGGTTGGATACCTTCACTACTCACTTTATGTCCTAGGTAAATCGTATGATCCGTACCGAACGTACACTTTGCAGGATGTAGTAGAAGATTTGCTTTTTCCAAAGATTTGAACACAGCTTCCACATCTACCAAATGTTGCTGAAATGTCGCGGAATAAGGCATCACATCATCTAAAAAGGCCATGCAAGTCTGCCATTTTAGTCCACCCAAAACTTGATCCATAAGGCGCTGAAAACTGGCTGGGGCATTAGTTAACCCAAATGGCATACGCTGGAACTCGTACAATCCGTCTGGTGTAACGAATGCTGTTTTCTGTCGGTCCTCTTCCTCCACTTCCATCTGCCAGTAGCCCCCGATGAGATCCATTGGGGAAAAATAGCGAGCACCACCCAGTCGTTGAAGTACGTCATCGAGTAAAGGAAGGGGATAAGAATCTTTCACCGTTACTGCGTTCAGACGTCTATAATCCACACAAAATCTCCAAGTTCCATTCTTTTTACGCACCAATACCACGGGAAACGCCCAAGGACTCTGGGAGGGTCGTATGATATCTTGACTCAGCATTTCATCTACTTGTTTTGCGATTTCGTTGCGTTCACCAGGAGATGTTCGGTAGGGTCGAAGACGTACGGGAACAGACGTACTTACGGGAATCGAGTGAGTAGCTTGACGTGTATGTCCAAAATGAGTAGGATTAGTAGAGAAACAATGACTGTATCTCCTCACTAATGCTTTTAGTTCTTGATGCTGTTCGGGAGATAATTGGGTACCATATTGTACTGGGGGGTCCCACTCTGCCAGCTGATTGTCCTTAGATTCTAAGAGCTTGGATTCCTCGTCAATCGTGGTAATGATACAAGCATATTGTTGATCGTCCACTGGAGTAAATGTCGAAATCCTTTGACCAACTTTTAATTGTAGCGGCTCTTCTAGGGGGTTTGTTACAGGGATCATACTCCTTCCGTCACTTTTCAATTTGACAAGTGACCTTGGAACCAGAAAACTTTGATTCGGGTGATGGACTAGATATGGACTTACCATGCCTTCAGTAGCAGCCGGCTGCTCTGTTACACTTACTGAGATGAAACGGGTGCTTCGTGGGGGAATATTAACCACAAGTGATGCTATTATGGGATACTCTTGTACGTTATTCACTTCATCTTTTATTCCTGCTAGGGGTAACTCATCCCTCTCCTCCAACTCTCCGACCTTATTCACGGGTCCCAACTCTTCAGTTTCTACTTCCGAAATCCCTTGTTCAAACGCTTCTACTACGCCATCTTGGGTACGCAATCCTACTCCTAGCTCTACAATCCCATCTACTCCCAACAGCATCTCATGCGATAACTCGTCCACTACCGCCATTTCTAACTTCACCTCTCGTGTTTCTGTGGTAACACTCATCTTCGCAGTCCCCACCGGTGTAAGCTCCGAACCGTTGGCCGCTATAAATCCGCTCTTCACCCAAGGTTCCAGTTCCTTCTCGGGATTGACCAAATCCGCACGAATCATCGTTTTTGAAGCTCCAGAATCCACCAACGCTTCGACATCCTGCCCGTCCACTTTTAGCCGCATCTTTGGTAACATCACTGTGGGGGACTTGCATACCGTAGCCGATCCTGCCCCATGAGATCGGCTTGCGCGTTTCCCGACTGGTTATTCATATTTTGAGGTCCGTGGTTCGGGGGAGGCGGACAATACTGGTTACTCTCGTGTCGCCGTACTGGACAATCTCGTCCATAATGGTCCGTACTTCCGCACGTGAAACACCCTCTAGTTCGTACGGGTTCGGTGTTCCTTACGGGTGTTGGGCACTCACGGCTCACATGTCCTTCCACACCGCATTTGTAGCAAGTTACTCGCCGAGGATTGGACGTGGGGAGGTTAGGTGGAGTGGGGCAATCGCGGGCAAAATGACCTTCCCGGCCGCACTTATAACATTCCCTCGGGTTGGGGTTCGGAGGGCGTTCAGGAAGAGGACGAGATGTACGTTCCTGGAGTTCCGGACGGTTCCGACCCGGATTAGCATTGGACCGTTCCAAACAAAGACGTTCAACTTTGGTTGTCAAATTCTGAATAACTGCTGTTAGATCGTTATCGATGGGCTTTGTGCTATCTCTATCATGCGGTACGGTGTTGATGGTTACGGGTTTGACAAAATGGTTATACGTGGTATGAGGAGACGTATGCATAGGGAGGGGACCCAAAGCATGTTCGACGTGGTCTAATTGCGTGATGAAACTATCCACGGTACTTGGGTTACCGGCAAGAATGGCAGCAGCTACTTCTCGGTGTAGTAACCCCCAAGCTAGTCGTTTAACTTGGTCTATTTCTGACAGTTTGACCGGACACATGCGGCACAAACGCAACTTGTCGTATACATATGTTCTACTAGACTCACCCGGGATTTGTCGTCGGGCTTCCATTATCCTAGCCCACTCTTCTAAAGTTAAAATTCGTCCAAAGGCTTTTTTGATACCCGTTTCCCAGTCTTCCCATGAAGGACATAAATTTCCTTGAACTTGGTGCCAATTATAAGCGGCGCCGGTGATCTTTGCTAGGGCAGCCCGTAGGTGATCATCAGGGTCCCAGCCTTCAACTACGCCCACTCGAGATACAACTTCTATCCAAGCCTGTACATCATCATGTTGCTCGCCGGAGAAAACGGGGATGGTGGACAGGCTGTTCGTATTCAGTGTCTTGATTGGACGAGTCACTTGGGCGTTTGTCGCCGGCACCTGTTGCGCTTGGAGGGCATCGACAAAAACTTTCCGCTGGGCTTGAAGTTCAGCTTTAAGAACATCTCGTTCGCTATCGTAGCGCTGTTGTTGAGCCAGGACGCTTTGAGCAAGGGACGTAATGGCTTGAATGAGTTGCTCGGACTCCATGATAATTGTCTTTGTTGGGTGGAATTATTAATTCGTAGCACAAAAGGATGACTGACGCAATAATGAAAGCTCGGGCGTACTGTTCAGGATGTATGGTGACGCAAAAATGAAATTCTCAGACGACGTCACAGCGAACGGCATAAGCACGGGTTCATTGTTGGTAACAATGAAATAATCCCGCGAAGCTTGTTCGGGATGAAATTAAAGTCGCAAAAGTTTGCCAAATCTCACAAAATCTTGCCCAAAAAAAAAGCGCTAATTGTAGCCACGACACTCACAAAGTTTCAGTCTAAAATTTACACATTGGCCATCGACGGCAATACTTTCAATCGCTGTTGCGAGAGTCTCCGTTAAAACAACAATTCACTGTTGGAATATCCCACCGCTGCCACCAAAATTGTGTGAGGGGAAAGTTGTAATTTGGATAATTATAAATGTCCGAAAGGAAAACCCCTGGAAATGAGCTGGGTTCGTTTAATTCCACTGTATTGTCAACATAAATCACTTTAAATCACAAAACTCCAACAATCAAAATCACCGCCTTAACTCTACTTCTCCTGACTACCGCTACATACCCCGACTCGCTACCCACTCTCTGACTACCACTCTCCTCAGCAACTCTTCACGCAACACACATCTCACGCCACCTAGTGAGCCTTAGAAATACTAATATACATATAATTTAACCATTACACTTGTTTACATCCAAATTGGGCAAACCGCATAAGAGCGCATAAAAGCGGATTCAGCCACGTGTCTAGTGGTCCGCAGCAAACCGTTCATTTTTGCTCAAGGCAATTTTGTCTGCCACACAATGTTCCCCCTTCATTGCGTTCGCTCCTTCAAGGTAGCGCGTTGTGTACGTCTTCACTGGATTACTTTTTACTGCATTGCTTGATTAATTATAGTGGAGGTTAGTGTTCTTGCTTGTATTTTTTTGCTTGTTTTATTCCGTTATTTTCTTTGTATTCCTTGCTTGTACTTTTTCACTGGTTTTTCTTATTCTCTTTTGAGTTACTTTTTCTTGAAATCGCTCTTTTATAAACAGTTTTTCTTATTCGCTTAAAATTAGCTTCTATTCTTCATTTCTCTTGCTTGTACTTTTTCGCTAGTTTGTCTTATTCCCTTATACGGTTACATTATTGCATTATTCCCATATACTTTATATGGCGTCATCAAGGGGTCAGTTTTTTGCAAGTTGTCTTACCGAACTTGAGCGTACAGCCAAATTTACGTGCGTCGCGTACGTTAATACGTCGACAGCGCCCGTACTGATTTCTAAAGAACATTTTGATAAGTTTCGGCAAGCGTGTTTCTCAAAGAAAACCAAGTTCAATGCCTACCCCTTTTTTTTTTTTTTTTTTTTTATTTATTTATTTAGGCGTAGGCTAATGCCTATTGCCTTTCTTACAGTATCTACAACCTGGATTTCGATAATCATCATAACCTCATGAGTGGGTTTGTGTTCCACTCTTAACTTGGGTGAACAAACCACGAGTGAGGAAACTTGTTTGAAATGACTAGGGTTGATGGGTGCGAGATAAAAATAACGTAAAAGGGTTTGTGAAACAGGACTTAAAATTAGCGACAGGAATCAATAGCTTTCTGCATGAAGGTGACAAGGGCGGGAAAAGCCTTCGAGGTAGTAAGTACAGAGTTTACACTAAAATGAACTTTTAGTTTGCTCAGTTCTCGTAGAAGTTCGGCTCTCTCCTTATTAATTCTTCGGCAGTGAAACAATAAGTGGGGTAGGTCTTGTTTGGACCGGTCTTGGCAATGCCTACCCCTTACCAAAGCGTATAGCAAGGGAGCAATCTCTGTGTTTGGGAATCGACCAAACTGCGTGCAATACTTTGCCCGAGCGTTTTAGTGAAGTTTTAGCTTTGAACAGCTCCGGAGATGGTAATTGTTTCTACAATTTTCGCTTCACTGTCTTTGTTCGGCGACGAAAGTAAGCCCGTTGAGCTACGCTGCCGAGTTGTAGTCGAGTTGGCAGCCAGCTACCATTCCCAACTTTGGCCAATGTTTGTAAGATAGCCGTGGAGTTAATTTATCTGCACGGGATGGCATCCTCAGGTCATTTCATCCCGCGCTTCATCTAAATGAGACGTTTTCACCAAATGGTTCAGTTTGCTCGGAAACTTTTGGCATCGTGTGGACTGGGAATTTGAGAGGGTGCTCGATGTTAGAAAATGGACATTTAGTCCCTGCAAAAAGCTGGAATCCTAATTATTTTGTGCCTTTGATAGAGCGTGAGCGTGCTAGTCAATCTCACCTCTTTTTGTCAGAGAACTGTATTCTTCCCGTTGTGGATGTCGTGGAAACTGCGTCAGAAATTCCCGATCACCCAATTGAAGCCACAAGTGTGGTAACACCTGTAGTTTCTTTCTGCATTTCTATGCAAAATAGTATTACCGCTTTTAGTTCAGGGCTTCGAGAGTCGTTTTCGCATGAAAATTCAGATTCGAAGTTCGAATTGTTAGTCCCTAAAGCTATTGTCGCAAAAAATGGAGAGCACAAAGAAAATTTCACTAAAGCCATTTCATCGAGTGGTAAAAAAAAAAACTATTGTAAAGGCAGGCAGAGCAATCTCTCTTAATGAGCAAGGGCCTGCAAAATTTTCGTGCAAGGGATTTGAGACAATTGAAGTTACATGTTGCCTAAGTCATGTTGCTCATGATCGCTTGTCAGGACATTGACGCCTTCATAAGATTACAAAGGAAGAAATGCGTCATAAACTACACATTGGAATCCCTAAACGTAAGATTGTTGAGAGTTGTATGGAAGAAAGCATCAGCGGTGATGGACGTTTTAGGGATCAGGCCGTTACCATGAAAGATCTGCATAACATAGCTCAGAAAAACCCAAGCATTTTTCGGAAACATAAGATAGATTCTGAGAGCGTCGACTTATGGATCCAAGAAATGGCAACACAGGAATACAATCCGGTATTTTTGTATAAAAAGCAAGGAGTTGCAGAGTAAAGAAGTAAATTAGATGTTTCAAACTTCGCTTAGGGCATTATGTACGAAGATCAGCAAGATGCCTTAAAGAAGTACGCTAATAAATGTTTATGCATAGATAGTACGTACAAGGTTAAGTATTATGTTTGTTTTGACAACGCTTCTCATCTTGTCTGAAGATCGATTTATTCTTTTTATCGTTTATTCTTTAAAAAAATTAAAGAAAGGGTTGGTAATATTCAAACTTTCAAATTTATGAGTGACATGGCAGATCATGCCTGGAACGATGTTTTTTGACTTTTCGCGTACCACCAGGCGCATTTGCGTTTGGCATGTAGAAAGAGCATGGTACAAAACATTACATGATGAATAGATCTATGTACAAAAGATTGCATGATGAATAGTTGCAAAAGATTGCAACAATTTAGACTAGGCAGCCTCGGAGAACTCACACCAAGAAGAACTAAGCGCTAATTCCAAATGTATGTTTATCGAAATCTCGTACATCGCTATAACTCTATTAACTGTGTCTATAACCAAGCAACAATCTATTAATCCAAGCGATAGTTGTGACTATTCATGTATTCTGAAATGTAGAAATACACAATAAGTCATTAAAAAAAGGTCATTCTAAAGGAATTGGCATTTTCATTTCGAAACAAGATTTCATTATTTTCCACTAACACAGTTCTGCGATCTGAATACAATAAGAAATGAGCCCATGCTATTTCATGCAAACACTATGTTTTTCCTTAACACTTTTCTCAAAGTGGCTATTAATTCCTGTTTCATACGCTTCTCAGCACCCTTCTGCACAAAAAGCGCCAACAGCCCTCGGGAATGGAAAGACCGCGCGATTTTCAGCAACCGCCCCCCTTGAACCGCGGCAACAGCTTTTGGGATGGAAACGGCACGTGGCGCCACGCCCGGATTTTATGCGGATTGCCCAATGTAAACAAGAGAAAAGTCACAATAGCCTATCGTGGCTAAACATACGACTAAAAGCGGTTACCAAAGTCAGTAGTAGCTTGAGTGAATCATAGTTAGTATGTTAAGTTATTCACTCTGTCGAATTTTATAGTATCAAGAACAATGAGTACAAGCGAAAAGCTTGGAGTGCGAAAATTTGCAGATCTCTCCCTGGTCTATAGAGCACTTTATGACTCCCAAGCTAAGGACGATGCTGAAGATCTCGGAACACCCTTGCAAAATAAGAGCGGTATTGCACTTGATGATTTAAACGTAGAACATGAAGTTCAGACCAAAGGAGATTTATTGCACTATATCAACGCTAGTGTGATCGGGAAGCATGAGACATTTCTCGGTCCATTTGGATCTCGTAGAGGTAAACATATTAACCATTATCCAGCTCAAAAATGTGCCACTAATATAGTGTAACGGGTATATTGTTGTTCCCCACATTGTAGTCGTATACTGTGATTATATTGCATCAGGGAAGCCTTTGTCTTTTCTAGAGGATTATATTCGTGTTCAAGTCCTCCCCTTGTACGGGAACACTCATACAACTACTACCATAACCTCCTTGCAAACTACGCTTTTCAGGTAGTTTGTTTTGGTACATATTCAACAGTTTTCTCTTTATTTTAAAGTTCTAACATTGTCGATCTCAGGCACGAAGCGCGTGACATTATTCGCAACGCCGTGAATGCCTCGGAATACGATGCTGTCATATTTTGTGGCAATGGCTGTACCGCCGCGGTCCATAAGCTCATCAATGGCCTAAAACTTTCTGAACCACCCGTTGTTTTCGTAGGACCTTATGAACATCATTCCAATTTGCTTCCATGGCGAGAATTGTCGGGAAAAGTACCGCATTATTGCCTTATTTGATTGGGCACAGTTTAAATAACTTTCCTTAAAGGTTATCCGTATAAAGGAAGCAGAATCAGGTTTAATTGACCTCGAAGACCTTGAAAAACATTTAAGTGAAGAAGGAAAGTTCAAACGCCAAATGATTGGCTGCTTTGCTGCAGCTTCAAATATAACGGGTGTTTTGGCTCAGGATGAAGCTGTTACCGTATTACTGCACAAATATAATGCTCTAGCGTTCTGGGATTATGCTACTGCAGGTAATTTTTAATTCTACCGTGATAACTTATTCATGTGCAAAAGTTTTGTTTTTACTTTTCAGCGCCTTATACAAGATTGGATATGAATCCCGAGAAAGCTTCTTGTCCGTCGGGTACTGCCCATAAAGACGCTATGTATTTTTCAATGCATAAGTTTATTGGAGGCGTCCAAACCCCTGGTTGAAAGAACAAAATAGCCTTTTCAATTGTGAAGTAATTTTGAAATTATACGAATTTCAGGTATTCTGGTTGTTAAAAAGAAGGTCATCCGTAACCACGTACCTAATGGTGGGGGAGGTGGGACTGTTTTCTTTGTCAGTCGTGATAATCATCGATATTTACAAGTGCGATATCAAATTTGCAGGGATATATTGTATAGATTTATCTAGGATGTTGAATTAAGGGAAGAAGGCGGAACTCCAGCTATTGTTGAGTCTATCAGGGCAGGGATGGTAATGCAATTAAAGGAACAAGTCACAGCTCAACGAATTATGGCCAAAGAAGAACAATTATCTCAGTAATTTTAAACTTGTAGTTGCTGGGTGATTTCATTATTGTGCGTTTTTCACAGGTTGGCTTTCATGAGATGGAAAGATATCCCAGAATTAATTATACTGGGCAGTAGTTCTGTTCCTAAGCTGCCAGTATTTTCGTTTTTGGTTCAGCACGCCTCGGGCTTATATTTGCACTATAATTATGTGTGTGCTTTGCTCAATGACATTTTTGGGATTCAAGCGCGCGGTGGCTGCGCTTGTGCTGGCCCTTATGCACAAGACTTATTGGGTATCGACGAAAACCTGGCTCACGAATACGAGTCAGTTTTGTTAGAAGACAAGTATGGCTTTTAGTGTTATTTCCCTTATATTACAGATTACATTTAAAACAGATTGTTTGTCTTATTTCCCCCGTTACAGTCGTCTGGATCGTGTTCATTTGAGAAGGAAAGGGGAATACTCCAGCAATGAGGTTCTCAGGCCGGGATTTACTCGATTAAATTTGTCCTATTTCGCGACTGACGAAGAAATCGAATTCGTCTTATCCGCCGTTTCTTTAGTAGCTCGCCATGGATGGTTATTGTTGCCTTACTACCAAGTAAATCTCGAAACAGGTGAATGGCACCACACCAGCCAATTGGTAATGAATCAATTGATTTCGCCTAGAATACAAAAGTCATAACTATACTTCTGCTTATGTTTTCGGTTGAATTGTTAATGTTTTCTATGTGTTTACAGACTTTCAAGAACCGTGTCTGGTTGGGATCAATTGATTATAGCCAAGGCTATATGAGAATCCGACAACCTGCCAAACTTAAACCGTCTCCAGCTCCGGACTTCACGGATTGTTTGCAAGAAGCACAGGACTTGTTTGAGAACCTTCCTAATGTAAGTTTAAGACGATTGTGCTTGATTTAGTTTATACTATCATGATTTAATTAGGAGATCAGCCTAAAGTCATTACCGGATCAGAGCCTTATGTTCTCTGAACATGCATTCCGGCTACGTTGGTTCGTTTTACCTAGCGAAGCTCTGGATTACATCAAGTCGCCTCATATTGCTTTACAGCAAATTAAAAAGGCACCTTTTGTACCCAAACGGTACCCAGATAGCCCAGCTACCATTGATTCTCTCCTTTACTGCTCAATGACTGCATTCGGACATAACCCAATCGTTGAACCTAGTGTCCGACTTGACCAAGCCAATAATTCGAACTCCAAAAGCTACTCCATTAGGGAACTTTGTGAAAAAGCGTCCGAGTCTTCAGCACAAATCGTCGACGTTGGTCCCACGCCCATAAGCGAAATCACTTCGATCTCTTCACACATTTCTCCACAATCTCAACATAGCGAATCAAATAACGTGGTTTGGAATGAAATATTTGTCAATATTTTCGACGAAAGTCTGTCGGATGGAGAAACCGAAACTGCGAAACGGTGTATTAGATCGTTAGGCGGTTCAGTTCAATGGGCCACGCCTCCAAAAGTGATTCTGAAAGCAGCACTTGAAGCCTGGATCCGTTTTCCTATGGTGGAAAATGGGGATCGAGTTTTAGTGTGCTTATCGGGAGGGAAAGACTCCCTATCCCTGCTCCATGTGCTACACTATTTACAGCATGGTTCAGCCCAAAGAGGCGTGGCTTTTAGCCTAGGTGCCGTAACTGTGGACCCCGGGTCAGCCTCCTATGATCCTCGCCCACTGATCCCCTATATTGAGTCCTTAGGAATTCCGTATTTCTATGAGCGTCAAGGTAACATAGTAAAGAAACTACAAGGAAGGAATTATGGTTACTTCTGCTTCTTTTGTAGGGATATTGGGACAAGCTTTGGAGAGCGAAAGCAGTGTGAGCTCGATTTGCAGTTTTTGCAGTCGTTTAAAGCGAGGGAGGATTTACGCTGCAGCTAGAAGAGAAAATTACAACGTTATTGCGCTGGGACAGCACTTAGATGATTTAGCGGAAAGTTTTCTTATGTCTGCCTTCCACAATGGGCGTTTACGAACAATGAAAGCCTGTTATTCAAACCAGTAAGCAATAACTGAGGGTTTTACATTTTGTTCCCCTTTATTGTTATTTTTTAATTTTATTTTTTAAAGGAAAGAAGATTTGAAGGTTATTCGGCCACTTGTTTATGTCAGGGAAAAAGATTTAAGGGAGTTTGCAACTTCAGCAGGTTTCCCTGTTATTTCTGAGAATTGTCCTGCCTGTTTCGAAGCTCCCAAGGTAAATGTAGACACCGCTTTCGGTATTGTTTAGCTAATTTTTGTGATTTTAGGAGCGTTTTCGTATTAAGCAGTTATTGGCTCATCAGGAACTGCTTTACCCACGCCTCTTTTTTAATCTAAAGGCAACTATGCTACCCTTAATGCAAATTAGTGAGCCGGGAGTGGAGAGAAAACTTTACGGCAAAGAATCTAATTTGAAGAAACTCGGGAAAAATAGAGGCAGAAAGGATTCCGGAGAAGAGTAGACGTTTGACGGGTTTAATTTTTTTTTATCTTCAGCGCATTCAGTAGGCTAATAAAAGAACGTTTGTTACTCATTTACACTGTCGGTTTTTGAAGGCCTCGGGGGGGAGGGGGGGGGGAGGATTTTAAGTTAAAAAATCACCGGAGAAGTTATATAGCCTCGGTCCACGCCTTTTGTAGTGACGCTACGCTAGTCTACTTCCGGAATCTACTAGACATTTTAACCTTTTAGGGACATCTAAGTATACGCGAAGACGACCAACCGTATCAAGCAATTTTACAAGTGATATGTCATCCATCCTGCCAGTTGAAGTTTGGGGGCGAATGGAGGTGAGTGTCTTGTTTTATTTTCTTAATCAACACTGAATGTTTTATAGGTGTTACTCTATATTCTTGGTTATTTTTTAGTCGCTGAGGAAGGATGTGAAACAGCAAAAGGCGTGACAAAAACAACTACAGCTACAATTTTGACCATTTGCGTCGCCAGCTGGAAGACTTGAACGAGTCCGAAGTGATTCAAGTGTGGATAGAGTTCATAATTCTAAAGTTATGCAAGTGACATATTTTGATACCCCTGGAATTCCCTATTTGCTTATTTGTGTACCGATTTCAAATAAAAGACAAAATTAGTAGAATTTTAGGTGGTTTTTCTTAAAAACTAAGCTACTATCTTCAACTAACCTTCCCTGAGCTCCCCTTTCAGCTAACCTAACCTTGACCAACCGTAACCTCTCCTGACCACAGCTAATCTCCTAAATTTTTTTCCGATCGGGGAAACCTTTTAAGCAAAAACAAAAAATTTATATTTTTGGTGGTTTTTCATAAAATCCGCTTAAAAGGGGGCGTGGTCTAAAAAATCGACGAATCCTATTGGGGGATTGGATCAAAAAGGGGGCGTGGCTCCTTTTCAAGCTGGGAAAGCGTTTTCAGGGCTTTTCTCCATAAGGAATAATGCTGTATCAAGGGGGACCCCTTCAAAAATCGTGAAAAATTGAAAGCCTCGCCCCTTTCCCAACTCTTCTGCTCGGTTTCCTATCCCCGATATTCGAGCTCGTAATGCCGAAGCATCACAATTTCGAATATGGGAATCTGAACCTCGCCGGGAAGGTACAGGGAAAGGGAGCCATTTAATATTTCGTTTTTTCGACGAAATAAAGTGCCTCGACCGGGAATCGAACCGAGGACCTTCCGTCCCCAGTCGTGCGTGTTATCCACGCCGTCATGGACTTATGTTTATAAGTTGCAAAAACATCTATAAAAGCAACATATGAACCAATATGCAGCATCGATATAAAGGAAGCGTATATATAGGTTAGGTATATAGGTATAGGTATTAGGTATAAGAATCTTCCTCGTTATGTGAAACAGTCGTTAAGCGAAACTGATGAGTCCCGGCTCACAAGTGACTCATACGTTACGTGACTTCCCTTTCTGCGTCACTCGTTATGCAAAATGTCGCTCGTTAAGGGAGCAATTTTTTCACATTTTTTTTGCTCGTTATGCGAATTACTCGTTATGAGAGGTGCTCATTAAGAGAGGTTCCACTGTAGTGCTGAGGTAACCTTTCCACCCCTCCCCGTTAATTTTTTTTTGGTGGAGGGCGCGCGCACCGGTCTTTTGTACTATCGCAAAGCACATTTGTTCCGAATTTGTTTCTTAAGCTGGTTGTAAAGTTTATTCTGTTATTAAACAGTTATTGGCTCAGCAGGAGCTATTTCACCCATGACTCTTCTTTGACTTAAAGGCAACATATGCGTTGTCATTTGTGCAAATTAGTGTGCTTAAATTTTATGGCAGGGTCGAATATGAAGAAAGTCGGTAGAAAAGATTCCGATACACGACAGCTGTTGGACACAGTAATTTATTTTGTATCTTCAATGGTGAATAAATGTGCACTGTTCGTTCTTGAAGGCAGTTTTTGTTTAGGGGGTGCTGGGTTGCTGCACTGTATTATTTAAAAGAAAGCCATCATGGCAGCGAGGAAGAGAGCCACAGGCCATGCCTTTATTACTGACGCTGCGCTAGTGCCCTCAGAATCTACTAGACATGTTAATCCTTTGGGGACATCCAAATATACGCGATCACGACCGACCGTATCAAGCAATTTTACAAGTGATATGTCATCCACCGGATCGTAAATTGAAGACCAGATTGTCAAGGTGCTGTCAGGTACCTTAGAAAATCGAAAGTAATAATTTTGTTATGAAAAGAAAGGAAACAAGTTTAAGTACTTTGTCCAGAAGCCATTTAAGTGTTTTATGGGATTCAGGGGAGGCTGCGATCCCAGCGCGAACTGGGAATGTAATTTTTTGACTAACATTAGCAGCCATTAGTGCTGCCTGCATTGCTTCCACATGTGCTTGGGAATACGAGCCTTCGCTTATGATAATGTAGGGGTTTGTGGGTTCGGGACCAAATCTAATGTGTAATCGTACAATTGAAAATGTTAGATAAAGTGGTGAATATCTTAATACTATGAAAGTTTACCGTGTGGTCCAGCCTAAGGAAAGTACGGCACTAGGAAAATACTTTTGGCAAAGGTGCAAAAAAGTGCTCGCATCAATTGGTTTGCTGGTATCATCTACGGGGCCCTGAATTATGTCTGCATTGAGCCAAATTGGCACCTTGATCTATATCAAGGAAAATAAACATAAGACTTTTCTTAATTGTTGAAAACTTTTAAAATTGTAAAAACTAAAAATTTGCAACGGGGGCGATTTAACGTTTTCGTTCCGCAATAAAGTGGGTTTATTTCACTATATTATGGGTCATGCAAACAAATCGGCTGACCTTGAAACTACTCTTCAAGAGCGGTAGTGACAAACGAGGCAATATGTCATAAAAGTTTTAGTGTACTAATTTAGATACGCACTAGTTTTTTAGGTACTTACTAGCTTTTCGCGTGCTTTGAGCATTAGCAGCGCAGGTTCTACTGCGTCAAGCATCTTGAAATCAAGCTTAATGCCTTTAGGTCTCTTAGTGAAAGCGAAAACCATGTCTAAGAACTCTTCTAGTGAGAGATCCGAACTCTTAGCGGGAGGATGGGCGGCAATAAGAAGCGGTTTGCCGGATTCTTCTTCGCCATTCAGTGTACCAAACAAGACATCCGTTTCGAGCATATCAATGTCACCTGTATGTTTTGTTGAAAAAAAAAAAAAACAAAGAAACAGATGTTAGAAACTTGGGATTGGCGTTTATAGACTCATTGTGTACACGATAGTTTAAACCCTACCGTTCAAAGCTTTTTGCAGCATGGCCCGACTAACAACGGAATGCGCCCAACGGATTTTTGTTTTATCATTTTTGGCAGCTGGGAATATCTCGGAAATATCAGGAATCGATGTGGAGCCTGCAACAGTAAAAACAGTCAGCAAAACCCTTGTTATCACTGCAATTAATCACTTTCATTTGTTACGAAAATTGTATTACTGCGTTTAAGGCGAATTGGAGCAATATTCGAAACTTTTGGTATCGCGTACCCAAATCCTATTAGACCCACCAAAAGAAGCCAGCTAAAATTGCACAGTTGCATGGCTTCGCAGTCTTGAAATGTACTGAGGAAGTGGTTTCGTGAAGAGTACGAGACTGGCGTTGGTTACGTTTACAAAGGATACTGAGTCATGCCCCTTAGCGTCTCCGGAAACAGTGCGTCTATTTAACAACCCGTCTTTTCATTGTTCTCATCTTCTCTTTTTCGCTCGGGGATATTATTTTACTCGCAGTAAAGCATCCCTCTCTTATTTCCAGTTAAGAACCTTAAGGTTTTCATTGTTACATCAAGGAAGCAACTGTGTCTCTCAGAAACTGAACTAGGACGCAACGGCGGCTCTCTTTCTATTACGTGCGAAGAGGGGAGGATTTGTCTTTAATGAAGCATTTCCTTATTAGAAAACAGGAACTACCAGTGTAACGTTTCTTTCCTTTTACTGAACCGCCAAACCCTGTTTTCAAAATTGTACTTACTCTGGGTCTGAAACGTTGACAGCATTCTTAGAAGCTCCTTGCAAGTTCCTTATCTTCCACTGCTGTCATAATATAGTCGGGACCACAAGCAAAGCTAGCCTCTTGATCGACCTCTTGACTGTCTACGCATGCGAAACGAACGGTGAAAATAGCGTGCCAAGATTTGAATGGAAGAGCCAGGGCAAATTGTATGTTGCGCACACTACAGAAACAACAAAATGGTCCCGCGTGCGTAAAAGAACAAACAGTACAAGCTTAATTGCAATTTGCAATAGGAATATCACAAGCTAACGTCCCCATTTTATTTCCCTTTCTTTTCCCCCTTCCTCATCGTCCTATGGCCGTAAATAACTTAGAGGTAAATCCAGCGGATTAACATGAATAAAAACTCCTTTTGATTCCATTTATATTCATAATCAAGACCGTTTCTTCTTCTTCGCTCCTATCAGTTTTTTCTTCCTTTCCTCCTCTTCACGCTCTCGCTGAATATCTTCCAAATCTTCCATGATACCTATAAAATAGCAAGTAAAGGACAGACATCAACACGTCATGTATAAAGGGTGCTTTCATAGAAAATGACTCATACCTAAACGTGTACTGATCCGTTCTTCTCGCATTTGCTGAGCAAATGAAGATTCCATACACTCTTCTTCATCACTTTCAATGCGCCGATATCTAAACCACATTCTCATTACACAAAATATTCACCAAAAGGAGTTTAAATTGTGTTACTTGGCTCGATCATAGCCAAAAATTTCCTTAATATATTTGGAATAATCTTCGCCTTCTTGCGGATCATCATCAATAAAATCATCCATTTCGGAATCTTCGTCGTCACTTTCCAAACGAGCTGGACAAATATTAACAAATTAAGGAAACCTTTCAAATTGTTCAATAATAATGTAAAAACTTACGCCGCTTTGACGCTAATTTTGAAACATCTCGAGGCGGAAACTGGCGACTTTTGCCCATTACATCTCTCGGGGGAAATTCTCTCGAAGTGAGCACATCTTTTGGTGGAAACTCTCTAGATCTGAGCATATCTTTAGGTGGGAATTCCCTCGGCCTAAGCACATCTTTGGGCGGAAAGTCTCTCGTTTTAAGTGAATCTTTAGGTGGAAACGCTCTTGGGCTTTTCATCATGTCCTTCGGTGGATATTCTTTGCCCTTGAATAAATCTTTCGATGGGGGAACTCGGCCTTTTGTAATATCTTTGTCTTTGGCAAGTCCATTGGTCGTAGGGAAGCAAGATTTCTTGTCAGAGATGACTTTATTGGTTTTTCCTAAGTCACTGCTTGCAACAGTATTCCTGTTGTTAGAGAGGGAACCGTTTGGTCTGGCAATCATAGAAGTCGACGCGGGTTTCGGATCTTTCCGTTCGCTTACAAGCTTTTTGTCTTTCTGTTCTGGAATCTTGAAAGGCGGTTTGGAGATGCTGGCTTGGTGTGGTGCAGGTTTGCTAGCCACTTTAAAAGGCGTAGTGGGCGTGGTCTTGATAGGGGACGGAGTAGAGTTCAATGGAGGCAATTTCCCAGCTTTACGTAGCTTTCGCTCGTATTCTTCCTTGGCTTTTCGGAGATATTCGTCTTTTTCCTTCGCGGTCATGGGCCGGTCAGGTTCTGGAATTTTGGGAATCTTTGTTTTGGGCATTTCTGGCATTTTTTTATCGACAGCAAGCGGCTCTTTCTGCTTCTGGGCAGCTAAGCGTAAGATCTCCTTTAAAAATCAACAGAACATATAGTAAGTGTAACTCAGAAACGATTGAAGCTTGGAATTAAATACGTTAAAACTTAATGTGGCATCCGGAGGCGCTGGTCGATTCTTTCTCTTATCCTGGAAGGGTGTAGATGTGTCTTTTTGTGACCCTGACCTATCTGATCGTTTATCCTCCTCTATTGCCACAGGTTTATTTCTTTCGCGTTTACGACACGAATCTGGTTCTTCGCTTGGTTTGGATTGGCTCTCTTTCCGACGCTCCTGGATAATTAAATGTAACTTACATATGCAAAAAGGTTACAAGAAAACGGTGGAATTGAATACTTTGGCCTTATGAACTAGTAAAGCTCTTTTTTGAAAATCGTCTGGAGGACCACCGGGGCCATATTTATCAATAAATTTGGTAAAGAAATCAGATGCTTCGCGAGAAACGTAGCCATAATCGTCCACGTCGGGCTGGTCAGAACCGACCATGGTTACGGCTGTGTTCCTCAAGTCTCGGGCTTCAGCCATTACTGCTTTGTTGGAAGCTTTGGTTCTATGCAACATGGCTTGAACTCGGGCATTTGACTTGCGATCTTGGGACCGCAATGCCAGTAATTGCTGGAGGAAAACGGAAGCAAATTAGTCTTTAGTTTTTTTTATTAAGTATAATATATACTTCTCGTTTCTTTTTCTCATCAGTTAGCTTCTTCTTCTCATCCTCCTCTTGTTTTGCTAAAAGCTTCTTCACAGCGTCCACTTTGACTTCTGACTTAGGTAGCTTTTTAGCCGCCGAAACTTCCGTGCTATAACGTTTCGTCCCGACCTAAATTCAACGTGTTTTATTATATCAAATCACCATCAAAATTCTGCCAAATGGAAAAATTGTGACCAGCGA
The DNA here is from genome assembly GCA_023053545.1 of Lepidurus packardi. Lineage (NCBI taxonomy): Eukaryota > Metazoa > Arthropoda > Branchiopoda > Notostraca > Triopsidae > Lepidurus > Lepidurus packardi. Next base: position 4,075,952 of record JAKZAN010000004.1, read on the forward strand.
TATAATTTGTTTTACCCCTGTTTTCGCCTGCTGTTGATTTTGCTTGGCCAGATCTAGTAAATAACTAAAATCCATGTTAAATGAGGTAGCTTTACACGATTAGGTGAAAATTAACTCCCGTTACGATCATTGTTTACTTTCTAGAACTGAAAGTCGGCGACAAGGGATGGAAGTTGACTTCCGAGTCTCGAAAACGTTGACTTTCAAGCTACCTCCAAACCTCACTAGAAAGCAGTGTTAGTGAACTTCTTTTTTTGGGAACGCCGTTCTCTATCGTTCATTCTAAAATCACCTTCTTTGAGATGCACTTTCCTAAGGACGCCCATCCCAATATAATAGTGTAAATTCGTGTTCGGACCCAAAGTCAACCGGAGTTGAATAGACATTTACATCTATTGTGAATGCAGCAGACGACGATGCGATGCCACTTCGCCTGTCGTCTTTAACAACACAAAGACGAAGAAGAAAAATTAGCTTTGGAACGGAATTTCTACTCCGCTTAAATATCCGATAATTTTAGGGAAAACAATTTTAAAAAACATTCGTTAAAGCGCTTCGGGTAGAACAGAGTAGAAAAGTGTGGCCACTAGATGGCGGGTAACGGAGCGGTAAATTTCCCGAAAAAAATCGCTTCGTTCCGTGGCACTTTCGCTGCAACGCCGCTCCCTTCCCGTTCCGCCCAAAAGAACGGGGCGGAACGAAGGAGAATGGAACGGTTCTTTTCTTGGAAGTTCCACAACACTGCTAGAAAGGCCGGCTTACAAGTTGTCTTCCTTTGTTCCAAGCCAGCTTTCTAGTCGACTTCGAGGTCAACTATGGAAAGGAGAAGTGAACTTTGTTGACAAGTGTGGAATGTTACCTGTTTGTCGCTAATTACTCCTTAATCGGATGTTCTTAATTTCATGTTTGACTTCTAAAAGTTAACATTAAATTCATTCTTGATATCGCCGGGTTTGACGCCATTCCATGCATTAGCAGGCACGTTAAAACTTCATTAACATTTTGCCGTGGTTCTTCATTCTAGTTTGTTTTGTTTTTCTAGTTCATAGTTGTATACTATAGTAAGCGTTACTTGTTAATGCAAGATAAACTTGAATTCATTTCCTTTATTCTTACAGGTTGAGAGCAGTCATGGTCATACAAATCGTCTCTAAGGTGCCACTCAGGTTGCAAGGTTCAGGCATGTCCCCTAAAGAATTATCAGAAAATGATGATATGGCCACGGGCTTGGTTTTGGATCCCTATTTAGGGTTCTCTACCCACAAGATGAACATACGGTAGTTGTCATATCTAAGTATTTATTTGTGTTAAAACTGCCTTTGTTGGGCAGATATCGGACTCCTAAAGCTAGCAAGGAGGATTTGACAAATGCCATTGATGAATTTTCGAAAGATCAAGACTACGAGAAAGCCTATAAGCATATTACAAGTGGGGACTGGATCTCTCCTTTCTTTTCCGCTAAAAACCGGCAGCAACAAGCTACTTTCAAGGAACATGTAACACTTACCTAATTGACACGTATTTGTTTTTGTCTCATGAATCCTATGACTAGGTTTATCGTTATTTAGCCATGTTTGATAAGAGTGCGGGATACACAATCCGTCCTTGTTACCGATATTCTATGGAGGGACAAAAGGGAGCAAAAATCTGCGCTACCAAACGATGGTAAGCCTACTTTCTAGTACTTTGTACTTTTGTTACGATCTCGTCGTTTTCTAGGTACAAGCATGAACAAATCAACCTTCTCGTAGGCTGCATAGCTGAGCTTACTCCGGAAGAAGAAGCTCAACTTTTGCACCCTGGCAAGAACGATTTCTCGGTCATGTATAGTTGCCGTAAAAACTGCGCTCAGTTGTGGCTTGGGCCTGCAGCATTTATCAATCATGATTGCCGATCTAGTTGCAAAGTATAGAACATTTAATATTTTAATTTTAAGTAATTGTATTAATTAGTTTGTGGCGACTGGAAGAGACACTGCCTGCGTAAAAGTCTTACGTGATATTGAAGCCGGCGAGGAAATCACCTGCTTTTACGGTGAAGACTTTTTCGGCGACAATAATTGTTATTGCGAATGTGAAACTTGTGAACGGTAAACTTGTTTAACATTTAGGCTATATTTCAAGTTTTAAATCGCTATAGTCGAGGAACGGGCGCATACGCGAAGGCAAAAACCGCCACTGAAACGCAAGAAGAAGGCTACCGGTTGCGCGAAACCAATTTACGACTCAACCGCAACAAGCGACAGCACCAAGAAAAGAAAAGCGGAGCTGAAGACAAAGCTCAGACTATAAACAGCAAAGGAAAATCACTGCCTACCACGGTGGGTTCGACAAAGACTTTAAACTTGAAAGAGATGCGCAAACGGGGGCTGACGCGATACGATGCTCAGCTTTTGGTGGCCCAAGGCTACCAACTCACCGAAGAAGGAAACAAAGTCGAGCCTAGCAAGCCGCAAGCTAACACTACCGCCACTGAAGCAGAGTCTGAACGTTCTTTACGGCTAAATCGACGAAAAGCCAGAATGAAGGAAGAAATGGTGAGGGAACCCTTCTGTACAGCTGAAAAAGAAGAAACCCTGGCTGAGCAGGCTAATCCAGCGAAAGAAGAGTCACCAGAAGGTGGGCGGTGCCTACGACCACGTACCCAGCGGGTTACCCAGGCCGAGCCCATGTTACCAGCAAGAAAGCCTCGGGGTAAGAGGGCGGTTACTCCTAGACCTCATTCCAGCAAGGACACGCCTGCAGTTACAGGGAGCAATAGCAACGTCAGTCAGTATACGAAAAGTGATGCAGACCCATCTTTGCCTTCAACCCCCGCTTTAAAATGCAGTAATGACGTATACGAGTTCATGGAAACAGATTCCGAAGAAGTTGAGCCCATTCCCAAAGTACTGCCGCCTTGTACGCCCCCTAAACGGCTTCCTAAAACCAAATCCGACTCCGGCTCGCCTTTATCCCAAGCCACTGCTTCCTTAGCTCCTGGCACGCCCGTTTGCTCCCCGAGTGGACGGCTGAAGTTGACGTTACGCATGAAGCGGAGTCCTGTATTGGACGAAGTGATCGAATCCGGGTCCATTTTAAGCCAGAATGGCCGAGAAACTCATTATATGCCTGTTTATGAGGTTTTGAGAGTCGAAGGCATGGACAGAGAAGAAGAAACGCCGTCAATAGCCAACGGGAGTGGTTGCACGCTTTTAGAAGACGAAGATAGTGCGAACCAGGATACGGACGTGCCTCCCGCCTATGTTTCTAGGAAACGAAAGAAGCGGAAGGGCCGGAGCAAACATAAAAAACGATCTAAAGAACCACAAAAGGGTTCTAAGGTTAGAATGAACGGTGCTGAACACCACGAGGTAGAAGAAAAAAAGCAAGAAAATGTACAAGAGGAAAAGACCCACGTAGTTGGTCAACCCATACGGCCAGCCATGAAACGACTTCGTCTCATCTTCGGAAATGAGAGTCACACAATTGATATACCTCCGATTGTTTCCAATTCGCTCTAGTTTTCGGAAGAAATAACTGTCGGGAAATCAATTTCAGAAGTTTTAACGTTTCCATTGCGCCTTTTTTTTTTTTTTTTTTTTTTTTTTTTTTTTACGTTTTTCAAGCTGTTAACTCAGGACATTTTTTTTTTTAGAAAAAACTTTGGAATGTAAGACTGTCCAGTCTAAAAATTCTTATCCTTGGGTTTATCCGAAAAGACACAAAACACGAATTCTTGGTTCTTCTTACTAAGTTGGGCTTTAGATCCATGTGAATGCGTAGGTTTGCAGAATCACATTTTACAGTGCAAGCGAAGGTTGAGTTGCAATGGAATTGTATGAGAAAATGCAAATGTTTACTAAAATACTCTTCCGTTTTTAGCACCATAAAACAAGAAGAAACTTTAATGGGAAGAAGGCGGAAATTGACTTAGCAGGTATTCGTGCCTTTTGCATTCTTCACGCAAATCACGTACGGTGGCCAAATAGCGACGATGTAGATCAGTCAGTTCTTGTAAGGAAGTAGCCAAACCATTGCGTTTCTCGCGAAATTTATCCAATTCCCTTTTTACCTATGTTAATATTTCAAGAATGGTAGAAACAACATTTCTTTAAAATGAATAATAATATTTAAAATAAACTAAATAATGGTTTAAAATAATATTTGATTATTTAATATCCGTACTTTAACCTGACTAGCTTGGACGCCCTGCGCTACCACTTCCATTTGATGAACGTATTCTTCCTTGGCTGCCGGATTATGCATGCCCCTATTCGGAAAAAAGTGGAAAAGGAGAAAGCTCGAGCAATTTTAACAGAAAATAAAATCAATTTTTATACTTTTCATAATTATCAATAAGGGAATTTAGGATGTTTAATTCCTTATTGATGTACAAGCGGGTATCGTCCAAAGTATTGTACAGAATGTAGTACTGCTTGGTTTCCCTATGTTTGGACGAAACTAAGACGACAAGATCTATTAGGGGGAAAAATTAAAATAAAGTAAATGGATAACCTTGTTGATACAACTCGAGGAAACGGCGCTGGTATTGAGTGAGTTCGGCTCGCGACGGTACAGCATCCAACTTGCGTTCCAGACCAGCTACTGCTTGACTTTTAGCAGCTAAATTTTGTCTAGCTTCTACTAACTTTTCTTTCAACAATTCCAGCTCTTGTAAAAGTTGTTCGGCAGGCAAGTTAGCTGTTTCATAATTCGCTTTATCAGCTTCTCTAAGCTTAAACAGTTAAAAGGGAATAATTCTAAACACGAAGCAGATTAAATACTCGATTTGATGCTGTAGGTGCTCCAGTTCTAGTTTGCAATGCTGTTTGTACGCCCGTTCCTCAGACTTTAAGTTCTCACTCTCTCGTACCAAACGTTTCAAATCCTCAAGAACCCTAGAGCTTCATCTTAACAAAACACGAAGGAAAATAACGGTATACAGGATATACGGTTTGTTTTCTTCGGTTTCCAATTCATGCAAGCGCTTTTCTCGTTCATCCAAATGTGCTTTCTGGTCTCGCAATGCTCGGCGTTCTTCTTGTAATTCAGTTAGCTTTGCTAATGAAGCATTATAATCCGTTTGAGCTTTCCTAAGTAGATCTTCGAGATGAGCTTTTGTTCGCTTTAAGCCAGGTACTGAAGACGCTTCGACTGCCTAAAAAAGGAAAGCTGGAACAGCGGGTTTTTAAGGAAATTTTGTAACTCTTTTACTTCACGCTCTGACTGTAACTCTGCGTAATGGTGTACCGCCTCAGCTACGTCATTAATATGTCTTCCCATGACTTGACTTATCGCTTGAAAGGAGATACGATTCTACTCAAGAAGAAGAAGTAAAACCCTGAAAGGACTTACAGTAAGGATACTTCTTTAGCTCCCTGGATTTGGGTGAAATCTGTGGAAAGCGCTTCATCATGGGTAGTCTCAGTGACCTGCCCTACACTGGGGAGAAGTCCATATTCGAATAAAGTTCCTTTAACCCGCTCTTCTTTAGATCTAAGATGCTCGACTGGCAAGCGCTTAAAAGAACGAGTAGGGCGATATATTTTCTGCGGAAGGCCATAATAAGTTTAGATTCTTGTAAGACTAGCACAGATTTCACCTTGAGACGGACAATGATATTCGGATCAGGATAGGTGGAGAATTTGGAGGCGGGGACTGTACTTTCATCTTTGTTGAATTGCAAAAGACTGAATGCACGAGCATAATCGCCAGTTTCTGCCCGTACTTCCATTGCGCGTTTTACCAGCCACTAGTTGACCAGACTATGTAAAGCTTGAAATGAAAGGTCGATTTTTTTTTACTTGAACGACAGGGAAAATGTTAATACAATCCAAGCCTTGAATCTGATGAGGCTCTAAGGAGTTCGGACATCCCATCGTTGGTATAACAGCAACAATCTTCTCCGTAAGTGCGCTAAAAAGGGCAAGTATTATATTCATAGTTTAAAGAAAAGTTTTAGTACATTTTCTGGCCAATACTCAGGTTTTCTTGGAACAAAAGGTCAACATCTACATCATAGTTGCAAATTTCAATGCACCAAGTCAGCCCTCCAACAACCTATCACCAGGTGTTCCATAATAAGACAACCGTATACAGAATTAATTTTAGTAAGTCTTAAGTCTCATACCTTATCGAAAGATGATATACCCTTGATCCGGGCTCGGAAATAACCCGCTGCTAGAAGCAAGTCGATGATACCTTGTAGCTTGATAGCTTGCTCTGCATCTTCCCGAACTTCCACCTAAAGTATATCTTTCAAACATAAGCACTTTATTATTTAATTTAATACTTACAAAATTTTCAGAACCATTATTTTCTCTCGTGAAGACCATGTTTGGAGCCTTTAATCCGTGAAGTCCTTCAAATTTTCACCAGATGGCAAAAGTAGTACATACTTTTCTTCAGAAATTTCGGCAGTAACCAAGGAAACCCTTGAAATATAACAATTGAAGCGTCTATGTTTACTTTCATAGTGCTGTTTTAATTGCAAGAAAGTAAGCCAAAAAGTACACAAAAAAGCACATCTTAATTAATTTTTATATTTAGAGCAAATATTTAATCAAGGAGATTATATTACCGAGGCAACATGGATTTCCAGCACCGTGCTGGCGGTAAAACGGGGACTGGAGGGGTTGCATCTTCCTCCGAAAGTAATCGGGATCGCCGAGAACGTCTTAGACAGTTGGCTTTAGAAACAATAGATCTCGCCAAGGATCCTTATTTTATGAAAAATCATTTGGGTAGATTTCATTACTAATCATCTTCGTTGTATTACAGTTTTCTTTATACAGGTACTTATGAATGTAAACTATGTTTGACACTTCATAATAACGAGGGTAGCTACCTAGCTCATACCCAAGGCAAGAAACATCAAGCCAATTTGGCTCGTCGTGCTGCCAAAGATGCTAAAGATGCCCCTGTTCAAGTATATTCCGCCCTTCCCTTCCTAAATATTAAACGTTATTTCTATAGCCTGCTCCTGAAAAAGCGCGCGTAGATGTTCGCAAATTCATTAAAATTGGTCGACCGGGCTATAGAGTCACGAAACAGCGCGATCCTGTAACTGGCCAACAGAGTATGCTTTTCCAAGTAGACTATCCAGGTAAACGATGAAACAATTTTAACCCTCGAAACTCATGCTGTAATCTCTTTTTTTCTTCTTTTTTTAAAACAGAAATTTCGGACACTGTTCTGCCTCGTCATCGTTTTATGTCTGCATATGAGCAAAGGATTGAACCTCCTGATAAGCAGTGGCAGTACTTGCTCTTCGCCGCTGAACCTTACGAAACAATCGCTTTTAAAGTAAAGATTCATTTTTGGAGAGAACTTCATATATTGAACTTTATTTTTCACTAGGTTCCGAGCCGAGAGGTAGACAAATCAGAAGGCAGGTTTTGGACGTACTTTAATAAGCAATCACGCCAATTTTTTCTTCAGTTCAGTTACAAACTGGACAACAAACGACCCAACGCATCCAATATCCCACCACCTCCAACAATGCTTCCTCCTAGACCTCCAATGGCCCCAGGGAATATTCCTCCGCCTCCTGTAGGCCTTGTGCCTGGCCAGTCTGTTCAGATGATGCCAGTTTTCAATGCCCCGCCTCCGCCTCCAATGTAGAACCAAACTGATCTGTTTGGTTTTTTTACACTCTCAAGAGAATAAAAAGGACTTTGAAAATATGGATGGGTGTTTTTTTTTATTGAGTACGGAAATAGAACATGTGAAACGAAGTACCCCTTTAAATTACAAAATCAGAGATCAGACAAGTAACGAAAAATAGTAAGAATGTTTCAGTAGAATTTTCAAGCTTCTTCTTCAACACTGGCCAGTCTGGAGACAAATTTGTGGCCACTTCTTCGCACGCTATCAACAGGAGGGCAGTGGAAAGCTTGGACCCATTCATCCAACGTTTCCGAAGACTCACAAAGGAAAGTTAGTGTCGCGCCAGCATCGTAATCGCTACCGTAAGGCTTCACCGTGAAAATGCAGTCTTCTGACAAGACGGATTTTTGGACGACAGCATCTTTCAGGTTGAGACATCCCAAAGGCTGGGCTTCGCGCTTGTCTTTCCACAAAACAGCCATGCGACCCACGGCTGTACGGTACACTTTGACGTATAATCGTTGCGGGCGCGGTTGGGGTGATTTCGTGGGGCCTTTAGTAGGGTCTTTGGAAGAAGTGACCGGTACCAACCAAATCAAATCGCCACTGTAAAGCACTGGAACATTGTCTGACTGCTTGGAAGGTTTCATTCCACCGCTACCGAGTTGAGTAAAATCGCCCAATCTTGCTGTTTCCATTGCCATAGTTCTACTAAAGGGGACCGCTGTAAAACGGCGAATGTAGTTTTCTAGGATTTCGTGTGGGGAAAGTCCGCTGACGCTGATAGAGCTAAGTTGACTCAAGGGTTTTTCCCTTTTGTTTGCTTTCAAGTCTCTCAGATGTGACTGATATCTCCTGAGTTAGCGTGCTGGGGTTTTATAGGACTATATCGCTCATGCGTCACGATCCGGGTCTCCATTCTCCACACACCTTGATACGCACGGAATACTGATTGGCAATCTTACAATTCGAGATGAAGCTAGTTGATGCTGCTTAGAAGAAAACTAACTGTCACTTTGCTCCAGTGTCGCTCTACGACTTGAAAAGAAACAATTTTCTTATAAATACTCATTTTTCTGAGCGCTTGTATACACTCAGTTGCTGTGTTGTAATTAATTATCTCTACAGTTTTGGCTCATGCATGGTCAGTTTATCTTTAAACGAACTTCTCTGAACCGCTTGCTTGACTCCTGAAGCAGCTTTTAGAAACCTCATAAAGTTTGCGGCTTCACCTGCCTCGCATGAATAAACAGCGTTTCGCTCACAAACGGGGATTCCCCTTACCGGACATTTTCTCAAGTTTTATGAACTTCGTCGAGGGGAGATGCCTAGAAGACAGTAAACAATTTGTAAGATGTCCTTAGCGAAAATTGAGCAACTCAGTTATGTAAACTTATGAGTAACCTTGTTTTGTTTTCGAAAGCTTGATTGCACACCATTGACTAAAGGATGCGTGGGGATAACTTTCACTCGTGGTTACCACATACGTAGCGTGTATGCGTATTACGAATTGTCTTATGTACCGTAGGGCAAATCGGCATTATATTGGGTTACAGTTCGTTCCTCGAGCACGCAATTCGCCTACGCAATCCAGATTTTGGAAATCATAGTAATAGTCACAGTTGTCTTCCCTTCAAGGTTAATTCCCAGGTCCCTTTTCTTGGCCATTGAAGTCAGTTTGCGGCTGTTTCTATAGTGTATACGTCATTCCCTTTCTCGCAATTTTTTCCCGGTTCCTTCTGTCGCTCGACTATGGACTACCCCTGACCTAATTCCATCATCGACTGCAATATAAACGCTCTTTAGTCTCTATTATAATGCTTTTTATTATACTCTGTTGACTTTTGTTGTATTCATTGGAATATACAACCATTTTCTTGATTAAAATAAGCTGTAATATCTACTTAAAAGCTGCGATTTTAATCGCAGTAATAAAAGCTGTGTATTTCCTTAACTCAAGGTCAGGTTGAGAGGGTACGAGCCGCGGAATGTAAACTATACGATTGTCGTTAATCGCAGACTAGGTGCAAATTCTGTTTTGTGTATTCATACACGAGAAACAAGGGTCCGAGTGCAACGAATGTGCGGACAGCCATAGGTTTTAAACCATTGTACAATGCAGCAATTCCTAGGAATTCCAAAGAAATATTAGCATTATAAGCTAAAAACGGAAAGAAAAGTAGCTTGTAGCTACAACAAACCTTCTTGTTTGGCGATGGTAATTATAACGATCGGTAGGCTTCCTTCTGCAGTACCAACCTGAATGCGTGATTTTGCCACATCAACAGGAAACATGGTACACCAAAAGGCAAGTCCACCCATGCCTCCACAAAAAGCAGTTTCCAGGGGCCCTATACGAATTCATTTGCGAGTTAAAAAATGCTAAAAGCTTTGAACCCATTTGGCTTGCCCAGCTGGTGACGGGCGGTATGCGCTGGTGTGAGCCAGCGGCGAGTCCATTCGTAACCAAAAAAGAGGAAAAAATAGCCAGGCATTTCCCTAGCTAATGTAAAGGTCAAACCGCGGAAAAGACCTTTAACGCCTTCAGCACGTACCGTCTGCTTGAGGACGCTTACTGGCCCGATCTGCATAAAGCGACAAGAAAGAACATTAACGCGTGCTTTTTATACAGACACCGGAAATAAGAATTTAAGGAAAAGGACAACGCGGAACGAGCCCAGATTCTCTAAACCAGTTCCGGGTTAGCGTGTTACCCTGACGTTAGTCGAGCCAGTCTCTCGTAATGTTTGCAAGCGACATTTCACTAGTTCCGTTGGAGTTAGGACCAAGGACGAGAAAAAGGCGGCTAATCCTCCTGCTAATGCATTTTGATATGGCTGCAACTGATCAGTGCCCTAGGAATTACTTAATCTAAGTTAATAATTTGTCGTACAAATATTCACAATGTCCCTATATTGCGAGTTTCTAATGAACTTGCTTGCAAGTCTAAGACGTTGGCCAAGCTTCGCTGGCAGGATCCATACGCAGCAAATAAAACGGCATTCTGCGCCAATTTGGCAACTAAAGCGGGCACGGCTCCAGCGTATACTGCTGCCACGCCTCCGCTTTTCCATGTGGCGTAAAGACAGTGAACCATGCCACGATACATCCCAGGGAAAGTTTGCAATTTGACTTTCACCGTGTCGAATGGCTGCCCCATACCAATACAGGCCACGCCCCCTGTTATAGTAGCGAAGTTAAAGTGCTTCAAAATAAAAAAAAATCATTCCGCTGGAGATACGTTACCGAGGAGACTAGCCGTGACGTCAATTGCTACGTCCTTGACAGCAAAAGGATTGCGGACTAAATTGGAATTCGCAGTCATTTCAAAGGTAGGTTTATCGGTCAACCTCATAACATGAAATCGGCAAAAAAAAATTGTGGGAGAAAGATAAAGCAATAAGAATTATCTTATGTCAACAACAATAATCTTTGCCTTAGACAATAACTGAACGAGATAAGGCAGAAACAAACTATGTTATGATTCTTCGATTACCTTTCAGGTTTTCCTTGTTCGGTTTGGGAAATCAACTATTGAGAGTTAGTCGGCTGCACGTCCTAGAACTGACGGGTCTTTCTGAACATTAAGTTACTAAAAAAGCATGAGTGTAGAGCTGTCACTATGGGGATATACAAACCTACAGTAGCTTTAGATTACGGCACTTTTCAAAGTTTACCGTAGATTACGGCATGAATGAAGCGCACTTTATTCTTCACCTGCGTTACTCGCTTTGGGATTCGTTATGCACACTAGTCCTTTTCGTCTGTTTTGTTTCTCCCCTAAAATCTTCCTTCGGTTCTTTTCTGGTGCTTTTTTCTTTCAGTACAAATTGGTAGTGCCCTACGTTGCGCAAGTTGTTGTTGGAGTCGCACCATAGATTAGAACGTTTTGCTAGCTTTACTTGTTTGTTCACTTTGTTTGGTGATTGCCAGTTCTTAAAGTTTTACATTTCAGGTAGCGATTTCACTATTTTAAACAGTTTAGTTTCGATAACGAGCTCGGTAAAACTGTTTTTTTCCTTGAAATCCACTTGTTGACCTAGGGCAGGCAGTGTTGTCTTGAAGATTAATTTTTCTATCTTGGCAACGTATTCTGAAAAATATGCAAAATATATGGATTCATTTAAATTATGCATTGCAGTGTCAATCGCTATAGCCCCTTTGAAAGACGAAGCCCAAATAAGATAGGTTCATTACCAGCTTCAAAAACGGGTGCTCAATGGTGAAACAACGGGCTTGATTGTAAGTCAGCTGTAAAATGGCCTTTATTTCCAAAGCCCCTTATTTTGCTCACGTCCTTTAGAAAATTCCTTCCCGTTGCGTCTAAACTACATATTTGATTGAAAACCAGCCATTCCAGTTCGGGTTGCCGAAAAGAGGAACCGTATCTGCCTAAAAACTTCATAGCGTTATAGTCAAGTCAACTTTCCTGTTTTGTTTCGGTTTGTTGTCGAACTCATAAATTAATCGTTACCTTTTAGACAACAGTTCGGGTCATTCGATTGCATTGATTTATTACTTATTTATGATGTTGAGTACGCTGCCCCCAATGAAGACGTTCAAGTCACGTCACGTCACGTCACGAAAAAAGAAGTTAAAAAAGCCAACAGCACCCGGTGTTCCCAGGCTGTCACCCATCCAAGTACTGACCGGGCCCGACACAGCTTGGCTTCCAGGAGTTTATTTTTTTCTAAGTTCAATTGTATTGCAATTGTAAGTTGAATAGTTTGACTATACGAGGATTTGACTATATGACTATACCGACTTCCAGGAGCTGACGAGTCTGGGTACATACTGTGTGGTATGGCCGTTGGCGTACGATAAGTACTAAGAGGCAAATAACAAAATTTCGTGAAGCTCCAGGGAAATCCCGTCTTGTGCTCACTGATCCTAGAGCAAACAACAGCCCGTGCCAGCAGTAGGCGATCAGCAATGGGCCGGGCCTGGCTTATCTTACATTTTAAAAAAAAAGTAAGAAAAAAGGAAAGTTGGTAGAACAAAAAATTTTGAGGAAAGATGAATAATTGTTCAACTAATAAATTGTAACAGGTGTGACTTTGGTGGTGATTAGCAGTGTATCACCACTCAGTAATGAGAATTTATGTATCCTGATTTTATTTTTACGAGCCGTTCAGCAAAGTTTTAAGTTTTACTGTTAAATTACTCAGGAAATTCCCCGTCCTGGTTCTCACGCAGCTCATTCTGTGCAGTCGTAGTGGGAGTTAACAGGAAATTTAAAAATAATGTATACGTGAAGGAAAAAATCAACGTTCCAATGCAAGGCCCGTTTATTGTCAATAATGCAGTTCTCTGCTTCACTATGTGGCAAGTGCTATTACATGAATATAAATCTTTAAAAAGTCGTAAGTTGCCGAGAACCGAAAAGGTGATGTCTTATACACATAGTCCTGTAGCAGTGTTGGCGACGGTGCCAGTTGGACAGGTGGAAGCCGGAGAACCGACCAAGTAGACTGACTGTCGGAGGTAGTTTCCGGCCTGTCCGTAATTGCAAGCGTAGAAATACTTGTACCAGCCTTGGCTGTCTAACCAATTGACTACACTGCAACCAACTTTGGAGGTTTTAGCCCACACTACTTGGGTGTAATGGCCAATCGTTTTGCCAGTTGCACTCGTGCCAGACCTGGGATTGAAGGAAATCAAAACAAAGGGTCATTTTATGTTATGTAAGCTTTGTAGTTCACTTGTTCACTTGTTCAAGTTTACTTACGTGAAATTGGTGGCTTGCGCTGCATTATAATCGACTACTTCATCGTACCAGGCTTGGATAGGGCTCGTCCAATTGAGAACACCGTTGGAAGGCCAAGTTCCGCGGGAAGCGATATTCTGACCCACAACAAAGCGAGCTGCAGATTAAGAAAAGGAGTAAAAACTTACTATAAAATACTAGCCTTTGCAAATGGTTTGTTTTGTATTTACCAACGTCGCGGTTGGTATCGTGCTTGTAAACGCATTGGCGAACGTGGGTATCAGCCATAAGGGCCAATTCATCATCCCAGGTCTAACACGTAGATTATATCGTTACAATTACGTTTCACAGTTAATTTTGCTTTGCCTTTTCTACACTCAGGACATTAAGTAGAAAATACTTACCACGGCACGCATATTAGAAGCTGTAGGCTGTGGACCAGGCGTTCCACGAGTTTCGAGACCCAAAGCTACTTTGCCTCGGAGTTGGTTGTGCAAGTCGACAATGAATTGTTTGTCAGTAGCCGATACGGTGGTTGGGACGATCGTTGGGCAAGTTGTAGCAAAAATATTAGGCTACATCAAACATATAGTAATTAATTAAGTGTGGATTCATTTTTAGTAAAATCTTACCAGGTAGAGGCACATAGTATTCTGCAAATTAATTTTGCAGTAGTCAGCCTGGGTCTGGGCATGTGCCATTCCAGCCAAAGCCGCTAAAATTAATAACAGACAAGGATTCATTTCGAAAATGAAGTTGCTACTCTGTTGAAGCAGTGAAAGCGACTTCGAATTCATCACATAGTACGATCAGCTTATATAGCTATGAATGTTACATATTGTTTGCCCTGGTGCCTCTCCAATTAAAAATATTCTTTTCATATGATTGTACGTTTAGTCCGACGTGTCGCACCTGTGCGCCTTTTTCCTGGATCTGTCAACTGTTTGCGTAGATGTGTCAAGTTGTTTGCACCAACTGGTTGTTTATTGAACTTCTATGACTCAACGATGAACTTCTAAATTACGGATTAACTGCCGCAATCTAACTAGGCTCGTGCCTTTATCTGTTTCAGTAATTAAGTTAATGCAGCACATGGCTTATATATAATTGCATATTCATATGCATATATATAATTGCATATTCTGTCATCTGTTTATTTCACGTGTTGCGGATTAATTATCAGTGCAATAAACCCAGTGCAACACATGGCTTAAACAGATGACAGAATATGCAATTATATACATATTACGTATATATATAATTTCCAGTACATATTACGTATATATATATATAGTTTCCCAGTATTTTCCCAAAGGTAAAAGCATTACGATGTTGAATCTTCAAAGAAACTAAGAAACTATTACATCTAAACAATTACCCTGTCTTGGGCCAGAATGATTTGCATCCGTTCCTGTGCCCCGAACGAAACCTGTCAAGCATTGAATTTCTACGAAGACTGTGCTTTTTACATTTGTGAGATGCTCCCGGAAAATTATGCAAGAATCAATTCAGAGAGGCATTTGTATCTTGACCAAAAAGTTTCACATGGGACAAATTACGCCGTACAATTCCTTAATCTTGCGTTGACGTCCTACTTAATTATGAAAATGTCACGTCCTGTACATTATTACGACCAGGATGCTTTGGAGTTTGGCCGAACTGCACTAACTGCGCAAACTATATAGATTCCGGCAGTCGCTGCTCGTATTCTGGTATCCAATTCGCAAAATTTTCCCGAAACTTGCAAAACATTTAAATTCTTACTCAGGTTTCAGAAATTGCACCCTTTGGCCCGACGGGGACGTTCACAATGCCAATCCGATATTTAGCCTATGCTATAACAAGAACATCTACTATCTCATGCGAAACATTGACCCTAAAACGGGCAATGCTACAGAGGAGTACACAATGTCATTTCGGGATATGAATCGTATTTGTTTGCTGAAAGCCTACTCATTGATATTTTTCATGTTTGCAACTCCTTCATCGTCATATTATACTTTATATACAGAAATTACTTCGTCGACGCTAGCGGGACACTAATAAACATGACATTTATTTCGGAAAAAATTAGGAAAAGATATTTTTAATCTCAATGGTCAAACCCTGTAACCTACACCCTTGGTTTCCGTCACGGATGATCGTTATGGATGTGGCTCATTTTGGCTGTTGGATCCCAACATCATCACATATTGTCCGGGCGGTAACTTCAGTATGTTTGGCAAAAAGGCATTGCTGGCTGGCAGTCAAGTGGCAAGTACGGGCATACGTTATCCAGCTGCTCCGCCTGGGTCATTGTTTAGTTTTGTCAGCATAGAATTAAGCAACTAAAAAGTAAAATAGTACACATATATATTCTAAAGCAGCGCATATACTCTAAACCCTCTGCAACGCTGATGTATGCTTTCAATACATGAATAATACATCTGTGCTTTATATTAACACATTTCAATACATTTCAACACGTATATGCTTTATATTAATGAATCTGTTGTAATATTTGTTTCACTTCTATAAGTTGGTATACTATTATGTGGTTTTTGTTATTTGGATTTGCAAAAAAAAAAAAAAATTAAAAAAAAAAAAAAAATAATAATTGCATCCTGTATCACAATACATATTTAACAGTTAATACATATCGTCCTTAAATCCGTCTTCAAATAATTTTCTTTGAAATGTTAAAAAAAAAAATTTCTTACCCCATAATTTGTACTGTTTAAAAAACTTGATGTACGTTCGAATCTCTTTACCCATTAAATTTTTGGAATGTGCAATTTGATTGTAACCTTGTCATAAAATTATCGACAACTCCGAAAAGTAGACTTACAGTTTTTACGCATTTGTTTATGAAGCAGTAGGTTTAATTTTTAATCCAGTGAAATAGTCCGGCGATTACCTGTATATATTTTGTAATATCATACTGTTTATGTAAATTGATACTTTGCCGTACATATTCAAATTTATATGAAGAATGTCTATGGATTAACTTGCGACACTTGAAAAAAATACAAAATCTGTTGGCACTTGATATTAATTGAACGTAGTCTTAATTTCTACGGATTACAGACCTCCATATGAATAGAATATCCACGGAATCCTACTCTATCATATAACATTGAATTTTAAATGGGAAGTCATGGGAAAAGTCGATGGAGATGTCCATGGAAAAAACATAAAAAGGCATAGGTGCTTTCGGCAAAATATCACATGTCTAATCCATGGAATGCGACAATAGACTTTTCATGGATTGATATGGAAATCCACTATTTTTTTTTGCCAGGAATCCCCCCCATTAAATATTGTCCGTAGAAAGTTGGGTTTACCGGAAATGCCTTAGATTTGCTGCACTGTTAGTGCAAAAGGGTAAACCGTGTCAAGCATGGTTAACTTGCAAGATTTACGAACGCAAAATATATCAGGTTTATATACCATGATTGCTCTATTTTACAACACTTAGCAACAAATAAAAAAAAGTTCAATTTGGTTTACTAAAGTGTGGATAACTGCCAGTTATCTAGCATATTGCAAGAAGCGAAATACTTATACCGCTTTGCTTTCCCTTCTTAGAAGCTGTTCTCCGAAATGAATTAAGCTAGTCGAAGAAACGGTCGCTATAATTTATAATAGTGACGACATAAAAAGCGTCCCAAACAAAAGCAAACAGAAAACAATCTCCTCCACAGGCCCGAATATCAAGCTTGTGAGTCACGATTACTATCATTCTTCACATCTTGCTCTTCTTCTCTGATAGCATAGTGAGGGGAAGACAGGTCCGACAGAAATTTGGTTCTGGGCGCTGGCCTCGGTGTCGTGAGTTGTGATTGTACTTTAGGACTGTTGCTGGCACTGCTATTAGTGCACAAAGAATAGGTTCCAGGCTCGAAGACCGGCGGATATTCTAACTCTAGATCTTCGGAAGGAGTACTACTCAGTGAGAAATTCCCGAAGTTACCAACTGATACGGGTGTCGAGGTACTCGCAGTATGCTGCGTAAAAATATAGGAAGGTTTCGGTGACATTACTGGAGATGGACTTATCGGCGGGCTGAACGCAAACACGTCACTTCCAGAAGCTAAACGCCGCTGTTTTCCAATCATGGACACTCCCATAGTTGGCTGCAAATAAAGGAAAAAGGAGAAATTGAGGAGACAACACGAAACTATTTTTTATGCAGAGAAAAACTCGGAAAACCTACCTTCATAGGCGTGCGCGGCGTTCCTGGACAGCTATCCAACTCCTCTGTCAAAAACAAGGCCGATCCTGAGCTGGTCAATACCGGTGGTGGGCGCTTACTAGCTCTATCCAGGGACTGACTCATGATCGACGAAGTTTCCCCATCAGCCCAGGACAGGTTTTCCGTTGCCGAGTGACTCAGAAAGTCGTTTTTGGTTAACGTTCCTTCAAAAATCGCGTTATGGCGCCTTTCCTTGGATGAAGATGAGCCAAAAATGGCTCTATGTAACCGCGGTGAGCCCAGTAACGTCTTAGGCGAGGGAGGTTTGACCCCCAAATAGTTCGATGGTACGGTTGATTGTGTTTTTTCCTTGTCTGGCGCCACTTTATCTCCTCGCATAACTTTACGGAGGACTTTGGGCGAGGAAAATAATCTAAACTTTGACTCCTTTTCTTTCACTACTGTTTCATCTTTGGCAAGAGGAGCCATTTTCCCTTTTCCATTCATTTCCTTATCTCGCTGGGAGTGAGGCGGAAATTGCTGCGTACCCGAACTGGCAGAAATATCCAGGTTCATTTCAAACGCCAAACGCATTTCCTTCTTGTCGTTCTTGCTCCCAGGAAAGTTGGAAATAGGTTGATAGGCTCCTGCATGTTTCAAGTGGGCCATTTTGGGTTTGGGTGGCAAAGCTGGCGCGCTGGTAGTCGAGGTGGAAATACTACTATTTTTGTTACCGCCAGCTTGACTTCGTAGCGAACTAATCCACAACGAATCTGGCGGTCCTTCGCGGTATCCATCTCCAAAGAAAGCAGTCCCATTCTTCGACCAAGGAGATAAAGGAGAATGTGGTGTTTTGGGCGAAGGACTCGTCGGTGCGCTGATCAGCTTGGGCAAACTTGTTGTCGAGGATCGGTTGGAATCAGCAGAAGATCTTCTACTTTGGATGCGGCAGTACTTGGGTTTGTCATTCGCGCTTGCCAGGCTTGCCGTCGATAATCGTGGCTTGATTTTGGCATAGCCTGGAGAATCTTGCAGCTTGCTAGCACTGTTGGGGTGGGCGGGGGGTTCGGAAACGGCCCGCGAGAGGCGGTCTTTTTCTCCTTCCAAACTAAAGCGCCTTATGGGTGATTTGGCGACCGCAATTAAAGCGTAATCGCTATTGCGACGACTGAGTCGTTTCTCGTTCATTTTGGGCAAACCTGATGTACTTGCACTCTTCCTGACCCCACCTGAGGGACTCAAAGAAGCGCACGCGGAAGGAATTACGGAACTGTCACTTACAAGTCTCAAGCGGGGTTTAGGGACAGGTTTAAGTGTAACAGGAGGTCCAGCAATAGTGTCTATTGACGGTCTGTCGTAAGATTCCAGGCTGGAGTTCTCAGAGAGGAACCGCTTGGGTTCAGAGATGGAGATACGTTCACGTGAAGGTGACGAAGATGTATGAGAGTCGGCCGTTATGTAGAATCGCGACAAAGACAGAGAGGAGCTTGCAGGTGGAGGCTTGCGATAACTGCGGTATTGCGAAGTAGGAACGGGCTGTTTCTCGGGACTGCGCAGAAACTTGAGATATTTCCTATCCAAACTGGAGCCCACGACAGGGCTGCCTTGACTAGGAGGCAAATCAGGAGATTTCTTACTGCGTCCCAAGGTACTGCTCGTTCTATGATACCTGCAAGATAAAGATAATTTACAATAGCCCTCTGTCGTGCAAAAATTTTGAATGACTATTGTTAAATACGCAGACCAAGCTACTACATAATCAGATTGTTTACTTGAAAGGTTTGGAAGCATCGATGGGGGAACCTGCCAATCTAGAGGAAGCTCTGCTTCCGTCACTTCCATCCACTGACTCCTCATCGGTTTCGCTGTAATAAGCTGCACCTTACAAAAATATACAGTGATCAGATGCAATGAATTTATAGACAAGAAATACAGATAAGACCTGTTCAGAATCTTTTCAGAAAATTTACTTTTGATAATGGAAGATACATTATAGTCTCTTGACGGACTATCCGTGTGTGCGTGAGCAGCCGAAGCAGCAATGGCATTTAACCATTTCTCCAACTCATGCTGGGCCTCGCAGGCGAAGTAAAACGTAGTACTGGCATTAAAAAGCTTGAAGGCAAACTTTTTAGATTTGACTTCTGTGGCCACGGTTCCACTGAAACCCGGCAGACATATCAAACTTTCCGCTTTTTGGTCCTGAAAACGGGACAACTCCAGAAAATTAGACTTCGGCAGTGAGGTATTCCATACATTATAGAATCTGACATTTTTAACAATTGAATTAAAAATAAAAACAATCCATTACCTCCGTATCTCGGTAACCGTACAAGGTATATTTCTTGAGGACAAACCATCGCTTGATCCACCTCGGGCCTGAGAGAAAACCACGAGCTTGTCTCCGTCTATATAGCCAGCCTTGGTGGTCTCCTTCGCCCAATTCCTTACAAGGAACACGTCGTCCGCCTGAAAGAATACAGCAGTTTTAATTCCCTTTTCCTATCTTAAAATATCGTAAAGTAGGCGAACACAAATGGTTTTCAAAACACGAAACCTTTAACGACATTTCTAAAAATTCTGCCATAAAGACCTACATGTTAATTACTATACTTACTAACTACCCACAAAAATAGGTAATAGGTAACTAACAACAATGCACTAAGAATTACCTACAAAAATTGTAATTACTGATGACCAGTAATCAATTTGAATGACTATTTTCTGTTTTGCTATTCTTTTTGGAGAAGTAAGCCAAAATGGTTCACCTGTGTTTCTGTTGATGGTACTAAGAACTGGACTACGTGTGGTTCCTTTCGGCGGCGGTAAGCGCACATGGACTTCCTCTTCGGGTACAGTAGCAGCTTGATAAGCCAACATAGAAGGGGCAATTCGAGGAACTGTGCTGCCAGGTACTGGCTGGAAATTGGAATTTAATCTGGTGACGCGAGTTAAAGTCGGCATACCTAATATGAGTTCAAAATAATGAACTATAGTCAATCCTCAAGTTCCTCTCAATTCCCTGAATTGACAAGAAAGAAGCCACACATCCTAATGCGGTGTTAAAAAAAGAGCAAACTCTACCTTTTTCTTCGTCAAGCAATGGAGCTTCCTGTGCAACCAAAGGCCACAAACCTCGACGAATTAAGTCTCGTATTTCTTGAGGTCTGAGGCCTAGTTGTGGCGGTGGAGTGGGACGAAGAGTGACAGGAGGTGCATCTGGACGCAAAACGTCAGAAAAGACAGGAAATAACACGATTCATAAGCAACCCGAAAAGCTCAAGCACATCCCAATTCGTATCAAAATGCAAACTTAAAACATAATGCCACAAGCAAAACAAGACAAACTTAAAAGAGTTTCCATTTAAAAGGCAGCCTTACGTTCAGCTGATGGAGACGATGACAGGATGCTGTTGGATAAATCCTGTACGTTAGGAGTTGGTGGTAATTCCGGTTTAATTTCACTGTCCGAATTCCTTGGTCGATCTTTCCTTGGTGGTAAGGCCGGTTTGGGCGATTTAGGCTCTTACATAGTAATAATACAATAATGAAATTGTATTTTCGGGGGAAAAAAGCTTACGTTTGTTTTCTTCTTCAGTGGATTCTTCAATGCGACTAGGTTTGCGAGCTTTCAACTCTTGCAGTCTACCTTCAAAAGCACTTTGGTTATTAGGATCAACTACGTCGTATGCAGGCGTGCTTTGGCTCTTGTCCAGCTTGGGGCGTTCTTGAGAAATTTTGCGAATTGGTGGAGAAACAGGGCTTTCAGAGCTGGAGTCTAAGATTAAATCCTCCTTCGAAGCTACGCGCTTGCCTTCGAATTGCTTTTTGACAAAATAATCCGCTCGCGCCTCGACATGCGTTTGGGAACCGATGCAGGTTACAGGCCGGATATTCTCGTCAAGTTTTGGGCTTCTTTCTTTCTTGCTGCGGACTAAAAGGGATTCTTCTTCGTTGATAGGAAGGGAAAGAGAAATGGAAGTAGAAGGAGGGGCGGCAGGCGAACGCTCAATGTAAGAATCCACTGAGCTATGAGGGCGTGGAAATTCCTCGCCCTGTGATGAATCGTTGGAAACACGACTCAAATGTTCACGTTTGATTTCTTTCCAGAACTATAACATCAAAACATGAGATTAAAACTTTTCTTATCAAGATTAAATGAGCTTAGCAATGTAAATAAGCAAAAATTGCAAATGATAAAGTAATAGAAACCAAATAGTTTAAAATCATAATGTACATCTAGCAAACCAAAACGCTAATCCGGCAAATAAAAGAGTAACAGAAAGCGCATTAGTGATATTATGATTTACCTCCTCTCCATAACCGCCTTGGGCAAGTGTTAGAAATGGGGGGAAACATTTAACGTTAATTATGTGTAAATATTGTCAATTGACCGTATAGAAGTCAAATTTAGTGCCGAAGCTTTACCTGTTCGATATTAAGAGGAGGTCGAGAAGACGTGGGACTGGCTCCAGTGACCGTGGCTCGCCTTTGAATGCTCAGGCGTGGTTTGGGTAAATACAAGCGAACACTCGTAGGAGATGCTGCTCCTGCTCCTCCTTGTCCGCCGAGGTCAATGTCTCCTTCGGGGAGAAAACTATCATCATCTGCGTCACTATCACCAAGGTTTTCTGCAGCTAAATCTGCTACAGCAGCTATGACAGTTCTAAGAAGAAAACGGTGAAAATACAGATTTAAATAGGACAATGCAATAATGAAATATTTTACGGTGGAGGGGCGGTTTCGGCTGGTGGCACGATCATAATGTCCGGTCGCGGTGAAGGTGGCAAGCCTTCATGCCAGCGGAAGTAATTATCGCGTTTCTTGCTTGGCAAACGATAAGGTTTGACATAAATCTGTCCAAAGTTGGTGGAATGACGAGGTCGTTTTTTCAAAGTAAGAATGATTTTTGTAGGATTCTCTAGCATAGCTGTCCGTAGCTTCTTTTGCTGCCATCCAACCACAGTTTGGTAGTTAACCTGCACGATCTCGTCGCCTTCTTCAATCTTGCCACATTGATGAGCAGGGCTTTGAAATTTGACGCCCCCAATAACGTGAACTCCATTATAGGAGGTTTGGATATGCATTCCCTATCGAACCATTCAAAATTACACAACAAATCGGAAGCTCATCAAGAAATGCAAACTTTGCGATGTGCAGTAAATTTAACGGAAACTAAGGCTGGGGGAACACTTTGCCATTAGATTAACTAATACGAAATGAAACTAAGGGAAAGGAAAGCTGAAGGGAGGCTGAAGCAGAAAGGTAAGAAAATAAGGAACCTGAACCCAGTAGTCAAGTTGGTCCCCAGGAACAGTTACCAAATCATCTTCAGGCTTTTTCTTGATTGTAGCCACATCCAGAGATGCCGGCTGGAGGATCAAGGGATCTTGGTTATCTTGAATGATGCTGTCAGTTAACGTAGCTAATTTTTGGCAAGCATGCTTAATGACTTCTACGGGCTCTTCAGCAAATAAATCCCGCTGGGCATTCGTTGCTAATTCAACGCTTATCCTCAACAAGGTACTTTTTATTTGAAAGTATGGTTCCTGTCCCTGAAATGGTGTCCTAAACACAGGAACGTTTAGTTCAAACGAAAAGAATTTGACGACAAAGCAAGCATATATTTTACCTGTCTAGCCACGAAATCAGGTCTTTGACAGATATTATAACGTCTCCTACAGCTGAAAGCGTAGCAGTAGTAACTCGCTCGGGTTTACCGTCATTGGAAGGGATGGTATGCTTTAACTCATTGTATAGACTCCTGGCTTTACTGCCCAATTTGAGTGAAATTTGCTGTAAATTTTCTTTGTCGAGATTGTAATGCTGTAAGTAAAGTCAAAGTTATTCTTAGTTATTCTTAGACGAGAACTACTTACGAAATTTGTTAATAAGTCAATAGCTTCCAATAGGAGTTCTTGATGCCCAAGCCTGTCAACATGCAAATCAGAGAAGTCATCAACGGTTAAACTCAGCAAGCGCTGCCCGTCGATACCGCTGTTGACAAAGTAATGTGAATACGGCAATAAAGCGTCATCTAAACCTACAAAATGCCAACTATTACAACCTACGTATCATATAAAAAATAGAATGTACTAAAATCCAGAACTAAAGTCAAACAAATTATGACTCATACCAGCCTAATACTAATAGCGCTTATCAAATTGTATATTCCATACAAATTTACCTCGAAGCCAGTCGACTACTTGTTCTGGTTTCCATTCCTCAATATTTACATAATATGCCATGCTCACAAACCGCTTGCACTGAATGAGAGTTGCACGAAAAATCAACAAGAAATCCCCAAACACATCACACCTCCATGATCCTAAAATGAATCGCGGACAGCTACGGAGTCTAAAGGGAAACGACGAACTGCGAGTGTCTTATAATGCAGTTCTTCTTTATATCAATCAATATATCAAAATTCATAAGACTACAATTTGGATGCACCAGCCTTGGCAAAAGATGTTATATTTGCGTAAAATGAAATACATAAGGCCCACAACAGCACATCCTTTACTTGTAACCCAAGGACTCCACAACTTTCTGATGGGGTGCAACGTGAGTGGCGACCTTTTCGGTGGCCTTGACCCGCATTTGCTGTAAAAAAATTAATAAAGAATTAATTGCACAATTAAAGAAACTTCTATTCAAATCATACCCGCAAGCTCTTCTTCTTTCTGTAGGCGACAGCTCCCTTAACCTTGCGTTTGGCTTCGAGGGTGGCAATGACATCCTGGTACTTCCAGCCAACTTCATGCGAAAGACGACCCAATCGGCAGTACTATAAGGAAATCAGACTGTTACTAAATGATAACTAAAGGCATCCTTGCAAATAATCAGCTCAGTGATCTCTTCAGTTGGTAGTGCATGTATAATTGATCAATCAGGGCTATTGAAATTGGTGTTTAAGTATCATCATATAAGAGTTTTCATTATGATTTTACACGAGGTTTACATTCAGCTCTTAGCTGAACAACTTTCAACCTTAGTGCAAAGATTCTATTAAACAAACGCTTATTTACCTTTCGGCCAGGAGCAAGGCAGATGGACCTCAAACAATGAGGGGCAACTTGCTTCTTAACCTTCTGATAACGAGGAGGAACTCCTTCGTAAGCACGAAGACTTTTCAAAGCTTGACGACCACGGCCAATTTTATAGGGCAACATTCCTTCAACAGAAAAGAAGCATGATGCAAGTTGATGTCTCAAAGAATACAAAAAGACAATGTGCAAGTAAAGGCTCAGTTGGTAGTGCATGTAATACAAATCAATCATACCCTTTCAGGAAAGGTGGTGTAGATTTATCATCATAATAAAAACTGAAAAGAATGTACTTCAAGTTAAACATTTTACCTCGAACTGAGCGCTTGAAGATCTTGCTGGGAGCGCGGTGATGGAATGGACCACGTGCGGGGTTGACGTTACATCTCTTCTTTAAGAAGCGCAAGAACTTAAGCTTGTTCCTATAATAAATAAACTAAATTATTTTAACTGTTCACGTTCAGGATAGAAACAACATGTAACTATGTAACATAGATCTCTTCAGTTGGTAGTGCATGTTTAATTGATCAATCAGGGCTATTGAAATTGGTGTTTGAGTATCATCATATAAGAGCTATTATAGTTACGATTTGCAGAGGTTTACGTTCAGCTATTAGCTAAGCAACTCTTTTAGGAATTAGCACAAAGGTCGATTACACCCAAGTATGCCAAATAAGCTAGGGAAACTACGCTTACCTGTAGAAGGTGCCGGAGATGTTGATCTCTTCAGCACGAACTACAACAACTTTGTGTCCGTTGAGCAGAGCTTTGGCTACCACGGCAGCCAAACGGCCCATCAAATGCTCTTTTCCATCGATCACAATTGGCTGTAACGACACAAAGATAGATGTAATTAATAAATGCTGTTACTATTCATAACCATGACCACGTTGAACACATGGCACAACATAGCAATGCCATACTAATTTGTGATAAGACACATCCGTTCTAGAAAACTAATTAAAGTGTAGCATATATAATAGGAAGCTGGCGCAAAATCGAGCACATAAACGAAAGCACAAACCAGAGACTAAGAGGAAATATTCACGGGAAAATACCTTGTCTTTGAGGCCCGGCATCTTGGCCAACGAAAAGGAAGCTGACTGAATGAGTCAAAGTAGGGCTGCAAGCGTTCTGAAGTGAATTAATTTTGTTATTAAGGTATTTTAACACTAATAATAATTAAAATATGTAATACAAAATTATATGTACATTAAGATATTTACATAAAAAGTAGGGTATTATCATTACAGTTCTAGTTCTACTTTGCTTATCCACATAAACCTGAGCTTAAGAAAGCGCCAAATTCAAATTTGATGGCAAATCTGGTCAATTTTGCGTTTCGTCTTGGGGTATCATTACTCTGGTTTATATTAACATTACCATGTATGTATAATATAATACGCTATTGTTGCTTAATAAATTCGCCCATATTTAAACTGAATGAAGTACCATAAAACTTTTCTTGCTACCGAATAATTTTGGGGAAGTTGAGGGCTGAAGTTCTCAATGATGTGACGTAATGCAACTTTTATTAGATCCTAGACAAATACAGAGTAAAGAGCTAGAAAAAAACTTCTAACTCTTATTGAACAAAGCTCCATAATAACAAGCTGTCATAGTCAGCTTCGCAGGAAGCAAGAAAACGTACGAAGGCAATGTTAACACACGCTGGTGAACGGAGCTTTTACTGTATAATAGCACCTACCAGATTGCTTTAAACTCAGTAGTTGATGGCAGCGCGAAACGTTGCTATGGTGAATCTAACATTACTTTCTATTCGCAGACAATGTGCTGTTCCTATCTTTATTTGCTTCAGGCAAAGATGTTATCGAAAACCCAATCCGGAAAAAATGAGGCTGTGTAGACTCTAATCCTTTCCATGGTAGACATCGGCTGATAACGAGACAAAGGAAAAGCTCGAGTAACAGCATCAGCCATGGATGTAACGACGGGCGCAATGCTTACCACCTTCAAAGAGAAAATAGTTAATATCCCAAGAAATAAAATAGAAAATATATATATATATATGTTGTACCCCTCCTGTGGTATAGCTTTCCATACGTTCAACATGGGAATCATAATATTCTTTAGTATAAGCTCGCTGCGTTTCTTCGGGCATTCCTTCCCACATTGCGTTAGCTAATTTTTTAATCATATCGCCACTATACAGTGCAGTGCCTACAGACATATGACTTTGAAATGACGTACTATTTTTTGCATGATTATACCAGCAATAAAATTCCCGGGCTCAATTACAATAACCTTAACACCGAAACGTTTCATTTCCCTACGCAAGCAGTCCGAGAAGCTTTCCATTCCCCATTTAGTCACACAGTAAGGTGAACGCCCGGCAATGCCCATGCGACCCATCATAGAAGCCACATTAACAATACGGCCTATTGGTAAGGAAAATAATATGAATAAGTAAAATGAATTAAAAGTTATCAGCTCAAAAATCCGTTAATAATCTAAATAGTGTGAGCTTAACCTTGAGCTTTGCGGACTAAAGGTAAAAATGCTTTGGCAACTCGAATAGATCCGAACAAGTTAATCGTAGCAATCCGCTCGTACATTTCCATGGAAACCCATTCCACTTCGCCAAACGTGGACATACCAGCATTGTTGACCACAGCCCATAATCCTAAAAAAAATATTACTGCCCTAAGTTACCGAACTCTTATGTTAATCTCACCTGAAGCAGTTGGCGGGAGAATGCCTTTGACAACCTCGACAGCTCGATTAACTTGGGCATCTGATGTGACGTCCAACTGCACAACATGCAATCGATCTGTGCTTCCTCCTTCCGCACGTAGAGCCTTGGCACCTTCGCCGTCTTTATCCGCAAATAAACACCCGGCAAACACAATAAAACCCTGCGAAAAATAAGCTCCTTTAAATGCACGTCTTAATCATACTGAATACCACACTGCAATCGACTTGAGTCCATATCGACTTTATGCCATGTAAATCAACTTTATATCAAACCTCTCTAGCAGGGATCGCATTATTGCTTTACATGGCATCAAGTTACGAGAAGATTAGCGAGCTTGTGAAATACGGTAATCCTGCAAATTTCACAGTCTTGTACTTTCACAGTACTGGCTTTCGTTTTAATCTCGATATTCGAGTTGAAAAATATGGAAAAGCTCAAATACGGTTTCTTGCTCTGACTTAGTGTTGAAAGAAGTACCAAACGATGAAGGTAACGGGCTAAGGCGTGTCCAAATCCAGAATCACATCCTGTAATTAACACAGCTTTATCTTGCGGCGATACCTGTTGCATAGACACAAAACACATTTCAATCGAACCGACCTTTCGTTACAATAAAAACTCAATTTAACACTATTCGACATGAGGTTTACTTACATGCAAGTACGATAAGAAGACGACAGGTGGGAGAGCCACAGCGGACAGTAACACAAAAGGCCCGGCAATCGTCGTATCGAATATGAAATGAATACATATGCTGACAATGAGGTAAATAAGCGATGTCGTAATGAATCGGCCAGAAATGCCCCAAGGGACATTTTGCATTGATTCTCCCATTTTAACACGAAATACTGCCCTAGAATAAAATACGGAAAAATAAACGTAATCGAAGACTTGTCACTTTCGCGAAAATAACGGATAGCAAGCGATTTATCGGACCCTTACAACCCTGGTATGTTTCTCTTACGCGCATCGAATACGGTACTATGGAACTAATGCTATGCTCAAAATAGACTTTTTGGCATTTGCTTGGTAATAAAACCCTAAAAAAGATGCATAACCTGTGGGCTACGTGACTCCGTAGAACCTAGTTAATTAACGAAGACCGCCAATACACGCGCCCATTAGGCTATTAATAGTCATCCACTTCACAACGTGGCGTGCATAGTACTAGAAAATAAACTAAGCTAAGCGTTTTATTTTATTACTTACTAGTCAAGATGAAAGCAAAAAATCATAACTGCTAATACCTTGAAGACAGCTAACAAGTAAGTGTCTCTAGAGAACTTGCTTAACCGAGTTAGTTATGCAAAGTCGCTTGTGTATGGGTTCCTTTCCAGACCTGGGAGTGGGACTAGACACGGCCTTCTTAGTGATACGGAACGAGGCTTTCGCAACAGGTTCACACTACACAGAAACGAGATGTGATGGATGCTGTAAGGGATTGAAAGCTGAGGCTTTTTAAGCCTACCTCTACTGGCCTTTCCTACAAACCACCCCAGTTTTGGCACGTGTTGAGCTATCACGTGACCGCAGGAGACTCAAACCTAAACCAAAGACGCCGACACAGGCGAACTCATTTTTTCGCGGCTGGTGTCGAACTGCAAATAAACAGTTACGGTACTTCCTGAACCAAATTTAGCGTGTTTTCGCTTTCAGGGTTCACTGACGTCACTATATTTCTTCACACTAAGGAGAACAGGAGCAGTAAAGATCAGAACTTGGCAAAAAGCTAGTTCAGTATCACAAAACGTTATTCTCTGACCAAAATGTTATTCCTTAACTCCGTCTACAAGAACAAGAACAAAGACAACGATCATATCGTATCGCGTTATTGTATCATGCTTTAAGTTAACGGTCCGTTCCCGATGAAACGAGCTCGAACCATTGTCTTAAAGCATCACTTAACACAGATGGCAAAGAATTAATATCCCTTAAAATCAAATAATAGGGGAAAGGAAACTGATCCATGTAAGACTTAATTTCCAAGAGCTGACCAGGTCCGCCAAATACCGGCATGCGAATGTCCAAAATGGAATCCTAACATGGCTCGAATTAGTAAGGAATATTCTAAGTACTCAAGGCAAATTTACCTTATTTTCAGGATTGTCAACTATGACAAATACCATAAATACATTTGCTTCCTTGGCTCGCCTAATGGCTTGATGTAAAGGTTCCATACCCTCACTGAACAAGCCCCGCCCATCTGACACGATAACGAGCAGCTGAGCGATATCAGGGGCTCCGCCCCCTAATCTTCCTTTGGAATTCAGCATCAAACTAGTTGTGTAATCCACCAGTTGTGCAATGCGAGTTTTCTTCTCGTCAAAGGAAAACTGCTGTAGTAGCCTGTGGAATGAAGAACAATTAGAACATCCTATAACGTGGTCATAATGCAGTTGAATCTTATGAAGTGAAACCATACGACGATTCTAAACTTACCTCGCTCCGCTATGATCCGTAAAAGGTTCTTGAAAGCTATGCAGAAGTCGTACTTCTTCACCAAACGAGATAATTCCTAATTCTCCAGCTTCGAGCAAAGTTAACGCTTTGCTTATTAACGCTAAAGACTCAAATGCCAACTAATAACAGATAGGAATTCACACAAGAATTTTTACTACACATTTTTTAAGGGAAATGGAGTATCACCTGTCGGGAATGACTATCTGCCATACTTGAAGAATCATCTATGGCTAGAGCAATTTGATATTGGCGTTTGGAGGGCTTAGTCCTTCGTAACCAAATTTTATCTTTGCGGAACTGACTGGCGATGTACGGAATGACCTAAGTAACGAATTTGTTAAAAGCGAAAGTTGATTTAAAGAGTCGTTTATTTTATACTTTGCGCATATTAAGCCTTTTGCCAGTACGATAGTCGCCTCTCAACTTAGCCGCTTGGGAAGGCTCCAAAACGAGCCTTAACTGCTCGCACAAATCCATTGCTAACGATGACGTCACTGCTTCATACTTCATCCATGCTTCCTGCGCCTGTGATTCGTTTTCCAGACTTGCAGTATTCTAGCAAAGTATTAACATAATTTTCCAAATATTCTTGCAGAATTTTTTTTAACAAAACATAAAAATAGTTTAAACTTACTTGGGTCCAAACGGACAACTGTTGCTCCAACTCTTCTCGCAATTTGTCGATTTCTTTCCAGTCAGTTACATCAGAACCGCATGATTCTGTTTCTTGAGTATGGAAAGTCGTCTCTGGGGCTCTGGCAGCTGCAGCAGTTAGGACAGTTTCACCTTCAACCTCCATCCTATCAGTATTGTCTGTCTCTTCCAATGCCATATCTTCTTCTGCTCCTTTGCCTTCATTACGTTCTTTCTTCTTTTTGCTACGCTTTTCAGCCTCTTTTTTCTCCACCTCTTCTGGTTTTTGTTCTTCTTCTTCAGGAGCCAACTCCACATCTGTCTCGTTTCCTTCCTCCGTCGCTTTCTCTTCATCTTCATTGGGTACTGGACGCTCTTTAGCTTGCTCCTAGATTAGAAACATTGTAACCTGTTTTTATACGACATTCTTTGCGTGTTACTTCGGTAGCTGTGTCCATAGTCAAGGCATCGTAATCCTCCTCAGCTTTGCGAATGTGCTCGTACACATCACTTTTTGGCTTCTGCTTATCTTCCTCATCTTGTTTCACTCCATCTTCTGCGTCTTCCTCTTCTTCTTTTTGGCCAGTTTTGGTTTCTAGTGGACGAATTTTTCGTTTCTTCACTTCATCCAAATCCGCTGCAAAAGAAACGTAGTAAATTACAGTAAAGAAATAAAAAAACAGGAAAAAGATTGCTAACCTAAGCTGCGCTTTACGTCAGATTGACCAGGCTTTCTTTCTGCTTTATTGTTTTCCTCGTCATCTTCATCTTGACCAGTTTCGCGACGCACTTTGGCAGCTTGGGCACCTTCGTGGCCACCTGAATTATCGTCTTTCTCGGCTTGTCCTATTCCTTCTTGGTTGTCGCCTTCTTCTTCATTCTTGGCCGCGTCAGGCTCTTCTGAAGCTAACGGCTGTTCTTCACTAGGCTGACGACGGGTTTCATCCTGGGTACCGCGTTGCGATTCCGGCAACGCAGCTTGTACTTCTTCTTTACTGGGCTGGTCAACCGAGGGAGTGACCTTTTCTTGATTATCTGGAGTGTGCTCCTCTTCATCTTGCGTGGCTTCCGGATTGGCTTCATCCCCTTCCTTTTTCGCATTTTCTTCCATGGCCTCTTCATCTTCGCCTTCCGCCTTTTGGCCCTCTTTCTCCCTTTCTATCAAATTCTCATCTTCACCCTCTTTAGAGTCTTCTGGCTCTTCGTTCTGTTCTGTAATGCCCTCTTCTTCTTCATTGGTTTCCGGTATAGTTTCATCTATTACCCAACACAATCGAGAGTCAATCCTGTTATCCATATGAATTCAAATTACCCTTCTGGTTGTCAATGTCAAACGGGTTTTCTTCTTCACCGGCATCGTTTCTTTGCTCGCCATCATCCAAGTTCAAATCATCAGGTAGATCCATTGCTTCAGGCTCAGGTTCAGGCCCTTGCTTGCCTAGAATAGACAAACATTTTACAGACATTTTAAAGCGATCGGCTATTATTAAAATCTTCAAATGTTCATTACACTTAAAACTCTAATATATTAGTTATATTAAACAATTTATTTTTACCATGATAAGGATCGTTTTGGTCATCGTTATAATTCTCTTCATCCATTTCGTTAATTAAGGGATCTTTCCGTTCATCTTCTGCGTCTTCTTGGTTCTCCACATCTTCATTTTCATTTCCTTCGGCTTCACCTTTCTTTTTATCATCTTTGGCAGTCAATTCAGGCTCTTCTCCGGCGCCGGTACCTTCTCCCTGGTTTTCTTCATCCTCCCTGCGATCTTCATCAGCATCCGCCTCTTCCTCATCATCGCCCCAGATCTATAGCCAAAATAACAAAAGAAGAAACATTTTGAAATTTACGCGGTACTAAATTGAAAGTCTAGATCCAAGTTTACCTCGTCATCCAACTTGTCCTCATTCTGGTCCACGTCACCCATTTGCTTGTCTAGTTCATCATCATTGTCGTCTTCCGGTCCGCTCCCGTCCTCGTTTTCCTCTCCTTTCTCGCGATCTTGCATTGCACCTTCAAAGTCGTCGCTCATCTCAATCCCATTGTCTTCCTCCTAGGAAAAATAGATGCCATTCTTAATTAATAAACATATCTGATATTAGATAATAAACCTTCCATTTTGAGCATTAATCAATAACAATCAATTAGAAAGCAAATTGAAAAAAAAACTATTTGTGTACCGGCACGGGCTTGTCTTCCTGCTTTTCATCTTCTTGGCCAGCCTGCTTGGCACCTTCCAACTGGTCTTCGGATTCGAGCTTGTCCGAAACATCTTTCGAGCCTTCACCTTCTCCCAGCCCGCCTTCTTCAATGTCTTCAAACTGCGTTCCACGAGACCCGCTTAACTCTTCCGCCAATTCCGAAGGTAAACAGAACCCCTACAAAACTGTACATTACATTTGAGCTAAAAATAATTCTTACGCGTCACCTTTTGAGCCAGTTGCGTGAAAACAGCCAAAAGTACAGATAACAACTTGCATGATGTTCGTAATGCAAAGATCTGCTGTGTCACGTAGAAACTCGCCAAATTTAAATACTGGTCCATCAACGGATAACTCCACGCAAGCAATCTAACGTTACAAAAATCAAATACACAAGGAAACATGAATTACTACCAAAATTCAAGAAACTAACTACAGCACGACTCACTTGAAGGACAATTCCGACTCATCCGGGCATTGATTGGCAACCCGATGGACTAGACTCCACGCTATTTGCAAGTTTTTCAAAAATGTGGATGGCTGGAGTAAATTCGTCACATCCCTTTGCAAATTCTCCACAATTTGTTTTGTTAAATGATCCATTTCCATTTCTCCTTCGTCTTCTTCTTGATTGTCAATTAGTTTGGAGTCATCTTTGGAGTACTTTTTGAAAAGCGCTTGCATAGGAAAGACAGCGGAACCACACAAGTCTTCAAACACTTTTTCGATGGCTTTTCGGCTAACTTCTTCACTAAATACGCTTTCCGTATGTTTGGAAGTTTCCCAGCCACTGAACTGGGCTAGCAGTATTTCATAATCTTCAATAACTTGAGTCAAAACGAGGTGTGACCGTGTCTTGGTCTGGAACATGTCTCTCAAATTACGTAAAATTTCCATAATAGTCGCTAACTCATGGAAATGCTTCTCCAGGTTTGTAATCGTGTTCCAGCTCAAGATCTCCGGCTTGCAGGAATACTGGATCAGTTTATCTGCGCAGATGCGGGTACGCAACTTCGTTAAATCACTCAAAGCTTGCGTAACATAGCTCTCCGCCCGTTTCCAAGTTTCGTCTCCCTTAACTGACCCACTCAAAAAACCCTCGTTTCCATCTGAAGCCAAAATAGGGAATGGACTTTGAGCTGAATGCTCTTCTGGACAGCTCTGTACCAATAACTCGTACTGATGTAGCGTATTTGTCGCTCGAAGTAACAAAGACACCAAATCCGCCTAAAGATCCAAGGCATTACTTCTATCTATTCATAGACGATTCAATTCGGCCTCTTACTTGCATAGTGACTAAAGTCTGATCAGGGAAAGTGGGCTCGGACGCCTGTTCAACCACGCTTTTTACACAAGCCATCTTCAGCCGAATTTGGCACAAGGTTTGATGCAATTCTGCTGTCTCTCGCCATTGTTGTTGGACCATCATCTAGAAATAAAAAAATACAGAATAAGAACTGTATCCAGGCTAAAAGGATTTACCATCAAACTGGCAGAAAAACCTCGACATCTTTCAATCATAGCAGGTCCCAGTTCCTTTGACGGGTTGTCGAGGGACGCCGCCAACAAGGCTAACCGTGCCACGCAACGGTTGTAATAAGTTGGCACACTGTCCCAAGCTAGCTTCAAATCTGCGTCCGTTGGCCTAAATAAAACCCGAATACCAAAAAATTAAACTTTTTTTAAATGCATACAATTTTTTATACAAATCCCTTTTAAAGGCTTCAAACCTGTCACGCCTACCCTGTTAAGAGTTGTGTTGGAAAATGAACAAAAATGGCCAAGGTGAAGGGTAGAAGTAGATGAAAAGAAAAATTGAAATGTACAATTCTTACCTAGACTCGAGGAAGTTTATCGCGCCTTCCATTTCGATAATAGGCACGTGGGTTTTCTGGAACTGAGTGGCCTCTTTCCATAAAATGGCTCCTTTACGGTAAGAAATGCCCATCCGCTGCAACAGCCGGAACAATTCCGCCAACGATTTGCGTTTACGAGCGTGTAACGCCCGCGCCTCTGCTTTCTCCTTGTCTTTATTATCAGGATAGCTCTGAAAAGAGATCCAACCATAGATAAAGTTTTAAAATCTAGAAAATTTCAAAACCGTAGTCAGACTTACAGGCTGTTTCTGCAGTTCCTTCATCGCTGAAATTATCTCGCCCACTAAATCATCCACGACGATTATTTTCAAATGGTATGGCAGCGATTCTACTACGTCTCTGCAGATGTGACGGGCCTTGGGGTATAAATCCGGCACCCGGTTTAGGATTTGAGTGTCATTCAGATCTTCGATGGGTAAAGCTCCATACACCTTTCGAAAGATAACAAGCAGAATAT
Organism: Lepidurus packardi; assembly: GCA_023053545.1. Taxonomy (NCBI): domain Eukaryota; kingdom Metazoa; phylum Arthropoda; class Branchiopoda; order Notostraca; family Triopsidae; genus Lepidurus; species Lepidurus packardi. The sequence goes on from JAKZAN010000004.1 coordinate 4,110,816, forward strand.
GTGACGAATTATACGAAGAATATAAAGGTTCTTTTGTTGTTTACTTCTGACTGATTAAGAGCCATAAACAAGTTAAAATGAGGATCGTATTTCGTGATAGTTTTCCGGTCCCAGACTCCCTCTTGATCTTTATTTTCTTCATCGACAGGGGGCTCAATCATGACTTGTTTGACAGACTGCTTCAGAACGTTCTGAAATGAAATAATTCAATAAGTAAAAAGAAAAACTTCCGTCTTGTTCGATGAAAAAACATTTACCTCGAAGGATCGCATGTGCTTATGTAACGTTTGGTGCGATTTGGCCACAGTTTCTTTCATAGCCCAAAAGTTGATGTCATTCCATCGCATAATCTTAACAAAACTCTTCACTTCTTTCTCAATAGGGTCTCGCAGCGTCTTGACTTTCTTAATCACGCCTTCTTCAAACTGGGAGTAGAATTGGTAAACGTTCCAAACCACTTCAAATGCTTTACCTTATTTTAGAAATAAAAAAATAGACTTTTCAATTCTTCATCCGAAACCTGAGTGAAACTTACTTGTTAACCCGGCATTGATCTGGCATAAATTGGTCATAAACGCTCTCAAGATGTCCAATCGGATTTGAAATTGGCCTAAAGTGGAGCTTTCCATGAATTGCTGCAACGTTTCGTGCAAACAAGAAATGGGCGTGTCCTCCGCTTCGCTTTCCTGTTCCGTCTCACCGCTCTCGTAAGTCAGATAAACTCGCAACGAGGAAAACAAATGAAACCACCATTTTGCAGCTCCTTCTCGGCTCCTAGAAAAAAAAATTGATCCAAAAAATCCCAGTTAATTACAAATCACTCCTAAAGGAAGGGAAAACCAGTCTCACTTTCTCGCTACGACATCCAAACAACTTTTCCAACTGTGCAACTCGAATTTTCTCCACTTGAGAATCAACTCAGAAAGAGCTTGCAAATGGGGCGCAATGGAAACTCCTTTATGAGCGTTATCTTCCCAGAGTTGAGCTTTTGTGAGCAACAACTCCAAACCCGTCACAAACTGCATCAATGAAGATGAGACATCAAACGCCAAAATACGTTCAATCAGCTTCACAATCTATAATCAAATAATAGGTCATTAGTTAACAGGTCAAACGTTTTCACAAGAATATTTAATTCAGGAAGTTTTACATCGGCTAAGGTGGCATGTCCTGGCCACTGGAGCAGCAATTCCTGGACTCTGCTTCGCAAATTCTCCAAGACGGGTCTGCAAAGCACGGCCTCTTCTACACATGGGTCTTTATACACGTCCCAATGAGCTGGAGTGTCTTGGTTTGGTCGGCACGTGCTCAAGTGGCACGCCACAAGGTGGGCTCCCACGGATCGTCCATCAAACCTGGCTTCAATTGTTTTCCATGCCTCGTCCAGGACGACACTCATAGTTTGGTACCTATTCCCATAACACAACCCTTGACTAGTAACTCCCGGACTGGCTTTTTCAAATTAATTTGTCTTTACCTCTGCAGAAAGGGTTTCTTTAGGTCCAACACCGGTGGGGAACTTTTCCACGGAGGTAAATTCCAATGTTGGCTTACGGCTTGCATGAGATCCAGGTGCATCTGTACAATGAGGACCATGTCGTCTTGTTTCCAGGGCAAAATTACCTCTTCACTTGCTTCTTCTTCCTCACTTTCCATGGCAACAGCTTGAGAATTGCTGTCTTCCAGGCTGGGGCTGTCGAAATCAGTAAAATACTGAGTGTAGGACGGGAATATTTCACGCAAGGCTTCTTTGTTGTCTTCATCTTCATTTTCAGCACGGTGCTCCTTCACTCTAAAGCAAGACAACCGTAAAAACCTCCAGGTAGGAAAAAAAATCGTCACGGAAATTATTACTTGTACAGACTCTCCTTTTCCTGTTCTTGTTGTTCTTTACGTCTTTCTCCTTCTTCCCAGTCATGAACAATTCCAAACAAAATTTCTTGCAACTTTCGACCCAAATCTTCACTCCAGTGGCCTTGTTGAATTCCCACATTGTAAACGTCGCCCAAACTCGCAAGAAGCAGCCTAAAAGGGAAAATGAAAAGGAATAATAATTCGCCCTATTTTCCTAATGCGTTGGAATGTTACTGTTTTTCGAGAAAACTGGCTTGGGAAGGTTTAGTTTCCAAAACGCGTTCAACGACCAAGGATGTGGCTTGCTCGAGTACAGTCGTCTGGAGCAGACCTTGTTTTGCATCGCTGAACGAAGGTATCGCAACTAAATCTGACAGAATTTGAGTCATTTCTATTTGACTTAATTCGTGCTGGATGACACATAATGTCGAGCTCAGTTGAAAGCTTAATAGATTCAAACCATGAGCCACCTAGAAGAGATACCACAATTAAGATCTAAGAAAATTCAAAAAAAAAATTCAAAAAAAAAAAAAAAAAAAAAAGTGGGGTGGGGAAGCGAATATACCTCGAACGACGCAACAAGCAAAGGCGTGATGACATCGGGATACCAGGCATATTTCTGCCACACTGATTGCACAAATTGGAACTGGGAATGCTGCCACGATTGCACTTCTTTGACAACCGTCGAGGCTTCGTTGATCAATGCAATGTCTTCCATTTCATGCTGCAGCCTTCCCATACAGTGAAGCAATTTCCCATGTAGTCCTTCCACCGTCTTCCATGACCCCAAATTGCTCGCATAATACATCACGTCCTAGACAACCGGAAACAAAACCTCAGATTTATAAAAAAAAAAATCAATAAAATGATATACTAACTATAACACATTTGAATTCAAAAATACACAATTTGACTACTATACGAACCAAAAACTCACCTGAACCAAACTGTCGTACAATTCCGGAGTTGGTCGATATGCTTCTTGTTTGGCATATTTGTCTTCCGTTTGACGCAAAAGTTTCTCATAATTATCGTAAAAAGTAATCAAGGGATGAGTCCGACTCTGATCTTGATATTCGAAAACCTTTCCGCTGGTCAAAAGCGCTTTAATACGGTACACATCTAAGATTCTCAACACGTCCATCAACTAATTATCATACAAAAATTTAAATAGGATGGAGTTCCTTGTTCAATAATATTTTTTTTTAAGTTACTTCTTGAGATGCTCTGGCTTTTTTTGTGGCGTACTTTTGCGCCGGGTCAACGCGACCCAAGGGCGTTAAAAGCAGTGTCTGAAGTAATCCAATGTCAACCCAAAGCGAGGCGGCATTTTTTCGCAGACTTCCCGCTTGGACATGTCCATTGCTGTACTGCTTGATTTGCTTTCCCACCAAGCGAGCTTGGTGATGCGCTTTGGAGGCAGAAGACTTGTATCGCGGATCCAAAGCGGTAAGAAACAGATCCCACTGGCTTTGATTTTCCAAAATCGCATCTGGCACATGATCGCGGAACACGTGACATGTATGCGACCATAACTCTGTCCATTTCACCAGTACCAATTCCGCATCTAGCAATCTAACATAGAATAAAAAGGAAGAGAAAATCTTCTTGAATCAATTTAGATTGGCCTGGTCAAGCTACAAGACGTCAAAGAATCCGCAAAAAATATCCCACGTATAACGTGGATCGAACTTACATACAATCCCAGGACTCTATGACGTCAGCCGCCCGCCACAACGACTGGGCTAAAGCTTGAATTTGCCACCTCTTCTCCAAATGCATGCCTAATGGCCGCAGAGCTGGTTTGCCCATTAGCGAAGCCTCATATCCAAGCACGTGCACTGTAGCTAAGGATAAAACGGGCGTTCCCATGTAGGCAATTCGGTTAAAAGGCTCATCTCCATCAGCGCCCTCATCATTTCGCGTTTCTCCCTGGTTTTGTTTCCCACCACGAGGATAACTCAGAAAAATCCAAGGTTGACGTAGTAAGCAGTTGTGCTGCGACCATAAAGTGCCCAGAAATTGCATCCCGGACACCTGCTCCAGGATACTGCCTACTGACACGGGCAAATTTAGCAGTTCTGGAGGTCCAAGTTCCCGTTCTCGGCCGGTCATCCTGACCAACTGTTGCCAAAACGGCCATAACTGGACTTTCAGATGCTCCAGGTTTCTTTCAAGGTCTTCCTCAGGGACGTTTCCTTGAATCTGCTTCAAATTGCACATTCCTATTACATACAAAAGAAGAAAGAAAAGTATAAATCTCAAGGAACTTAAGAGTAGAAATGACCGAGACAAGCTCCAATTATTTTTTGGGGTTGTAGTTTGAATTACGTTGCTCGAGGTCGGATTCCGTGGCTGCACTCATATTCCGTAGGTTCGTTACATCTGTGCGGAAGCTCTGGCCCAGGTCTGACGCATGGATTGCAATTAAATTCTTTTGTGGTGATGGATGAGACATGGTTTCGGGAAGACGGGCCAAATCGACAGCTGCGGCGGTTCTATTTTATAACAATCAAGATAACGTTGAGAGACAACTTTCCCCAAACATGCAAAGCTTCTCTTCTTTTCAACTTTTCCCTTCCATTTCTTCTCTTTCCTTTTTTTTTTGCTTAGCCGTCTGCAAATGGCTCTAAAAAATAAGACAGTAACGAGATTTTTACTTGAGTGCGTCAAGAACATATTGATCGCGTTCGCCGGGACAAAACGGAGCTGGAGGTTCCAAAGCTTTGCGGAACCTATTGGCGTAAGTGCTGTGCAGATGCTCGCCTCCCATGAGCAACTCCAATTGTTTCCAATATGCCCTACGACAAACAAAAGGGCTAGCTTCCTTAATTTTCGAGTTCATTGTTGACTTACTTGTCTCCGTCTTGCTGTTTCAGCAGTACATAAAAGCGATTCTTGCAAAGCCAACGCAAATGCTGGCCCAGCCAATGAAGAACGCGCTCTAAGTTGCTTTTCGTCACCTTTTCGCGCAAGATCTGCGCGAAAGTCACTCGCTGGTACAGAGATGCCCAGTATTCCTGCAGATCTTCGTCCCGGATCGGACACTGTGTGGAACAAAGCGCAACAGCTATGCACTCGTCCCATGCGTTCAAAAACTGCGCCAAATGCGCAAATACATGGTGCGGTAATGCTTCTACGGCCAAAGTACCTGAGTAACAAATTAAAATACATAATATTAAACTTTCCTACAGTAACCCATCTTCACAACAATGAGGCAAGATACGGAAGAATGGCACTAGAAATGTTTGGAATAAAGCTAGGAAAAAATATAAGGTTTCAACTCCGCCAACTTTGACAGAAATACATAGAATACCACAGCTTTCCTACTTTTCAGACTCGGCGAAATTGGATGCACAGTAGGACAGTGAAAGCAGTAAGAGATCTAAAAATGGAGGAAAAATTCCCTTTCCGTCATATTTCTTCGTACGTATGCCTTAATCACCGCATTTTTTGCTGTATCGCTTGATCTCTACTCTCGCATACTAAATATCCTTTGGAGTCGGGCGTTTAAGCACAATACAAGTAAGAAAGAAATTAAAAAAGACACTGTTAACGGTATCGAAAATGGAACCTTAAATGACAACGAAAAAAACAAAGACTAAGAACGAAGTATTGAAAAGCGTCTTACGGTTTAACAAAAAAAAAAAAAAAGCGAAATAAAAGCGAAAGTTATGTCGCACACTGCTGACCATAAAGCCGTCCAGCAGTAGGACCAAAAAGACCCCGGAAATAGAACAAAAAAAGGACACAGTAGTTTGCCTGAGCCAATCTCGCAAGTTTCTTAAGCGCCTTAAATATGAAAAATAATGAAAGTAAACTTCCGAAACAAGAAAATCCAAAGAAAAAGCTTTCAACAATGAATGTAGCACGAAAGTCGAATAAACCAAAGGGAAAACAATGAAAATACAATAGAAGCCGAGGCTTTTTCTCGTGCGGCGAAAAAAAAACTAACATGTTCGAACATTTACCATGATGAACGGCGCGACAATAGTCGTAGAGCAGCGGTTGGCCTTTTTTCATGACATGACTCGCCCATTGTCGTTCTTCCCTTAATTGGAAAGCTGTGTAATAGAGCCATAAAACTAGTCGGTTACAATGGGTATCGGCATCTGCACTACTGCTGTCGTTGTGGCAAGAGCTCCTCCTCGATGAGCTCTCAGTTTGGACCGCATATATGTCCGGGAACCAGCGCAGGTCCCAAGGCCACTGTCTTTGCAGTGTCGGGAATTCGTTCGCTTGCAATCTCTGCAAAGCTTCTTGCAGTTTGGCGCCCAAGGGTGCTATCCAATTCCATTGGTGTTGTTCCTGCTCTGTTTGACTGCTGTGGGTGCTACTATCATGAAGAGAACGCAGCCATTTCGTACGCAAAGGCACGTCCTCGAAGCTACTTTCTAAGTATAACCGTATTACGGCGTGGAACACCTTTTCCGGTAGGTCTGACGGAATTTCGGATTCAGACATCAAAGGATGCAACATTTCCTTGCGCAGTAACGATTCCACTAGGCAGGCAGATTGCATTACCGTAGCGAGCTGCGTTGAATGGAAGACATTCTTCGTCTGAAGAGCGCAAGATGGATGCGACTGAGCTATGATCGTCCCGATTTGGGGCAAAGACTGTTGCCATTCTTGAACTTGTTGACTAAGTAGCGTTTGCAAGGAAGCTTTGCTGGCCGCGTGACGACACGCCTTCACGTACACTTCCTGGCACGCATGGTATAAGGACAAGACCGAATTTCCGTAGCGGGACAAGTACTGGACACAAGTACTGGCAGCGCTAAATACGGCATCAAAGGTGGGTCGAGCCGAGCCTAAAACACAAAAGAATACGAGTAAAAACAACTGCTCTTTCAAACAATAAAAAGAATTATAAAAATGATTCCAACGACAGTTTTTTGGGGGGTCTTTTGTAAATAAAGTTTCATGGGGCTATCGAGTAATCAAGAAAACTTGCGTGTCATTATTCAACCCAAAATCAGCACCAAAGTATAATAGGTCCTAAAATTTCTCCAATATGCCACAAGAAAGTTGGATCTAGTTTAGGAGAACTTCTAGATTTTGACATAAAGTTTAGACACCGACCGTCTGGAATATACAGGAGGAATAATTATTCATTCAGCTTGACAGTATAATGGTTCTCTAGACAATTATAAAGGTCTCGAAGAAGGCAGGCCAGTAGAGTGAACGTCTTAAAGTAAAAAATTATAAAGTCCATATAGCAAACTTACTAATACGCCGTAGTCAAGAATAAACTGGAGTATACATATTGTTTCTCAGCAAAGCAAAGCATTTCCTTTACGCACTCTTTAAAAGTTTGCCAAAAATTCAAGCTACGCTTACAACTTCCTAATTACGATGCACACGTAAAAATCGTCAGAAGACACGGGCCCTTTGTCTTGCTTTTACCTTTAATAGGCTTACTTTTTATTGTACATGATGCACATAAAATGGGGAAAATGGGCTTGTTTGTTCTAGCCATTACAAGCTTGCCGCTGTCTATCTCTCTTCCTGTAAACAACCCCCTAATTGGCCAGTTCATTTTTTGGTCCAGGCCCCGACCTCATTCATACGTCAGTAGAAAGCTGGGAAAAGAGAGAAAACCCGCCAACTGCTTCAACCATATCATTCCCTTTGAAATCTCAAGACAATTCGACAATACTAAAAGCGAAATCTCTGGCAAGTTATCGGCACTTCTGAAAGATTTCTCGCAGATAAAAAGGAAATGAAAAAATATCTCTTTCCCTCTCTCTCCACCCAAAGATTACCTGCTGTGGCGTGAAGAGAAGCACGATGGAACGCAAGTAAAGCGTCTTGTAAGGCAAAATCCGAAAAGCCCACACTGCTAAACAAAGTACGGTAATCAAGCGTGTTATAATCCGCTTGTGGAGACCCATCTTCGGGCCCCGGCAAGTACATTTCCACCCCGCGATTCCGCATGGCCCTGTTGATAATTTACAGCATAAATCACATCTTCTAGAGCAGATACTGCTTCCTACACAAATAAAAAGAAGCAAGCATGTGGGAAAAAGAAAAAACCTGGAAATTTCTCCATGACGTGGATCCATAGCTAGAAAAAGACGGAAATTGGGATGGGGTTTGATAGTCGGTATGCGGTTATCTTGAGCGGCCACACCCCTTTCGCTCATCACCAATACGCCGTTCGGCTCCAGTAGCGCGTTAAGACGATCCAAAACAGAGGGACTGCAGAAATTGACGTTGTCGATCAGCAGCCAATGCCCTTGCCGCAGACACTGATACATGAAAACAGGTGTTTTTAATAAGAATAGCGTAATATCAAAACCTTTCCTTTTAATTGATTTAAAGTTTCGCAACACTTGAAAAGACTTACGAATAGCTAATGAATCAAAGGATTAATTTAGAGCGGAACTTCAAGTGTGAGAAACTGGATTGCAGGTCAAATAAAGAGGGAAGGAAATTACTTGGACCAGGACCGAGTCGACCCACTCAAATCGTCCGCCACCATTCACAGCTCCTTGCTGCTCCACCAAGTTCAACAAAGCGTCCAATTCAAGTCGGAGCTCTCTGGTCGATTCGCCACCATTCACGACAGTCAATAACTGACGCAACATTTGGCAAACGGCCACAAAATACTCCAACTCTTCTTTAATATTCCTGGCTTCAACTGTTCCAAGAGAAAAAAAATATTAAGAGAAAAGTTTCGCACTAAAAATAGATAATCGCTTTCCCCATTTTTGTCATTCTTTCCTCCTTACTTTTCTGGGTACGGGCCACGTAAGCATTCCAGGCATCTAATATTTTGCTGAGCCAGTCAACAGAAACAGCTTCACCCTGGGTTAGACTCCTGCGGAGACTGGCATTCACCAAGTTATGAGTTCTTCGGCCAATATCTTCCAAACGGCGATTCAGGTCGGCCTGACATGAGAAAAAAATAGAGACCACGTATGATTAAAAGTGTCAGGCCAGACGCACAACTACAACATTCTTCTGCTAGAAATGTTTTTGTTTTCTGCATAACGTAATAAATAACATAAATAAAACTATGACTAGAGCAAAAAGATTCGTGGTTCTTATATGGAGTTAAAAAAAAGGCCCGTGGCACGTATCTTTTCGTTCATCGGAGAAGCGGTGGGTGTGGTCAGGACCAATAGGGTGTATAAAACCCGCTTTTTACGAGCTCTGAAACAAAATGAAACGTCCAGAGCATAGAAATTTGGTCTCGTTTAATCGTAGTGCAGCTTGTAATCTTTTTTCGGTTCACTCACCCCCTACCAAGAAGAAAGTCGTGTCCCAAAGGAAGATGCCAGAAAAATAAACCCAATTACCCTACGAAAACGCAGTATAAACAGTTTCCCTTCCGACCTGAAGGATATTCTCGAAAGAATCATACTTCACTAACCCCAAATCGAGGCACGTGACCATAATGAAAAAACTGATATGGTACTGGACTAGTTCTTTATACATGAAAGAGATTACGAGTGATTCAACCTTAAGAAAATATGCAGAACATCCATTGTGATGCACAATTTTGGTACACAAAATGCAATATTTGAAACAATTTGCAAGTAACTTCTCAAATTGCCAAGACCGTTTTCAGGGCAATTAACTAATAAAAAAAGAAGCTAAGGAACTTCCACCGTGAAATCCTTAGGCATTCGATTATTTTTCAATAACTTCCTTCCTTCTCCTCCTCACACCAGTTTTCGTTTCGAAATACAAGTTAGAAATTGAAAATACAAAATACACTTAAAAACTTTTCCATGCTTAACGTAGTAAACAAAGCTCCTAGGTAAGTACCATGAATACTGATAATCAGTGACTTCAGAAACAGAATCTACTTTCTTTCCGTTTCTTTCAGAAATAAGTCACTAAAAATTAGATATAATGACGAATTTTTTGTGTGGTGGTGGCTACTGCTCCTTAGTTTTCAAAATCTTTCACCAAAAATAATCCATATGTAATGCAACCATGTGAAAAGCCAGCTTCTCTATCAGAAAAAGCTGAATCTACGTCACAGTATATGCGCTACGAAGTATAAATTGTGTTCTATACCACAAACCAGCCAACCACTAAAAAGAGGCGGGCACTCCAACGTTTGACTAAAAATAGCTAAACCCGTAGGATTTCCCACAGAGGCCAACAATCACGACCCAAATCAGATTAGGCCTCATCAAGTTCTCAATCTTCAACCCTCTTTAGAAAAGATGCGACTACACCGGATTTTCAACGTGTTCAGAATCCCTGAGCATGCTTTCCACAACACCCTATATCAATAAATTATTTCGCTGGGCACATCCCATATTTGGCTCCAAGTTCTTCCTGTCTCGCTAAGCCAAGAAGATATAAATGACAAGGAAAAAACAGTCACCGAAATACGCCTTCTCACTTCTTGGTCATAGGCGGGAAAGGCTTTGGGTATAACATTGGGAGATCTGAAAGATTGTCCTTTACGCCAAAAAGCTTGTGATTGAGCACTTCCGACCTCTTGGACTAAGCTTTAGCTTCAACAAAAGGAACATCGAAAGGAGAAAGGTAGAAAAAAAAATTTCCATGTATGGCGTCGCGATTACTCCCCGATTCCCCTTTACGAATCTGAGAATTCTGTTTTTTCATAATTGCTTCTGGAACGCATAACATTTACCAGACCAACGGCATGTTTAGCTAAAAGCCTACGCCGGAATCCCACAATCGATGGTATAAGCTCTCTGGGAAAAGATGAGAGAGAGACAAAAATTTACGTTTACGTATCCTGGCCGGCAAACATCAATAAAGTACCCCTTACTGCGACAATAGCTCTTCTGCCCCATGCCATAACGGATCATTAAACGCCAAGTCTCATACATATACTGTAGGGGGAGGAATGTGGAACCTCTTTAATAAGCTTCTATTGAACTTGATAAAAAAAATCGGAGAAAAAATTCATAAAATTTCTCGTTTAAAAAAAAAAAAAAAATTAGCAAAAAAGTACACTTTTGGTTCTCTGCAGCGGCGGAGGGAAAGAAAAGCCAAAACCCCTTTCTCACTTCATATCATCACAGGACAGAATCCCTTTTTCCTTTCATGCCACCGAGTTTTTTCCTATCTTTTCGCTTTTTTGAACACAATCCATCAATGCCCTGGCTATTTCACCATAAGCCACATAAGGCATTTCTCTCCCTCTCCCTACAAAGCAGGTATTAAGCCACGCCTTGGGACTGAAAGTTCTCCCAAGCTCATTTGTTTATCTTTTTGTTTCTTGAGCAAGGAAGCCAATTTTGTTGTTTCGTTGGCCCAAGGCAAGAAAAGATCATATTTTCCGAAAATCCTTATCAGCAAATTATTGTTCAGAAGCGGTAATCCATATGGCAGAAGAAAAGAAAAAGCTCGGGTGCAACAATGCCAAGGCATCTAAGACAGAAGAGAATGCAGAAATTGCTCCGGGAAGCTGGAGTCTGCGCGCTAAGCCAGCCTACTTTTGCGGTGTCAAAAAGAAGCGAGTCTTGGTGAGCAAGAGCAGCAGCCTGGGACTATTAGCACAACTGAGGGAGTGAGAGGATTTTAGTTAGTCTTCTTGGCTAGACCAGAAGTGCCTCGCTGACCGAAGGAAGAGTAACAACACACCCACATCACCAAACTTGCGTGGGCCAAGTAACACCGCACGCCATGAGTTTACGCCGGTTTCGCGTACACCAGTGTTACCGCTTTCGACAATCACCACTACCAGACAACCTAACGGATTAAAATCACCTTACTTTTCTACAATAATAATTAAAAAACGTACAGTAAAAAAAAAGTGCACCCAATACCTTGCGGATACCATAAAAAGCGTGACTTTTCGAATAACACTTTCTGCCAACGTCCCCCACATTCAATTTCTGTTGTGAAACAATACGGTAATTCAATTCCCAGTTATAAAGGTGTGGGGATCAGACAGCGGAGTTTTAATTAAGAAAAGAAGGGAAATTTCTGAATGACTTAATTGCAACTCGTGTTAAATAAAGAAAAACATATAGCTTGGAAATAAGAGCAAAGCTTTCAACATAGACGCGGCAAAACGGAACCCAAAAGCGTTGAAAGTTGAGAAAAATCTCATAAAGAATTGCTACCCGTTTGAGCCGCGATCATGACTTCAAAAGCTTTACGCAAGAAACACTCCCGCTTTCTGGTGTCTAAGCAGGTCCGGTTATATCCCTGACTGGTCCGTCCATTACCAGATCTTCAATTTTCAAAGAATCGTGAAAGAGGGAAAATGAAAAGAGCCTAGCAGTTTAATACTCTTCAATCCTTAAGTCCTTTTTACCTTTTTTCAGTTTTGACCTTTATTCTCTTCAATATTTGACCCTTATACTTTTTACACTTACACTTTTCGACCCATATAGTTATATTTTTCACACTTGTATTCCTAGACATTTTTTGAAGTTATCCAAGATACGATCCATCTGTAAGCTAGTTTTTAGGATAACTTATGACATCACGTTTCGCTAAAATACTAGCGTCGCTATTTTGGAATTGACAGCATGCATAATAGTAACAGTTGGAAATTTCTGTCCCGACTTTGGATTAACTAGGAAGTCAATCAGGACTGTCCATGCCTGTTAATCCTTAGAATAGGGACTAAAGGAATAATTTGGGGAACTGTGTCTCATTTGGGAAACTTGGTGGCTTCCAGAGCTTGAGAGATACAAGCTTAACGCCCAAAATACACAAAACTATGTATCAAGGTAAACGAAAGCTAGCTAACGAGCTCTTCCGAGATAAAGTTTGCTGGCGTTTTTTTTTCTGATCTCGTCTGTAATTAGACAAACGCTTGTTTCTGACAAGTTTCGAACTTTGTTCCTCTTCCTTTCCCCATTTATGAAAAAAATAAAAGTACATCGGTTGATGTTCATGTTCGTTCGCTCTGCATCTCACAAGCATCTCGCGCCTTGTAGATAAAACGCATCGAACAACTATGCTTGCACACAAGTTCCTTTCTCCTTTTTTTGCCTATTTGGGGGGAGGTAATTTTCCGAACTCTCCTTCCACTATCGTAAACTAACTTAAATAAGCCTTTCCCGACGAGTGCCAAGGGAGCTGAGCGTGAAAACTACACAGCTTTTCGAGTTCCGATACGGAACACTATAGTAGGCGAAGCGGAGACCAAATTCGCTTTTACCGGAATAAAAAAAGGAAACAAAAAGGACGTAAGACACTAACCCCAGAGCATCCGAACAGTTGGCTGAGGAAAACCTAGGTTTCTAGCAAACTATAAGTATTAATCAAGTCAATAGGATGACTCGGGAAGCAAAAGAAACGCAATATGCTTCCCTAGAACACGCCCCATGTCCCATATAGAAGACAAAAGGGGTCCCCAAAAAAGTTACAGAAAATGGGGAATAGAGCTCCCTGACATGAGCTAGGCAATTAGTGTTAACGTGAAGCCTAGACCGTACATGTATACTTTCAAGAATACCAACGCAAGCAAAAACGTGGGTCAAAATGTTCGAAACTCTGGCCCCTTGTGCTTGACTGGGTTGCGAAGTCCGTCTCTGCTATCAAACTCGCGAACAAAAACGTTCGCATGACGCCTATGCTATAAGAAAACCTTAGCTTTTACCTTTACAAATGCCTTTTTGCTTCAGAAACGTTCGCTTCTTCTCAGCTTTGAAAACTCCCTCCAAGGAATCTTCCAGAAACTTATACAACGCCATAATAGCTGAAAACGTTCGACTTCCAACTACCGAAAACTCTTGCTAAAAATAACTCAATAAAATCGAGAGGATTTATTGACAATACGTAGGAAACTTTTACCGTGCACTAAATCAATATGTCTCTATGTGTGTATATGCTCTCCACATATCAACATTTCAAAGGTCCTACTGACATAAACAGGGTGGATGTATTTGTTTTAGGCGTCAAATGTCGCTGAGATGCTCGCTTTTAGCGTCAATTATCGGTTCTTTTGATGCGTTTTTCAATAATGACAATCTTTTTATCTTGGACGACGATTGGGCGTGGCTTACGTCCTACAAGCATGTGCATGTGGGCATAAAATTGCGTTTTATGCGACAATGAAATGAACGCTTTGCTTTGGCACTTGTTTGAAGCTAATTTTACGAGCTCATTTGTATGATCCAGGTTCCGTAGACTCGGGCAACTGCTTTGATAGATGAATCACAAGACAAAGAAGCCCTGAACTAGGAAATGTCGTAAAACCTAGACCTCCATAGATCGCACTGAAAAGCGACACAGTCGACGCCCACTAACTTGCATACAAATCTCCTGATAATGACGTCTTCGAAACTCTCCTTCCGAAACACTCATACAAGGCCTTGCCGTCCCTTTATACTAAGACTATATCTCGCGCCCAAAGTTTCGCCCTGATCCTTCCTTGTCCCTTTTTCTTCTCGAATATACAGAGCATACTAGTTATGAACAACCCCCACACCTACGGGAAGTCTCATACGTCAAGCCTTAATCCAATACGCATACATCACGTGTTAGTATTCCATTTTCAGCTCGCATTTTGGGAAGTGTTTGCTGACGGGTAAAATGCCGTTTAGTTATAAACAAATATGCGACAACGGCGAAGAAAAATATGTGAAAAAATATAATAAAAAACTCCCCGAACCTAAAAATCTACCTCAGTTTCCTTTCCGGGAAAAAGCTTTATAGACCTTTTTTTTATCTCACGTGCACTTTGATAAACTTATTTCAATTACCTAAAAGACATGAAATAAGGAAATTCTTGCTGACAAAGTTACAGAAAAAGCATACGGTGCACGTTAAGAACTTTGGTTCTTGTTTGCTCGTGTTTCTTATCGGAATAACTTTATATTCCTTCTTTTTTTTCTTTTCTTAAGAGGCGAATGGGTGTGATGATGATTGGAGCCAACTTGCGTTTTGGGTCCGGCGCGACTTCCAACGGAACTGCCGCTAATGGCACGCGAGTTTTCACATGTCACCCTGGCGGTGCTTCGGAAGCCGGATTACTCTTAGCACTCGCCTCTCTTGGCATTGTGGCTAACTTGACTTTAATCCTTTTTATCACGGGGCGGGTTACACTCAGAAGGTATTACTACCTTTAACCCCTTTCCGATATATACTTTTCTTATTTACGTGGACTTGATTTTTCCGTTCACACGTTCGTGTGTTCTTACATGACTCCACCAGAATTCGAAAAGTAACAAGACAAATGCGAACACGAACTATAAAGAGCTATGGAAAGCACGGTTTCATGACTTCCCAGCGACATGATCTTTTTTCTTTAACCAAACTTGTTTACTTTCGCTAAAAGATTACAGACCCGCCAGCGTGATGCATGAGCTCCACACTCTAAAACTTTTATTTTTTCCTATTTTTTTTTTCTTCCGGCAACATACTTTCTTTTTTTTTTTACTTAGCGCATTCAAGGGGAGGAGCTACTTGGAAAAGAAATATTTCTGTCGCACTTGGCTGATACTTTTTGAGACTCCAAACGGGGTGTTTTTGTTAAAAGGGCGGGGCTTAGTTTGCAGCAGTAAATTCAAATGCGGATAGAGCCTCCACAGATCGTTACACTTGCCACTGGTCGACAGTTCCTAGCAAGTTAAAAGAGAAATAACTCGGGAACATTCTCGTTTGCTTAGATGGTCCCAAGGCCTAGTGCTCCACCAAGCCGCGGTGGACTGCGCTCGAGCCGCGTTACTCATTCCGTTGGGTCTGAGTATTTTGCATTGTCAGCCTTTTCATAAGTGCTCGCTATTGGAAACCGCCTTTCTACTCCTGGTCAGCGTCTCTTCAGTCAACATGCTTACCACAGTGCTCAACGATACGCCCATGCTGCCCGAGGATGACGCCAGGGATTTTATCAGCATTTCGGATGCTGCTGACGATTTGAAAGTAAGACCCCCCTTACAAAAAATTTTTAATGTTTTGAGAGCAGAATTTCCCCCCCATAATATGAAGTGATTCTTAAATATATATATTTTTTTCCCTTTTTTCATTTGTGGGGTTTTGAAAACAGCCTCTACATGCTTCACCGACGCCTTCACTGATGGACGCTCCACAATGTGTGCTTTTCGGCATCTTTATGATTTGGTTCTCATCCATTACCATCAACTTGGGTCCTACGTTCATTAGTGGCGCCTTGGCTGCCAACGTAGAAATCGCTCCTTTAGCTCCTGCCTGCCCCTTAGTACAGGGCCCTTATCGTCATTACATTGTTAATCTTTTATGGGTCGTCGTCAATTTACTCTGTGTTTTTCTCACGCTCTTCCATCTATACAAGCTCCACAAAGACCTCACCAAACCCCACGTCCAAGCCGTTCGAGTCGCCAGGTATTTTACCTTGACTTCTTTTATTTTTTCCCCCTTTTTTTCCTAACCCCAGCTGTGGATTCACAGCTCTAGATGAAAATAAAAGTGTCGACTCGTACAACCAACCCTCGAATCTGGGGAGTTACAAGAGTGGGCGGGGCTAAACGGCGACCCGCATCCCGTACCCTGTTTTGGTCTCAAAGGCTTATAACCAAGAGTACTAACTTACACCGTTACAAGGCTAATATTCTAAATCCTTTTTATACATAGTCAATGTCATAAACTTTAATGTGTCTGATGCCATTTGACTAGCTTGGTCATTAAGCTTCAATATTGATCAAAATTGGCTGGAACCTAACACGAGCGAGAAAAACTGGGAATATTGCACGGTAAGCCACCGGATGCGCAGCGGTTATTGAAAGCAATGCTATTGCTTTCCGGGAATGAATCTCAACATTTCTGGGCTAGAACGAAATTTTTTTTTTTTCTGAAAGAAAGTAAAATAAGAAGTGTTTGTTCCGTCTTTCTACCGTAGTTTCTGAAGACTCATAACTAATCGGAAAAACAGGTTACGGGGTCAGTATGGTCACATTTTGGCTCTGCTCGCAATACGGGTATCGAAAATCAATAATCAGCTACGCGCCAAAATTTTGCGCGATCGATCGCTGACTCGAGCACTAAATGCTTGGATCAACCTGAAATAATTTGCTATTTTTGGGTTCCGGATCAACTGGGTCTAGTTTGCTGACGACAATGATCAGCGTCTCCAATTCCACCAACGATGAGGAACGTCAAGCCGAGAACGGGCAAATCCACAACATCATTCAGCGAATGGAGCAGGAAGGACTGCAGAGAGTCCGGATGTTTTCCATCATCTCGCTGGCGTATTTAGTGTTTTGGGGTCCCTTTTTCTTCGTGATTATCACCAGCACGGGCGGGATCGGTGCCGAGCGCCAAGGCTTGGCCAGCAGTGGACCGCGTGACCCAGTGTCTCACGAAGTGACCTTGCACATCGCCTTTTTGCACGCGTTTGTCAATCCCGTACTCTTCCTGGCCATGCATCGCGGCTTACGCGAAGCCGCCTTGGACTTGCTGTGCTGCATGTGCTGGAGGAGTCCTTGGATCATGACCGCCCATTCAGTTCCACTACCCACTGATAAGAGACGACCTTTCGACCTTCACAGCCACCATGGTATGGCCCAACTACGGCCACCGATTGGAGCACCGCCCCCGTTTCCCGCGAACGTGGCGTTCCCTATGATGCATCTCCCGAGTCCCAACACGTCGCCGTTGCCTCCCATTCCTTTGGCCGCCAGTGCCAACCGAGGAGGCCACATGTGAGTTTCGAGTATGCACAGAATTAGTCTCTATCTAGGCATAAAGATTGCTTCTTCTCCAACTCTTTTCCTATCCGCGCGTCTACTTCAGTTGCTCCCAAATTTTACCTAAATCTACTTTTCTGTATTTTTATCCTTTTGGGTAAGAGAAAAGCATAATAAGAAGGCTTTTTTGTCAACTTTTCAGGAGAAAAATAAGCAAAATGAAAGCAATTTGGCAAGTTGTCGGCTTACAAGTAAAACTTTTGGCTTGTTTTCGTAGCCTAGGTGGGGCAGTGGGTGTTACCGACTAAATATGCCAAGAAAAAAAATCTGCATTTTGTTTTCCCAAGTGAATGCAATGAACTGACGCCAAAAGAATTAGCATACGAGATTTATGCACAATTCAACAACCTTATAAATGCCATAATTTTTACGAAGTTAAATCGTTTCGAGTGGTAATTTTAGCTTCTATTTATAGTCTATGATTCGGTTTCTTAATTTGATTTCCCTTTTACGTATTGTCTGCCGTGATCGTAAAAAAAATCAAACAATTGAGCTACCCAGGACTTTCTCATTTTTCGCGCTTGCCAACCTTATTTTCACTAAAAGAAAGGGAAAAAAGAGAAACATGTTACAAGAAAAAACCATACAGCAAGTAAGCTAGGGAACTCGGGAACTTGGATAAAAGAGAGCAATGGCGATGGATGGATCTGTTTTCCGGACGTCAGAGCTCTCTCATTTCACATTTTAAACCTTCCAAGGCTCTGACAGACTAATCCATCCATCACTACTGTCAATACCGGAGAATTAGCTACAGATACCCATATCACGCTAATCGCTTGAAGAAAGCCTCCCTGTTGCTAATAACCACCCATCTATACAACGTTCTGTTTCGCCCATACGCTTTAAACGCTCGAGACCGATTCAAAAAGCTCGGGGGCGGGGCTACGCTGGTGTTCTCGCGAGCAGCTTTAGCCCGTGATCAAATTAGCGGCAGTGCTATTACAACGCAAATGAGCTCAACATCACACAATCCTGGACGATCAATGGCGAGTCTCCCTCTGTCTCTTGCTCTTTTCCCAAAGATTGGGAACTGAGGAAAAGACGTCGCCGGCGTCGTCTAAAGAACCCAACTTTTGTCAACTGTCTCGTAGATCGTTTAGCTCAGAAATAACAGCTAATGTAATCCCTCCCGGACTATACTTTTTGCCTTACGTCCCTGACTCTCTTTCTAAAACTCTAGGGGGGAAAAAAACGAGAACAAGATGCGAAGAAAAAAATTGGGGTGGGTGATCTTCTGTTGCTTCATTTCGTTGTGTGCCTGAGCTTCAAATACCTTCATCTCGCTAACTCTTCTCAACTTGCTTTTTTTTTGCTTTTCTAGGGAAACACGAATTTGACATACGGAAGATTGAGTTGTCCCCTCCCGGAAACCCGTGTTATCTCCGAAAGATCAGGAGAAAGATGAAAAGACAGAAAAATCCAACTTGTTCCTGGACATCGATCTGACCCTTTTCGCGCTTTCGGCGTAAATAAGATAGCAGCGGGCGGAAAGCAAGGAAAACAAAAGTCTTCGCCACCTTTTCGTAATTGGACTGAGCCTCAGCTGTGGGGAGAAATATTCCCCAAGAGGACAAAAGAATACGACGAAGAGGAAGAGGAACAGAGAGCGAAAAAAAGAACTTTTCCCTTTTTTTACGACTCGAGATATTTCCCAAAATTCCCCTCAAAGACTCGGATAATCCACCGTTAACGCCTCGCTAAATGGATATCGGAAGTGAAAGAGAAACACACGCAACTCTACGTTTAAATAAAAAAGTAATAAGAAAAGATTGAGAGACAAGTTCCTTCCCTAAACTAGAGGGAAGAGGAAAAAATATCGAAACAAATGACAAAAGTGTATAGAAGTGCTGTCGTTTCCATACGACACTACTCCTGATCGAACAAGGAGATGGTACCAGCAAAAAACCCAATGACCAACTACGTCACTTTTCTTCTTTTTCTACTTGTTCGGTTCTTTCTAGATTTGGGAAAAAAAGGAAACGACGCAAACACTTTTAAAAACTAAATAAATCCATTCCTTCTTAGATGAATTTTTGCTCAGTATTACAACCAACATTGGATATAAAAAAATGGTAAATATCCCCCTCACCCCCAATGTCTAGATAGCTTTCGTATAGATAGTTTTGCTCACCGAGAGAATCTCCATGTAATTCCCATTAATATTGCACGTTCTTTACGAATGTCAAAAGTTGTTTTAGATCCCTGATCGAGCTTTCAATCTTTTCGAGCTTGAAGCGTTACTTGAAAGAAAGATTGATGAGCCAAACTAATTTCGATCTCAGTTTGATCCACCTTAAAAAATCAGAAAATTTGTGAGAAATATAAAATTATTCCTTTCCTTTCACGATTTGTTTAAATATTGCGAAGTTAGCTTTTTTTATAAAAGCAGTAAAACGCTCTACCTTTTCGCTCTGGCTACATTCGGTTTCGTTTTGTTTGTTTTTTACAGCCGATTTAAACCCCAGGAACGAAGTAAATGTTGCTCTCGGTTTGTAAGAGCTTCCAAGAGAAATCCTATTCAAGGAGAAAGAGCGAATAGGAAAGACAGGAGGACGCTCTGATTCATTAGAGTATCTGCTAGCTTGCTTGACGGATTTCTCCTAGATCTCCTATTCCCGGCCAGGCTTCGCAGAAATGGAAGACTTCATGATAATCTACGGGTGTGTCTGGCTTATTTCTCGTGGGAGTTAAGGAGGCTTAGCTGGATTCTCTCTCAAGTTGTGTTTGTGGGTTTTCCTTGGCAGCATACTGGGGGATATGGCCAGCAAGGGAAAAATTATGTGTGACAATCTTCTCGAAAATCGAGGCGTGGGAATCACGGCACGTGCCGCTCAACCTTCAACGTATTGGACACCCGAAGACCGATATACACAAATATAAAACCAAAGTTGCTTTGTGTTTGTATGGGTCTTGTACGACTCAACATTTGCTTAAACGACCGGAAGTAAATAAATAAAAGAACATATATGGGGAAACCAAGTGAATCTCCAGGGAGCTAAGAAATGCTCCCGTCCATAAATCGGAGTCCTTGCAAAGCTCTATCTGACACGCTGTTTGTAAGTCTCTCTCTTTTAAAACGGGCAACTTTTTTTTAAAAGAAAGAAAAATACCCAGCAGGAAATTGGAGAACACAGCAAAACTTAAATAGCGCTTAAAGAGTTTTTGCTCACACGACCCTCGCTCTCGCCAATGTTTAAAGTCAAGAGCTTTTAATTCGGGAGCTCAAAAACAGATGACGATAAATGGCGGAAAATTCAAATAGAAGCAGCTCACATACATCCAAGTCTGCTGTTAGAAGGAGAGGTCGATACAAACGGAGAGATCTTTTCTTTTTAGTATAATTTGCAAACTGTGGGGAATGAATAACTAACATTTTGTTCCTGGGGTAAACTAGATGGAAGGGTTCAACTGCGTGGCAAAGCTGCATTATTTGGGAGAAGAAGTGGAATTCGTGAAACAAAAGATCGTTGAAGACGACGGTTACGGAAAATTAGAGAGCAGTATAAAACGCAAAGAAACCATTGTCCCGTGGGTGTTATTCGTACAGCGTTTTCATCTGACGTTATGTGACTTATACTACAGGCAGTAATGTCAGATAAAGAAGCTTCAAACGAGCTCGCCCCAGCTGAGCTTTCTTCCTTTTAATTTTCCTCTCCGTTCTCTTTGACCAGCAACATTTCCCCTCCTATTTCTCTCCTTGTTTTGGAGGGGAGGGTGGCTAGGAGTGCAATATGACGATCTGAGCAAGCAAAAAACTGAACACAAAAAGCTTCTTCCCTTTTTCAGGAATTCTATTTTTGTAGAAAATACTACGCTTTGCGCGGTTATCTCGTGCCTGATTAATTCCCAAACGACTGTTAACCCTTAAACCGAGTGTTCTATATACGATCCAAGATCCCATGGACGTTGTGCTGTAGTGTCTGGCTGCCACGCATCGACCAGAAACCGAGTTCTCAAGGAAGTCCGCAAATCTTGTTGGCTTTGTTCATGCAACAGTGATCGAGTTGTGCTTCTCATCCCATAGCTAAGAGCGTGCTGACCTCAGAAAGGAAACAAAACCACCGAAATTGCCCTGTCTTTCTGGATACACAAACTGAGATACAGTTATGGTCCGACGAGCTTGTTGTTTCTGCCAAGGATTCGAAATCAGGGAGTTTCGAAACTTGTAATCTGAGCTGGCAAAAAACACAACCCAGAAAAAAGTAGGAAAAAAGCACGTCATCTCGGCTTTTTCTCGGCAATATAGTAAATCGTGACTCTAAGCGAAACTCGTAGCCTCAGACTAGGTTTTTCTTACGGAATTCTCGAGTTTAAACAAGAAAACTAGGCTGAAGCTAATTCCAGGATTTTCGCTGGTTAATAAGTTATCTTAATAAGTCATCCTGCTCAATGCATTGCTACCAAACAAGTTGATGATATCTTCAGTAATCTGAGAAATTTCAATACCAGAATGGCCATAAATGAAAATGTTGCTTGTAAACGACAATAGACGACGTCCACTAATTCTATGCAATGTGTAAGAATGCAATTTGAAATTACTTATATTCTTATATACAGCTTTAAAGGGATGCATCTTAAATTAAATAAAAAGCCGCTGTCACCAGTAAAGATTAAAAGTCGCGAATTTTGTTCGTAAGCGACACAACAATTAATTCTGGGCTCCTCTTTATCGAGTTCCAATTTTATCTTACGTTAAAAGGGAATAAAACTCGGGCGAATTTGGATCAGATTGGATTTTCTCGCGAATTTGCCGTGCCAACAGGACTTGCTCCAGTTCAGCCAGTACATGAGCTTGAGCATGATGACGTCAGAAGCGCTCAAGTCACAAAACCAAGTTCTTTAACAATACAATCCGAGAAAGTTTAGGTAACAAAATGCCAATACTGGCAACCATTTTCTGAGATCCTTCCGACATTGCTTGTTCTCTTTGTTCAATTGCCCCCGATGACGTCACGAGTCTTACCAAGCAAGAAAAGTCGGCGTCGCTTGGGTAGATCGTTGGCAACTCGGAAGCTTACGAACAGATGAACTAGTATTCCAAATTGGCCTAAACATTGCCTCTTTCAACTCGACTGAATGCTTCCAGGCACGGTCGGACGTCAGCGCCAGCTAATCCCATGAACTAACGTCCGACATACTCGATTTCGGTTCTTGTGTTCACAGATAGTGAAACTGGTAATGACACTGCATTTCCCTATATCCCTTATTGTAATTCCAATTTGGTTTGGCTGAGATCAAAGCGATTTAAAAATTCGCTAGAGACCGAACAATAAGTGAATGAAAGGATTGACTTACCTGTTCGAATCCTCCAAGCAACTCCGTGGTATCCATGGCGGAATTCATGGTCATAACTTGCAACGGATGGCCAGTCAACTGGGACAAGATTTGAACCAATGAGCTCTTTCCCGATCCGGGTGTTCCCACCTTGGAGAAAAAATGCGAAGTACGAAATAGAACGGGTGGAAATAAAAATACAATGCATTTTGAGACAAAACGATGCACAATACAGAAAAATTAAACAAATAAGGATATAACCAATATTAAATACTGACAAGATTTTTTTTAAAGGAAGTAAGAAAAAAAAAGTTTACCAAAATGGCCATCCAGTTCATCGCCACACAACGCATCAAGGATTCCAGTGGAGATAAACAATGCTGAAGCACAGTTAAGTTCACATTCATACGCGCCGTGCTTTGTCCGTTTTGACGACGGGGTAAACAAGCTCCGCCCGCACATAAAGTGTGAGAGTTTAGCGTTACTTGTAGGCTTGAATTAGCCAACAGATGTTCTTCACCAAACACTTCACTGTACACTTTTAAAACCTACAATAAAAAAAGAAAAATTAAAATAACGTGAAAAATTTAGTAAAATCTTGACAACTTTAGTTTCAAAGTAGGAAATTCAACAAGATTTTTCTTTACTTCTTCTTTGTCACGAGGAGTTCGCATTCGGTCCGCATAGATCAGACAAACAAAATGACCTGGGTTATCGTACGTCTTGGTATGTTTGCGCTCGAAAGAATGCACAATCAGTTCGCACCAACGGAACATGTCCCGCAAATTAAGTTCCCAAGGACCTCCACGTTGTCCCCATCGACCTTCCTCCTGAATTTCTCGTACCATCCGACTGTTGAAGGCGACCATTTGCTTCAAGATACGCTCCGGAATTTGGGGAAATACAGAGCTGGTAATAAACTCTAGATCTTCGCTGGACAACGGCTCCACAAAAACCTACAACAAATAAAAAAAGAAATGCACGACCATGTTAACTCGTCTTGCCTTTCTCCCATGACATCTCAAAATAAAACTCAATTGCGTGGACTCGAAAGGGAAAGTTACTACCCGCGACTGTATGAATCCTTAAATTAAACGACGACCCTAAGATTTTTTGCAAAGATCAAAACTTTTAGAAAGCTCAAGCTGTCCCAATGCACTCATTAGTCCAAAATTACTAAGCTTCTAATGAAAATGTGAACAAAGTTTCCTTTTATGACATCATACAATTAATTTCTTAGATATTTTGCTTCGCTATTGCGAATAAGTTACAACTTAACAAAGATACAGCAACAAAGATAAGACGTTACGATCGTAACGCGAAAGGTACTTTTTCGCCTAAGCTTTTGGAACGTTGAAAAATAAGGAAAGAAATAACGACCTAAAGAATCAAACGAGGAAAAGGAAATAGTAAAGTAACCTCTATCCGCGTTCTTTTACATACATTAGGGAAAAAATCAGCGAAAAAACTCACTTGAGTAAAGCGATTGAGGAAAGAGCGCGGTAATCCTTTCCGAGCGCCTCCTTGGCGTAAAGGATTTTGGCACGCGAATAACCGCGTCTGTTGGGACTGCAAATAGAACGTTTTTCCTAACTCAGGGATGTATAATTCTCCGCGATGGTCCAAACACGCGTTCAAGCCTTCCAAAACGGACTGCGAAGCCAGGTTCAACTAAAAAAAAGAATCCATAGAATATTAGTTTACAAAATCCCTTCTTTTTTTCTGCCGTCTGTAAAACCTACTTCATCAAAGACTACCCAATGACCCGACTTCAAGGCTTGTAGCAATGGCCCATCTCGCCAAGCAAAATGGCCTCCTTGGCCCCCTTCAACAGGCAAATCCGCTCCAAACAAATCCGAAACATCCTTTTCATAAGAGCAAAAACATAATAGGGAGAACTTTACGAAGCATATTGTCCCATAAACTTACGGTCTGCTCTGACAAGTTGATCCTAACCAACTCGTAACCTGCCGCCTTCGCTAAGGCTGCTACGAGACTCGTTTTCCCAACGCCAGGACTGCCCTCAAGCAGTAATGGTTTATTTAATTGCAAAGCTCGCAAGACCCGAATTAGATTGATGGATGTGGTGGGCGCCTGAAACGTGAACATATCCCCACGCGTGGTCATCAAGGGACCTAAAAGCAAACGAAAGCCAAAGCACAAAACAACAGAATTAAAGCCATGTTTGTCTGGTACCTAATACTCGGATTCATTTACCTTTGGCTAACAAAAAGGGGGCAATTCCAAACACGCTTTTGTTTGAAACGATCACAGACTTGGTTGAACCTTCCAATAAAGGATTTATATCAACTTGTTGACCCGAAAGTGATTCCATTTGGGCTGCCAAGAACCGGATCGCCGACTGTCGTAAACTACGTGGTCCATGCTTCCTAAATTCGGGTCGTAAATCAGCCCTTAGTTCATAGCTCGCTTTCGGTCCAGAAAATAGAACGAAGGAGCAGTTTTGAGGACAAACTTACGAGTCAGTCCCGTGAACTCCAGTGCCTAACGCATCCAGAAAAACCATACAAGCTCCATGTATATACGCTAACGGCATTCGTAAGCCTTGGTGGCTACTCTCGTACGGTAAACCATCCACATCTGTAGAGACGATAGTGGTGGGTTTGGCACTTGCTCGGTTTATGAAGTAGACCCAGGCTAAGATGTCTCGGATACTGATCGTTGTCCTACAAAGAACATTTTGCTAATTAGCTTCTGAAATGGGAGGAATTGCGAGTCTAGTACCTCTTGCCCAATTCGGTTTTGCTGAACCAATCCACAAAATCCATCATGGCTGACCCGATACCTGTGCCGTTTTGATTGGAACATTCACGCTGGGAGAGGGAGACCCCTCGACGAAGATTGTGCTCAATGATGCTCACCATATCGCTGGAATCTGATGTTACGGGACACCAGATTTCCGTGAAGCGATTCCGTAACGCGGGCGAGAGCTACGATTAAATCAGAATTTAACGAATTAAAGAAAAGAAAAGTAAAATGAGAATGTCTCACTTCTTTCTTGCCATAGTCTCCGCCAGGATTCATAGTTCCAATGAACCTAAATTCGTTTTGGGCCGTTATCACATCAGGCTCCGTGCTCTCTGCGCCTTTTTCGGCTAGTAATAGCGTTCTTTCCGGTTCTAGGAAAAAGATAATATTAACAAAGGCCTGTCTAATTATCGTGCTTGAAAGCATGGGATAGCCAAAGAGAATCTAGGAAAAAGGCACGGTAACGGAAGGTGCCAGTTTTTAAACTTTACCTAAAACTGAATTGAGCCGCTCTAGAACGCTGTCATCTGCTAAGGAGATTTCATCAGCTAAAAACACATTACCCCCTTTCATGGCCAATACCAAGGGTCCGTCTATCCATTCAAAGAGCTTCCTGTTCTCTAACTCCTAGACACACATACATAAAAGATTTTTAAGTACTCAAAAGAACTGAAAAATATGGAACCAACTTCTCCATGATCCCTAGCCGGACGCAAACCGCCCAAGAAGTCAGATCCTTCGGTGTACTGGTGGCAATTCACGGCTAACATGCGACGTCCCGCTTGTTCGGCTAGTAATTGGCAAAGGGTTGTTTTGCCACAGCCGGTTTCACCCACAAGCAATACAGGCTCTTGAAACCGGAAAGCTTGTCCCACTAATACAGCCAGTCGCCTCATGTTAAGCGTCCAGACTACGTGTTCAAAGCCGGACGGAATGGCTGACAAAACTTGTTCCAGGATCGGCCTGGTTACAGACGACGTATCAGCCGACACTGCTCAAAACAAAGAAAATAATGCTCGTTCTAACCAAGCAAATCAAGTGAAATAAAGAACAAGAGATGGATTTACGCGTAAATAATTTCTGCTCGTCCACTCGACGTTTCAAGTGCTTTTCCAGTACTTCTTGGATCACCAGCGCTTCGTCGGCTTTGCGTACGCGTCCAGCTAGCAGCAAATATCCTACAAAAAATGTAAAAGAACGAAAGGAAAGAAAATTACATCAGCGAAAAATGCTTGGCCAATAAGTCCAGTCGTACCTTCATCTGCTAAATGCTGATCCCAGTCGTAAAATTTGACGGTTGGGGGTGGAGCCAATCGGTAACGCTCTGCCCACCTAAACAGGTCTCGCAAGGTAATGAAGCCTTGTTTACCGGCAAAAGCTGCGCTTCCTCTTCGTCTCAGCTGAAAGCATGAGGGAAAAAAGTTTTCGAATTAATTTCTCTTCATTTCTTTTTCGAAAACTGAAGAAAAGAGTTGACTCAGTCAACCCAAAAAACTTACCTGAAGATCTTTTAGGACCGCTACCAAACGTTTGCAATAAGACATGGGCATATCGCATCGCAAATGGAGAATTGTTTCCAATTCCGCCGAGGGAATTTGGTCAAAATGCAGCTCGATAAATCGGTTTCTAAAAGCTCGGGAGAGGACTTTGCGTCCTCCATACAACCCAGCCGGGTTTTGGGTAGCAAAGAGCAAGAAGCGCGGATGTGCTTGCACCGTTTCTTGGGTTTCTGGGATGAAAAGCTCGCGATTTTCGTCCAAAACGCGATTGAGTGCTTCCAAAACATCCGAAGGTGCCAAGTTCAACTCATCCAGGATGATCCAATACCCACGTCGCATAGCTTCAATTAAAACTCCTTCTTTAAAGACTAGTTTGCCAGATGCGTCGGCAGTGTAGGAGCCCACATATTCTTGCAAATCCGTATGCTCGTGGTTGTTGACTCGCAGACACCGGTTGCCCGTGGCATGGGCCAAGTACTTGATTAAACTCGTCTTTCCTACCGAAGTCTCGCCTTGAAGAAGAACAGGGAGCTTCCCACCCGAAACCACGCGGACCAAGTCACGCAGGTTTAGCCGGACCGAATCGGTCATAATGTACTACATTACACAAAGAAAGTTTCTCAACTACGTATAAAAAGAAACTACCGTAAAAACAAATACCTTTTCGTCCATTTTGGGCTCTTCATCACCCTGAGGGAGCCAATAGCCCTCTATCTGGATCCACCGACCAGTAGAAGGCTTAGGAATCTCTTGCGTCATCACGGATTTGATATTCCGTTTACCCAAAACGTATCTAAACACTTAAATTAGCTCTTCTTCTTCAGATTAATTGAAAAGAAGAATACTTGACGACCAATTGCTCAACTTTGGGATGCGAACTGCGGTCCAATTGCGTCAAAAAACCTAGACAAAAGCCTTCGTACAGAGAACGGGGGACGCTGCCATAGTTGTGAGTCGCAGCCACTGCTAACGCTCGACACAACGTTCGCAAACTAAATTTGGGAAAGTTATGTTAGAATTTTATTCCTATCCAAACTGAGACAAATCGAACTTCTTACCTGTAATGAGGTTGACGACCAGTGCCGTCAGTCAAGGATTTGGTTGCCTCGCTTCGGATATACAAGTAAAACTTGACAATCCCTTCAATTTGAGCGCTGGTAAGGGACAATTCGCGTAGGTAATCACCAACCATGATCCGCAGATCCGGCTCACTAATGAGCTCCTCCACGTAAAACTCCGTAAATCTAGAGAGGAACGAAATTTTAAACCCATTACCCAACGCAGTTTTGCCCTCCTTTTTAGAAATTGAGACAGCCATAAATCCTTTCTCCAATCGAAAAGAGTATTTCCCCTATTTAAATTTGCTTTTTTTTTTAATACCTGTTTCGAATGCCGGGTGGCAACTCTTTTTTGCCGACATCTGTGGCTGGATTCATACAAGCAAAAAGCCTGAATTCCGGATTCCTCTTTACGGGTTCTCGATCCCCTTTTTCTAACAAATAGAGAGAGCTATCAGATCCTTCCAAGAGGCCTGACAGGCACTCCAATGTTTCCGCTGCCGCCAAATTGAT
This sequence comes from Lepidurus packardi, assembly GCA_023053545.1. Taxonomy (NCBI): domain Eukaryota; kingdom Metazoa; phylum Arthropoda; class Branchiopoda; order Notostraca; family Triopsidae; genus Lepidurus; species Lepidurus packardi. Next base: position 4,139,400 of record JAKZAN010000004.1, read on the forward strand.
TTCATCCAACAAAACCCAGTCGCCTAACGGCCACATCAGACAAAAAAGTTAGTCTTTAACAGGCCAGCATAGAAAGACGTATTAATTTACCATTTTTAAGGGCTTTCACGAGTGACCCCTCCACAAACGTGAACGCTAATGCATTTTCGGCATGTCGCACCTGACCGCGCAATTGCTGTAACCGGAAACCCAGCGCCTGCCATCGGACTAGCAGAGACAGATGGGCAGGGTCGTTTTCATACCGCTTAACCGCTGACTGCTGCGAGTGGAACATTAGTTTGAATAAATCGGTCCATCGTTGATTACAGTAACACGTCTATAAAAAAAGGTGCCTTTAGCGAACAGAAATGTAATTTTCCTTAAATAAACAATTTACCATGATGTGTCCCAAAAATTTTGCATTTTGGGTCTTCGAGAAAGTCTGCCCAAACAACTCTTCAAATTCTTCTCTTACCGGACCTACCACAAATCGTAGATCCACTGGCTTAAACCTAATAGACGTACGTTTTTACAATCAAAGTGCATAATTTGCACCAAAAATGACAGGTAGTGAAAGAAATGAATGTTAATAAATCCGAAACATACCCTCCGAGCAAATCTGTGCTGTCACTTTGCTGGTTCATGTTGATCACGATGAGTTTATGGCCCGTTTGCTGCGCAAGGTACTGGACAGTGGTAGTTTTGCCCGTACCCGTCTCGCCTACCAACAGAACTGGTTCTTGATTTTGGACTGACATGGCAATCCGCTCCAGAAGCACTGTCGACTGTCTTGTGAAAGAAAAAGTCGACTTCTTTGTCCTAGTTATTTAAATATTTCGTAAAAATGTAAGAAACATTAATTAAAATGTTAAAAAAAAGTTGGTACTTTTGCCAGTTAACCATCGTTTTCGGTCGTTTAGACAAACCAACTCGGCCAACTTGGAGTCGCTCTTCCTTGATGTCAATTACTGGTTTGTGCGAATTGATGTAAAATTCCGCTTTGGCTTTTAAGACACTCCAACGTGCCCCAATCGCTTCAGCCAATTTGAGCCGGTTTTCTAAAAATCAAGGGATTTTTTTATTTAAAAAAAGGGAGAAGCTTAGACCGAAAATTGCGTTTCTTTTGTTACCTTGCTTTGCTAGACACGCACAGAAAAAATCTAAAGCATCTTGAAACGCGTTTATTTGTGAGGAAGCAGACGTGACTTCAAATTCTGAATTCATCCTCGCACACCATTTCATCAAATCCCTAAAATGAAAAGAAAGGAAAGAAGGTTAACCAGTACTTCTTGAACTGTTTGGATTTTTTATACCTTGTCGAAATCATACGCTCGCTTTTCACTACAAATTGCCCCATCTGCGCTTCATGCTGACCCTGGGATAAAACATCCTCGCTAACCGTTGAATGCTGCCCTGACGATAACAGGAAGTAGACGGACAATATCCTGTCTACAACCGTGCCTAGTTTCGGAAACTATGCAATCGAATATTAATGCAAAGTTAGATACTGTGGGATTTTTACTTTAGTTTCAATAAGTTGTTTCAATTCGGAACTCGACAAAGGCTCCACATGGATTTTCTTCCAATACTTATCCAACAAAGAGCTGTGGCCAGCTTGCTGTTTATGCAACCCACCAACACCTCCAATCAACCTTGAATTGCATACAAGTTCGATTTTAAAGTCCAAAACATTAACTTGAGGCAAAAATTTTGCTGTAAAAGAATAATTATTACCTTTGTGTCGCAAAAAGCTGAAAACCAGGAGCAGCTTGAAGGATATTTCCATGCCCAGGTACCTGCAATTGCTTCGACTCTAGCACAGGAACTACAAGGGAGATTACGTCCATTGGAGCATAGTCAATATCTTCTAATAAAAGCCATCTTCCCTCAGTCACGGCCTTAGAAAATCAAATGTTAGTTGTTTTTCCCCCTTGAAAAGTACTCTTTAAATAAGATTACTTGTGTGAGAACTCCTGGCTGCCAAACAAACTCTCCTGGTACGTCGGTACATCTATACGAGCCGACGAGTACTTTGCTATCTGTCTGGTCCCCAAGCTGAACTTTAACAAAGTGGGGCATCTTAGCACGACCAGTAATCTGAGCCACATGTTCTACTAACGACGTCTTTCCACAACCAACTGGTCCTTCCAAGAGTATAGGTCGACCTTGGGCTACGGCCATGGCTACAGATCGTAAATGATCTACCGTGGAAGCCACAGGTACAAGACATCCAAGGGTCTACCAAATATAAGCAAAACTATTAGAAAAAAGTGGGCTTAAATATTGCTCTTTTAACTTTTAGGGTAGGATTGGGTAAGGGGAGCAGAACCCCTGCTAGGGATACAATCGAGGGTGAATAGTCGGAATCCTGAAGGAAATGCGACTCGTGTTCTTCATAAGCAGTTTCCTTGGCGTCAATAACTAATTACAGTTCATTCAAATTAGTTTGTTTTAAAAATACAAATAAAGTAGTGAAGATACATACTTGATTTGGGAAGACTGGATGGGGCATATTTGATAAGGAAGGTTTGGTGGTTTTCCATGGAAATATGCTGGCTCAGAAACTTATCCTGTTCGAATTCAGACATCTCGGTCACCATTGCTAAACATTTGCAAGCTAACCACCGCACTTCGGGATCGGTATGATCGAGGAATTGGGCTAAAGCTTGCCAGTTTTCAGTCACGTGAAAACGAATGGAACTGAAACATAAACCATAACAAGCTCGCATCCACTGTAACAACGAGGGTTGAGAGTGAGACTGGGCTTCTGAGCGTCGTTTCTTCGACACGGGTTCTTCAGGATCGGGTCTTTGGCTCGGAAGGGCTGATAGTATTTGCGTAATGGGGGATTTATGCTTTTGAAAGTAGCCAAACGCAAATTGCAGAGCTTCCGAACTGATGGGAGCTAACTGACCGAGCAAAACCGCCATCCAATCCGTTCCTTTCACGCTGACAGCTTCCGTCCCGGCCAAATCATTTGCTCTCGTCAACAGTTCTAGCATTATACCATTGAAGAGTGTGTTGAAGAGGAGGTGGAACGAAGATCCAAGCAGTAACAACTTGGCAACATGGTTCAATGCTTGTTTCCTTGTACTGGAATCCCATACCTAAAATAATAAGGTTTAGTATATTGCATTTTATTACCTTAAGCTAATTAAACCATTGTAACAAATACTTTTTGTACCTGCAATTCTAAAAGTTTTGTCAAATTCTGGATTTCTTTCTGGAGAAGTGATTTGGAACCGTGGCTCTCGGTTGCTGAAGTTTGCCCACTTTTCAAGCGCCCAATTAGCAAATGTAAGTTCCGTACTAGATTAAACTTCAACGTATTCATCGGTAAGCTTTCCATTGTACCGGTTCACATTTATATTCGAGGAAACTGTAATCACACTTCCGCGTGTTTAAAATCCTAGCGTGAATAACGTTTTACCCACGTGGGTCGAAGCGAGGAACGAGCACTGCACGCTTTCGAGTTACGGTCATTTTCTCCGCTGCTAGGTGGCAGAAAAGGCAGTTTGCTGTCCGAATCCCGCTTCGAAAATAAAGTTTGAAACAGTTCACGTAACGTTGAATGGCCGCAATGCGAGAAGTTATTTACTTGCAAGAAACGTGCATGAAACTGTTAAAAAGTGGAGACTAGTGACTTTATTAGTGCAGAACATGAATGAGTTTTCATAACTAATTAACTATGCGTAGATGCTTGAGTGATGTAGGTAACATTAAATCCATATGGGGACTTGTATTTCGAATTTTTGCGTCTAAATTATCACCAAAGGACTCATGTTTTTCGTCTTCCCTTGGCTCGAGGCCTTCGCTATATCGTAAGCCAAGTTTGTCATTTTCATGTTTGTCATTAATCATGCAATACTTAATTTGTTTTCTTAATATACTACCGAATATTATGATTTATCTGTTGTATGTTAAGGAACATATTTATATAATTAAGGGACGTATTTTTTTTTTGCTTGACACATTAGCCTGACACTAGAGAAAATTTGCTTCACTTTTTAGCTTACTTCGTGTATTCAACCAAGTTTCACTTACTTCTTTACGTTTTCGCGCCGACACGGATTCTCAATATAAAAATCCCTAACTCTTTACCTGTATGGTTTTATGGTTGGGAAAACTGCCGCGTTTTGAGTTGATGGGAGGTAGGGTGAATGTTGTATGTACAGTACCGTACATGAAAGATGGCGGCTACCTTAATCACAGCCCTCTTAATTAGCACTTACTGCATAATGTACTGCAAAGGTAATTGTCAGAACCTTTCAAAGATCAAACGAAAAAGGGAAAAGACACAGCTAGGCCTGGTTCACATGGAAAGCGTACCCCGTTTATATTTGCAAATCTTATGTACAATTCCACGTCGAATAAAAGGAGAAACTGGCAAGGTAAAAAAAAAAATCTCACACAAACAAACCTCTCAAATTCTGATACCCCCAATTACAAACAAAAGAGTACGGATTTGCCCTTTCCTGCACACAAACTAATACTGTCGCAACAAACCCAAAGAAATGCCCAAATGGTGCATGTGAATCGTATACTTGCTGTTTTCGCAAAAATCTCGAATCTTTTGTTATTATTTTTTTCTTTACTCAAGCGGGAGATTTTTACATGCCCGCAGATGGAGCTAAAGGACTCCAATCTTGGCGGGGTGAACTATTGTCACTGCTGTAGCTCTCGGACAATTCTTGTTTCTCAACCGGCGGATACAACGGCGACGAAGCAATGGATCTCCCAGTCGGCGAGATTTGATGATGATGGTGATGGGTTAATGCATCGATTCCTGTTGGGATCCCCGCAGCGGGGGATGCTCCACCGCTGAAAATGTAATGATGAGGATGAGGTCCAGTAGCGGCTGCCGCAGGAAACGTTCCTGGGGTCAAAGGTAGCGCGAAGTTGGTCGAATCGTATGTCGCGGGCACATAGCCCGTTGCTCCCGTTGCATGGCATTGCTGAGGGACATTGTTGGGCGCGCTGGGAGCGTACATGGATTGCTGTTGATGGTGATGGTAAGAGGCTGCTTGGTGGTGAGCCATATGGGCAGCAGCAGCGGGACTAGTCACGAAATTCTCGGTCGCACTGGCAGCCGCAGGATTCATCCAAAGCGACGTGCCGTTCCAGCAGGCGTTGGGTGCAGTGTTGGCATTGGACATCATATTGTTGGATGAACAGGGCAAGCTCCAACCTCCGCCGTTAGCCGAAGCCAGACTCCACGCCCCGTTGTACATCTGGTGACCACCGCCGCCATAAGAACCTGCAGCAATAGGGAGACAACACTCAAATGAATCGTCTAAGCTTGGTATGGTCTTCTTCTGTTTGCCAGAATTTTTACAATGGAAGATAAGTGAAGATAGTAAAGTAGGGCAACTTGAGCCGGGTAACATGCGTACCACACGTGAGGAAGAATTTGAAAGGCGAAACCGGCGAAATCTTTTTGGGTGCCTGTCATAGGATAATAAACACTTGAAGCCTAAACATCAACAGTGTACAAATGGCACGCGCCTGAGGGTGGTCTTGAACGGATCTTGTGATAAATTGAAGAATTAATGAACCCAATTTTGGACTTTATTATTTGCCTTAAAACCTTTAATTTTTGGAATTTGAGAGAGAAGAGAAGATTAGGTGACTGTTAGGGTTCGGAGTTTGGTGAATGGAACGCAAACATGAGCTGAAATTAGGCGTTTACCATTGATACGAGGCTTTTACGACACCCAGGTTCCGATGTTGTTCGTTGGCGCAATAACAACACAAATTCTCTACTTCCGGTCACGGCACTTTAGTTCGTAGTTTGACTCTCAGTGTGCCCTTTGGCACGACAGATTAAGTTTAGGCTAATGTCTAAGTTCTACCCACATAAAAACGGAACAATAGGACTTCGTTTATTAAAACCAACGAAGTTGTTGCCTTGTTTTACAATTTTAAAGAATACTTCCGAATTATTCTTTAACGTACCTTATTCAATGAGCTGACTGATTTTAAAAAGTAATCAGCAGTCTTTAATACAAATCGCTTTTATTGCTTATGTGCTTTGCGAGTCTTGAGAGAATTCATTTATAGTTACATTTCCATACAAACAGTGAAGTATACGTACAAACTAGAAAATCGTAACAGAAATAAAATAGGTGTAATTTTTTCTGAGTACCTCGTAGTTTGAGATGGTAGTATGGTTTGGTGTATATGATAACTTCTCGCATTTGAGTAAGAAAACGGGTAATTGTGTCAACTAGAAAACGATATCATGACGTATTTCGAGTTTCATATCTTAGGTAACTAAAAAGTGACAAATATATACTACCACATCCGAGTTTGCAAAGTCTAATATCTGTCAGTTTGTGTTAATTGAACTAAATATTAACTCGTGGTACGAATCAAAATAGGAGACCCATTTATCTCTATTACGGAACCTTTTGCGTTGAGTTTCGGGAGAGGGAGGAGGAAGGTGGCTAATATCAATGGTAGGTACCGCCTTCCAACATTAGTCATTGGAAGCAAAGCCATCAAACCGTTTGTCATGCTACCATGACTGTCCATGCTTGAAGCTTGAAGTGTAAAAGTCTCATGTAAAGGGTCACGAGACCGTTTTTCTTTTCAAAGCAGAAGTCTGTGCTAATTTGTTCATCAAACTACCATTTGTTATCCGTTTGCAGCTGTTCTTTATGCGGAAGGAGCTCAAAGCAAGATTCTCAACTTACCGTTTGGCGAATTGCTGGTGGGAGAAGCGGATTTGCGATGAGACGGCGGGGGATAAGGCGTTGAACGGTGGTGCGGCGCTGTGGTTCCTCCATGATGACCACCTGCGTGCACCGCACGTACTTGAACGGTTCGTACCGCACCTCCCGGTACTCCATTCGTCGGTACCATGGCGCTCGCAGAAATTCCCGCGGAGGTACTTGGTTGTAAATTACTACCATACATTTGATGGGAATTGGCCAAATACCAAGATCCGTCTATTATGCGCAAACAAAACGAAAAGAAATAAAAGAAAGGGAGATAATAGAACAACCGATTCTGAATATGCTTTCAATGAACTCGAGGAGACTTGAGCAACAAAAAAACGAATCTACCGACACGCATAATGCTAATAAAAGGCAATGAAAAACCTGGCTTCTAGCAACTTATGGTTCAGATCTTAAAGAGCGGCGCCGAAGGCCACAGAAACGACGAGAGCAATTCTTGGGCATATATAAAATGATAAAATTATTAAAGCTACCGCCATGCAGGCCCATTAAATTAGCAAGCAAAGGACCAATCAGATGCTCTAAAGAAAGGTAGCCGAGAAAATCGTAATAAAAAATAACATTTTTGGTGGGTTATCCATAAATAAAAACAGCGTCCGTGAGTGTGCATGCGTTCTCCTAGTAAAAAGCCATAAACGTTGCTTCAACTGGTTTTCTCCCAACTTCTTAGGACTACTAGCTGACGAGTCTTCGGTTCTTTTGGGACGGCTGTAATCAAACCGAAATGGTTCCCCCCCACTTTTTGTCTTTGGGACCCTTTGTCAGTTTGGCTCGTTTTTTTTTTTGTTTTTTTGTGGTCCCAAAAGCCGATCACTTTTGTGCAAGCAGAGCGAGCCCATAAAATTCCAAAATAATAAAAAGCGAACGAAATAATAAAGAGACAAAAAATGGTTTATGGAGGGGAACCAAAAGCAAAACCAGTAGCCTTTTTCGTAAACCAGAGGTTATGAATTCGATCAAGTTAAACACGTTACTATAGCTGCTACTGGAAACTAACATTTTTACGACTACCGACAGCCACGCAAAGAAAATATGCTGGTGACGGGGATAAAATAAAAAGGTAAAAGAGAAAACCCCCAAAAAAGAAAACTTACACTGAGAATATTGATGCATGACGGCGTGTGAATGCTCCGAATCTTGGTAACAGCTTCCAGTTCGCTCCTTCGAGTCAAGGAATGCTTTAGCAAAAGGATTGTGCTTGATTTTGAGGGCAGTTACCTATCACCAAAGGAAGGAATTTTCATGAAATGTTTTGCTGGTTGTGAACGAAAGAGGGGGTGACGTACCTCGGGGTTCTGATAGGCAGTCACAGCAATGAATTGCGTTTCCGGAAAGGGGAACGACATGATACGTCGTTCAACTTCGATCCCCACACGCACGATGTGAATACGAGCTTCATACTTGTGTAACGAGTTGAGCATAATCTATACAGAAACAGGAGTACTTTGAGCATTCAATCCAAACCTAGTCGTTTTATCAGCGTTTTCATTGTAGCAGCCCAATGCAAGTTCATGGAACTCGCAGTAGTAGTGAAAGGCCACTTTTTAGTCCTAATTTAGGTCCTGATCTGTTAGCGACTTGCGAGTGGTAAAGTTAACAAAATATAGAAAGGCAATGCAGCGTCACTGTGTATAATCTGTATAAAATTGAGTATCTGTCTGCATACATTCAAGGTAGTTCCATGTAGTTCTTTCCGACAGTCGTAGTTCTTGTTTCCAATGCAAAGTGTTTTTTGGTAAACGTTGTAATTACCTTCCCCAACAGTAATTACATATTGCTATAGAAAAGTCTGTGGGGAAAATTGAAAAGGAACAATCATTTCTAGTGATATCACAGAGGTAAATTGCTGACAAGTTTCCGCCTAATTCTTCTCGATACAGCGTGAAAATTTTGCCACACCTGTTGTGGCGCGCAGGAATTATAGTGTTACATTTCTTGAGTTGTTTTGATGAGATTTGTGTCGACAAGTAATAAAATAGTTAATGTCTTGTTCGAGTGTTCTGTGTTCGGAGGAGAGCTGGCGAGAGTAGGGTTTGGGGGTACAGTAGTTTGTTGAGGTTTTTTTCCTGACAGGGATACACGAAGCTAAATGCTACGTTTGAGACCTAGCATTCAAATCTCTAGAGAGTTTTTGAGGTCCCTTAGTTAATCTCCCATGTCTCTCAACTTTCTATGCGAAGAGGGAAACAAATGTCTACAAAGCCTGGGAAGCAAAAAAGAGGTTGTCAAACAAGCCTATGTGGTCTGCTGGTATGTGTGGCAATCCCTATAGTTTACTGTTAAGTTAATCAAACTAAGGTTTTCGGATACTTACCATGCCAGACTCGCTTTTCTTGTTGGACAACTTGAGTTTGGCAAAAGAGACAGGCTCCTTCATCCAATGTGCCCCAAAATTGGGGGATTCATGATGCGCGTAGATGGGATTAGCCGGTGGTCTTTCTGCTTTGCCGCTTGGAATCCAGCGACCTTCCACATAACGACACCTTCGGATCATTTTCAAAAGAACACAGAGTTAATTGAAAACAAATTGTCTTTTGCCTTCATGGGGAAACAATCTAACCTTCCTTCATTGTCGATCTGGCTGAATTCCAAGATGATCGAGTACATGGCTTTAGGATCCAAGCCCGAAATGCATACTTTGACCACTGGAAACATCCTCCTGTGAAAGTAACATAAAAAATTGGCGTTCCTTTTTAACTTGAGTTTGAAACGTAGTTTCAATTATGGCGAAGAAATTTATAATGATTTGGAAAGTTCGTTTTTAGAAATTATCCGAGGTTTGTAACCCCGATATTTGGATAGAGCGTCGGCTCTCACACTACCCTTACATTCCTTTGATTTAATTCGTGGTTGAATCATTAAGCGCACGCAGAAGAAAACCCAAAATGTGTACTATTTCCCGAATATTGTTAATCAAACTATAATTTGAAAACTACGCTTTCCCTCTCTGAACATTGTTAACGCGGCTAAATTCTTCAAAATTCAAAGCTAAGAATCCTTGCAAAGTCAGAAAGCATTTAATAAGCGCCGATTCGCAATATTAGCGCCGATTGGCAATACTCAAAAACTTGCGGCTACAACAGTTAAGCAAATAATTATTGTGCGTAAGAAATTAGACTGAAAATGTTCTCGTTCGTCTGGGGTACTGGACTCGTTTCACGCATCGAAATTGGCGTCGGATGGAATCTTTACTATCACGCTTAATTTACAACTTCTGCATTTTGGTTCCTACCTTCCATTTTTGGTGACAATCATCTCGTTGGTTAGCTCCTGAAACTTGAGCCAGAGATCGCGGTCGTCTAAGGTGATTCTGCAATCGCGGTCCCGTTCGACCAAACCCGTGTCTTTGTTCATTCGATTAGGCCCAATTCCACCTTCTGCAGCTGTGAGAATATGAGCTTGGTGTGCATGGAGTTTATCCATATCTAAACGCATTCTTTTTCCACCCGTCCACGCTTTTCTTGCACTTTTTTCCGCCAAGTCAAGTTTTCGTTTTGAAGTCACCCAAAGCACTGCTGACCAAGAATTGTTTTGCTGCGCAATGAAAATTGTCAAACGTTTTTTTTAGTAGTGATGGTTTCACAGTTGGTCGCTGACCAAAACGTCAATCTGCTTTTGCTCCAGATGGTTAATTGTAATTGCACTCACTTTCGAATAACAGGGAGTAAAACAAGAGTCGCAGTGTTTAAGGGGGGGGGAGATAGTTGACCAGTTTCACACGTGAGTTGCCGAGCAAGAACTGGAGCAAAGTGCCTTTTCCACCTCAGTCAACCGCTGACAGTCCATTTTGGAGAAGGCGGTGGTCACGCTTTAGCTCGTTTAGGGTTTGAGTCTCGCTATGCATATGCACACAATTCTCAGCTACACTTGTTTCATTGGCCAGCGGCCAGACAGGCAACCACGCCTGGTTCCAGGTCCTGGACTCGCAGGTACCCAATCTCTCGTTGAAGTTTTCACCCGAACCACCTCACCTGGGCTGAAAATTGACGTAGCATAGATATAATATGTCAGTTGCTCTCAAAAGTAACAAAAAATTTGCACGTTTTTCCACGTCTTTGGTCAAGGGTAGGTCATAGCTCTTCTACTGAACTATTGAAACAGCCTAATCAGAACTGAGTGTAAAAGGGAAGTCTACAGACATTTTTTTGTTTCCCTCAACTTGACAAGCTTTTAGCAAAAGGATTACATAGTGTCCGGGAGATCAAAGGTGCCGGCTTTTATTGCTTTTGCTTGCCGAGTTGTCCCGGTTCATCCCTTGTGGCTTTTGTTGACCTAACCAACGTTTGGACAGCTTTTCAGACCCTCCACGTTGCTGTAATTGGAAAGAAAATGGGTAAAAACCTTGATTCTGCCTCAGATATAACAGTTTCTTGTTCTTTATCCTTGGTGCCTTCGAGGCGCTATGGTAGAAAAATCCAAGGATTTGGATGTCCGAGGCGCCTAGAACGTTTCAATATCAAACAATTTTGCCCCGACGCATAGTTCACCTGAGAATCGGTGGACTCTTCTTCTCGTACTCGTTGAGTTAATAAATACCGTTGAAATGTGTACAGACACTTTGTATTTCTTTTTAGAGAAGTATTTAATTGAAATCAGTCATCGAATCGGGACTAAATTTCTAGCATTCTTCACTTTCTGTTAATTTATTATTATTATGTTGTTTAATTTTGAATTAGAACGAAAAGTTGGAAAGCAAAAGTTTGAACTTTTTATTCTGTAACCTCGGTGTGCTAAGCATAATCTCTCTTCTTCCAGAAACAATGGAAGGATTTTCTGGTAGTTTTTAGGTAAGTATTCGGAACCACTAACCGCTAAAGATGTCAGCTGTGTTTACAAATGAAAATGCCAGTGATTGATACCAATGAATGACTTGTTAACTTATTTGTTATGGGAACGGAATTCAAATGACAGGCTCTTCAAATTAAACGTTTAATGGGACAGTATAAAAGAAAAGAAAAAAGTCCCAATAGTTTGAGCAAATTCCTTCCAAACTATTGCTTTAAGTAAAAGGGGAGTTTTTCAATTTTATTGTGGGTATCCCAAAGTTGTTTCAAAACGCATACCATCACGCAACGGGGGAAAAGGAGGGAGAGAGAGAGAGCGAGAGAGAGAGAGAGGATTCTATTCTGCGATGATGACGAAATTATCAATGTAGCTCATCTATATGACAGATCCGTGCTGACTTTAAGTCGTTTTATTGTGTTGAAGCTCAGTTTTGTTACCTTTTTTTCTCTTTTGGGAGGTTTGGGAAAAGGTTTTTTGGGACAGTGGGCCCAATGAGATAAAAACGTAAATAAAATATGAACAAGTTAGCTGGCTTCAAGCTGATTGAGCTTGGCTTTGGAATGGGAGACTTGGATTGCCATTGCATGTTAGTCCCAGGCAATTGTCGGCAAGGCAGTCCTAATTGAACGTTCTCTAGCCAACGATGATTTCTTTTTAGTTAAAAAAAAAAAACAAAAAAAAAAAAAAACTTGTGGTCCAAGAAATGAAACCGAGGAATGGTCGTTTGTAGTATAGATATATATTGCCGACCAATGGAGCTTGTCTCGGATATTCGAGATGCTTAAATGATTACAAGAGAAGAAAAGCGTGAACATGAAATGGCCCCTTTTATCGAACTGATCTATAAGACAGTTGAGCCCAATGCACAAAGCAGATGATCATTCGGAATCGGAATGCGCACGATTCGCCTCCCATCATGAATCATAAACGTAGCTCAATCCTTTTATGATAACTTTCATAATTCTTTGGATTCGCAGAGTAATGCAAATCTACAGATCACGTATTGGTGCTACCCAATGTTGTCTATTAGAAAACCAAGACTTCCTAAGTATGCCATCCCTATAAATAAGCGACATCTTGAACTCCTCTGTCTCGATTTTTCAGGATTTTTTTACTGTCATTTATTCACGAAAGTTGCACACGTAATTCAGTTCACGAACATTTGTCTGTCATGTCACAATTTTCTTTCTTTAGCCTTGCTAATTTTGTGTCATGACATAAAGCTGTACTTTCCGACTTCAATTGAAAACATCCAAGTCAGCTTAAAATTACATAGTTTTTTTGGCGAAACAGAAAGGCGGTAAAATCCAATTTAAGAATGTCATGATTTACAAAAGTTTCTAGCTAAATGTAAAAGCTTTAGTTCCTTATGAGTGATAAAATTTTTTCCTTCAAATCTATAACCCCCCCCCCCCCCCTCCCCGCCAAAAAAAAAAAAAGTAAATCGGCTTCTCGTAAGAAATCCAGGACAATTTTTCTTGTCTCTTAAACTAACTTATAATTTTCCCTATAAGTCTTAAGGTTAAATCAGTTCGAATAACTTGACGAACATTTCGTAACGCACTAATGTGAGATTGTTTTAGACACTCAATTTCTCTAATTTTGTACACTTCTTTGGCGTACACTTAAAAGGTACGTGCGTACAGAATTTAGTATACTCAGATGTATTATTACAGCCTTTAGAATTCTTTCAGAACAAAAATTGCTTCCAACACAATTATGAGTGCAGAAAAAAGTTATCTCCTAATTGTTTTTTTTTCTTTTTTTCGCCAGCTGTTCCTAATAATGTACTATTTTGGCTTTCTCTTTCTTTTCACCAGTAGTCTGTCTCAATGTAATAACTGGCACGAATGCGCACAAATGAACAACTTGCGTTTCAGACAAAAGACCCATGTACCTCAAAGTGTATGTAAGGCGGAAAAATTTACAGTGTTTGTTTTGTCATAATTCAAGGCGCCATTACGCTCTCACTATTGGAAGAAGAGACATATTGTTCGCTAAGCTCCCCGCCCCTTCCCATCATGTAACACCTGGGCGTGGAGTTGTGTATCGAGTAAAGAACGCTTTTGAAACACGAAAAGCTGTACCGGGGTTATTAAAACCTTGGTCCGGGCTTCTTTACATAGGCTACAGGCAAAAACTCTCCACAATCACATGTGCTCATACCACGAAATGGAATAAGTTTTCCCCCGTCTGTACAAGAAGGGAGGGGGGGGGGGGGGATATATATGGGATGAAACAAAATAACTTTACAAATTACCCAATGGTTATTGGTCCTGCTGCTGCTGCTATCATTAGAACGGAATTCCCAAAGCTTTTCGTGCTCTCCGTGCATTGCATCTCTAGGGTGTCATAAAATTATGAAAATTTTTGTTACAACTTCCACAACTCTCCCGAAGAAGACGACGAAGAAACGAAAGAATGTTACACTATACGCTTTATATGGCTTATTGGGTGGGCCCGTGAGCTTCCAACCAACTACAAATGAATTTCGGCGTGAGAAAACCAATTCTATGCTCTCCGAGAAGATTTGATTGTTGAAAGGTTAACTTTCTGACCATGCTGCTAAAAATTACGTTGTTCTTTACCAAGGCCTGAGATTTTTGTGAAAAACTTCATCCTAAGCCTATGATATCATCTTGCACACTATTACTTCTATTCTGAAAAGTTAAAAACAAGTGTTCAATTTTATATCTTGTAGTATATTGTAATCGTCTTCAAGCGCTCGATTCAGAAATGACTTAGATATAGCTGTCTTAAAAAGAAGTAAAGAAAAATAACCTGGTAGAGGAAGAATATAGAGAACATTTGTTTGGATTGTAACTCACAATTTGTATTTGAAAAATTCGTAGTAAGCCTTCTTGAACCTTGTGTGAAAGTTGAACTTAAAAGTATTGCGAAACTGAACAGCACACGAGAACAGCTTTGCAATCCACGGAAGTCTCCCTTTAAGGCGACTTTTAGCGATTTTGTGAGGGTGGTTTTTGACCAAGGAGGGTGTTCTTTTCGTCCCATCTCTCGTTGGTGAGTCATAAGTTGCCTTCAGTAATATACATTCTTTTATTTCTAATTCTCTGCATGGGGATGAGTTCACTTTTCAGGGCCCATAAACACGTTTTACGGTTGTTCCGATTGCTTATATATATATGTATGTGTATATGCAGGCCGCTCCAAACTCTCGGACCCAAAGTTTAATGAACAACTTAATTAGGCCTTGATGAGCCCCGGCACACAAAGTTGGGACGAAGCTGCATCAGACTCTCTCGTTCAGTAGGTAGCAAGTTCGCTGAGTTCGCATGACACACCACCACAAATCTACCTTGCAAATTACCCAAACTTTTGCTCCAGAAGTCCAAGGGAAAGGTTGTATAATTAAAGGAGTTTTACACTAGACCCCAGCCAAATCTACTGTGGTGTACCTTTTATGACAGGTTTCTCATGGAAGTTTTGCCTTTTCTGGTATACAATCTCACTTTTGCGGGGCTAACCCAACTTCGAGGGGGAGGACAAATTGGTCTTTAGGCCCGGTAAATGAAGTCGTAGAAACCAAAAGAGTCCAAAAAGGGTTTCATACTTTTCTCTACATTTTATTTTTTTTTCTCTCGCTCTAAATATGTCAATTAAGCTTCCAGCTAGATACTTCGAGTTCGGTTCTTTTTCGTGTAAAAGACACAAATGCCCGAAAGTCACATTTCTATTCCCAAGAAAAACCAATGTTTCTTTTTCTTTTTTAAAAAATAAAAGTTTTTCAAGTAAAATTTTGGGAACGAAAATGGTGAAATTTTAGGTTGGGAACTGAGTTGTAAAGGAAGGAAGAAAGCGAGGTTTTCTACTAAGGTGTGTAATGTTTGGGGTTATGCTAATGGGCGCCAGGTAAAAGCATGAGTTGCAGGATAGGACACGTTTTGTTTTGGTTTGAGAGGCAGTTATGGGGAAAAGGTAGAGGACACAAGGGGCGACACACATGGACATCTTTCACTCCATCTCTTTCCCTGCCTCTAAACAATGAAAGATTTTATTGGCAGCCATAATTTGGCCTTTGACCGCCCCCCAAACCGACAAAGGAGACCGACTGGGCGGCACCTCCTCAAAAAAGCATAGCGAGAGATGCAGGAAGCCTTTTGTGGCTATACTCTGGGTACTTCTGGTGCACCCCAAGATTGCCCAGCCCAGTAGCAAGGACAAATTTGCAATCAAGGGACTTAGGATTTGCAATAGATCCGTGTGACCCGTCCTGGGTCCTTTCTGTCCTAACCCTTGCCGAAAACGCACAACCTAGGTACACTTCGACCCCTTTTAGCTCTGGGCTACTTAAAAAAAGGCCCTTTTCGTTGTTTCCAGGTCAGAACTCGAGGAAAATCACGTCTCTTCCCAGAGTGTGAGGATTTTCTAGTCTATCTTAATCTGCTTTTCAGCAAGGGCTCCACAAACTGTGTGTTTCTTTAATCTTTCCTCATAAGCTTTTAACTTATCCTTTAGGCTTCTTTTTAATAAGTATTTTTATTTATTTTTTTGTGACTTTCAAAGTGACTATAAATTTGAAGTCACTTCAATTAAGTTTATCTAGCCATTTTGTTACAAACAAAGGAAAAGATTTCCTGTATTCCAAGTAGTTCGCTTATTGAACAGCAAAATTAGTCATACATATGGGCGTAGTTTTCTTGGTAGAGCTGGATATAGGCATCTTTTTCTTGTGGGGTCATCTTGGCAATTAGTTGATCATTGACTTCCTCTAACGGAACGGTCTGATCACCGACTTTGACCATAGGAACTGCCTCGTCTTCGTCACTCTCCATGACGCCTACTTCAACTAAAAGTGCTCAGAATTAAAAGATGGGAAACAATGGAAAATATAGCAAATGAGGATAGTTACGGAGATCATCATCCATGGATTCTTCTTTGGTAGGCTTGAAAAGAGATTGTTGTTCTTCAATCATAACTTCGTCATCGCTGCTGTCATCTTCTCGCAACCCTTTAGATGCCTTATTATCCGCAGCCACTTTACTTTCATGGGCCAAAAGAACGGACATGATGTCTTCTTGAGTTCTTGACTTATCCGTAGTTACTTCCTGGGAACTGGAGGCCGCCACAACAGCCTCATCCTAAACCAAAACTATCTTAAACATTTCCCCTGATGTTGCTCAACTTCCAAGCATCACAAGAGCTCGAAAGAACGTTATAAGGACTGGAAGTTACGAAATATACGGAAAAGAATCACCTCGGTGACTGTTGGAGCAATAACGGTACTCTCCACCATCCAAATTGGTCTTTCTTTGCGTTTCTGGACGGTAGGTGTGGCAAACTCATCTCCGATTGTGACGTCCACTCGGGTTTCATCCATCTTATCACAAAAAAATAAGCGACTTGTTCGCAGGAAAATAAAAAAAATACAAGATAGCCTTTGCGACTGGCTTCGCCAGACCAGTTTTCTTGCCCAGGTGCAGTAGATCGCTTCTCCCCAGGTCTAAAACCAAAGAAATTACGATGAATGCCTTTTCAGGGAAGAAACTTTTAAAGTTTTGATAGCGAATTACCTATGGATATTGGAAAGATCGGTAGGCTCTGGCTCAAGTACAGAAGGTGCTAATCTCACATCTTCAACTTCTCGTAGTAGTACGTACAAAGGCTCTAATTGTTCATTAAACCGCGCTAGAAGTAATCTAGAGTCTTTTTGAGGCACCGCCGACTGGTCTTCTTCGACAACTGAACCGCAGATTATGCATCGGAATTCACTTGTGACCACATCAAAAAGTTGGTCTGCCTATACGATAAAAAAAATACCAATGGAACAGTTGCAGTTGGTAGTTTATAATCACTTCTAAGTCTGTAAAACTCCGTAAGCAGTTTGGACACTTGAAGCTGGCTCGGCTTGTAGCGTCTCTTTCTTCTGTTTCCATACGTTTTCGCATATGGTCCAATTTGTATTTGAGAACATTAACAAAGGTCTAATTTAACATAAAAATAGTAATCATAAGGCAATGAGGTAAACTGAAAGAGTGGTTTACTTTGTAATTAATGTAATAGTAGTTGACTTTCTGGGCTTTTCCATCTGGCCCAGTCTCCATTTTAAGCTTGACTTGCAGAAACTTATCACTTCTTAATGTAGAGATTCGGGCACGTAGCATTTTTTTTTCAAACTTCAAGAAATCGCATATATCATCTTCTTTCATACCTAAAGTATAACCACTTGATTAGTTCCGTACAGGGCGCAAAAGGAATAATTTAATCGAGATTACTACTTACAAGGATTCCTAACAAGCATGTCTATGATAAGACTATCTTCTATGGAATAAAAGCCTCTTACAACAAGTCGCGCTAGTTGTTTAAGTGTGCTAGGGACTTCTGTAAGCAAAACTTCGTTCATGATGCAGAAGTTGATAGCTAATTACAAATTAGTTAGTAGTCAAATTTCGTTTTCTTAATAAAAAACAAATCCTTCGTATTCTTTTCTTTCTGTAAATTATCCTCTGAAATTGGATAAAATAATTTATGAAACTCAGAAAGTAAACAAAATATAAACACCTTTCTTATGATCGATTGTCAAAAGTAGGGAACATATTAGTTGATCGATTATTTAAGCTAAAAGTCGTACTTTGGCACTGAGAACAACATACAGGTGTTCTTTACCCGACAAATTTAAGTTAAGTTTCAAATTTCTATTTTAGATGCCTGCAAAAAGACAGCGCCTCCTCCTAAGGAAAGTACATTGCCAAACTTAACAGACGAGACTGGTATTACATACTCCAGTATTTCTCGACGAATGGAAGACAAAACTATTTCTTACAGCTCGAAGGTGAAGTTCAGCGACTACGGGATGCACTTATCAATTTGGAAATCGGAAGGAATTTCGAGTCTGCTGCGCAAAGAATGCTATCCTGTGACAATGGAATCGGTGGTCTTGAACTACAAAGAGGGCTCGTCAGCACAGAAGTTAATATGAAAGACCGTAGAAGGATGTTTCTGCGAGCTTCTAAAAGAAAAGAAGGTGAGGAAATCGGAGAAACTATATATGAATTGATGACCAAATACCCATGCTTCCTATCAGCTCAATTGTTTTCTCGAAAAATGGTTGAAACATCCTGAACTAGCATGTATGCGTGGTGACGCCAAAACTGTGAAGTGCCGTTGATTTCTTTTTCTTTAACTTGCCGGTGGACATTCCACGACTTCAATGTATTCTACAAACGACCCGATTGCTTCCCAAAATTTCCTGCTGGATATGTTTCAGTTGGCGAAAAGAACTAGGATGTGAAAACATCTGCGAAAATATTGAAACGCCTTTTCAAATGGCAATTCAATGACGACCAGTTAGATAAGATAAGCTTCCAATTTGCTGTGCAGCTTGTGAAGGGTAGGAGCAAGTTTAATTTCGTGGGTTTTTTAACTGTATCTGTTTCACTACGGTATATGATCATCAAGCAAAGCCGTGTTATAAGCACAGTTGTTAGCCCACGTTTTTATGTCCATCACAAGGAACTTTTTTTTGGAAAGGAAAGAAATTACACTAGCAAAGAAGTCAAGCAAAGTACGCATTTCATGATATCAAGCATCTTGGTTTTGCGTGCTAGCATTCTCAAAACGAGCTAATCGCTGTTGGCGGATGAAAGTCTGAGATTCAATGGAATCTGTTGCAGCTAAGTTGGAAATCGGTGTAGGGGTACTTGCTTCGGCTTGCAAACTCAGTTCAATTGCTTTCCGTAGGTCGTCGTCGGATGAAATGGAATGACCTGATTGTGCCGGTTCGGCACTACTGCCGGGATTCGTAAAGATTCCGCTTCTTCTCGACTCAGCCATGCTCATTTGAATGACTCGTTCAAGACTTTCGCGCTCTTCTTCTTCCTCAAACTCTCGCCGACTCATTTCTAACGTCTGCTTCAGAATTTCTGCTTCCACCGGGTCCTCTTCTTGCGAAGGCGCAGTTTCAGTGGGGACTAGTAGTCGAGGTTTAACAACTTGAACGGCTGGGTTAAGTTTCAAGTGATTGTTAGCTTCGCAATTGGGAAAGTTACCCACAACCACAAATATGGAATATCCTGGCATATACACACTATTATTACAGAAGATATTGCAAATCCGTAGACTTATACCTTCTTGTAAAAGTTGAGCCAGGAATAAAGTGACGTAACTATCAGACAACAGCTCCGGACTTGAGAGTAAAGAATTCAAATTGAACCACTGATAGCCCAACTTGCGTATAGTTAACCAGTGATCACGATAATTGCATATGAAGGCTTGCTCCTCACTAGAAATGGAAGTTTAGTAATAAAACTATATCGTTCAAGTCTACAGCATCTTTTTACGGAGGATTTGTTCTGGCTTTGACCGCTTTAGGGTCTGAACTGGTGTAGGGAATTAATTCCAAGCCCCAAACTGCCAAAGCACTGCTAATGACTTGTATAGAAAAATACCCACTGTCATCCACATTCCCTGATGGTTGCTTAAATTACAGTAAAAATTAGGACGCTAAAATAACGGTGACAAGAAAATTGTAAATACTTGTAGGAATTTTTCGTAGTCATCAGAATTAATGCCAGCTTCAGCCATTCTTCTTCTTTCTTCTTCATCCATTTGACTGCCAATAGTCGCTAAATCTACGGCAGTGAAATATGGGCCTTGTAGTAATGCATTCAAACAATGTTGAGCACATAAAGATCCTTGTTGCTGAAAAACACATAAATAAAAGAATTAAAACACGCGACAACGAAAAAAAGTTACTAGCTTTTTCTTATTACCTTTTCATGAAATACTGACTCCATTACAGCAGTTAGCTGTCTCGTAGTATGAAGCTTGTCTTGTTTAGGATTTCGGCTTTAAAGATTGCAAGTTTGCACACACCCAAAAATCTCCAATCTTGTTATTAACTGTGTTAGTCTTTACGTCCGCTTTAGACTTGTGGCGCTTTGGTAGCCTAGAAATTTTTATAAAAGGTAGACTAGTTCATTGGTTTAAAACCACAAAGTGTTTTTATACTGAATTTGAAAAAAGGTGGACATTTTTTTACAAAAGAAACTATATTAGCTAAATTGTAAAGACAGTTAAAGATACACAATTTACAGAGGTTAATAACGCTGCGAAAAAGAATTGTTTCCTTGCTGTTGGTTTGATTGATTCTGCTGCTGCTGATGTTGTTGCTGCTGCTGCTGTTGTCCGTTAGAATTGTAGGCCATTTGATTTTGCTGTACATGCTGGTTGACATGGTGGAAATCGCTTTGGTTCCCCATCCCTCCTTGTCCGTTATTGACGGGAAGGGGCGGGGCCATACGAGCTCGTTTGGCCGCATTAGCTGCATGATTCTGCTCTTGGGCCTGTTGAGCTTGAGCTGCAGCGGCTGCCTGAGCTTGAGCCTTTTTGGCACAAAAAGCCTTAAGTTTGGAAAGAACTAAAACTTGGAAAGAATATTTTACCTTTTGTTGGGCAATTTTAGCGGTGTCAACCTTCTCTTCTTGATCATCATCGGTTAAAAACTCGCGTTTGGGATATGGAATGGGACATCCAGCAAATACACTTTTTTAATACAGAAAAGTTACACACTTTGCTTAAATGAACGGAAAACAACAGATATTTACTCTTGTGTTGGGAGAGGTTCTTCTTGGAAATAAGGATCTTGCATAGCTTCCTCCGATTTGTATCGTTTAACCGGATCCATCATCAATAGTCTGGATAGCTACACCGGACACGTTTAATATATTTTACAAATGTAAAGGATTGACTTACAAGGTAGAAGGCTTTCGAGTCCGGCTTGATTTTGAAGCGGTCCATGTATTTGACTAGAGAACAGTGTCCGTAACTGTTGCGTTTAAAGTCTTTTAACAATGCGGGATGTTCTGGCATTTTACGTATATCTTCCCAGTCTTTTTCTTGAGGGAACCCCATCACATTGAATATCCTAGTATATAAAATATGAAATTAATTATAAAACCCGTGAAGAAAAACATTAAAAAGACCACATAAAAAGAATAGCAAGGATATTTGCGTTATTTTTCTTCGCGATACATATAATCATTTCAATAGTTCGTTACCAGAAAGGTAGTGGGTTTACCTATCTAGTTGATCGTGATGGTATGGATTGCTAGTTTTAATATCTTCTTGGCGACAATGGAAAATCGGTTCAGAGGTTAGCAATTCCGCAAAGATACAACCGATAGCCCAAATGTCTACGCATTTAAAAAAATATAGATTGTTTTCGTGATCAGTCGTTCTTTAATTACCAATAGCTTTGGTGTAATGGCGAGCTCCCAATAGCAGCTCGGGAGCACGATACCAAAACGTGACCACCACAGGATCCAAGTCAGCCAAAGGTTTGAGTGGGGAGTTGAACAACCGCGCGAAACCCATATCGGCTATCTTCACACGGCCTCGTTCGTGTCCTTCGCCCATCACTAGAATATTGGCAGGTTTCTGAGGTTTCACACAAACTGTTAGTCAAAAGCTGAAGTTGCCCAAAACATTACCAAATCGCGATGCAGTATCCAGTTGCGATGCAAGTAATGAATACCGTCTAAAATTTGGTACAAGAGGCTCTTGACCATTGCTTTGGGCACATACACATGTTTCTTGTTGGCTTTAGCGGCGCGATGGAACTTGATTATATGCCAGAGATCATGTTCAGCGTAATCGAAGAGTAACCAAACTTTACGGTCATTATGTGATAGGAAAACTCGTTGCAAATTGATGACGTTGGGATGCTTCAGTTCTCGCAACAACTAAAATTCATAGTAAGATAGGAGTATTATTGAATTTTCCTAGGTCTTTACTGCTATTTCACGGCATGCTGACATAGACAAGCCAGTTCCTTCGATCTGTTTTAGAGCATATTCTCTGTTATCAGACCTAACCAAGTCCTTTCTGTGAACGAAAATAGCGTCAAGAGCGTATAACTGGACAAGAATTTTACCCATCCTTGCGTTTGGCTTTGTACACGTGTCCATACGTTCCTCGGCCAACTTTACAGCCATCGTATTCGAATAAGTCTTCTACTTTGGTCCGTTCTCCCGCTGTTTTAACTTTAAAATCATAATCCATTTCGCAGTTGTGAGCATCAAATTCTCTTACAATTTCCAGAACCTATGCTATACAAAAAGCTCGATTAATAGAACTTGTGAACTGAAATAAAATGTATACTTTACTTAATTTAAGGAATGGGTACACCCAAATAAACTATAAAATCCTTGATTTATTTACAAGAATTGACGTACCCAATCACTATCAGTATCACAATACATACTAAAGCTTGCCACAGCCTCTTTCCAGTTCCCAGAACGTGCTGCCCCCTACAGAATTAGAAAGTCCGGAAGAACTAGAAAACGCAATTGAATGTAGCGACCATTAGGACATTTGTTTTATCGGAATGTTTTTTTGTGTTGTATAGAGTTATTTATTTAGAACCGTAAAATTATACTTACGAAGTAAGTAATATAAATAATTATTAGATACAGTGATACCTCAAATGATTACTCAAATTACGAAATTATCGGTTTTGCTTAGGAAATGAAGCGTCTATATATAAATGCTTCATGTTTAACTTGTCTAACTAAAGCTATAGCTTCAGTTAGACAATTACATTAATTTGGTATGCAATTATAAGGATACAGTAAATACTGCTAGAAATAACATTATTTGTAAGAGCATACAATACATTAATTAGAAACTTCTGTCTTAAATACTTAAATTTAACTCTAAAGCTGTTTCCTCATGTATTGTTATCTAAAAATACTATATTACGCATGGGGTAGGGAGAATTTCAAATATCGCCAGGTATGCGACCTATTTCCCCTCTTTTGAGTATACATAATTGACAGTTGACCCTCCACAACGTCTTTGGCTTTTATGGTTGGTACAGCCTTTTTCTCCCGTTTCTTTTTCTAAATTAGACACCGGCTGCAAAAACTGTCCAGTTCACAATGAGGTGTAAAATAACGACAAGACAAAATTACTCTCACTATTGCACACTTTCTAGTCGAAGTAACCGGTACGAAGCGTTTAAATGCGAATTCCATAATCGACCTGAAGGCTGATTTTGCAAAAGTATTGAATTGCTAAGGGCAAACTTTCCAATACTTGAGTGGTAATAATAAAACTCCTAAAATGGCACTTCATAAAGCATGGCAGGGACGGATAGGAATGATTCCATTGCCTTGTTTTTATAATTCGTACTTATCTAAAACGAGGTATAGAAGACTCACAGCTTAAATCAAGAACAACTTACGACACAATGGATAAAGGAGCAAGGGGGAATGAGATGAGTAGTCGCAGCGAGTGCCAGGTATTTACAAGGGTGAGAAACGGTTGACAGATGGAAGATGTGCATAGACAGCGTGCTTTCACTTCATCTAGCCTCGGTTGTAAAAATCCGCAATGGCATTTTTCAGCTACCTTCTCTCCTTTCAAGTCATTCCGCGATCGCCTTGTGGTGGTGTTTCCGCAGTAATGCATAATTCCACTTCCATACTGTTATGAAATGAACACTTGGGTCTACTTGGCAGAACGCTTTCATTTCCTCATATTTCGCTAGAACATGAAGATGCTTCACATATGCTTTGATGAAGCCATCTGTCAGGAATTTCATTAAAGCGCCCTTCAATTTCTCTGACAAATACTTTAGGTTTAAAACTTCCTTGTTTGCATTTAGCTATTGGACTATACTTTGAGTTTCTAGGCCGCAATAAGACTAAAAACATATTATGGAAATGAAGTTCTATCAATGTCTACTTAAGCGTATAGTTCGAGCCGACACTGAAAGAGTAAACGTCCATATGGCTGAGGTAATGGATAAATTTGTCAATTAGAAGGCTTAATATGGGGCATGAAATATTTTGGATGATTTTCTTCCGGCATTTTAGGGATGGCTGCGAATGTAAATGGCGCGGCCGAGTATTCTTGTTACATAACGGAAAGAAATGCGATTCCGAGAACAACAGTAAGCAGAATCCGTTTTTAAGTTTGAGAAGTTGTTCGTGGCAGCGAAAAAAGGTATGCACACGTACGGAAGCCTAATGAAGGTGACTGCAGGCAGTAATTCACGTCTGGAGCAAGACAATTTATGGAAGCTGAGCAGTTGCGTAGTGTCGCGAGATGCACCTGCAGACAAACGCTCCGGTTTTTACGAAAAGGGGTTCTTCGAGAACGGTTTAACTTTAAAAGCATCTCGATTCGCCCTGCGGTTTTGTCTTTTTCTTCGCTGTTTACCTTTGACAACCCCGAAGGTCCCAGTTTCTGCCCCGATTTAACGCTCTAACACTAGTCTTTTTTTACCTTTGGTAATTACGGCGAAATATGTATTCGCGTGTCTTCATATATGTTGGGAGTTAAACTTGTGGGATGATAGAACGTCGAGGAAACTGAGTTATAGCTCAACTATTCATGTTTCCGCAAGTATTGTTGGCCCTTGCTTCGAAAAAAAAAATACAAGACGAGGGTGTAAATCATTACCAAAAAATCTTAAGAAGTTATGTTAATGGGCTTATTAAAACTTCGTTGTATACTCTGCGCGTGCGCGACATGCTTGATGTCGTTTGAGAGAATAACAAAAGGCAACAAAAGTGATTAAATCTTTCAACTCGTTTTATATGGATAAAGAGATTCGCAAGTTTGTAAGGTTCAAAGTATGCGCAATGGTTAGAATGCGATGGAGACAGGCGTGTCTGAAAAAAGCATTGGTTGAGCAACTTACAGGCTTGCGTAAATCCTTGTCAAGATGTGTGGGAGGTTTTTGCATAGGAAATTCTTGATTCAAATTGATCTCTTTTTCACCTGCTGTTACAAAAGCACGTGGGTTCTCAGAGAACCATCTCGCACGTTCCTAGACTTCCTTATAGTGCGCTGATGCTGCGTAGTATTCCGTAGACCTTGCCAAAAGAGCCAAAAAGGACACCTGTTTTATACCTTTTCCAACCTGTCGCTTAGTATTTAGACGAAGGTTAACCAGACACCTCCAAACACCAGCTTACTAACGCCAGCAGTACAAATCTAGGCAGCTCTTGTTTCCTAAAAGTTTTGGCCGGGAGAGAAAAAAAATCGGTTCGTATTTCGATAACTAACCTACTTAGCGGGGAACGCAGAAAATACTTATTTTTCAAAGGAGCTATTAATCTAGGTTGCTAATATGTTTTTTTCCTTTTTCCGTGAGATATGCGAATGGGGTTATTGAGGCAACAAACGTGAAAGAAACAAGCTCTTTGAGGCGTGTTCATCTTCACGTAACGTGACGTAGAAGGTTGACAGATCGGGGCTTGTTTCGGTACTTTCTGGTGCCCTTAATTACTTGAATTTAAATCGTATAAAGATTAATGTTTTATTAATATCGGATAATTTGACATTTTGTTTCAATTATTTCGGTTGGTATACTTCATTGCAATGTTTTGTCTTTGGAAAATTTAGTTTTCAAGGTTCCTATGTCTTCAAAGTCTCTTTCCCCGGTAGGAGGAAAGAAAATTCAGTACAGAGCCCAAAAGCAAATGAAAACTCAAAAAAAAATATGGCCTCCCGTCTGTTTTTAGCGAGGGTATCGAAATAACAATAGCTTTTCTCGATCTCGTTATAGTGGAGGTGTGTGTGTCTCATTATTCTCTCCTCTGTCCTCTGCCTGGCTCAGCTTCTTTGAATGTCATTCTTTCTCGTCTTTTTTTTTTCTTTTTTTAACCATTAAAAAAGTATTAAAGCTGCCCAGTTTTTTCGCGGGGGTTTCGCTTTCATTGCGGGAACAAAAACTGGGTGGGTTACTAGCTGCGATGCTACCCTCCCCTTCCTGATTTGTGGTGCCATCAACGTCGTCTGTAGCGGAGACGGCGCTCGGCCAAGACGGATGCGTCGCATGTGGGTTTACTCTTACCATGCTATAAGTGTGGGAAGCCAGAGAATTATACCTCTGCCCTTGATATTTCACCCTGTGTGTTGCTTTTTTGCTTTTCCCGCACTCTGTCTTAGTCCATTTTTTGCCACACTTTTCTCATTTAAATTTCTTTGCTCCTTTCCGCTTTTTTCGTTTTTTTCGTTTTTTCCTGTGTTCTTTTTTCTTCAGCAGCCACTGAATTGTGGATGCTATAGACCCAAACAGGCAGTAGTGTGTAGTCCCCATTGCGCTCAAGTGACATGACTGTTTGTCTTCATTCGTGATTTCATGCGTGATGATGAAAATGAAGATGGGAAGCCATTCCAGACCCCAAAACATACGAGACAGGCTTATGTAACGGACGACCGGACTGAGCGGAACGTTATGGCAGCACAAATTACGCTTCATTCTTTTATTTTTGATTTGCTTTTTTCTGTTAGTGGAAGGGAAATTGAGAGCAAATATAGCTAATCAGTCAACTTGACGCTAAACTTGGGGAATTGCGATAGGAAGTTTTAGGTTGAGGCTGTGGTTATTTCTTGCTAACTTTTAAAGTAGGAAAGTAGGAAACGATGATGAATGAGGAGCCTAGGACTGACATAAAGCGACGTTCGGAAGGGGCGATGGCCAGCGTTGTAACAGTTATGCCAGTAAGGTAACGGGCTCCAAAGAGACAGGCAAAGCGAGTTAGAAGGAGAGAGAGCTAGAACTAAAGAGACGTCGGGAACATGTTCCAGGTCGTAAGTCATGCTTTACATACTTTGGCGTCTGTGTTATCTCTCTTCTCCTTGTGAATGCAATGCTGTGTGCCCCCGCAGGTGCGATGCGATGAGGAAAAGATGGGGGGCTGGAGTTCACAGCTTGTCACATCTATTACCTTATTTCTTTCCTTCAAAATCTAAGACGCCGCCGCTTTTATTAGAAGTGTTGTGGATGGTAGAGGTTCCAAATTCAACTCGACAATGAAAAGCCTGAGCCACGGCCGAAACATTGTCCTATGTTTATGTGTAGCCTATACGTTCAAAGCCATAATGTCACTAGTCGAGTTTTCCGCGACGCTCCATTTGTTGAGTATCAGCACTATCGAAAGCAGCCAACTAGACCAGCTGTTATGGCGGAGTCAGGAGTCACGGCAAGAGTGCCAATACTCCCTCAGCCGAGGAAGAGAATTTTCAGTGTTGTTTCACTGCCTGCTGGCCGGGAATTTTAGAAGTCCCATACAAACCTCTTGCTTATACATTCAAATTTCAGATTTACTTTGCACAATTCTCTATCATTCTGGTTTGAAATAAAATGATTTGTTCTCTCTCTTCTCTCACGATTTTGGGAGTAGTGAGCGTAGTACCTGTATTGACGCTCCTAGCCTTGGCCACTGTCACTTTTACGGTCACTTTTCTGGATTTGTATTTTTTTAAGGTAAAAAGTGCTTAATATATGTTAGGTGTTGAATATTTTCGGAGAAGACTGTTAAGACGTAGTATAAGGGCATGAATAAGACGTAGATCGACCTGGTGAGAGAAAGGAGAAAAAGTCAGGTTGGGAGTAGTGAGCCTGGTCTTGACCTTTTAAGATAATTGTTTGTTGATTCTAGATTCCTTTGGGTGTTGAGTTCAATCGAGGGTAATGAGGATGCCCCGCATGGCGTTCGTAAATGAGAGCCACACAAAGTTTTTAAAAGTAGCCTTTTTGAAAGTAGTTCAAAAAGTTTGAAAGTAGTTCGGTTCAAAAGAAAACAAATCGCTGAATCGAAAGTAATGTATTTAATTTTAGCAAATGTAAGGAATTTCGTTAATACACCATAAACCAAATAGCGAAATAGCGGATTAACAGGATTTGGAAGCGAATCGGAAGGAATGGTTGGCGAATGCAGACGTTTACCAGGTGCGGGCGGGTAAAACTTGAGGACGATGCTGTAGCGGTTGGTTACCGCCGTTCCAAGGTTTGGAATTGTTACCGGCACCACCAGGGCGACCGTTTACAGGGGGGCGACCACCTCCATTGCCACCGGGTAATTGAGGACTCCTCCTTCAAAGTACGTAAACAGGACGTAAAAACTCTGCTAGTTAAAAAGTTGACAACATTTCTTACTTAACGCGGGGTGCTTGGGCGGTTGGCAATTTGGGTTCGGTCCTATAATATAAATATCGTGTGTTTTATTATAAAAGGTAATACAGGAGTGGGTTACTACAATCTGTATATTACTTCCATCGATATTAGTGCTACTTTTTTGTAATAGAAAAACAACTTGGAATGTTAGAAAGGACTTACGGTATGGGATCTACGAACGGACGTGTTTGCTTGTCCCTGGGAAGTCAGACAGAGAATTATACGAATTAGTTGACAATTTTTTATTTCAATTGTTGAAGTGGATTGAATAATGCAAAAAATGTCATCTTCGTTGAATATGAGCAAATTTTCACTTTCACGGAATTTTCACGGAAAGTCAAAACAACAAGAAAATTAAGATATGGAGATATGGCTCCGTGGACTTACCCTAGCGGTGGACGACCGCCGCCGTTGGCACCTGGACGTGCAGGGACTTTCGCGGGAAGTGTCACAGCCTTTTGTGTCCTTTTTTAATCAATAATTGAATGAAATTAGTTGAGATCAAGAGAAAAAGAATGTTTTAATAAAGGAGACTTACGTGGGAGCGATACCTCCACCATTGGCTCCAGGTCTAGGTAAGTCCCTATAAAGAAAAATAGGGTAAAATTTCCCAAGCAAGCCAACTTTCAACCGTAATATCTTTGAAATCTAGTGAAAAAGATCGAGTTTGGTTATTATATAGGCTGTTTCAGAGATTTTGTTTTGTTTCCTATGTACATAATTTTAATGTTTGACGGGAAATGGGAACGTAAGATTGCTTAGACTTTTACCCTTGAGGTCTAATGCCTCCTCCATTTTGGCCGGTGATGGGACGTCCATTTGCAGGTTTAACTTGAGTGGACCTTAAAATGAAAACCACAAAAAATGTCAAAGATTTGTCAAACTAAGACGAACTTTTCTTTACGATGTGGGTTGAATTCCGCCGCCATTTGCCCCCGGCAAGACTGTCGGTACTTGTTGCGGACTGCGTCTAGAAAGTGTTTAATAAGATTGAGTTAGAATTTGAAGGATGATCACAGGGACGGTAAAACGTTTTACGGTCGGATGCCAAAATTCTTACTTTTCCAGTGGACCAGCCCAAGCGGATTGGAAAAAGAAGGCGCCGCAACACAGGAATGCTGCTACGCATACCTAGAATTGGATATTAGTGGAAGAGAAGCTCCCTTAGTCGTTAGTCAATCTTACCATATTAAGACGAACCATGATAAATTGCGAAGGGTTGACTGAGCACTGATGACAAGCTTGCAATGGGCCGTCATATTTATAGTTGGAGTATAAGAGCCATCGCATACGTGCCAGGCGCTTCGTAAAACCCCGGGACTTTCCTCTGCAGCATCCGGAAATTCCCAACAACTTTCACGCCTCAAAACACACCAGTCACGTGACTTATGTAAACAACCTTAAATCCTCGTGTCATTCTCTAGGTGAGGACATGATGCTTGACTTTACGTTCAGTTCTTCATGCATAAAATGGTAAACATGCACAAATAATAAAAAAAGAGTTAAAAAAAAGAATTGGAAAACTGTTGTTGACTATGACACGGGTTTTTACTTGCGGTTGGCGCTGCGGTTTCCCTTACGGTTTTCCCCACGTCAACAAAATTTTAAGTCAACAGCAAACTATAGGGGGTCATAATTTAGTATTACATCAAGCTTTTAAAAACAAGTCGTAACTTAAAGGCATACGTATAATTCCCCATTCCGTCAGAAAATGTAGGTAATAAAAACTCAAAACCTGAAGCAAACCTGGCGTGTGAAGAGCTTTGCTGATATTCTTTCGAATTATGTGTTTGGATCTACCGATGTGTTTTTAGGCTGTGAGTATAATAACGATCAATTGCGATATAGGCGACCTTATTAGTTTTTAACTACCTTTTTACCCAATAGGGTGTTTCTCTGAGCTTCGGTAGAAGGTGCACCAAAGCAGTTTCAACTGAAAGCGAACGTTTATTCGCGTGATGTTGAATTCACTGTTGTTTGCTTTGAGGGTTTAGAGTAAGCGTCAGAGTTTGAAGACGTACTCAGGTGTCTAGTTAACGTTCACTTTCAAGGTTAATTGGGACATCGGCTGTCATTTAATTTCTTTCAAGGTTCGTTTTGATAGTGTTATTTTTAATTGCGTTGTATGTAACAATGGTGAGCTCGAGGTGTTCAGAAGGTCTTGAAAAAGTTGCATGTCTCTTTTGCACGACAATTGTTTGTTTTTCTTTAAGTTTAAGGTACATAAAATTGGCACCTGCGCCAGGAATATTACAACGATTGAGTGTCTGGTTCAAAGAACACTTGCTATCAGCGAATAGAATGCGTAACGCCGTCAACGAATGGAGCAGAATTCTCTTGGACTCTTCTCGTGTTGGTTGAAGTTCAGTGAACCTTTCGTACCAGAAGTTTATTTGCCGCGCTATTTTACTAGAAAAGGGAAGTAGACCTTTTGGAATTACTGATCGAGTTTGAAAAGTTATTGCTACGAAGGAGTGCAGTAATAATTCTGATGTCGCCTGCAGCGATACCGAAAAAGCCTGTTATCGTATAATGGACAGCAAGTATGTTTGCCATGTATCATGTTGGTGGGGTGGGAATATCTTTCATCGTGTCACGAAGAAAGCTTTGTGTTACAGCGGAAAGGCAGGAAAGGGAACAGCACAGTGAAAAAGTTTGCAGGGATTTGTTCTGCTCTTTAGAAGCAAGGGGGCTCGGGAGGTTTGTTGCGGCTGAATAACGACCAGGACGATAATGGCTCAGAATTATGAGTCTGCTCTGACACGGCTGGTATCGCATGTCACACGTTAGATTTTTTTCTTGGCCTTGGCGTATATACTCCTGCTACTCATCAAGACACATTTACGCGGGCTGAAAAGAAAAAGACAAAAGCCACGCGTTTTCTTTTTTCTTCCTTTATTAAAGATTATCCGATTTTTATTTCGGTTTGAGAACAAAAAAAAATATTGCCGAGTTATATAGGAGACGAAATATCTCGGAAACATCTAGCTAAAAATTATGAGAGGCTCAGAAAAAAAACTGTACAGGCTTGGGTTGCCTTCGCAGGGCTTGTCTTACGGTATATCGACAGAAATAGAAGTAGAAAAGCAAGATAGAGCTCCTAAAGAGGAGCACGTCATGATATGTCACAGACAACAGAGCCGTTTGGCTAAGGATCAACTTGATAGCGACATGCCCTCCCCACACCGTGATGGAATTATGCTAGCATAATTCTGGGGAACCTGAAGGGGAAAAAAATGGTTTTGGAAAAATACTTCTTTAGCGCTCTCTTTTTGCAGTTATAAATTAACATCTTAAACTATTTAAATGTGGGGGTTTTATTCGCCTTCGACTTTTCTGGGGTATGCAATTGGAATCGCTTTTAGTTAAAACGCGTTTTCACACAAACCTAGTTTTGGACTAATAGAGTGAAAGAGAGAGTAAGCGAGATTTGGCGGATCTTTTATTTGTGTGGCAGCTAGATGTAGTTTTGGTTTGGAGAGCATTGTTGTGGTGTCTGTTTGGTGTCAAGGAAATACGGCAGCTGCTGTTACGTTGTCTTGTAGATACCAGAAGCCGCATTCTTCCGCCTTGTGTTTAGAACAGCAACACTAATGTGAAACAATTCACGGGACGGTTTCCCGACTCCATAAAAAGTACAGCGACAAGCGGGACAACTCCTTGTTGCGACGTTATTTTACTACGCACCAGTAAGTTGCACATGTGCCCGGTCGCTCATTGGCGTCATCCCGCCTTTTACCGCTTGCTGTAACGATAATTGTTTAAGCGTGTCTTATTACCTTTAGTATGATGGTCGGCGTGACGCCATCGTGTTTTGAAACTGAACCTAATTTTTGTTAACTTTTTCAATGACAATCGGTTGTCATTTAGCTTTTATTTTCTTTTTTTTCTATTTTTTTTTTACCTTACATTGACGAAAAGGTTGTAAATTAGAGAACTACTTACGCCAGAAGGCAGATATTTCTTGGAAAGACGTAGAATAGTTTTTTTTACTACTAAAAGTTTGGGCTGAAAACGGGAACCTGAAACATTCTGAAGTTGGAAAAGGATCTTGGGGGAAAAGAAGGATCTGGACTTCACCTTTAAACAAGAACTGACTCTCTAATTTTTTGTGTCACTAGCTCCTCATCTTAGGGTTTCTACAGCTATATAACCTTCTGTGTCTAATACCGCATCAGTTCATCAGTAACCAAAAAATTGTATCCTCACATCATGCCGCATCTCTCTTTTCTCGGGATTCTTATTTTCTTTTCTTTGTTATTTCTTTGTTCTATTTTTATTTTTAATTTTTTGTGGGTGCCACAATCCTGGCATATTTCGGGTGACTTTGAGCAGTCTTGGGTTGATAACTCTTTCCTACGAAATATATATTTATATAAACTTTAATTTTAATTTTGTACTTAAAACTTTTGTTATAAGTTGGTCCTCTGGTTATTAGATTTGAGATCCCCTTGATCCACGTAGAGGAATAAGAACGAAAGCAGCACCAAGAAGTCAATATCACGGAGTTTCGAGCCTGGAATGCAGCAGCGATGCTTATAGCGAACAATGGATAGGGTCGCTTGGAAAGAGAGAAGAGAGAGAGACCTAGGAATAAAGACACAAGAGGAACGATATCAAGCGACATCGATCGGCGGAATCCAGGGTAGAAACTCAAGGAAGAAAACAATTTTATATACCCCTTTCTACCGCAGGAGGACCATGAAAGGCGAGCAAAACCATCAACGCGCAAGCCAAACGGATAAAGGAAACTAAGTTGAGGCGACGCTTACTGGACGACGCTGGGAACGACATTGACGACGCCATGTTGAAGACAAGAGGAGGGAGAGAGACGCCAATCAAGTAGCATTCATCTCAAGCTTCATGGACGTCGTCATGGAAACGCACTTATAAGGCGCCATATTATCTCTCCCTTCACATGCCATTGGTAAAGCAATCCCTATAGAGCTCCACTTCCTTCTTTTTTCTTAACTCTCTTCAAAAGACTGCAATTACCCGTTTGGGATGCCCACTAGCCATTTAACTTGACCAAACCAAAACTCAGCAACGTTGTTCTCTCGGATCTTAAAGCATAAGGCATTCAGTATGGAGGACTCGAAAAGCGGATCATACACTCCATACTGTTACCTGTTACCATACATCTGGTACCTGTTACCTTCGAGGCCAATAAAGAAGTTGTAAAAATAGGAAGTTTTTTAAATATTAACAATATAAAAACAGAATGTGAAGATTTGTAATATTACAAATAAGATATGACGGCTTTACAATTGCAGAATTGTAACACATTATACATTTACGGAAATTTTTGCACAGCATTAAGCGCAAGATTTTTATTCATTGCACTTTTAGTTTTATATCGATAGACAGGTCAATTGTATTTGGTTCTTTTCGCGGGAAAGTTGTTTAGGGCCGGGGAATGCAGTAGGCGGAGCCTAAGCTCCCGATGTTTTTGATCTATTTACTGCACTTACTGTACTGTAAAGAATTCGACTTTCCGACGGTTATTTCACGTGAGAACTTGGAATTTCACAGAGGATTAGTCAATTAATTCTTGAGTGGTCCACCAGACAAACGCTTAGCTTTGTGAAACATTACTAACCATACTAACTTTTGTTCTACATTTTGTAAAGCTGCTTGGATGTTTCTGAGATTGTTACGGGTATATATAAAAAAATATTATGGGTTGGGCCATTCTAGGGGTCAATTATTAATCGTCGACGAAAGGAATTCTTGTCCAACAATGAAAAGGAATTTGCTCCCGCTATTTTGAAGGCAGATCAAAAAAGTATCGCCGCTAATCAGTATTACTGAAACCAGATTCTTGTTTCCTTAAAACTCCCTAAGTCGTGATCATGTTTATCGCTAATGTAGAATGACCGAGGACGAGCTAACAAAAAACTATGGGCTAGAGCGAGTGCAGTCAGCATCAAGCGAGCCGACAAAAAGGCACAGCAGCAGCAGCTCCCACTCAGTCATTTTTGCCCGACTTATTTAACTCGGTTGCGTAAAAATCTGGCCATCGTTTTCTTCCATCGCATCCCCTTTTGGAACGCAATAACGAGTTATTCTCTCTACTATCAAGGCCATCTCAGCTTTTCAGGGGCGGAGTCTGGGTTGAACAAGGGGAGATCTAGAGCATGGATGTAAAAGAACATTTTGAAGTATATAACAGGTTCTTCTCGGCGCGCGGATGAAGAATCGAAGAAATCTCTCGACCCTCCTCCCCCCCAAAAAAGTCAAAAGATGCTGTACGTATGCTGGCAGCCCAGGGGGACCGAGGGACAGAGTGGAAAAAGAGACACACGAGGAGGAGATGGGAGGGAGAGACAGAGCAACCCCCGAGGAGGCTTAGACCACGCCCATTCTGGTGACTGACGTCACCAAGTCGTTCCACACTCCGATTGTCCTCTCGCAAGCTCATTGGGCGACAATTGGACCTCAACTCACGAGTTTGGAAGCTTTTGGCGACATCCAAACTCTCCAAACTCCTAGCAAAAGAAGAGGGCAAAAGAGGGCTAGGGTTTCAGTTGAATGTCACACATGTGGCTCAATGTATCCTCTTCTCCAAAGTTCCTCACGTCGACTCCAAGCCAAGATATACTTCAACATATAAGTTGACATTTGTTTCCTCGGACAGTTTTAACATCTCCTGCTCCGCATTGGGATATCCTTTACTGAATATTTTGGGCTGTTGTAGTTTTACGCAAACGGGTCCAAATCTTTTCCCACCGAATTTGCGTCGTTTGCAAAACCGGTTGAGGTTAAAAGTAATAGTGACGTTAGCTTCGCTGAACCGAATAAAGCGGCGACGAGTTACTGAACATTAAACTCGGAACTTAAAGCGAGGATTATTGCCAACGTCGGGGTTCTTAGGTGATGTGGTCGTGGGTGATGCGTTGTTGTGTGTGCCATGTGTGACACGATGAGCTGTGCCCAAGTTATGTACCAACCGTATATGCCCTATTTGTCGTACGATCGGTCTGCGAACCCGGCCGAAGACAAGGTAAGAACGCGTCTTGGAGTCAAAGAAATCCGTACAGATTTATAAAAGGGCAGAAATATATGTGTTGCAGAATCCATTTCTATCACCAATTCTGTCAAGGGTTTTTTGTTGGTCTGTCAATTTGCCAGCTTTTCATTTTTTTTTCTTATTTTCGTGAATGGGCAAAGTATTGTTAACTTCAGTCTCCTTTATATGTTCCTAACTGAGTAAGAATTAACTTCAGATTTTGTAGGGAGTTTAGTTAAAGTTATAGTTTGGAAAGACTTTCAGAGTAGACCTTTCTCGGTTGTATTCTGTAACTGAATTCCATGTATTAAATGCATCTCGTCTTTTGTTTAGAAGTACCGATTGCACGATTCAAGCGCCGAAAGCTCTTTTCCGGGCGGTTACCTCTTATTGGGTCACCGCCATCCTGCACATCACTCGACTTTTTCACACACGACTGACCTAAGCCACCATAGCGTGAATGTGCCACCGCTAGCTCCTCCGCAGACTCCGGGACCTTCTTCCTCGTCTTCGGCCTCTTCGTCTTGCGGAATCGCACCGTCTGCTTCGGGTGTAAACACTTCTAATAGCAGAATTATAATACCGCCTGGACCAGCGTCCGCTTCGACATCCAGTAATGTCATCCGCCCCGGTCCTTCGTCCAACAATTCGGGAGGCCAGGATGCAGTGATACGGGTCAAAAGTGACCATGAGGAAGAAGAACAGCATAAAGAGGCGCAATACTTGTCCGCCAATTGCGTCCTCTTTACACACTATTGTGGCGATGTGGCGTCTATGGTGGATGAACATTTTAACCGTGCGCTCAGCCAAGAATCGTCCTTTGCGGAATCCAAAGGAGTCATTACCAAAGGTAAGCACACTGGGAATGTCTTTTTTTTTTTTTTTTTTAGATAGTCAGTTCCTGTCGTTACACCGCTTTTTGGTCCAGAATACTTATTTGCATTTTCGGCGCCCAGGCTTACCTTTGGCTTAAGGATGTTAGGGTGTTAGACAAGGAAAGAGAGAAAAAGAGAGAGACAGTTAAAGAGACGAACTCTTGGTTAAAGACGAGAGGGTGGACAGATTGCATTGTCTGCTCGACACGTGCCAAACAACACACTGCAAACGCACCCGTAGCAAAACAACAATTTTTTCTGGGTTAGCCGTAGCTACAGCGTGGACAGCAAATAGCAATGCACTCCGACGCAAAGGTTTCAACTCGAGCTGCAGAAGAACTTACACGAGCAATCCCATTAACATCTTACTGTTATGCTATCTTAGAATCTTAGAAAGAGAAAGAGCAAAAGCACACTAGACAGGAAACTGACTGTCTTCACCGCCGGTAATGTTACCTTTTCGCACTGTTGGGGATGGACAGCCCATACAACTTTAAGACCGCATAGCCTGTTATTAAATTTTGAAATGGAACTCATTAAGGATCTAAGCTAATACTCCTATATTCTCCATAGTATGACTTTTTGTCCGTTTCACGAAGCTAGGACTGCGTAATAAAAGGTGTCTAACCGCGCGGGAATATCCAATTGGATTGTTTAATTATCTCGAGCATTCATTATAGTCAAACTTTGGAACAATAAGAGTTTTTTTTACTAGTATATAAAACCTTTCATGTCAAATTCCCCTAGGAAAGCAAGCTTCCGAATTATTTCTGTTCCCTTGGCGCAGAATTCAGACTGCATTACTTCCTATAGATCACAAGCTGGGCTTTTCCATATTCCCAAATTTGGCAGACATTTTTTTCCCACGCGGAATGAACCGCTCTCACCGCATGTACTTTGGTGACTTCCAGGGAAGCTATGCAAGTAACAGTAAATGCCCACGTTTGTCCCAAGCCAGCATAAACGTTTCGGATTTCCGAGCGCTCCTGCAATGTATTCGCTTGCAATGTTGAGTTGACGGTATGCATAATCAGTTGCAGGAATCTATAACTTGCTTACTTGCGAGGAGTTGCTTAAGATGTGCAATGGTTTTGCTTGGGTACTTTGCTGGACGATCGGACCATGGCCAAACTCCCTTGCCTGACCTTTTTCATGTGGGACAATTCCAGACGACACATTCCTTGTTAAGTCTTTGACAAATGAGCTACAGCGAAGAACCCGTAAAATCTTACCTTCTACCTGCAAAACCGCCAAGGCACCAGCAAAACGTGAACACGATTTTCCCATCCTGCAAAACTTCCACATGCGAAAGCCTGATGCAATGGATGTAAAGTATCTCCCCCACCCTTATCCCTCCTTCTCAAGACAAAAGTTCCCTCCATTTCTTGTTCCTAAAATAGTGTGAGTAAAGTTCGTTTCAGGTAACCTATACCTTTAATAGACAGGCCGTTTGCCATGAAGTCGTTTTTCTTATCCGCTGTTGATCACATTAAACTTGGAGTTTTGTTGGAAACCGAGCGCAAGAAAGTGGCAGTCCAAACCAAAGTTTTGCATCCACAACCGAAGTCTTTGGACTTCTTTTGTTCTTTCTTTCGGTTCGACTATTGAGTTAACTTTGCAGTGGCTTAATCTGCAGCAAGTATCTTGTGCCTTTTCCCGAGACCCACCGCGGCTTTTGGTGACAGGGATTCATCTGCATCCAGAACTATCAAGATGGGACCTTTTGAGCGTGAAAAAAGATGAGAGCATTCTGAAATTCTCCTCAGATTGCACTGATCACGATAAACCGTTAGGACCCAATGGTCAGTAAGTCACTTATTTGATAATTGTGTATGGACTGACCATAACGTCAAGTTTTCAATTTGCTTGGCAGGCATTCCAGGTTCATCAAGATGCTTGTCAAGCAAGAGAATTAGATAGGAATGAAACTCGCAAGAATTTATTTTTTTCTGCCAAGAAGTTTCTCATAATCGAAGTCGTGATGATTTTCTCATTCCAAAATACTTTGGTTCCAAACCTCTTCTCTTATTTTTTCTCGGTTTTAATTCCAGTTTTTAGTTTATTAGTACGAGGAAAGACATGTGAAGACAAATCTTGGAAGCTTTTCCATGGACTAATCAAGAATATTGATAACGAAGACGGTATACTGACAAGTTCAAATTCTTTGTCGATTGGTTGAGTTAAAAATGAGTCCATTTCATATGACTTTGTTGTCGATTCGGCTCATCTTGGGAATTTGGGAACCTCCCAGGAACAGATATACTTAACCTTCCAAATATTTTCCAACGTTTTCCTAGGTGTAAAGAGTTTGACAATGAATGTGTTTAGGAAGCGGTTCTTTGGAAGAAATAGAAAAAATAGTACTGAATTTGTATTACTTTGACAGAATCGCTGTTCACTCGTCAGGTAGTTATACTCTGTTGACATACTTTGCATACGCACCATTGAGTGTAGTAAGTTCTTGTCAATCCATGCTTCATTGATTTTTGGACATGGACTTTGGAATTACTCAGACTCTAAAAGGGTATAGTGTAAATCGTTCTTTTCCCCCTTTGGGGCGGGGAGGAGTCTTCATGGGCTTGATTTGGTGTAATGATTAGTGTAGTCACGTAATGATTCTTGGTTATCCGGCACCAAATTTACAAGGCACGGAAGCCCATACTTGGCATACTTGAAGCCCATCTGAGGGATTGAGGGGGAAAAAAATTGAATCCGGAATGGCGGTCTGCTGTGTATATTATCACTGGTGTTTTTTCCCTTTAAATAGGATGATACAAGTGAAACACAGGGAATTCCCTCTTATATGTATAAGCGATGATGGAGGTCTACTATGCTTCTGCACAAGGTGGTCACTTGTCCATTATCCAAATGACTAGTAGATCCAGAACAAAGAGTTTCCGACAAACGAGCGGCGAATACCTTGACAGCCGCTCCTTTTGTCGTTGTCGGTCAAAGACATAGCATCTAAGTTTTTGATCTAGAAGTTATTTCGTCCTTTCTGGTCTTTGCGTCTTCACCCAAACCGGATCGCTTGCTTTATACCTAACTAAATTTTGTCGTTAATCAATGTGGGAAAAAGTTATGTGAAAGTCCTTGTGATTTTTTTCTCTCTCTCTCTGTTCTGTCTGCCTTCTTTTTTGAAAAACAAAAGCGAAATTTTCGGTGCAAGAAGGCATATACTGAGACTGGTGGATAGTGCTTCTTATTGCTTCTAACAATGACTGACAGTGAGACCCAAAATTGGGGAGTAAATTTTCTGGAGACAGGGAAATTTGGGTTGATATAAGTTTTGATGGGTGGGAAAAAGTCAATCTGGGATCTGCTGCCGCACGAAAGGCTTTTTTTTCTTGACTTGATTAAGATTCTTCATCGTATTTTTCAAGTTGTTATTGTAAACGTCACCAAGAATAATATACACTAATTGTTTCCTTAAAAGAAAAAGAAAACTTCCTAGAATGAAGCGCCTTTTTATGTCTTAGACAAGCATTCCGTAAATAATTCACTACGATTACGTATCTTGAGAGCTTTTGTATTTGTGTTGTTGCTTTTGCCGTCTGGATAGATTTAATGCAAAGATCTGAACATGAATTTGTCAAACTTTATTTTTTTTCCGAGGACTGAAATATCAGAAATGTTTGAGATTGTTAATTATTCACTGAGTTGAGGTATTGTGCATAAAAAGTCATTTTCAGCTCCGTTATTGTTTGCTGTCGATCTTAAGTTTTTTTTATAGCGTTTTGTCATTGTTGGGATACCTGTTTCAAATACCTGACATGAAACTAAGCTTTTAAATAGCTCGTTATATGGCTTTACCTTCAAACTTAACGCCTCTTTAACGCCCGCGAAGGGATTTTTAGGGATTTTTCACATGCCAGTTGTTATGACTGTTGTTCCGTCAGGTGTAACTTATGACTTTGGGCAAAGGGTTTTCAACGAAATAATGAATGATTAGATCTCAATCTTAATTGCAAACCTTTGTGAAATAGTACATAACAGTTTAATCGATATACAAGGGGGGAATTCAACCATTTTCGGGCGGTAAACCAGTTTCAGTGGATGTCTACTACAGTTGACGTGTTTGTATTTGTTTGGAAGCTCCGGTCGTCGTTCTTCTTCTTGAACGGCAAGTTTCGCAAACTGTCCTTCTAGTTTAAAAGTAAAAATAAAGTGTTAAAAAGGGAATTAAAAAATAAGGTAAAGGTCCCTAGCTAATGTGAGTTCGATGTAAGTGTAAGAACTTGTGCAATGTTATTAAACAATCGATTCTTTTTTGTTTTTGTTTTCTTGCAGCCATATCTCCTATGTCGCAACGCAACTTCCCGCCCTCTTTCTGGGACAGCAATTACGTACCACAGCCCCCGCAACCGGTAAAATTGACCGGTTATGGACATCAAGCCGCTGCCTCTCATCACGACTTGTATAGTCAAGCCGAGGCGTACCACGCTGCCCACGCCATGAGTTCGCTCCATTCGCATCATCACCACCCACACCATCCCCACTCAGCCGAAGCTTGGCATTACTCATTGGGATCCCATCATCAAGCCTACGCCGCAGCTGCCGCTCACCGGCCGAGTATGAGCGACCTGGCCGGGTCCTACTCGGGCGTCTCGGGAATGGGGGTTTCCGGGGCTGCTGGCCGATTCGCACCTCACCAGTATGGCTCGTTTCTGCTCCAAGGAGCCGCGGCGGCAGCGGCGGGGGCCGCAGCCCGAATTCAGCCAAACTCGGCGGCTGCTGCGTCGGCAATGGCGCACTGCCCCGTGAAATCTGAGCCTTGGACGACCGGCCGGTATCCTCACGAAGCCCTCGCAATGACCGCTGCCGACTTGACTCATCCCCTTGAGGCTCATAGTGCTAATTACGCTACGGGACACCCTCATCCTTACTCAAATGTACCAGGTAAAATACATATTTAGCTAGACCAAAGCGTCTTTCTCTGGTTACGCAATTCGTTTTGTGACGTTTTTGTTTCTTCGCTTCAGTCGATTGCCCCATGAAATAAATTTGAAACAGTCAAAATGAAGGTCGGGAAACCTTCTCGTTCCTCGTTCTGGGTCCTTAACCGGCCCATTGATTGGTTAGAGTCCACTTTTCAATTAAGGGACTGTTTAATTTTGCCTGCTAAGCGAAACGTTTAACTTCACATAGGCCCATAAAGGATAAAAGGGGGGACTTGAAATGGCTTTGAAGCTACTCTATAGACCGTATTGCCCCTGGTTGATGGCACCCCGTAGCTTTTTCTCGACTCCGGGAGTCAGGCGTCGCCAATATCGCAGCAAGTCGTGCTGAGCGACAATAGCTTCCCCACTGAGAGCCGTGAAAGTAGAGATCATTCTGATATTAGTTTTCAAGAGGCGCGAGTACGGAGGGAAAGAGAGACACAGACACACAGTTCAAGTCTTGGTGATAAAGCGAAAAGAGCGGGGACGCTGCTATAATGCTTGGGTTACCTTCTAAATGGATGTGCATACATGTCTTGGGCCAGTATTCATTACTTGCTTACTTGAGCAAAACGTGGAATAAGAATTGCGAAATAATAGCGGTGGGCTTGCAGATGAAAGGGCAAAAGTGGGTAGGGGCAGGCAGGGTGTCACTATGAATTTCATTACAGAGCATCATCCTTTATTTGCTTCGGTAATTAGCAGGACAAATCCAATATCCAGAGGACAATGATAAGGCAATAAGAACGCGGCTTTGTCGTATGAAGTCGCCTTTAGTTAGGAGGGATGTAATATCCCAATATTCGTCGGCATCCCCCCCCCCCCCCCCCTTCTGACGCTTGTTGCTGATATTAGCATTTGATGAGAATCAAAAGGGGAAGGGATCGAGGGATGAGAGGGCGAGAGGGACAGAAGGGAAGAGTCACCCCACACAACGCTCTGTATTGTGTAAAACCTCTTGAAAACAATATGCTTCCATTTGTCACAGAGAAGGAGGCTGATAAACGATAAATGTTGATGTGTGTTGAGCATGCATATAATCCCATGGCTGTAACTTGGGGGAAAATAGATTGCGGCGATTTCGAATTCGTTTTTAGAGACGCTCAAATGCTCTCCTTTGACTCCTTTTCAGCTTCCTTGTTTTCACTCTTAGTGATGAATGAACTTAGCAGTGACACTCGAAGTAGAAGTTTATGACCACCTATTACATTTTGGAAATGAAGTTGTTTTTATTCTTAATTATAAGGCATGCCAACCAAACACTAATTAATCAGGTTTCCCAAAATTGTTTCCCTCTTTTGGGCTTTTTTGGATTGTAATTATGGACTTCTAGGTTTGTTCGTTAATATAGAGCTTAATGTTTTGTTCATTTTCTGCCGTTCCAGGTTTGGATGCCGGCGGACAGGTGCAAGAGCCAGGAAAGGATCTGTATTGGTTTTGAAAACAATTCGCTGCAAATGTGGGGGTCAAATGAGGGTGCTTAATTGACTTGGTTGTATCCCGAGATGTTAACTAATGCTGTGCCCTATGTAGTGTGACGATCATGGAAGAATGTGTTCGTGTTTTTTTTTTTTTTTAAATTGAAATTCTCATCATGTGGTACTTTAATGGACACTCAAAAGATTGTGCGCGATGCCAAAGTTTTCTCTCTGCATACGGATAGTTTACCTGTGTCGATCATGGAGACTTGTTTGATTTTCAAACCGTTCAAGAATTTGTTTACTCCTCTCTCGATATCTGAAAAAAAAATTGTGTTCACTACACTACCCGTGTATTTGTTTTATAATTTGATAAGTTGACATTTTTTTTACTTTTTGTAGACCTAGTCAAAAGTGAGATATACGGAAGAGTGAAGTTAAACCTTAATTAGCTTGGAGTACGGACTGAACTTCATGCTTTGCGAATGGAACATTGGCTCTGTAGTTTCGAAAGTGTTTTTCTCTTTTTTCTCTTGACCAACATTATCACATGTACAGTATACAGACAAATCTCATTGTCATCATCGAAGATATAATATATATTAAAAAAATTATTTCTTTTTTTAAATCTTAGGATGGAGTTGTTTTTGTTACTTACGTTTTACGTTTAGGAGATTTAGGAGAGAAAAGAATGTTTCATAGATATAACGTTCAAAGTATCAAAAAGGTTCCAGCTACGAGGAAAGAGGTAGAACTTGGAAGACGCTGGTTTATGCGGGATTGGAAGTCGGCGTCTTGGACGTCTTTCCGGTGTTTGAAGAGCTCGCATTTCCTCTGATTCGCGTGGAAAGTTGGGGGAAAACTGTTGAAGTACAGGGTAAGTGGGTAAGATACCGAGGAGGCTGGGATGCTGGAACCTTTAAGGGGGGTTACAACACGTGTTGCTTGACTTGTTTATGAGCGACGAAATGAGAGGAACCTGCCCTTTTTCCCCCTTTTGCCTTACTTCCTACCATCACATGAAGCATATTTTCCCTCTTTACACAGCATGTATGGCCTCTATGCTTATATACCACAAGTGAAGACGAGTTTCTAACTTTCCCAAGCACACAGCACATCCATTTTGCTGCTTCTAAATTTGAAATCTCCTCCCTCTTGAAAACATTTGAAAACGCTCGCCAAAACTA
This sequence comes from Lepidurus packardi, assembly GCA_023053545.1. Taxonomy (NCBI): domain Eukaryota; kingdom Metazoa; phylum Arthropoda; class Branchiopoda; order Notostraca; family Triopsidae; genus Lepidurus; species Lepidurus packardi. The sequence goes on from JAKZAN010000004.1 coordinate 4,183,266, forward strand.
CTCTCTTTGCGTGGATCTTCTTCCCCCGGAGAAGACAAAAGCTTCTCCATTTCATAGCATGAAACTAATACTGTCTTACAGGAAACAAAAGGGTGGGATTAACGAGAAAGAATGACTTCGAAGTCTTGTAATGGCTTAGTTTCAAGGGAGGATAGCCATCTATTTGGGACCAAATGGCGACGTCCCGCGTCGAATAAATCTGTCCGAAATGGCTTTACACATCATTGGCAGAACGCAGCAGCGAAAGAACCTGCTGTGCTTCTTAACGCGCGTGATGGTCTTTTTTCCCTTTTTTTTATTTAGTGTTCTATAATACTTATGCAAATAGTTGAGTATGACAGACGCAAAAGCTTAGGCTGCCGTAACGAAGTCTACCTTACACGAAAATTATGTCCCGGGAGCCCTTGTTGACGGCTATGTCATCTTCCGTTGCGGAGCTTTTTCGTTTTTTTCGTAACTTGTGGCTCCTGTAATGGGAACTAACGAAGATCACTTGGTAAAGTGCGGTTGCTCCTTAAAAAGGGTGTTGGAATATGTGTTATATGTATGCACCTTAATTCTGTCCCATGTATCTTCCTTCTTTTCCCGTACTTGATGCCAAAAGACAAGACGACAACGGTGGAGGCAAAAGAAAAGAGAGAGTATGCAGAGGACGGATCCGACGACAGCATCTGGAAAGTCTCGGGCCCTGATGAGTTGGCACCGTGCACTGGATTCCGAAATCTTTAATTAGCTGGAAAACCAAACCTGCATCGATAAATTTTGTATTTATAAATAAAAATACACATTTGTTATCCAACCTTCGTTCTTTCTAGTCTAATGGGCTTAAAAAAAAAAATAAAAAAACAGCTATGAAAACAAAATTCAGATTAGAAAATATACTGTTTTTGATGTTATTACACATTAGATTATGCTACATCTACAGGTAATGTTTTAATGGCACTTGGATTGATGGTATTGATTGCATGGTAAAAAACAAGCTGGGGTAAAAGTCTTAAGGTCTAATATTAGCATTGTTTCTCGAGAGCGTTTGCGCCTTTTCAAGCCAATCCCGGTCGCGGAGCTCTCCGTCGTCAGATTTTTCATGCGTATGGGATCAAGTGTATGTGAGCGTGTGTGTGTATGTTGTATACTGAACGGTTGTATTGAGAAATTGGAAATCGGAAATGTAACACAGATGTTCAGGAAGCGGATCCCTATGCGTATATCTCAGGTCACTTTAGGTCAATGAGGGGTCGTGATGAATGGCCGGATCTGGATAACGGGTTCAGACCACACTTCCTTATTCCGCAGAGGCATAATAAACATCGTGCATCATCGGAAGATTTCATGCCAATTATTTTCAGGACTAGAGATTTTCTCTTTCAGGAGATTTCGACTTCAGATTAGTTCGAAGCAAGCAACCCGAAGGTGAGCGCATCGATCACTTTCAGTAAAAGTTGAAACCCCTCGAAATCGTATCTCCTGAAGAGCAAACCGAACGTTAATACCTTGGTTGTAACCCTAAGTTTAATTTCTTTTCTTACAGCGCGAAGAAAACAGAGAATGCAATAGTGCTTTGGAGATAATAAGCGAATTAAAGAAATACTGTATAAAAGTAATTGTAATTGGACAATCAAAATGTTATTTTTATGATGAGTTCTTAATTATAATACTTATTACAATACAGAACTCGTAATTTTGCCGATTTTAAGAATTATTTCTAAACTACGCTCACAATTTCATTGAAATTTTAACAATAATTTATTTGTAATGGTTTTGTGGTACCATATATACAAGAGGAACCAGATTTTTTTTTTCCTTGATCCCAGTCGAATTGTAAACCTGTATGTAGGATTGTAAATCTTGGTTAGACTTTTTTAAGAAAAGTAATATCCTACCTCAAAATAGTGACAAAAAAAGACCTCCCAGCAGTGCAAGTTCTAACATATTGTCTGTTCCCTCATGGCTGTTAGCTTTAAACCTCGCCATAATGTTACTTAGCCTTACACAAAAGTTTTCTCCGGTCATTAGCTTGGGGTTTGACTTGGGACTCGCGCGACAGGCCGAGAGAGCGAGAGAGAGAGAGGGATAAGCTAACGCTTTGTTGAAATTCGGGAAGCGACGAGTGACACTCTCTTCCCTTAAATCCCAACAAAAAAAGGCGAACGCAAACACTAGGAAGCTTTTAAGATCGTTCTTATGTCTTAAAAGGTAAGTGGAACTCAGGCAAAGTGTATACTACATCCCTCGAACCTAACGCACGAGTCCCTTTCATGACACCGATGTTGCTGAGGCAACGCACCCGAATCGGATAAGCAATACTACTCTAAACGAAAGGGTTGCTGGGATCGAAATTGCTGTATTGTTGGTTACTGAATTGCTGGATAAGTCCAAAGGTCGGATTTTTTTTCATTGAAGGAAAGGTTTCCAAGTCATGTTTGCATTTTACGTAAAGTTCGGTCTCAGTAATTGGATTATGGGCTTGTGTTTTTGCGAGACTACGGGACGAACGGAGTGTGGGAGTTCACCGCCTATTGACACAGGAATTCCGGCTATGCTAACCAATATAGGGCTGCAGACTGGCACGCTGGCAATGTGCATGCAGACCAGTCGCTCCAATTTACAAGCCAAATCTGCTGTTCCTGCGATGGGCCTTGATGGATGAATGGGGCGGAGTTGGGACTTGCTGGGATTGTCATGGTCGATAACGACGTGCAGAGCCACAGAGGCGTAAAACTTGTGATTCCGAAAATATCATTCCAAGTTGAACCCAAAATGTATACTATACTGCTTCATCAAGCGGGAAAGACAGGTGGAACGACATACCGGCTTGATAACCTTAACGAGATTTTCCACGGCAGTGATCGAAAAGCTTCTTTGGCTTTTTTTGTGTGCAAAACACCGACTTAGACCTAGTCGCCAATTGACATTTATCTATTTTTTGGGGTTCTCAGCATTGTCTTTTTTGTATAGTCAACTTTTAAGAAGAGGTGATAAGGTTTGTATGTAAGAGCGAGCTGTGCGCTCTATTTTCCGCCGAATTCGTGGACTGTAACATTCAACAAGCAGAAGTGTTTGTGTGGCAGGGAGATTTGGGCTTCTGGTCTTGTATGGCGTCAAGCAACGTCGAAGGCGTCTTTTCTTCGCCCCATCCATCAGGTCCTGTCCAGTTTAGCTTTCTCGAAAAAGATACAGCCGTTCTGTGTTCCCTTTTACCGCCATGCGGTCCTAGGCTTATTATGCAGCAAAATACACTACAAACCTCGACGTAAACGTAAACACGTTACGTGTCAGATTGACAAACTTTTTTTAATTAGTTTGCGAACATGCTTTCTAAAAGATAATACATAAAGTGAACGAAATGAGGATAATGTTCCAATTTTCGAAGGTAATTTGTCAGGAGGAGCCTGAGTTTATGGGAAAATCGGGGAAACTAGTGTTGGACACATGTGGCCAGCAGACAGATAAGTACGTCTTTGTGTGCTTTCAAATACAAAGAAAGCTGTCTCATTTTCCTGTTTTGGGGATCTACCCGCAGCAGATAGGTCTCGGTTTATAATGACTTCGCCCCGACCTTCTTAAAAGGCCTGTTCCATCCCAAACTTAAAAGAATGAATTAAGAGAGCAGCTGTACAGAACGTAAGGCCACAGAGGTATGGTCTAGCTTTAATGAAAATGTGTAGCTTCCTTATTAAGCTCTCTAAAATCTTTCTTCCTCTCTCTATATTGTCCTTATACCGAATGAAATATTTTTTCTTTGCTATGCCGTTGTCCATTTTACCCAAAACAAGTCAGCTTATCTGACGTGTACCATGAATTTAAGGCTGTCAAAATACTCGTGTTATAACTCCCAAAATCCCACGCGGCGGTTTTACTTTCCAACTTTGTGTGAGTACATGCTGTCTTTCGTTTCCAAGCAAGCGTTCAAGAGCCATCCGAAGCCACGCCTCCGCATCAGTATGTTCGGAAGATAGTAATTGTATGAAATAGTACAAAAGGCTGTGGGACGTATTCAGCCGGAAGTCGTTGTAATATAAACAGAAAAGACGACTGCAGAAAGCAGGTAATTATTTCTTCAAATCTTACTTATTTTCTTTTATTTGGTAAAAATAATGTTGATTATCATGTTTATAAAACTTGGTTTCGGTTTTGGAACTTAAAGGGTTTGAATAAAGGGCTAGAGTAAATTTATTACATTTGTCGATATCTGCAATTGGTTGTTGTGATTGGATAATAATAAATGTCTTTTTTTTTAGTATTTTATGGCAGTTTCTCCATTGCGTGCTTTCTTGAGCCGCTATAGCCTGGTAATCATCTTTCCGAGCTTTGCGTTTTCTACGATCTACGCTGATTACACGCGCACTCAACAATACAAGGCTACCAAAGCTCTTGCTCGTGCACATTCTGCTGACGAACTTCGCGAATAGGACTTTTCCAGTTGTATTCAGAACTCGAGTATAAGATGGCCTTTTTTCCTCCCACGTTTTTCAGTGTCAAACGTTGGTGGCCCATGGGCTTCCCTTTCATCGGACTCTATATCGGTATCCAGCTTGAAAGGGCTGAAAATGAACGCATGACTTTGTTTCGCGACAAATCCGCCTTGTATGGTCGCCAGTTAGCTCCTGGTGAAAAGCCTAGTTGGCCATAGGGAGACGTAAAACGATGTAAAACTTGCAAGAAGTCTGAATAGATTAAACTTTAGGCATTTTTGCTTGTATTCTGTCACAAGGAGTAGGAGGATATACAAAATCGGAATAAGCTTCTTAAAAAAAATGTGCTTTAATTGTTGTTTCTTAGTATTTTTTCAACGTTTTTCGAATAAGAGCCATTCGCTGTTTATGGGCTTCGGTCACGGGTGCACGTTTGTAAGGCCGTACATCTTCTGTTCCGAACCCTGGAATCCACATATTCCACTGTCGTTCTATTCCAACGTAGGATAATAGTGAACAAATATACAAAAGATCTGCATAACTTCCAATGAGGTTTTTTCGTACCTAAATGGAGTTGAACATCCCTGACATCCAGAGCATTTCCTTTTCTATGCTTGGCTATCATACACGCCGCTGAGACTGTGGATTCTATAAAGTCGTCAGCGATCTGCAAAAGCATTTCTTCCACATCTTCGTCCAGTTGTTCGTTAGGGTCAACTTCTCTAACTAGCTCTTGCAAGCGATGCCTAGACAACACCTGCGAGTAGATACGGTAGCTTATTAACTGTTTACGGCATTTCTTGGAATTAAATCACATACCAGATTATCAACTTGTTTCGATGCGCTATTTTCGGAGGAAAAATTAGACCCAGAAGCTGACGTATTATGGTTGCCTGAATGTGTGCTAGGTAATAAACCACTGGCAGGAACCGCGAGTATAGCACTTGGAGTCAAATTTGTTGGGCCGTTTATGTTTTGTTGATGCGAATTTACAGAGTTATCCATATTTAATTCCCGATGTATCCTGTTTTCCTTTGTTTATATGTGCATTTTGCAACAATTGGCGCTTCTCGATAGCGGCCACGTCTAGAAGCCGCAAATAAATTCTCCAAATAGTCATAGAATATTAGCTGGTTATTACGCTGACGCCATCTAGGAGAATATTTGTGTGCTTCACCTTCTCCAAAATTTAAGTCTCCGCCCCAAAGCCATACCCACACTGCGAAGCCTGTTTACCAACACGCTTTGAAGTGCGAGTTCTAGAGTGCAAAAACACACGATAGTAGACTGACAAGTGATACAGGGGCTTTTTAATTTTGTTAATTTCTTTGTATTAAGAATGGACAAAGTTGACAAAAGAATTGATATTTCTTCGTCTTCGGTAAATTTTATTTATTATACTTGTCTTGTTCGGTTGCGTAAAATGGAATTTTACAGTGCTTTATTATACTGCTGTTGTCGTATTGGTAATGTAAATGTCCTACATTTCAAGAGTCGTATAATTAATTAATTGTCTGTACCGTTCTAGTTGGTGGCGTTGAAAGCAGAGCTTCTTACCAAGCAGTCCCAAGTCAACCAGCAAAAGCTCCTTGTCCCTACTAGCGTCATCAAACGACCCGTGCTAGCAAAGGCAATCGTTAAACAGAATCGCGGCGTTTTGGCAAGGGCGGAAAAAGACAAAGAGCAGACTGAACAAGAAACCAAGTCCTACGAAAAATCTAAGTCTATACTGGAAGAAAAAGCGAAACTTTATGAAAAGTTAACCCGAGAAGGTCTCAATTCTGATGAAGAAGGCGACGAATCACGCTTCCTTGTCAATTTCCAGCGAAAACAAGTTGAGGACGTGTTGGAAAAGGCGCGATCAAGAAAGGAAACTGAAGAAAACGGAGTAGAAATTCCGCCTTCGAACCCAGACGAAGAATGGTAAGTTTCTCTTCTAATGGTTTATTTTATTTTGTGTTACAAAGTTCATGGCTAAGGCTAAAACGTATGCACGTATATAATCTACACATTATTTTATTTAGTTCCGTTATTTGTCAATAGTTAGTTAGCTTTTACATTGTTTGGCTAGTGCTCACCTCCGTAAGATTCCTACGACAGGATTATGTACATGTCGCTTAAATTAATTCACTGTTCGGTTCTTTACGGTGTAATGAATTATGCGGGAGACTAATCGATTACAATTTTAGGGTTGACTACGTTGATTGTTTGGGTCGCTCGAGGCGTTGTCTTAGAAAGGATCTTCCCGATCTTATAAGACAAGAGAAGGACTTGATTCGGGATGGTTCTGAAGCAGCCGTCATCCATCCTGATTTACTGTCTGACGATATGAGACGAGAATTGCAGCGGCAGCAATGGGAGAAAGAAGAAGAAGAGTCAAAGCGCAAAGGAAAGATGCATTACCAAGACGTTTTATTCGAAGGTACGTCAACTTTATTCAGTATTATCCTTCTTTACCAAACAGTCAAGTTATGGTGCCAGCTATTGAACGGTGGTGCAGTCAAGGGGTCAATAAGCCAAGTCACTTCTAGGTAGCTTTGTAAATCAAGGGAACAAATTCTGGATGAGGAAAACGAAGAGTTACATTTAGAGAAAGTTTGAGCGTAACTTTTTATTTATAATCGTTCAAGGGTTACAGTTCTTATACTACTCGTGAAAGTTTCACAACTTTAAATGGCAAACATGGAACGCTCTTAAGAAAGTGTGGAACTCTGTCTTTGTCTTAAAAGTTAACTATATACGATAAGGCACGCGTTCTTAAAGCACTCGGGATGCGTGGAAGTCAACCAGTTAAAGCCCCGTAACGAGATCAAATAATTAGGTTAATAATGCTGAGCTTGTAAAAGATGAATCAGGAGTCATTGTTTCCACCTTAGATGTAATTGTACAAGTAGCAACTAATTCCAGCGATCAAAACGAGCATCGTAGCCATCGGGAAGGTGGCCTTTAGCGAGTTGGCAGGGCTATTTGTGTTACACAGTGGCATATCGCACTGACACCGATAAAGGTTATTGGATTCCTTGCCGCAAGTCATGTCGTCATCTTCAGCGAGTCGCTGACAAGTTCGTGCCGTCCAAGTTCCTATTTTTAAAACAGAAGAAAGAAAAGAAATACGAGAACAATAAGACATCGCAAGGTTACATAATAAAGGTCGAGTTAGAAGTCACCGTGCGAAATTATGGCGCAAACGCTTTCCAGCTCAGGGAAAGGGCATCTGACGGCGTAACGCTGGTCTGTTTTGTTAAATTTCGTGCAAGGGGCGAACAAGGCTACGAGGTCAGGGCCGTACGTTTCGTTAGCTTCTTGCCAGACTTGCTGGGCTAGTAATTCCGTAGCTGATCCTCCACTTAACCGAGGAGGCATGCAAACGTGACAATTTAGGCCCAGCACCACACCTTTTTTAATTAAATGTCATTAACTTTCCCATTTGAATTTGATTTGAATTCTACGTCCTAAAGTTTTTAGGACCGACTTGTACCTGTACTCGTGGCAAAGATGAGAGCTATGCATAGAGCTCTGTCCATTGCAAGGTGTTCAATTTGCAACTTCAGCGTTCGTCCGTTTGGTGCACACAAAAACGAGCGAATTTTGGCAATGCTTTTCGTTCGCTTTGTATGTTTACCGGCCGAATTCCAGTCACTGACCAGCGTCCCCACTCGTCTAACCTTATTAGGGACTGGAATTAACCTGACTTCTTCGATGGCTTCACTGGTATTGAACGATTTGTCCTGGTAACCATGTGTGAGGTGTACAGTGGCTAACTTGGGCTTGACGTACATCGACGACGTGACACACGACGTGTGTCTTTAGCGAGCGCGTAGTATAGAGCGAGTCATTAAATATGCGCAGTGACCTCGCTAGACAGGGGGGTACTTAAGTGACCCTGGCTGACCCAGTAATCGATGAACGCTGTGTAGGCCAAAAGGGGGAGAAAAAAGTAGTTTGTTGCACCAAAAGTCGACTAGTGCTTTTACCATACTTATGGTTTGAACTAGATGGCGAGAGGAAAACTTCTCGTATGTTTAACTAACATCTAGGACAGCTGTTCTCAAACTATGCGCCGCGGCGCCCTGATGCACCACGCTAGGCTTGCAGGGGCGCAGCGAAAGATTCCTATAATTGCATAAATGCAGCAGTTATATAGCCGTATGTTCTAAGGGGCATCGCGCGAGCTGCGAAGATGTTCCGAGGGGTGCCGCGGCAAATTGGGGGATAGGCTACTGTAAGTGCGCCGCGAACAAAAATGTTTGAGAACCCCTGATCCAGGATATTTATAAGGTCTTTGCCGTCGCCCGTCGCAATTTGTATGAATTCGTTTCCGAAAATGACGAAGACTAATACAATAAGCTAGCTAATGTGGAAGCACGGCATGAAAAGCTGCAACTACGTCGTTGGACATGCCGTTTATCATTTTTAGTACAATGGGCGTGTATTGTTGTATTATCTTATTTATTTCGCATTTCCAAGGGCAAGTTCTTTACAGTTGTATGAAGGGTAAAGCACCATTTTAGCAATTCGTTGGGTAGTTTTCCTAAGAGGTGAAGAAGAAGGCTCGCGTTGCAGGCGCCAAAAGACAGAGGAATGGCATGATGGGAATAATTGATTGGGCACTATTAACTGCGCTTGGTGGTTGTGAAGACTGTTGGTAAGCTACCGCAGCCCCCATAGGATTATCATGGTTTGTAGCTGGTTTAGCAAGTTTTTTCGAAGGTTTATTTTTATTAGGTGTTTTAGAACTCCCAGGAACGGCCGTTAAAGGTGTCGTGTCGGGAGTCATGAATTCCTTTGCAGTAGATGAAGGGGTGGAGTAGTTAGTTGATCCCAATGAAAGTTCACTTCCGGTAATATTTAGCTCGCTGTTGCATCGAGTTCCGGTGCAGTAACAATACGTAATTCCGTTGGCCGTTTTGCAGTCGTTGGCTGGAATTTTGGAACAAGTTTTGGCCGTCACCCGACCTACTAAGAAACCGAAACCAAAACTTCTTTTTAAATAAAAAAGAGCATACGTCAGACGACAGACCGTGACTTTTTTGTTTCACACACCATAGGGCTATTGCATAAAAGTGTTTTGTATTGATTTGCAGAACAAGGGTTGAGTTGGTTTGCCCAGAACCTTGACATCATAAATAGGTAAGCCCTATAGCACCTGAAAACCTTTAGTGTTTTTCATAAAAAACTAGTTTCTTGTAGTATAGGATGGATATGCTCCAGTTGTGCACCCTTTTGGACGTTTGACGTCAATGGAATCAATATATACTAGCTTTTGACCTTGGGATATATACTTGGTACTTGATTCTTGTGGGGAGGAGGGGATAGTTTCTGGAACAAAAAGAAATGCATTTTTTTCTTATACCTGAGGTTTGTGTGTGGCAACCCACAGAGCCAGACGGACAGCTACGTACGGCAATAGATTCGCTGATGACACTTAATTGATTACAATAGACGGGCTTATTCACTTCTTCGGGAAATATATCATCCCCATTACCCTCGATATTGGGCGGCGGGAAACAAACTATGCACTCCAGCGCGTGATCTAGTAAAGAAACAGAATCATTTTTCCTATTAGTTTGTTTATGGTATGAAGTTATGTACTCCACTTTTATCAGTATTTAAATCAGGCTCAAAGGTCAAAAGACAGATTTTTTAAAATTTTAGTTAAATTGTTTGATTGAATGTGTTAAAATTTAGGTATCGGAAGATTGCGTTCAATCATGCAGTCAATAACTGATTTCTGTAGCTTTAAGTTATTATTTTTTATTGTTATTATTTTTGCTGTTATTATTTTTTCTTAAGTTTATTTTATGTGAGTTAACAAGCTTTTTAATTCCCACGTCAGTTTGCACCCGTTGGGGTACATTGGGTTGTACAACTTACTTTTTACGAATAAATTCAGCACAGAAACGAGCACGAGATAACTCAACATGATGCTGTGACTTGCAATCCATTGACTTCGTGTCAACAAAAGTTCAATACTAAATAGCTTTCACGCACGGATTAAAGTCATCGTTGAGGCACAGCTTCTATTCCAGTTTGAGGGAGCAATTGTACGGAAAATTTTTCTTCACGGTTAAAAAATGCATGGACTTCCTTTCTAACGCACCTTCTCACACCTGATGTTGAGTTTCAACTGAAAGGATTTGAACGTTTGCATCCCTTTTCCCAGAGCGAGGGGTATCACAGGTCTTCTTCTTCATCTGGTGTGTATGTTTTTAGCTTGTGTCTGGCACCTTGGCTCTACTGACGCACACAGACGAACGAACCTTGCCGGTATTAGTACACATTGAAAGGGTTTGCTTATGACTAGCGGTGCTTCAACTTTTACGAAAAGGAATATTTGGTTCACAACGTCGTGGAATCTTTGTTTTCGATTTTGATGGGTCACTTAACCCATTTTTATTCCTTTGATGAAGAGCTGCCTTGTTTGACGTTCACGCTGGGAATCTTGTCAAGGGATTTCCATTTTGTTATGTAAATCCAACACCGCGCCTCTTCTCTACCAAATCGTCTAGCGAAGCCACCACCGACGAGGAAAAGAGAAGCGGCCTTGTACGACAGCTTATCTTCTTATTTTATTGCGAGCCAGCTTTCTTTAGAATTTTTTGTTTTATTTTGCATCCTAGAAAGGAAGGCGAGTTCAGCAGGTGCAAAAATCCCTGTGGTTAGGGATATTTTTTTGTAGGATTGAATAGATCGCAACGACCCCATGATACCGTGATCGTAAACTTGGATGCAATGGTACACGCCACAAACCAACACAGTTCCCACTACTAATGCTTACTCGACTGGAAAAGTAATTCTACTCTTTTTTTGCGCTGCAGTGTTTATAATGAAATGCAAGCTCCCGTTTTAAGATTCCTGTAGAGCATGAGTAGAATTGAGTGACAAGGGGAAATAACTTAAGCGATTAATACACAGCCGAAAAAAAAAATATAGTAAGCTACTTTTTTCCTTAACAAGTAAACATTTTTTATAATGACTTTACAAATTTCGGCAATTAATCTTTCTCTCAGTGCGCAGTTGGTTTTTCCCCGGGGCGTATAGTTTGGGTAATCGACGCAGTGTATATACGTGTTAAAATGAGTTACGATTGCTGTACTGCAGTTGAAGGGGGACAGACAAGCGCAATGAAAAATGCGATGAAAAGAAGAACATTGACTGAAGAGTACATACGTAATGTCGTGTGATTGGGACTGTGCAAAATAACGAAGATCTTTATCACCATGGCAATCGAGGCAAATGCAGCATATGCCAATTCTGCCATATCATAGTTAGTTGAATGCCATTCCTTGTTGTGCAGTGTTGAATATAAGTGCGTGACGTTGTGTATGACGAGGCAGCTTTTATTTCATATTTTTGTCTTTTTCATTTGTACGTTTTTCTAGAGGCTCGCAGCCATGGCGTTGGATATTTTGCGTTCTCCAAAGACGACTCGGAGCGAGCTGAACAACAAGACAGGTTGAGAGAACTGCGCCAACAGACCGAAGACATTCGAAAACGCAAAGCAGAACAAGATAAGAAACGCAAAGCGGAGTTGAAGGACAGACTGAATAAAGTACGGGATCGCAAACGGCTCAAAATGGGGCTACCAATATTAGGTATGTGTGTGTGTTTTTTTTTCTCTCCCAGAGTTATACATTCAGCAATCTATATTTTATTTGTGAAAATAAAAAAAAACTAGTCACCGGTATTCCAACAACTATAATTAAACCTAATTAGGGCACAGTATACTTAATTAGGTTTAAATCAGATAAACTCTTGAAGCAATCGGTCCATAATTACTGTTTAACACGGTTGTACTGTAAATTTGCAGAAAAAGAAGATGTGGAGCAAGAACAGGTAGAAGAATTGGAAGAAAGCCTAGCTGACGAGCCTTTGTTGACCGAAAGACAAGAACCCAAGTTGGATCCGACCCAGGTCAGACCCTGGGATATGGGGAAGGTAGGAGTCCCCAAAACAGTTGGTAATTATGGCTTTTATGTATTTTTTAAAGTACTTACTTTTTATTTTATGCGAGTTATTTCTGACCTTTTGTTAAAGCCTGTCATGCATGCTATTTTTGGTAGAAAATGGGAAGGGATTGTGACTTGTCTCATGAACTAGGTTTAGGATACATATTACGTCCTCATCATTCTACTAGAGTTTTTTGGGGTTTTTTCTTTAGTGATGTCTCAAGGAAGTTGGGTGAAAAAGCAAAGAGAAGAACGCTTATCGGAATTTGCGCCACCTTTGTCATACGCACAAGGCAGCAAGCAGAAAAGTGGTTCATCTCAGACGTCAGTGCCCTTCGCTTCCCTTCACGAGATTCCTTTGCCATCTTCCGACACCCCTGGCACGATCAAGTTAAGTGAGGATTCTATCAGCCAAAATTTGGCATTCTTACGGCAGCAAACTGAGAAGAAGCCCCAGGTGGAAGACGCGAAAGAATCGTCGACCTTCACACGTTCAAAACCGTCACCGCAAGCTGACTTTCGCCGCAAACCAGCTCCGAGACCAAGTTTTAGCTTAGACCTGGGGTTTGACTTATCGGCTGTCAAGTCAGAACAAGCATACGACGGTGATCCTCGGCGTGAGCCCCGTAAAGGAGTTGAAATCGCACCACCAGCTTCGATGGACTATTATGCTAACACACATGCCAAACGGCGCGGTCCGGTTAAGAAATTTAATTTGGCGGATTCAGTTGCCATGGGAAGAAAACAACACGAACAAAAGTCTAACAATAGTGGTGACAACTGTAAAGCATCCAGTTGTAAAGGCTTTCTGGGTATGGACATGATGGATATGCCCGATACGGACTCGGATTAAAACAGTTTATACTTATAGACTGTTTAAATTGTTTGTATAGGAATATTCTGTTGTGAAAAATAAACTGAAAAATTAATCAAATTATCATAGGTATGTATTTGAGTTGAGGACCAAGGCACAGCCTTCCAAAAATCTTCTAGACACTGTTATGGAAATTTTTAAGGAAGAGAAGAAAATCCTTCTTTATCACTTTTTTAGTTGCTTAAGCTTTAACAGGTTGAAGAACAAATGCGCGTCCTGTTTTTTCGTCCACTATGCGACCTGTTTCCCAGTCAAACACTAATTGGGGCAGGTCCGATGTTCCGAAGAGCTTCTCGCCTGACACTTCCTTGTCTTTCTTAAATTTTTTTAGTGCTACATCGGGCGTGGCAGAAAGCTGTTCAGTTTGGCGCTGGTAACGAGCATTGTTACTAGCTTCCTTACCGCTCGAGAATGGAACCTTTGCTACTGGGGTGAGGCGAGATTCGACGGATTTGTAATCAGGAATGGGTTGGCTGTGACCTCCGTAACCCTAAAATGAATTGAACTATTGCATTAACCTGGTGTACTTAGCTTATTCGTAAAGGAAAACAAATCTGAAATGCTTGAATGTAGAAAACGTACGTCATCACTTCCGGCATCATCAGCGCCACCGTGCTATGAAAGGGAAGCACAATTTGTAAGTTTTTGAGAGTTTACAATAGTTTTGGATTTAAAAGACTTACCCCGGCATCGTCATGATCGTCTTTTTTGGGCACGTGATTATAGTCGTAGTAGTGTTCGCCGTATCCTCCTTTTTTGTCTCCCCAACGCACCTAAAGTCAATTCGCATGTTTAGTACTTGGAAACAGGCTTAAACTCATAGTACTAGATATTAAATAGTTTACCTTGGTTTTGAAGTTGTGGCTCGGTCCAGCTTTTTCGTAACGTTCTTGAAAGTGTTGGTCGTTGCCCCGACGGTAGCCGAACTCGTATTCCTTCTCATTGGGCACATTGGCATACCTATTTTGGAAAGTTAAAACTTGTGAAATCCGGAACTCTGATATATCGTTAATTTCTTTTAACTCTTACATAAAGAAGTTATCATGCCCAGACGGAGCACCGTAGCCTGCCCCTCCAGCAGAACCGAGACCTGCAACTTCTGCTCCAGCAGAAGCGAAACCAGCGCTAATTCCACTAGCAGCCCCTTGGCTATCACCTCCTATTTTCGTAATTATGCGTTATTTTATTTAGAATGTCAATACCGTATCTTTTGAGTTACTTTTTCCTAGGTGAGATACTCTAGGTGAAGGTGCTGCCGGTGAAGGCTCCGCTTGAGCTTGGACCCACACAGTGAGTCCGAGTACCAATGAAGACCAAAAGTGTTGTGAAGGAACCATGTTATGATTGGAGAATGACTTGGTTTGTTGTTGGCAGTCCCAAGTGCTTTTATATGCAGAGGAAGCCTGCGAAAACCTTTCGGGTTGCTTTATATGGGCGGTCGAGCGAGAAACACGTGCTGCTATGAAACTGGATTTTTTTTACTCAAATTAGGGCTAGTTGGATTCCGGAAGGAAATGAAGGTGGATCGTGGAGCCTTTGAAACATCTTTTCTTTTTTATTGTTGTCTTGCTTGCTTTGTTCTCCATTGCCTTGAGCAAAGTCAGCCACCGAAGCTTAGCATAAAAGCTGCGCTGAGACGCAGGTTTGCCGACGTGAAGTGGTTTCGGATCAGAGATTTTGGAAATCCAGAGTAATCCCACGTGAAAACAAGCTGTTTATTTTGGGTCAACAGTTTCTCCGTTTTTGTCCGGTACTCAGCACTTTATATTCATTTATTTAAAATAGGTTTTCCTTATGCTATCTCGTAATGAATTTTCCTTTGTATTACCTCTAATTTGGATGCTCAAGTTGACCGGCTTCACCTATATTTGGGCTGACATATTCGGAGCATTTAAACCGATAAATGTTCTTTTGTTTCATTTTTATTCAAGATTAGGAAAAAAAAGACTACCAAAAACGAACTACTATACCAGCAAAAATGGAACAACGGGAGGGGTTTGAGCACGAAAACTTTTGTTGAGGAGCCCTGAAAACTCAGGGAACCCTAGCTTAAATATCGTTATCTTGTGGAACATAAAGTGCTCCTCTTGGTCTGGTGTTTTTCATGCTTTACTGCACAGCACCGCTGGTGTTCACTATATCCGAACAAAAAAAGCATGTGTAAATGGCCCAAGGGACCTCAGTTTTTGTCCACTACAAGCGAAAGTATATTACAGGCGAATACGTTATAGACGATTTTTTCCATGTACATAGGCATTTCGCCAGGACCAGTGGACCTTGTACACAATACCTATACCAAACATACCAAACATGCACCCCATCCTTTTACTTACTTTTTGGACCTTACAGTAACGAACTTATATATCGTTACATGGAGTTTCGGAATGACGAATCACAGTGCTTATCCCCTTTTTAGACCAATCCTGACATTTCTTGCCTACTTCTACGCTCAGGCAGGGTTCTCAACACGTTGTCCCTTCTCACCTCCCCAGTTAATTAAAGGAGCAGGTCAGTCAATTAAACGCTGTAAAAAAATATATAAAAAAAAGTTTTTGGATTCGTGGTCGCCAAGCACTTTCTTTGCTTTGACCTTTCGTTTGTCAATGAAGAGGAAATAGCTTCTCTACCAGAACGGCAAATCGCTCGTTTCCTTTTCGAGCGTGCTCACTCTTTCGCTTTCTCATATTTTCGCTAGCGAATCGCGCATTCACGTGAAATTCGAAAAAAGAGCGCTCGAGCTCGCAACACGTCCTCTGGATTTAGTTACGAATGTATGTACTGTATCCCGGAGTCAAAAGTGACACTACTATGTCGCTTTAATATGTTTTTTTTTTATTGGATTGGTTTTAATAAAAAGGCGGACACAGTTTTAACTTAATTTAGTTTGATTTAGTTTAATTTAGTTTAATTTAGGGTGATGGATTAACATAGGGATTTAATTCGGGATTTACTACCACAGTCAAACACGACTCTGTTCTGCCATTCAAAACTCTCGCGCTCTCACAATAGCTCATTCCGTCTTCGCTAGTCCCACTCGACTCTCCTCGCCTCGCACGCCTTCTGCCGTTAAAACAATGAGGCAAAACGATTAAAAATGGTTAATTTTTATAGGCCTTTATGCGATGGTGGTATAGTGGTTAGCATGGATGCCTTCGAAGTATAGGCCTTTTGCTGCAAAGTTAAACCCAAACCTAAGAAAAATTTGTTTTAGACAATTCCATCGAATTTGAATAGTGCGCGTTACTGAACGGCCGCAAGCGCCGCTTTGCCCAACTTGCAGCCTCAGTCGCGCTCGCAAAGTTGAACAAGCTACATGTTCAGATATAAACTATTGTTATGCATAACTTTAAATGTAGAATAGTTTTGGTTTTAGCTGAATTTACGTAACTTACCCTGTCTGTAGTTACGAAAAACAATCCTGTTAATTTATAAGCATTAATTCAGCTTCATTTTTGGATTTTGTGCGTGTTTTCAGTGCGAAGTTTCATTCAAACGTTTGGGCGTGTAGGCCTTTTTTAACGTCTAAAACAGACGATTTTGTGAAATTTGGGCTGGACCAGCACAAACAAGATGCCGCTGGATTATTCCTTTTCACCTTTTGCTCGCTCCAGTTGGTAATTATTATTTGAATTTTTTAGGAGACACATCCTTATTTCTTCGCCTGTTATTCAAATGAACCTGAGTGAAAACATAGCATGCCACGTGGGAGAGTTATGGGTGAGATTAAGGAAAGATATTTTAAATGTATTTAACAGTTTAATTTAATGCAATGGATCAGTAATAATAAAAGGAATAAAATAGGTCCGTCCTCTTTACGTCGCAGCTTTCGTTCTTATGAATTCGTCTTATTAGTTATTTTATGCATGTAACCGAATGTTTATATTTCTCCATTCATACATCGTCGTAAGCAATGTGTAAGCATTTTAGCTTAATCCCCAAGTGTGGCTAGGAGACATGGACTTTCCACAATTTTCGTTCCTATGCATTTGTTGTGTACAGTTACTTGTTATTTGTACAGTTATTTGTTGTGTACAGTTATTCATTGCCATTTTCCTTAATTTTTTTTAGGGGGGGAGGGGAATAGTATTGCTAGAACGTAGAATGCTAGAGCACAGAATGCCAGAATACGGAATTTAAAAAAAACTACCCAACGCAGTGCCCAATCACGTTACTCGTTGCTAAGGTTGCCATGCATGGCCTCTAGCGAATTGATACATGCCCTCTGTATGCACTCGCCGCCACTTTGCGTAGTGGACGGAATTAATCCCGCCAGCCATTTTGTGAACAGACGCCAAGCCGACTCCACCTCAGGTAATTTACTCCCGTTTTATTCAAATTTTTCGACTCCCGTCCGACTTTTATCAAATTGAAAGGCAAACAGATTAAGTATTATGCAATTAGCTTGCATATTATCACATTTTGTTAATTAAAAGTAACAATGTTGATAATGTTCGACATTATTCCCAGGGGTAAGCGTCAGTAGATTTCAAACAATTTTTCAAACGTTTTCAAGTTTATTCGCTCCCATTGGCTACATATGGCCATTAATTCAATTAACAACTACTAGGAGGTTACCATATTCTGCCTTCCGTTTCCTCTAGTTAGGCGAAGATTTTGTTTGTCCTATTTTTTCACATAAATGTTCAAAATCCGATTTGAGCAATTTCCAGATTTCTCTTAATTCCTCAATAGTCATGACTACCAACAAAGATACACCCCGGAGGGTAATCCCTTTTTTGGATTAAAAAAATTTTCAGTGTAAACAAATTTAGCAATTTTCCGGCTAAAAAACGGAATATTAAAAATTCCCGCATGGCCGCCATTGACAGTGCCGGTCAAAGCTCCAGCGAACGTTTTGTCCCCTGTCGCTTAACCGAGTGCCCGCCCTGTTCCGCCATTTTGATTTGTTTAGTCCTGTGGGATGACGTAGTTTTTTCGAGTCTCAAATTCAACTTGTCAAAGCGTAAATCCGTGTTAAGTTGTGTTTAAAGATGAACAGTATTACTAAGAGTATTACCCTTTTATATTTATTAGGTGGTGACAACACAAACACAAACAGTTATATTGTTACAACGTGTTAAGTGTGTGGTCCTTTCCCTCCCGTTCCAATCAGTCAACTTTATCCCCGTGCCTTTATCCCCGTGCCAGCTATTATTTCATCTTCCGTGGGAGCCGCCAGAAGAAAAGGTATGCAAGGAGTTCAAAAGTATTGTGGTCGGTTAGGTCTTTAGCTGCAACATTGTAACTTCCTGGGGGTCAGAAAAGACAAATTTCCACAATCAGTGACAGTGTTACAACGTGCTAAGCGTTTGGTGCTGATCCATTCCCTCCTCCTGTTCCGCTCAGCCAACTCTTTATCCCCTTGCCTTTTGCCATCCTTTTGGTGAAGGAAAACGAGAACCGCCAATTGTGTATCTGCTAAGCTGAGGCTGTGGGGAGACAGCTATTATTTCATGTTCTGTGGGAGCCGCAGGAGAACCAGATATACCAGGAGTTGAAAAGTGTGGTGGAATCCGGCTGCGACTTTGCCGTGTTTTCAAGATTGCTGCTGTTTTGGGGTTATTCACATGTTCGCTTGGTAAGAACTTGTTTGAATTTTTTCCAAAGTGGCTTTCTGGTTTCTTTCCCTAATCGAAGAGTACATTGTGTTTTTGAACATGTTGGTTAACATGGTCATAGAACATAGATTGATTCTTAAGTGTTTGAAATAGCTCAGTTTTAGTTTTTATTCTAGTCCTTTTTTCCTAGGACGTTCACGAGACCGCGAGAAAAAGGAGGGCGAAGTCTTGGAAGCTTATTGGTCGTAGGAAAGCTAAGCAAAAGGGGAGCGGAACCTGCACCTGGTCGACTTTGGGCAAAATCTCCGTCTTTCCCACACTTGCTATGTCTCCAGCCGGCGAAAATGGATATATTCGAATCCTATCAAAAAGGGAAGCACATTTCGTGTATTACTCTCTGCTTTCGTCTGCGTTCCTCTTTGTTGGACAATTCCAACTTTTTTTTTTTAAATTGTAGTTTCTTGAGTTTGTGCAGAGAAAGCTTCGCTAATGCTAGCCACGCGAAGCTTTTGGGTTTGGAAGAATGAAACAGTTCTTGGCCAGAAGTGTTTTATTTCGGTCAAACTTGCCGCACTGAGTCATTTTTTAGTTATTTTTAATCCCAGTTGGGTAATTTCTTGTCCATTTCTGAGAAAGCGCCCCGAAGAGAACGCGTCGTGTTCGTTGCAATTCTATTGATGCTTTTCTCGTTTAATTTCGTTTCTCCTTCCGAGTGAACGCAAGACTCCTTGGTGTATTTGATTCTCTGACGTTCTTACATTAAGTTTATGGCCTTTTCGGTGCTAATTTTCCCTAATCGGGTTTGGAAAGAGTAGCGCTTTGTGTTAGACGATGCGTAATCCCTGTGATCTGGTCCCTTGGCGAACTTTCTTCAATTCCGCTGTGTTTTCAAGATGTTTTCGGTGTTTTCAAGACGTAAGCCGAGGTAACCTTTTCGTTTTCCCCAAATTGGTGTTAAATTCTCAACTTTTATTTTGAGGATATTTTCCTTCTCATTTGAGTCTCTGTACGCATTCCTTTTAAGGAGCGCTAAAATGAAAAATACTAAATATTAAAGCTGAATTCATTGTTTTAGTTTATGCAACAGGAAAGCTGTTGGAAAGGTTCACAAAGCCATTTGGGTTCGAAAGAAAACGTCAGTTTTAGGATTTAGCCTGTGACTCGTGTGTACGAGTTCCGACTAACTCGTTTCCCCCCCTTCTGTGTTTGTTTTGCAGGATCTTCGCCATGTAGACCGCGGAAAGAGGGTGGAAGGTGGGAAGAACAATTTTGTGTGGGTGTTTTTCTCCTAATACTTTTGACATACTACTGATGCTTGTCTCTTTTGTTCTAGAATTCTCAGCGAAAACGAAGTGAAAGGCTTTCAACTGGATTCACTGCGTTACTACCCAAGATTAGCTTCATGGGAAGCCTTTATGACGCTAAACTCCGCCCACTTTCGAAGATGCCGAGGATACTTGTGAGCCGCAGAGTAAGTTTGTATTCCTTTTTAAAGGTGTATACTAATGTTGTTGCTTTTATTCACATATACTATCTATGGGATCTCCTGCGTTATTAATTAACAACATCTCCATGACATTGTGCCTTTATGTCGTTAAAAATTCCGTCCGTTAGAAGAAAGCGAACAGTCTTGAGAACCCTTGGTGTTCACTACTGGAGGTAAAGTATTTTCATTGGAATGAACTCGATTTTTGTCATTATTATTTGCTAGGCTCTATGTGCTTCAGACGGAAACTTTCTTCAATTCCGCGGTTTTTTCAAGATTCTCGTACTCGTCCAATGTCTCGAAGGGAAAAGGAAGATGTAAATAGGTCGACTTGGGCAACGTCGCAATCGTCTGGAACTTGAGCTCCGCGCGCAAGTTAGCACTGTGCTTTGTTTTACTTACATAATATTGATGCTTGTATCCTTTGTTCTAGAATTCTCAGAGCGAAAATTAAGCTAAAGAGGACAATTCTAGATTCCTATGAGCTACAGTTGTCAAATTCACCAGCCCTCTTTTAGTTGTTGTTGCTCCTACATGGCCAACTGTAAATCGCTCTCCCACATTGAATGTTATTTTACTCAAATTTCCCAATCTAAGTGAAATAATACCGATTTTCTAATATTATCTTTTCTTATTCTATCTTTTTCTTAAATGAGATTTTCTAAAATTATAATGTTTTTTTAAAAGCTGACATTTCCTCCTCCT
Source organism: Lepidurus packardi (assembly GCA_023053545.1). Taxonomy (NCBI): domain Eukaryota; kingdom Metazoa; phylum Arthropoda; class Branchiopoda; order Notostraca; family Triopsidae; genus Lepidurus; species Lepidurus packardi. Next base: position 4,204,250 of record JAKZAN010000004.1, read on the forward strand.
TAAGTTATGCATTTGTAGAGTGTACAGATTTTTGTCCTGGTTTTTAATTCTTCCGGACGATTTTTATTGGAATTTGTTTGATGTTGAATGGCTATTCAGGTCAGTGCAAAAACCCAGAGAAAAGTTGACAAAACGTTGGAAAACTTCTTCAGTGCATCGTAAACATGTGCGTAAAGGAGGCAATCTTTGTATAACTTTTGTGCAGAGCAGCTATAGTACCCTCTCTATGTTTGCAATTATTGAGCAAATGAACTGAGAGTAAATAAACTGTCAGCTCTGAATGGACTTTTTACTAACTCACGTAAATTAATTATTATGCTTCACGAACATTAATCGTTTTACAATCTATATAGCTGCAGACATTCTGGTAATGGATTCCCCCCTAAAAAGACAAGTAAAACTTCGTAACGATGCATACGTCCACCCGAACCTGAGAGAGTGCTGTCCCACGTCAACAGAGCCGGAACTCCGTGGCGCTGGTGTTCCTCTTCAATGTGAAACGAATGTATTTCCTACATCTAATTTTCTTTGAAATCGAAAAAAGTCAAGATTTTTTTTTCATTTTTTTAGTGTTTCAAACTACGGTAACAGTAACGTATGAGAACTTGTATTTGTGAATAATAAAAATACTGTAAAACAAACATGGCATTGTAATTATTTCGAACGATTTTGACTCAATCCAAAATTAATAAGCTTTATTACACTTTTAAATAAAACAGAAAGTAATAAATACAATGCAAACTTCTAGAGAATACAAGTCATGGCAATGGGCGAACCGTCAAATTCATATAAATCGAACAAAAGATGGATGCTACCCTCACTGTACACTGGCTCAGTTCATATTTGTATTTATAGAAGTTTCAACGCAATATAAATATAAGCGTATGACTGAGTAGATAATACACAAGCCTTGTAATACGAAGGTCGTGGGTTCGAAACCCAGTCGAGGCAATTTATTTCGTAAAAAAACGAAATATTAAATGGCTCCCTTTCCCTGTACCATATGCCTTCCCGGCAACGTTCCTATTCCATCATCATATTTCCTCGGTTCGATTCCCGGTCTAGGAACTTTATTTCGTCGAAAAAGCGAAATATTAAATGGTTCATGTTCAATTCCTGTTCCCATATTCGAAATCGCGATCCTTCGGCATTATGAGCTCGAATATCGAGGATAGGAAACCGAGCAGGGGAGTTGGGAACAGAGAAAGGGGCGAGGCTCTAAATTTTTCACGATTTTTCAAGGGGACCCCCTTGATCGTGCAGGGATCCTTATGGAAAAAAGCCCAGAAAACGCTTTCCCAGCTCGAAAAGGAGCCACGCCCCCTTTTCGGTCCAATCCACCAATAGGATTCGTCCATTTCGGAAACCACGCCTCCTTTTTTAGCGGATTTTTTGAAAAGTCACGCAAGAATATTTAAAATGTTCACTTTTATTGCAAAAATTGCAAATAATACAAAAAGGGCATTTTTGGAAACTAAATTTTACGGGGAACATTTTGGTACAACAAATAAGGAATTCCAGTGGGAAGCAAAACATCTCATTTGCACAATATTAGAATCCAATTTTCAGAGCTAAAAAAAATCACAGAACAAAAAATCGAACAGATTTAGAAGGCAGCACTAGAACAATGTTTCTGGAAGGATATATTTTTACAAGAAAAACAAAAAAATATGAAGCAATTCTTCTCAAAACTTTTTATAATAATACACAACGTCGAACCCACTGGGTGCTTTGCAGATTTGGAAGACATATTTGCAAGCCGCCGGATTGTGACACAAGGCCGACGAGTCCACAATCTTGTAAGGGACCAAATTAAAATTACGAAAATGACGAGCAAATTGGTCCGATCCTGGACGCTGATTTCAAATGGAGAATCACAATCATTTCCTGCTTGATCAGATCTTCTGCCTAACAAAAGTTGTGTCATCTACTGTTTGTCGCTCTTCAATTGTAATTCACCATTATTACATCCTTATTTATATGTGAAACTAATTCACCTTCTGGAAGCTAGACGATGGAGGTTCTGCGGTTCTCTGACATGCTGCGGACAAATTCGCATCATGGGAACGAGGCAATACCGCGATGTATCAATCACTTCAACTATCATAAGATAAAAATAGACCAATTAATCAAATTGTTAAACGCATTCAAAAGAAAACTTACATTTCGCTTTCCTTTCCGGTCCTGGCAAAGAACTAAACTCCTGCAGTAGATTCGCATCCCTGGCCATCAGCCAGCGAGCAATGCTGGCGTCTCTCACCTCGTTGATGTTGAAACTCAGCCAATCCCTCCTGACAGCGTTCCAGGCGTAGTAGCCACAAAACTGAACACTGATATCGCAGGATGAACACGGATATCGCACTGATTAGGTTAGCCACCGCCATAATTAACGTTCGAACTGCCCGCCAAAGACCGCCACTGCTGTCTAAGGTTAGCCACCGCCATAATGAAAACCTCCAACGATGCTTTCAATAGAAATTGCCCGCCAAAGACCGCCACTGCTGTCTATGGTTAGCCACCGCCCTAATGAAAACCTCCAACGATGTTTTCAAAAGGAATTGCCCGCCAAAGACCGCCACAACTGTCTAAGGTTAGCCACCTCCCTAATGAAAACCTCCAACGATGTTTTCAAAAGGAATTGCCCGCCAAAGACCGCCACTGCTGTCTATGGTTAGCCACCGCCCTAATGAAAACCTCCAACGATGTTTTCAAAAGGAATTGCCCGCCAAAGACCGCCACAACTGTCTAAGGTTAGCCACCGCCATTATGAAAACCTCCAACGATGTTTTCAGAAGGAATTGCCCGCCAAAGACCGCCACTGCTGTCTATGGTTAGCCACCTCCCTAATGAAAACCTCCAACGATGTTTTCAAAAGGAATTGCCCGCCCAAGACCGCCACAACTGTCTAAGGTTAGCCACCGCCATTATGAAAACCTCCAACAATGTTTTCAGAAGGAATTGCCCGCCAAAGACCGCCACTGCTGTCTATGGTTAGCCACATCCCTAATGAAAACCTCCAACGATGTTTTCAAAAGGAATTGCCCGCCCAAGACCGCCACAACTGTCTAAGGTTAGCCACCGCCATTATGAAAACCTCCAACAATGTTTTCAGAAGGAATTGCCCGCCAAAGACCGCCACTGCTGTCTATGGTTAGCCACATCCCTAATGAAAACCTCCAACGATGTTTTCAAAAGGAATTGCCCGCCAAAGACCGCCACTGCTGTCTATGGTTAGCCACCTCCCTAATGAAAACCTCCAACGATGTTTTCAAAAGGAATTGCCCGCCAAAGACCGCCACAACTGTCTAAGGTTAGCCACCTCCCTAATGAAAACCTCCAACGATGTTTTCAAAAGGAATTGCCCGCCAAAGACCGCCACTGCTGTCTATGGTTAGCCACCTCCCTAATGAAAACCTCCAACGATGTTTTCAAAAAGAATTGCCCGCCAAAGACCGCCACAACTGTCTAAGGTTAGCCACCTCCCTAATGAAAACCTCCAACGATGTTTTCAAAAGGAATTGCCCGCCAAAGGCCGCCACTGCTGCGCCAAAGACCGCCACCACCGATTCTAAAGCGTGATTTAGAGAAAAGTGAACAAATTTAAAATTAAAACTTAAACGAAAGCTCAACAATACAAACTGCATGTAAGTCCGCTCTTTGCTATCCTTCACAGTAATCTTAAAAATGGCTTCCAAATCTTGTGATCCATATTCGACTTCAATCCAAATATTCGATCCAAACAGCCTTCTATTTGCTCGCCTGAAAGAAACAATGAGTAGTAAAAACTTATAAATGTAAATTTAAAGTGTTACTACCATCACTCCGAAGCTCCCCATGACCTTTAAACTGAAATCGGATTCGTTAGGAGATGTTGACTTCTTGGCACAGGATTACATCCTCTTACCCTTCATTTCGCCACCGAAAACTAAAAGAAGAGAAAAATTTCAGTACACACGAAATCAATTCATAAACAAAATGTTTAAAACTTACAAATAAGTGTGCACAAAGACATCCGCAGAGGAAGGCTCCCAAAACGAGTGAAAACACAAAACGCATGAAAAGGATAAACTTGTCCTGATTTGCGTCTGTAGACTTCCGGTGACACATAAAAAACAACACAAGTTGCAGAAAACGTGTGTACAGGAGAAGGACTTTGGAGAAGGAGAAAACTTGCCGAGTTTTGTGTTTGTAGACTTCCGAAGGTCAAATAAAAAACAACAACACAAGTTGCACACGTTTGAGACGTTCTTCAAGTCGTCCTCACTTCTGCATTTCCGGTTCGGTACATCGCATGTATGTCGCAAAACCCAGTTGTCCTCCCCCTTTCGCCACCTTCCACCCACTTCAGTCGATTAACGTTACCAAAGAACCTGCAACGAAACGTAAAGTAGAAAAAAGTAAGTTCGAAATGTATACAAACGAATCAAAATTTAAAAGACATGGGAAAGAAAAAGATTAAGTTTTACCTCGACTTCGCGAACACTCCGACTTACAAAAGTTGACTTTGGCTTTGCAGGCAATCTTGGAAACACCGCTGAATGCGAAGAAAGCTCACCAAGGGACCAACCCGAAGAACGGTCTATCGCGGCACTTTTCACTCTCGGAAACACTGGGATTTGAAGAAGGGGCATGAAGTAATCCCGAAGATCAGGCAAATGGGCGAAACTTCCACAGAAGAAACTTCCATCTGCACTTTTCGCTCTTGAATACACCGGGATTTGAAGAAAGGGGCATGAAGAAATTGCCTGATCCCAAGGATCAGGCAAATGGGCGAAACTTCCATCCCTGCCTGGGCTGCGTTCTTCAGTAGAGGCTCCCCAAATCCGTTGACCACCCGTTAACCATAGAAAAGCTTCGTTGTTACCATTAAAGACCTAATGAATGGCAACAACAAAGACTTTTCGCCGCCCAGGAAATTAAAAGTTGCGGCAAAAGACCTAACCGGCCAACAACACTTTAACTCCTGGCATACCTGTTCCTTCTGGTTCTCCTGATTCCCACAGAAGGTAAGTAGCTACCTCCAAGTAGCAGAATATCAGCTTAGCAGATTAAAGTTGCACATTTTGTCGACTGCGAAGGATGATGTAAGGCAGGGATGAAGTAGAGAGTACACTTAACACCAACACATTTTTTGTTTACTGGCGTAGGCCTGACCAGAGTTTTGCCGAACACCACACTTAACACTTTAAACGCGCACTTGAATTGACTCCAGGTTTTGGAAGATCCAATTCTTAATGTTTTCGAAGATAACGCTTAATCCGATTGTTAATGTTCAACATGCTTGGTAATGTTTAACTATAAACTCACTACTAGCTTTCACAAGGTCGCTGAGAAAACCAAGTCTGCACTGATTGCTTGCTAGGGAGCAACTGACGTTATAGGGTTTCTTCAGGGTGCACATCCGTTCAAAGGCAACAAACTTGTGGAGTCGTTCTCTTGAAACTATCCGGACACGGTTTGATGTTTATAAGAAAAACACATGCAGTGATACACAGCTTCGGTTCGGGTTCGTCAATCCATGGTAGCGAATCAGAGAACGGCTTGCCAAACCGAAACTGGCGAATTCTACTACGACGTGGGTCGAGGGCCAGAACCGAGACACTTCTTATGTCTTCGCTTTCTTCTAATGGACGGCGTTTAACAACATAAAGGCACAATGTCATTGAAATGTTGTTAAGTAATAACGCAGGGGATCCAATGGATAGCCTATTTGAATAAAAACAACAACACTAGTATAGAGAATAAAAAAAATAATAAGTCAAAAATTACTCCGCCTCTTCATCACCACACCCGAATATAACGCCCTTTTCCTGCTGGCCCCACAATGCACCATCCTCCACAGGCCCCACAATGCACCCGAACCACGCCCACCAAAACCCAGAGAAGCTCCGTTGCTACCGTTTAAGACTTAACCTTGATACAGACCCTTGATAACCTTGATAAGACCCCCTTGATACAGCATTATTCCTTATGGAGAAAAGCCCTGAAAACGCTTTCCAAGCTTGAAAAGGAGCCACGCCCCTTTTTAGCACATTCCACCAATAGGATTCGTCCACTTCGGAAACCACGCCTCCTTTTCTAGCGGATTTTTTGAAAAATCACGCAAAAAATATTAAAAATTTTAATTTTTATTGCAAAAATTACAAATAATACAAAAAGGACATTTTTGGAAACGAGATTTTACGGGGAACTTTTTGGTACAACTAATAAGGAATTCCAGTGGGAAGCAAAACATCTCATTTGCACAATATGAGAATCCAATTTTTAGAGCTAAGAAAAGTCACAGAACAAACATTTCAACAGATTTAGAAGGGCGGGCAGCCAACCCCTCCAGACAGGGTTCCAGGCGTTGTAGCCATAACACTGAACACCACTGATATCGCAGGACTTCCAGCGCCTCTCCTGAAAGGGATTACGAATCCTGCGAACTACCTACCACAGGCTTCAAAATACAGAATAGTTCTCCCAAACCGACAGCCGCGTAAGGAAAAGATACAAATTCCGTGATCTTCGATCTCACGTTCTTGAATTCCGTGATCTTGAGTCTTGCGCCCTTGAATTCCGTGATTTTAAGTCTTGCCTCCTTGAATTCCGTGAATTGCCCGCCAAAGACCGCCACTGCTGCCTAAGGTTAGCCACCGCCATATTGAAAACCTCAACGATGTTTTCAATACGCACTTCACCGCACTTCACTTCACCACTTCGAACAAAATCTTAAAATTAAAGAAACAATTAAATTAATTAAAAGTCAAGTCAGTTAAAGTCAGTCATTAAACTCAATTGAAATCCTGAAGTACTAGGAGAACGGCGAATGAAGAAGCGGCGATTCTGAAGCGTGACTTAGGGAAAAGTGACCAAATTTAAAAGAAAACTCAACAATACAAACTGCATGTAAGTCGGCTCTTTCATATCCTTCACAGTAATCTCAAAAATGGCCTGGAAATCTTGCGATCCATATTCGACTTCAATCCAAATAGCCTTCTATTTGCTCGCCTGAAAGAAACAACGAGTAGTAAAAACTTATAAATGTAAATTTTAAGTGTCAAACTGCTGTCGAATTCTGTTACGACGTGGGGGCCAGAACCGAGCCACTTATGTCTTCGCTTTCTTCTAATGGACGGAATTTAACGACATAAAGTCATAATGTCATTAAGATGTTGTTAAGTAATAACGCAGTAGATCCAATGGATAGCCTATTTGAATAAAAACAACATTAGTATACAATTAAAAAAAAAAAGAATTGAAAACTTACTCCGCCTCTTCAACACCACACATGAAATAGCGTCCCTTGCCTGCTGGTCCTCCACCGGCCCCACAATGCACCCGAACCACGCCCACCAAAACCCAGAGAAACTCCGTTGCTACCGTTTAAGACTTAACACACTGAAAAGGAGCAGGCCTGCTCGTGGTATTTCCCAATGCGGAACATTAGCACAACGGGGATCTACCTCAAGCCTATTAGACAATGACAAAGTAGATATTACTACAAAAAGATCGAGTTCATTCAAATTAAAAAATGTACCTTGCGTAATGAACACCAAAGACGAATCTGGTAACTGTGGCTCACAAGTATCCTTGGCTTCTTCGAAAGTGGGCGGAGTTTAGCGTCAAAGGCTTCAAATGAAGCTGATCTTGGGTAGTAACGCAGTGAATCCAATTGAAAGCCTTTCACTTCGTTTTCCCTCTGAGAATTCTAGAAAAAAAGAGACAAGCATCAGTATTATGTCAAAAGTATTAGGAGAAAAACACCCTTCTGCTGGTTCATTTGTGCCTTGGGGTGTTTAGTGAGTCTCTACTAGTTGATACTAGATGGCGCAGCTTGTACCGTTTATTGCAGCTTGTAGGTGGCGCAAGACATAGTGCTTAGTGCAGCTTGTACCGTATAGATGGCGTAGTTTGTAGCGCAGTTTGTAGCGTGTAAAAGGCGGAGCTTGCAGTTCTTTTTGTAGCCCTTGCGTCGAGTGACACCACTGGGCCGACATCCTCTTCCAGTTCCTAAGCAACCGCGGCTGATGTTTCCTATAGTGTATTCCCTTTATTTATTACTATCTAAAATTTGTTTGGGACTCCACCCAAGAGTCCCACGTCCACTCGGAAGGAAAAACGAAAATAAACGAGAAAAGCATCAATAGAATTGCAATGAACACGACACGCTCTCTTCCGGGCGCTTTCTCAGAAATGGGCAAGAAATAAACCCTCATTGGGATGAAAACTAACTCAAAAATGACTCAATGCGGCAAGTTTGACCGTAACAAAACACTTCTGGCCAAGAACTGTTTGATTCTTCCAAACCCAAAAGCTTCGCGTGGCTAGCATTAGCGAAGCTTTCTCTGCCATAATTAACCCATTTTTTTTTAAAAAAAGTGTGAATTGCCCAACAAAGACGAACGCGGATGAAAAGCAGAGAGTAATACACGAAATGGACTTATCTTTTGGAAAAGACTCAAATGGAGATATAGCAAGTGTAAGAAAGACGTGAGATTTTTCCGAAAGTAGATCGACCAGGTGCAGGTTCTGCTCACCCCTTTTGCTTAGCTGTCCTACGACCCAAAGCCTTCCGAGACTTCGTCCTCCCTTTTCTCGCGGTGTCGTGAACGTCCTAGGGGAAAAAAAGAAGAATAAAAACTGTAACATTGAGCTATTTAAAACACTTTAAAATCAATCTATCTTCTGTGGCCATGTTAACCAACATGTTCAAACATAAAATGCCGGATTCCACCACACTTACAGGCGGGCACAAAAACTTTTCAACTCCCGGCATATCTGGTTCTCCTGGCGGCTCCCACAGAAGATGAAATAATAGCTGTCTCCACGCATCCTCAGTTTAGCAGACAAAAACGTTGCGGTTCTCTTTTTCTTCTCCAAAAGGATGGCCAAAGGCACGGGGATAAAGTTGGCTGAGTGGAACGGGAGGAGGGAAAGGACCACACACTTAACACGTTGTAACAATATAACTGTTTGTGTTTGTGTTGTCACCACCTAATAAATATAAAAGGGTAATACTCTTAGTAATACTGTTCATCTTTAAACACAACTTAACACGGATTTACGCTTTGACAAGTTGAATTTGAGACTCGAAAAAACTACGTCATCCCACAGGACTAAACAAATCAAAATGGCGGAACAGGGCGGGCACTCGGTTAAGCGACAGGGGACAAAACGTTCGCTGGAGCTTTGACCGGCACTGTCAATGGCGGCCATGCGGGAATTTTTAATATTCCGTTTTTTAGCCGGAAAATTGCTAAATTTGTTTACACTGAAAATTTTTTTAATCCAAAAAAGGGATTACCCTCCGGGGTGTATCTTTGTTGGTAGTCATGACTATTGAGGAATTAAGAGAAATCTGGAAATTGCTCAAATCGGATTTTGAACATTTATGTGAAAAAATAGGACAAACAAAATCTTCGCCTAACTAGAGGAAACGGAAGGCAGAATATGGTAACCTCCTAGTAGTTGTTAATTGAATTAATGGCCATATGTAGCCAATGGGAGCGAATAAACTTGAAAACGTTTGAAAAATTGTTTGAAATCTACTGACGCTTACCCCTGGGAATAATGTCGAACATTATCAACATTGTTACTTTTAATTAACAAAATGTGATAATATGCAAGCTAATTGCATAATACTTAATCTGTTTGCCTTTCAATTTGATAAAAGTCGGACGGGAGTCGAAAAATTTGAATAAAACGGGAGTAAATTACCTGAGGTGGAGTCGGCTTGGCGTCTGTTCACAAAATGGCTGGCGGGATTAATTCCGTCCACTACGCAAAGTGGCGGCGAGTGCATACAGAGGGCATGTATCAATTCGCTAGAGGCCATGCATGGCAACCTTAGCAACGAGTAACGTGATTGGGCACTGCGTTGGGTAGTTTTTTTTAAATTCCGTATTCTGGCATTCTGTGCTCTAGCATTCTACGTTCTAGCAATACTATTCCCCTCCCCCCCTAAAAAAATTAAGGAAAATGGCAATGAATAACTGTACACAACAAGTAACTGTACAAATAACAAGTAACTGTACACAACAAATGCATAGGAACGAAAATTGTGGAAAGTCCATGTCTCCTAGCCACACTTGGGGATTAAGCTAAAATGCTTACACATTGCTTACGACGATGTATGAATGGAGAAATATAAACATTCGGTTACATGTATAAAATAACTAATAAGACGAATTCATAAGAACGAAAGCTGCGACGTAAAGAGGACGGACCTATTTTATTCCTTTTATTATTACTGATCCATTGCATTAAATTAAACTGTTAAATACATTTAAAATATCTTTCCTTAATCTCACCCATAACTCTCCCACGTGGCATGCTATGTTTTCACTCAGGTTCATTTGAATAACAGGCGAAGAAATAAGGATGTGTCTCCTAAAAAATTCAAATAATAATTACCAACTGGAGCGAGCAAAAGGTGAAAAGGAATAATCCAGCGGCATCTTGTTTGTGCTGGTCCAGCCCAAATTTCACAAAATCGTCTGTTTTAGACGTTAAAAAAGGCCTACACGCCCAAACGTTTGAATGAAACTTCGCACTGAAAACACGCACAAAATCCAAAAATGAAGCTGAATTAATGCTTATAAATTAACAGGATTGTTTTTCGTAACTACAGACAGGGTAAGTTACGTAAATTCAGCTAAAAACAAAACTATTCTACATTTAAAGTTATGCATAACAATAGTTTATATCTGAACATGTAGCTTGTTCAACTTTGCGAGCGCGACTGAGGCTGCAAGTTGGGCAAAGCGGCGCTTGCGGCCGTTCAGTAACGCGCACTATTCAAATTCGATGGAATTGTCTAAAACAAATTTTTCTTTTAAATTTGTTAAAAGTCACACCCAAATAGCAAAAGCCTCACTTTCAACACAGTATTGCTGCAAACGTCAATTTCTGCTTGAATTCCAATTGTGAGTGCCTTTCTAGATGTAACTGTTGAAGAATCTGCTCTTCGAAATTTCAATAATATAAAGAAACCCACGATTTTCTTATGATTTAACTTTTGCCGGACTAAGAACGAAGCAATTTTCTGGCTACTTTGTCTGCCAGCTCAAAGAAATTCCATACATTTTTATTTGGATTAGTAGGCATTGAAACACGTGTAAAGTCCATGCAAAGACGGGTATTGCCACAACGAATCGCGCATTAGGTGATCCAAACTTTCTATCCACGGCGGTTTGATGTCCATAATCAAGTATAATGGAACAGAAGATAATCAAAAAGCTTGAGTTTGAGATAAAGAGATACATAAAGCGACTTTTTTTATATCCTTGGGATTGGCTCAAGAGATGGAAGAGCCCGATGAGGTAAAAAAACACTATTTTTTTCGATCCCAGATTAATAAAGATCTAGTAGTTGTGAAGCGTCCCCTTTAAATACTGTTCTTGCATTTGTTTAAAAATTCAATAAGCTTGTGTCTTGCCAGTTGAGTGACACTTTCAATTCCTCTACAACTTTTTGTACCTGATTCCAATTTTTTCAACACAGAAATTGCTTTTCAAATCCTAATGCATACCTGATCTGTAATTAATGGTGAGACAAAAAAGGTATGGAAACGATCCAATGACTATTCTTTGCATGCGTAATTTGAACTGTCATTCCTACGAAGTTTGTTTCGATACATTTTGCTTTTTTGAAAGCTTTCTTTAAAGATTTTTTTTTATTGTTGATAAGCTGTTTATTAAGGCACCGTCGCACCAAAGCTTTCTCACTTCTTTCCACTTTTCCAAATTTGAAGATTTCCTATCAACAAAAGGCTTCACCAAGACCACAAATTCACGCGAATCACATTAGGGATTCACATACAGACTTAAAAAAAAACAGACTTTGGTAAAGAAAAACAAGCATATACTGGTTATTTTAACGAAGTTGAGAATATTTTTCTAATCGCGGTCGACTCTTTCGAGTTCGTGGCCTCCGTGCCAACAAACTCAAAGGCAGTGATGATGAAGTTTGGTTGTCACTTATTGAAACGGAAGTATTGATGACTACAGAGCACTCGTCAGGTGCTTTACAATCTGTACATTGACGAGCACCTAAAGAACACGTGGTTGTCTTCTTGGGACAAGGTTTGCAAACCGACCTGTTCAACACAACGATACTTTAAAGGTCAGTGTAGTTCAAAATCGAAGTTTAAATCATATACCCTGCAAAGTTATCTTGGTAAGTTCCCATTGGACACGGAATACAAACACTCGAATTGGCGGGCCGGTACAAACCAGGGCAACATCCAACTAAACCGGAAAACAATACATTAGTGAAGTGAATTTTACTTCAATACACTGAAGTAAAATTTTCCATTAAAAATTTACCGCATTGCTTGGTACCAGTCCTTCGTTCTTCCCACCCCTCTGGACAACCAAATTCGGGAATTATGCTTGAAGCTATAAAACGAAAAGGATTTAGCAAAACTTTACTAAGCATACTCATTAATTTTTTTCTTACGGGAACAGTCGGGTATAACATTGGCAGGTTTCCAACGCCTGTCTTTGCCACACAAGTACACCGCCGAAGGTAAAGGCCGGAAGAATAAGTGAGCAGGAGAACAGGACGGTCGACATAATTTACCCCATGCCCACGATTTGCAATTCAATTTTCCATTCTGAGGACTTTCTAAGGCAGGGCAAGCCTCTCCGTGATGTAAGGCTGCTGGTACTGCTGCCGCTATAGCAAAGCATAGAAAATTACAATTAAAAAACACTCTAACATAAGAAATGAAGGCTTACGTGCAACATGTACTGTAAAATCGCAACGCGCTTTGTTCCCAGCCAAATCAGAAGCAACATACGAAATGGGATGTTGTCCGATCGGGAATAATGAACCAGGCTCCTACAAGAATAACTATATAAGGAACTGGAACACTAAAAGTAAATGTATTTTTTTCTGTACCTTATTTTTAATTGTATGCGCTACAGCAACGTTATCTGAAAACACAGGCTCTTGCCAAGAAACTGCAATGTAGGGTTCCGCGGGGCTAAGGCGTACATGCATATTATGCGGGCAATCACGTACTAAAGGCGCTTCTTTATCTGTAAAAAATACGATAATAATAACAAAAGAGAATCATCACAGAAAAGCAAGCGAGAATTCACCTCTAATTTCAAGTACGAATGAACAAATTGCCGTATAGTCCGACGCAGGATTCCGTGCACGGTACGATACGACGGTACGACTGGGACCCAATTCCGTTTGTAAAGATTTGGCCCATTTAGGTTCCGACTCCACGTGCCTGTATAATTTTTACGAATACACTGTTAATTCCTCGCCAAAAGAAGTTATAAACCGAAACGTACTTTGTCCAATCTACGTTCGTAATGGGCTGAGGAATGTACACAGACATAATCTTTCTTCCCAGGGGTAAATCCATCGTCATGTCATGCGGACATTCAATGCGAGGCCAAGGATAAACTATAACATTGCATATTATTATTATTATAATTTTAACTGGCAACTTAATATCGCGTCGCGAGAATAAGCTTCAGATCCCAGGGGTTATTACAAATGTACAGTACGGGGTGCTGAAGTATTCTAGGAACGTGAAGCTTACCGTAAGAAAAATGGATGTAATTGCGGAAAGATTGCATGGACGATGAAGGCAAAGGAGGTAAAGCATTGTAGGCAAGAGAAGAGTAAGCAGACGAAGAAGCAACAGAAGGCTTCAAGTCCCAATCCCAGACAGCGGGAAGGGCATTGGATGTGACACTATTATTCTCATTTGCTGACGAATGTCGCACTAAACAAAACGAACACAAAAGCAATAGCCAAAGTAACCGGAAGCCCCTCCTCCAACCAAAACAAGCATTCCCCTCCGTTTCCCAAAGACCAAGTTTTACATCACCGATAAAATAAACATAGAAAGCACGTAAACTCGGAAGACTTAGACGGACGAATTTATTATTATTTTTACCTCTGTCGCAAACAGGACTCGCTTTAAAAGGAGTCCATTTCAGCGAATCGGAACACACTCGTAACGGATTGCCCACCACACGGAACCCACGATCGCAGGTAAAGTAACAATGCAAATTCGTCCAAGCTTCTCCAGATTGACATTGCAACGGCATAACTGTCCCATTCCGTGGCCTCTCCAGCGGAGGACAAGCGGCAACTTAAGCGGAAAGAAACCATTAGCATTTAGATCGATAACGATTTGCATAAATTGGAAAGCTCGAGTTAAACGAGTAAACGAAAGTCTTGTTTGTTTGTTTCTTTACTTTTACATGATCCTAATTTGCCTCCCCATTTACCGTCCTCCCCACAGCGACGAGCTTGGCCCCGTATTCTGACAGTTGGTTCATTGTTTACGACCAAATCTTCCAGTGCACTGCGTGTGGTCCTTGGCGCATGTCTTTTAGTTTCACGTGGTTTTTTATGCCGTCCGTTGCCTGTCGATTGTCCCCGTTGTATGGCATCTTGCACAGAATTGGGACTGGGTTTTGGTGTGGTAGTCGTTTCAGAAAGAGTGATCGGTTCCCAGTGCCCTTTCCAAACACGTGTTTGTCGCCAGCCTGCTTGTTGTTGGCTCCAAATACTGCCACTCTGGCCTCGGTAGGAAGGAAGACTCGCTTCGTTGTCCGTCTTTTCTTCTCCGCGACCAATTTTCTTGTTACTACCTTCATTGTTGTGACTCAAGTTCTCCGTCGGGGACGTGGTTAAGGGCGTCGGTTTCAGATGTCTTTGCTTATCAAACTGATAACCTTTTTGGCATTTCAACTGGCAAGCCGTACCCGGTTTGTAGCCTTGCGGACCCGGACGCGTGGAACAATACAAATACCCGCCCGGTGGAGGATCAAAGGTAGGGCAGTAATGTACTACTACTTTAGCCACCACTTCTACTCCGACAAAATAAATAAAAAAAATAATGTACGTTTTCATTAGGTCAGCGTTGCGTCAGAAAGTATCACCTAGGCAAGACTTTTGGTCCGGTTCCAGCACAAACCCTGGTCGGCATTCGCAAAGATGAGCCCCAGGCTGATTCCGGCAAATCTGGGAGCAGCCACCATTAAAAATCGCACATTCATTTACATCCCGGCATTTCTTCCAGTTACTAGGAACCAACCCATAAAAGAATGAGCTCATAAAGAATTAATTGTGGTGAAAAAAGATAAAACGCCCATAAAGTAAGAAATACGAGACAAGTCTGCCCAATTTGTCGTAAAAAATGACATTCATTGCCGCTATGAATATTACTTCGAATCCGGTGCGTATCCAATCGGGCAGTCACAATGAAAAGATCCAACGGTATTCATACAATCATGCTCACAGCCGCCATTATCTGCTAGGCATTCATTCACGTCTAAAAATCAGATAAAATAAAATTAACAAAGACGTATTTATATACTCTCGCCGACATGAAAAAGAAAGAGATACAAAAAATTACCTTTGCATGTATACAAGTCTTGCTGTAAAGTAAATCCAGGTGAGCACTGACAGTAGTACGAGCCATGTGTATTAATGCAGTGTCCGTGAATACAGGGATCCTGCAAGCATTCATCCACGTCATGACAGGCTAGGCCAGACAAGCGAAAGCCTGAAGGACACTGGCACATGAAAGAACCTTCTGTATTAATGCAAATCCCATTAGTGCACGGACTGGAAGAGCACTCGTCCACATCTGCATAGGTTGAAGACGTACAAAGAGAGGAAGAGACTGAATTAAAGGTTCTTTTGTACATAAAAAAAGGGATTTAAAAAAAATCACCATAACAGTTGTTATCCATAGCTTCAAATCCGAGATGACATTCACAACGGTAGCTTCCCGGCACATTTATGCAATCGCCATTGATGCAGGAATTCGATGCGCATTCATCAATGTCTAATCCCAAGAAATAGGAACCAGTTAAGCCGCAAAAAACAGCCCGGCAAAAAAATGCAAAGCTCCATTACCATAACATGTGTTGTTGACCAAACTGAATCCTGAAGGACACTGGCAACGAAACGAACCTTCTGTGTTTATACACGAGCCATTGATACAGGGGCTTGGGTTCCTTAGACATTCGTTCAGATCTGACAAATAAATTTAAATCTTTTATTTTCCTAGTTGAAAACACTTTATCGAAAAGTTTACCTATGCAATGGTCTTTCCATAACTCGTACCCTGGTTGACACAAACACTGATAAGAGCCCGGTAAATTGACACACTCGCCATTAAAACAAGGACTCCCTTCACACTCGTCGATATCTACAAGAGCTCGTTTGCATAAGGAAATAAAAATGTGAAATTTCTCCCCGAAAAACTTACCTATGCATGCTAGGTTGTTCTCGAGCTTAAAACCATCCTCGCAAAAGCATTCAAAGCTCCCAAGAGTATTGCTACACGAACCGTCGATGCAAGGGTTCACGACACATTCATCCACATCTGAGAACGAGTTTAATTATAGTTAAAACTTCTACATGACTTAGATTTTTTTAACCTTGACAGTGGGTATCGTTTGTGGACGAAAAACCCGCGTGACAATTACACGAAAAGGCACCTGGAGTATTCACACAGTTGCCGTGAAGACAAACGTCAGCCAAGCACTCATCCACATCTTGAAAGGAAAATAAGAATGTAAGAAATGATATTTTTAGTTCAAAGAACGTGACCAAAATTAAAACTAAACACTGACCTATGCAGTCCCCATGACCGTTTTTGCTATATCCCGCCCAGCACTCACACTCAAAAGAGCCGGGCGTGTTTTTACAGTAGCTGAACTTGCACAAAGGTTCGCCGTTTTCCAAGGCGCACTCATCCACATCAATACACGTTTTCCAGTCATCTATTAAGGCCAAACCGGCAGGACAAGAGCAACGGACACTGCCAGCTACGTTTACGCAAACATCTGAGCAACCGCCGTTACTCTCTAAGCACTCGTTGACATCTAAGGGAATCAACACAGAAAAGTTACATGCCTGTACCATAGCTTCACAAAGACTTTGTAGATCATGTACAGCAGTTTACCTATGCAAGTCTTGTTACCAGATCCCAACTCGTAGCCAGATGGACAGGAACAAAATGCTGATCCGTTCATGTTAACGCACGAGTGGCTGCAACCGAAATTGTTGTCCAGACACTCGTCAGTATCTTTAAAAGGAAAAAAAAGTTAAAAATTGCTGATTCATAAATCTAAGAAAATTAACAAAAAAAAACAAGTTTAGTTGGAAAAAAAGGTTGTTTGATGAAATCTCCAACTTCGTAAATTAGAAACTAAATTGAAAAACATTAAGAAGAATTTACCTTTACAAGAGCCTTCCGGATTTGGAACCCAACCAGTTGGACAAGTGACCAATTCGGGTCCTGGAATTTCTTCATCCGTACATACAAATGAGCCAATCGTATTCTTGCATAAATTAACACATGGACTTAGTTCATCATACTCGCCAACATCACACTCGTCAATATCTGGGGAGAAAAAAAATGCAGCCAAGCCATTAGATAATAAAACGTTGCTTATACAGCTGAAAAGAGAAGCATACAAATTAATACCATAAATAAGCAGAAAATAAATTTTATGTCACACCTTCACACGTTTTCCAGTCTTCGCCAAGCATGTAACCTTCAGGACAGGCACAAAAGGCAGCTCCCATGGAATTAATGCAAGAATGAGAGCATCCCAACACGTTATTTGCGCACTCGTCAATATCTTCGCAAGAGTGTTTATCATTCCCGAGTTTCGTACCAGGCAAGTCTTCACAGCTGCACACATAACTCCCAACGGTATTTCTGCAAGTGCCTTGGCAAGGTCCATGTCCATTTCGCAAAGAACACTCGTTTTGATCTACAGGACATCAGATGAGACTTAAGCCCCTGAGTAAAACCCGGAGCAGAATAACGAGCACAATCTCTTTACCTATACACCGTTTTCCATTAGAAGCGAGACGGAATCCGACCGGACACGAACACTGGAACCCACCTGGCCGATTGGTGCAGGCAAATTCGCAACCACCGTTGTCCACCGCACATTCGTCAATATCTAAATACCCATAAGCGGTCATAAGAGCCAAAGCAGCTTATAAAGGTCATAATAAATCATACCAAAGCATGATTTGTCGTTTGTGTGCAACCGAAAACCGCGAAAACAAGCACATTCATACGTGGGCTCGCTCAACGCAGGATTTCGACGACAAACGTGTTCACAATCTCCGCGATCAGGACCACAATTCGACACTAAACTCGTCTCCCAATCCGTCACATTGCTCATCTTATCGTCTATATCACCTTAACGAATAAAAAAACAGGTCATGATCACAGTAGCTCGGTGGATTTGTTAGGATGAATACGAAAAAAAAAATTGTTGAAACTTTAAGGATCGTAAATAATTACTAAAGTAACACCCATGTTCAAACAAGTGGGAAAGAAAAAAATCCTGGACGATTTACGACGGGTTGGTCCCGCAAAGACTAAGTTTTGAGCCCTGTAATCAAGCTTCACAGCTCTGGCTGAGTTGAGGCAATAAGTTTATGAACCAAACCAAACCAAACTCGACTTCATGGTCATGCTAATGACTTTATCTCGCACCTTATTGGGGCCTCATGGATGGAGCCGCGTAATAAGTTATGATACAACCCACTACTCGGCAGCTGTCTCATTAACCTTTACACATATAACTTAAAAACCACTTCTAGTCTTCCTAATTACCGTTCTAAAAAAAAAAAAGTTTTATTACCCCCAAGATTTCTCAAAGTTTACCTCGACAGCAGGCAAAAACAAGCCTTTTTAGACCTTTTTTAACAACTAAAAAGAACAAAAATGGCTTCAAAAAGACAAAACCATAACACTAAAAAAGGACACAGTCGTAAAATCAATCCGAAAGCTTTCAAGTAGCTGGTTTAGCTCATGTAGGACATATTGGTTTAAACCTTTTTTAATTAGAACAAGATAAGTACAACGTGTGAAGAAAAAAATGAACTGTCCCGTTCCTCGAAGGTAAACACAACCTCATTGGCGTTACTATTAATCCCAGGAAAAAAACAGATTACAGCGCATTATAACGACGTTAAGTGAAGCTGTCCCAAAAAACCTTATCATTTGTCTTAGTCTGACAGTCACTTGAAAAACGAAAAAGTCTAAGAAGTCGGTTTATATAGGCTGCGATGTCTAGCTGAGTGAACCAATGAAGCTTTGTGTGTCTATGTCTCTAAAAGTTTCAACTCTGTATGCTATGTATATATCCCTCCAAACATCCCTAAGCCCAAACCCAATTTATGTCCATAAAAGGTAAAGTGCACCACGCCTGGACCTTTCGCTGGGGCTCAGTCGCTCACTTGTGGTAATAAAAGACTTGCTTAATCGAGAAATAAAACACCTCTTTTGGGGCCGTAACTATCAGCCTTCCACCTTGTTGTCTTCTTGAACCCCTTTCCTATTAATCCGCCAAAAGTAGAATCATTATACGAAATATTAAAAAAAAATTACTTTACATGCCTTTCAAGCCTGTTCTTTACCTTTGAAATCGAAGTAAGATTCATTAAACACGACCCAGAATCATACTCCAGAAGAGCTTACCGAGTGGACTGCAGAAAGGTGTGTCGCCTATCCAGTTTTTCTGCGAGCAGTAAAGACGGTCATGGGAGCCTGTTGCCAACGCGAAACCAGGTTTGCATTCGTAAATCACTTCCATGAAGAGATTATAAGGCAACGAAGCGCTCCTCAACCTGAAATTTCAGCACAAGAATAAATACGCTTGCCAGTATAGTAGAACAGTGCCAAAATCTTGTCGTTTCGCAAACGCAGCTTCAAAAGCTTTAAAAATAGATACTGAAAAGGTCCTAAATCTTTTCTTGTTCGCGCTTGTTCCAAAGATAAAACTTTTTTTTTTCTTAAAAACTTGATGTTAGATTGGCCTAGGTTAATGCTAGTTAAGATTGTATACCTGCCATATTTGGAAACGATCGCGTTGGCGATTATGGGAACAGCTTCTTGAGTTAAAGTGCATGAGATATCTAATACGGAATAATCCACAGGGGAGTTGGTCCGTTCTTGAATGCTATTTTCTTGGTCAGGCATCTCGGTGTCCTCTTCTTCTTTTTCCAGAATTTCCCCTTGTTTTTCTCCATCTTCATTATCGTGGAGAATGGGAACGTTCATGAGGTTGGGTAGAATCTCGTTGCTAATATCTTCTTCCCAATCGTCAATTTTCGAAGACTGGTTTTCTGGTGAAAGCTGAGGATCAACGACGGGACTCGGCAGCGAATCACCAGTCGATCCTTCTTCCTCGTCCTCTTTTTCAGACAAGTTTGTATCGTTTTTGGAGACCAAAGGCAAGGCTTCATCAACCTGAAGATTAGGTTTCTCAAGACTATTTATGTGTTTGGTAACTAAATTGTCCGTATCTTCGTGTGATTCCGACGCATTTCGCGCTGGATCAGTCTCCAAAGAATCTATCAGCTCGTTGCCTTCTAAAGGCCGAGTTTGCAAATCTTCATTAGCTTCCTGTTGACTGGAAGACTCTTTAGCACTGAAAGACCCTTCATCAGGATTCTTGGTCATATATTCCTCAATCCTATGCGCAGATGCAGTGTTATTGCTTATCTGAACTTTGGTAGGATTCGGAACGGTCTCTTCAACCGTCCCGTGTGAAGATTCTGGTTCTTCTTCATTCTCTTCTTCATTTTCCTCTGGCTCCACGTCATTCTCTTCGCCGAGCTCGTCCTCTTGTTCTCCCCTGTCTTCGTCATAATTTTCATCTTCAGTCAAATCTTCCTCGTTTTCAGCTTCATCTTCGTCTTCGTCTTCATTTCCGCCCTCCTCCTCCTCGTCCTCTTCATCGTACTCGTCTAACACGTTATTGGATCTGATACTATTACTACTACTACTACTCGGGCTTTTCAACTGTCTTAAAAGCTGAGCCGCACTCTTCTTCTTCTTTTGGGGTCCAGACTGGCTCTGGGTATGATTCGACATGATGATGGATGGCGGTACCGCAGCGCTGGTTTCGTTAGGCCGGCTTGCACTCGCAGTCGTCGCTGAGGCTTCCCACCTACAAGAAATACGACACCAATTCCAGTCAGCTGTAGGTCACCAAATTTGCCAAGTTTTTCTTAAAATTTCATGGGCCGGAACGAAATTCCCGAGGATTTTCTACAAAGTCCCCATAAAACCCTCTATTTCTCTCCCTCCTACCCCCCCCCCCCCCCCCCCCCCCCCCCCCCAGTCTCCTCTTCTTTTTTCCCCATTTGAGCAAAAGTCACGCCCGGAAAAGTTTAAAATTAGCTCGGTCTTTCGGGGGTGATGTTGTACGTACCTCCGACACAACATAACTGCAAACTAATATTGCTGTTAAGCAATATTTTAAAACATTACCCAAAGACCATGACAGAGTTGTTTGTTGTTCCCTGTTCCGAATTTTAGGCAAAGTTGTGAACAGAAACGGGACAGGTAACAAGCACTAGTTTAACTGCTAATAAATGTCAAAACCAGAAATATCTCAAAGGAGTACTAGAAAAATTCTCATTTAAACTAATAAAGGATAAAAAAAGGAAAGATAAATGAGGTCATTAATTTAAGGCATCGTAATTATATTAGGTAAAAGGAAACTTACGCGAAAAGCGGGCGGTGAGTTTTGGACTCGGATTTTTCTTCATTAGCATTTGCGACGTGCGATAACTGTCGTACTCGGGCGTACGTCGTTTCGTCGTTGGCCAATTTAGGTGATTGGAATAAGCGCGCGTTTTGGGCCAATTCAGGCTTGGTATCCATATAAGTTACACCTGCAAGGTAAAAGCAAGGGGAGGGGAAAAGGTCACGTATACGGGCATATACATTTTGACATGTGCAGAATTATTCATTTCAATTTAATTTAACAACCCATTTTTCATAACCGTAACAAGATCGTTTCTTCCCATGTACAACACATTTCAACTCGGATACAGCAGACCTTTATAAGAGTCCTGACCAAAAATGTCTTGGTCCTGTTGACCACTTTTGGCCAAAACTCATTGCACCGCATAACTGAATATGCTTTTCATTGAGAATTGATTGCCGCCTGTCTTGCTTGGGCTTAGGTAGCTGTGCTTTTGCCTCAGAATACATCATATAACAATACGTACCTCATACGATCCCATGACAGCAGAAGGTAAAAGAAGGACAAAAAGATTCATATATTCTGACCCAAGATTTCCACAGGCTTTTAATATCAATAAAATTTTCCTTATTTTTGAAACTGAATTAGGAGAATTTTCATGTTTTTCCGACATTTTCCATCTTAATGTCTGAAGTCTGAAAATGTTACATTTTCCTACACATTTTAACTTTGAAATTGCAATGAACCACCTGCACGTTTTTTTCAGGATTCTTCAATGTTTGATTTAGGAAAAAAAGTTGTCTTGGAAGAAAGTTAATCAAATAAAAAATTTCGACCTTGAGAATGTCAAAACTGTAATCTTTCATGATTTGCACGATGTCATTAATTCGACCTTTGGTAATTAGCTCATCTACGGGTTAAAAACGTGGGCCTAGCTTGCTATACCTACAGCCCTAACCAAGGCATGGCCAAAATCAAACGCCCTGTTAATCAAGTAATCCGATCTTCACCTGCCAAATCACGCAATGACCAAAGTGTGGCCAAAATAACTGTTTCTCTGAAACAATTAACGCAGGCGGAGACGACAGCTGGCTATCAAATTTACGATTCAGATCACAAACGTTGATTGCTCTATCCCTTCTATAACTTTCTGTTAGGATTATTGAGTTTTCGCACGATACGTAGTATTATGCCAACCAATACCAACTTTCGCCAGCCCTAAATTATTAACACGGAGTCCTCTAAAAAACAAAATGAATTCTCATAAAAGTAACTTTTCCAGGTTCCGAATTCCCGTTTCAATTATTCCTAAAAAAAAAAAAAAAGCCAAGCTTTTCGAGACTTTTAAAACCGTGTCGACACTTTTCGACTCCCGGAACTCGATGGCCAATAAAGAAAAAACCTAAGATAAATTACATTCCAATTACCCATCCGACATCAGTTCACAGGAGCGATTTCTCAATTTAAAAAAAAAAATCGTAGAAATGTTTTTCCGATTAAGCATTCCTGAAAGCCAAGCCGCGCGTATTGAATTCACTTATTTGTTTGTTATTCTACCTTCAGGATTGCACCGCGGTGGCGGATGGCTCCATCGTTTGGGTCCCGTCAGACACAAGGCCATATCTTTGCCAACGAGCTGGAATCCTCGATCGCATTGGAACCGCACCACTTGCTGATTACGGGACAGTTGCTTATGACCATTCTGCGGCGCCAATGGTACCGGACATGGCGACGCCACGACATGACAGCCTGTTGGAAAGAAGACCAAATAGACCGTGAATGAGATTACAAGTCGTTTTACATGCGAGAGCAGATTTCACCAGAACACATGACCCGTCCATCCCCCCCCCCTCCCCGCGCCTGCTCAACGCAAAAAAAAAAAAATAGATACTTAACGCAATAGCAACTGGCAGACGCAAACAATTCACATAAAAAACGTCTCGAACCAAACCCTCTTTTACCACGTTACGGAAATCGGCATATTTTCCTAACAAAAATGTCTCCAGAACGCTTCCCATTTGTCATGCATTTCTCTTTCGTCCATTTCAAACCTTGGTCTCGATCCGTAACTTGTGAAGAAAACTGTTCTCTTACTCAAGAGGCGAGAACAGGGAAAAAAGTATGTTTTCCTAAGCCTACGGAGCCTTTGAAGCGGGAAATAGCTCCACAGCTAACACTAACAAATTTTCGTGGTCCAATTTCCAAGTGTTGGCTTCTTTTCAGTAACGAAAAAAAAGAAGTAAAAATGGAGCGAAAATAAAATAAAAAAAATTAGGATTTTTGACACAGCATTTAAAAATAAAGGAGCACAGAGTGAGCCTAGGTTCCTCACCTGTTGTTCATTTTGTCTGGACTTGAAATTATTCAACATAGAAAAAAAGAGGAACGCTAACAAAACACGCAACCTTGTTTTGGTTTTCTAATCTCATTCTGATTTTTTTTACTTGCGTGTCTCTCCGTAACGGGCTAAAAGGTTCAAGCCGAGTCAAGGAAAGCTGGGAAATATCCATAGAATGTAGTCTACTTCTCATATCCATTAACATTTATGGTCTCATGGGAAGTCACAATAAGTCAAAAACTTCTTGAATTTCTAATGAGATCTTGAAACTCCCAACTTGCAAAACTTAGGATCCCTCTAACCTTACAAGGACATTTTCGCTTGTCGGAATAGAGCTATTCGTTGTTGTGGTGTAGAATGGCAGGTAATATAAGGTAAAACTTGAAGCTTCCGGGGGATTTGAAGCCGCAGCTGCCGTGAGTTGATGGATGGATTGCTCTTCTTGACACAAATTTGCGGTATTCAAAGCCTCCAAAACTGCCTGTCGTCTCCACAATCGAGGCGTTTGCCATTCAACAACGCATGACGGATGAATTTACATTCCTCCTCCGCGTCAACTCTTTCGTATGGATGGTTTTAACTTAAGCAATACACCCGAATGCATCTGAAAACAGTACCATTTCCTCTTGGGCTGTACTGTATATAGTTTAGCCTAACTTCGCTTTCGGTGTATAACAACTTTGAATACCTTACGCTTTAATAACTTGAGAAACTTTGAAATGAAACTTTGGAATTAATTGGAATATTTCCAAATAATTTACCTTAGTAGGGAAATTATCCATAGAATTTATCCACAGGCACCTTAATTAGTATATAATCTCTGTACTGTCTCAGCTCATAATTAAATTAATTAATTAATTTCTCTGCTCACACAGATATTTTTTACATAGGTACCACATAGATTGAGTAGCACACAATCACGTTAACTTGAATTGTAAATTAGCAGTTCAATGTTGATCCATTTAGTTCACATTGCATGAGTGTCTAGCACGGTTTTTTCCCTAGTCATTCTAATTTGGGCCAAATGGCTCGAGTCCCTTTTCCTTCTTTTTGGTGGTACTTTATGCTAGGTAGTGGATGCAAGACGGTTACCCCGAGAGGAATAAAAAAAAAGTACTACTACGATATACGAGCTTTTATCTCACGGAGAATCGGCGTACGGTGACTCTGACTTTGTATATTTATAGCAAAAAGCGAAGAGCACGAGGTGAGGGCGACACGCTACGGTTCCAGGCTCTGTGGGACTTCTGCCGAGGATCTTTAAAACTTGTCACAGTCACAGCGTTTTCCTCTAAGCTTAACTAAAACCCGTTTACTATTTTTTTATTTCCATTTTTTGGGAGGGGGGTACTTTTCAGTATTTTACTGCAGTCATTTGTTCAAGTCGGGAAAGATGACATAACTGACACGTGCGTTTCTTTCGCAGTCAGTTTCAAACATCGAAGCTGGTTAGGCTATGCGGTTCCAAGCAAACTCCCCTGCTAATTGCCATGCGATGAGCAACTAAACACACCTGAAAACTGAACAGGGCTCGTTATACGGCCAAAGCTCCCCCTAAAACCCTTCCACAGTCCCCATATTATTCTTTTTCTAATATTTTTTATAGTCTTGCTTGCATCGCCAGTCAAATCTTGTTTCAATAATGACAATAGACGCTTAAAACAGGCCTAACCAGAAAAATGGCAGTGACTCAACTAATACATTAACGAAATCAAAGTTTGACAGATAGACGGACAATAGGCAATCAGTAGGCAACTCTACAATAATTCCTTCAGCTTCCAAACTGGCAATAGTAAAGTCTCATCTGACCAACACGCGAACTCGACCATAACAAAGCACATTAATATAACGTTCGGTATTCTATTGTGCTCGTTGCCATTAATGGTGAAAGAAATCAAACCTATAGCGTTGACTTGAATATTTTTTCAATAAAACTGAACATGGAAAATTATACATTAAATACAAATGACTAAGTAAGTCTCCCTTGCCAAACGTGTCATTCACAAAAGCTTTAGGTTTGGAATGGCTGGAACGCGCCACAACAACTATAAAAGTACAACACTGATTATGCTTTATATGGAAAGCAGAAAATACAAGCTATACTTGATTTCCGTGATAAAATTTGGCAATTGCAGAAAAAAACTAAAAATTATTTATAGAACACGACTCTAAAGTTAATAAACCAGAACTAAATAAAAAATACGCCAAATAAAAAAGGGGAAAATATTCCATAAATTATACACTTCTGTCGCAACTTATTTCCACCGTGGCTTCTTTTCTAAATCAATCATTTGCACTTACATTGCATTGATAATTGCGTCGTAAACGTTAACTTATTAGCTTTTCACTTTAAATATCGAATATACAAAGAAAACATAAGGAAAGTCTGAAAGCAAGCTTACTCTAACTGAATTGTACAATTACTCAAACTACATCAGTCTTTTTCTTGTTTAATAAAAAATGCCATACTGTGTATGAGTAAACTTGATACAGTACCAAGTTGATACAGTACTAACCAAGTGCTTTGCCAACAATGGATCAAGACTCTGAGACCCTGAGTTGAAAAGCGTAGGTAAAAAAAGTAAAAAAACAAAAGAGTATTCCAGCCAATAAATTTTCCTAGAGGACTTCGTTCTCTGGATTCTTGGCAAAGAGTAGGAAAAACTTACATTGCAAAATCAGGAGAGACGCCACCATCACAATACACTCACGCCTCACCTCATGCATTCTGATAAAGGAGTTTTAAATCACCCGAAAAATTGTCTTATGAAGCCATGGGCCCACAAGCACACGCTATTTTTGTTGTTTAAAAAAAGAAATTCACTCTTTTTTAAGGCACAAGAAAATGTTTTTAAATCAAAATTGACAAAACACTCGAGAAATTTATTAGCACGACACCAAAAGTTTCTAGACAATCGTCGGAAATAAAACGGATCGAAACTCACACTTCTAAGAGTAACTTTTCTACGGAATCCCTACTTGGAAGATGAGAGGTCCAGGCAAGACTGGAGCAAAAGCCATCCATGCATGCTCACATATCGGCTTGCCTGTGTGTGTGCTCTGTATGTGTGGGTGAGTCCTTCTCCTTCTAAGCTAACTTCTTCACGGGTCTATTTGGACTACTACGTGCTGTGCGTGAGTCCACTCTTGAGAACTAAAAACTCAACGGGGAAAGCCACTTCATACGTTGGCTGGACAATTTACGAGGTTATTATCAGCCTTCGCGAGTTGCCCCACTTCATTTTTTTTTTTTTTACGGGGGTAAAAGAAAAAAATTTAGAAAATAAACATTTCTCCCCCTTAATTCAAATTTCCCGCTTCGGAAACCAAATTTTAAAAAAGTGAAACACTCAAACATTTTTTTCCAAGTGAACGGTTTCTTTTCAAAGCCTATCTCACTACCATAAAGAAGTCCTCTAACTTTCTGATTTCAAAGAAAATCTCGCGAGTTATAAAGCTATCCGACTTAATGATGAAAGGTGGCCGAAAATGGTGCGAACGCCCGAGATTTTGGGGCGGTGGCTGTTTGGACCTGCCTTACATGTCATCGCTGCTAAGAAGAATATTGCCAATCTGGCATAAGCATATACAGGAACATAAGGTAGTCTTGAGGTTACCAAGAAGTTTTGTGAGGGTGACGAATGGGGACAAGTTTGATAGTCATGCAACGTTTTCGGTATGTGACTTTTGCTTATCCCAAATTTAGCCATCGTTGGTGCCCAAGTCCCTCTAAGATGTCAAAATTTTTCAAAATCTCCTTTGCGCAGTTTCTCTCTTCAAAGGGCGGGATGGGTCTTACTGAAGCCGAACATCTAAATTCTTGCCAAAGTTGAATGGATATCCGGAATTTTCCACACGTCGTAAAGAATAAATGTTGAGAATGGTCCAAAAAGAAATAACAATAGATGACTTTAAAAGTGTCAGCACAGAGGCTGGGAAATGGATAGTACAACTTTGACACCCGACTTCATTAATCTTCATGAAAGCTCTGTCGACATTTAGGATATTCTCCGGGTTCACTGTTAGTCGCTCAGCACCTGAAATGCTTTATGTCTTTTTTGCATTATTTCAAGTGACTATATTTCAGGAATGTTACTGCTGGCTTCCCATTAGGCGCGAAAAAGGCGGAGTTTGTCAGGACGAGACAAAATTGGCTATGGCTATTAGGCGCGACAGTCGAGTTAATATAAGATCGCAAAGGAAGGGGATCTTGGAGATCTTTACCGCTCATGAAAACGGGAATCCCGTGCTGCTGCTGTTGCTTCAAATGAAGCAAACGATTTCCAGACTTTTGAGGCCGATCCCACCAACCCCAAAATGTTTCGTTTTTTAATGCTCCAAGTTAGTTTTGGCACGGGCGCTTGAGCTAGACAAAGTTAATTGGCTAACTTGCAATGTCAACATAAGGTGTGCATAATAAATATACTAAAGCCCCTCTTTTAAACTTAACTGGATGGATTCAGGTTGGGATATGTTGCTTTTCTAGGTTTAGTTTTCTTCATTCACTTCCTGTTTAGTTTGTGGTTAACCCCCTGGCCGAAAAAAATCAAGGCTAATTACTTGAAAAGATGCTAAAGAATCAGAATCAAAGTTGAAAGGTTTTTGTTTGTCAAAGACGAAATAAGCAGGCTCTTGTCAGTTTCCGGAGGGTTGGCCTTTGATGACTAATGAGCCACGACTTGGAAGAGCCCCAGTTAGACCAGACGCAGGGAAGGAACATGCATATCTTTAGAAGAGAAGCAAGTTAGGGGTCCTTACGGAAAAACGAGAAAAAAAATTGTCGCCTTTCCTCGCCTTCCTTCGTTATAGACGTTATAGAAGACTCCGTCGTTCTTTCCCTGTGGCCTGTAAATATGTAACCTTACCGAAGTTTTGCATGGGTTGGGGGGTTAAGTTGATGACAGAGCGAAACCCTTTTCTATGCTGTGTGTACCGCACATTCTTGGCTTAAAAGCCTCTCTCTGTTTCACATTACGTTGCCATGTATCGTTAAACCAGAAGGGAATTTTGCTAAAAACGGGCCCCCATGTTCAAGTCAGCAAGGTTTACCTTTTGAACTCTTCAATGACTCTGTCGGGGAAAAGAAAAGACAGAATAGACCTTAAAAAAAGAAAGGATAAAGGTTTGGCTGTGTACTAAAGCCCACCCATGGGCTAGGTTCTTCTTCGGAAATGCCACTCAAACGCAAGCAAAAAAAGAACTAAGCTTACCAAGGATGATATGCTAAACGTTTCCATCTTGGCACGTGTCATAAACAATTTGGAATGATGTCAAAAAGGCGGAAAACTTGTGTCTGATTCACGCAACTCTAGTCACTATAAGGCTGTGTCTCACATTTAACCCGACGGCAGCTACAAAATAGTCTCAAGTAAAAATACGCGGTTCGCAATTAGCACCAAAAACTTGCCCGCTTGTACGAACTGGGTGCATCATTTTTACGAAGAAATCATCACAAGCTGCTTACTTCCATACGTTTGACTACTTTACAAGGTTAGAAAAACACACCCCAAACTCGAAAACTGTACGAAGTACAAATTATTAATGGAATCACATGGCTTCTTCTTATCCACTTCTTTTGGCACCAATTAAGTTTGGATCAAAACAACGGAATAAAGGAGAAACAGATTTGAAAACGAATGAGAACGCCATCTGTTGACAGATTACAACTTGACAGATTTTCATTAAAAAATACTTTATGAAGCGCTAGGAAAACAGAACCGAAAACGCATTTGGGACTACTTTTCGGATTCGGAATTTGCAAAATGTAGTAAAAATGAAACGCTATACAAAAAGATGCTAAATTGTCTTGTATGGAATTCTTGACTAAACAACGCTGGTTCTATATGATCGTATAATAAGCTCTTGGTGAAATGTTACTTCCCTCGTCGTCTCCCACCAGCGACATTTTTTTTAAGATTTTCACTGTACAACTATATACAAAATACATCACAGCTCGAGAGACAATATTCTCTTGCGTTCGCTTGTTAGCAAGCCTACTCCTCACTTTCCTTAGCCTCACACTTCTTTTATTCACACAACAGCGCTGAAGCAAGTCCCTGAGTTGAAACACTCTCGACCAAAATGCCATATAGGTTAAAAGAGCTTAATTTGCTACACAACTGGAGAAAAGAAGAAAGTCTTGACTAGCCCTGATTATTGAATATTATAAACTACCAAATCGATTATGCTATTTAAAGTGCTGGTTAGCTATCCGTCTTTTTTAAGTCGCTAACTCGAAACCTTCAACTTGAAAAGAATCACGAATCCGGCCCACTTCCAAAGCACAAAGCGACCCATACATCTTGGTATACCATTCAGAGCAACGACCCCTACACATGCAAAAATATAAGGTATTAACACAAAATTACATAAAATGGTGGATAAATTACTTCGTATCAACCCGGGATAAATGCACGAGTCTGGATTTGCCATTGCCAGCAGACTCGATGAGAAATCTGGAAGCTAAAACAATACCCCGCATTACATGACAAGACTGAGGGGCTTCTGGATGCTCAACAGATGTTTCCACTAATACACAAGCCCCACGAGGCAAATCTGACCTCCACATCCTTAAAAAAAACAGCCCATGTTAGTCTATAACGAACACTTCGAACAAACATTTGTCATTTTATAGACCGAAAAAGGTAAAAATAAAAAAACATTACCTAAGGAGGCAGTAATCGCGTAAAGTATTAGGCTGTTGGGCACACATGTAATGGAAAACTTCAGCCTGCGTATCCAAGCTTGTAATGACGCGCCATTCTTGCAAAGTCGAATCCCAGATATGACGTTCCCTCAAAATGCGGTGTAGTACGTCCTGGGGAGGAGCCTCGACTTCGGTAGCAGCTCTCCACAACCGCAAAGTGTGTCCATCTCCTACTTTCTTGTAGGAAACTTCCACGGAAGAGTCCGCTACGGTCGCAGCAACCCATCCTCTCAATCTGAAAAGCAGAAGTTTAGCACACAAAATAAGTCTACGACTTCTGCTTTCTATACTTTTCTTTAGATTCCTTCATAAGAGCAGCAATGCACGCTTGCATATATGCTCGCCAGTCCGGATGCTCGGAAGTTTTCAACTCTTCCAAAGTGACCGGTACACTCAATTCCAGAAAGGTGAACCGACACTGGTTCAACATGTCGTCAGGAACCTACACATATAAAAAAAAGCGTTATAACTCGCTTCGAAGTATATTTTTTTCGAAGTTTACCTGGAAGACTAGTTTCCAATCTTGGATCATGGCTAAGAGACATTCATGCGCAGCTTTGTTCTCGTTCAACTCTTTCGCGTCGGGCACCCCGACCGTTTTCCTGCGACGATGGCCCGAGTGCGAAGGCGAAGGCGTCGGTGAAGAACCCGGCAAATGAAACAAAGACGGTGCTAAGCAAACCGCCAAATTGGAGGGGGTCATCTGATTGCTAGACGACCAGGAAGCTACGCCTACTAAGAAATGCACCAGCGTTTGCAGCGCCTCTCGGTGTTCATCGGGCAAAAGGAGTAATCCGCATTGCAAAGCTTCTATCCTTAACGTCGCTGGCACAACTGATAACAAAACAACAGGGTCGTCATAAAACTTCATATTCCATAATTCTTTTGGGGCAATCGAATTACTTTGAAAGATGGTGATGAAAGTCTCGGAGAGTTTGTTAGTGAACAAAGGATCAGGCAAGTCCCGGAAGTATTGCTTCACCATATCCGCTACATCGTATGCCTGATGTTCAGCGAAATCGACCGAAGAACTGGTTTCCAGCAACTCCTTGAGCTTCGTGATCCGAGAACGGACTCCTGACTTGCGAAACAAGCCTACTTGGTCCAAACAATGCTGATGAAGGTACTGTAACGCTTGTAAGATGGGCGTTGGCAGGGGTTCGCCTGTTCGCTGCACATTAAGGGCTAAAGGTACTCCAAAGATATGTTTGTCTGCTTAAGACAAAAAGCAACAACGGATGGAAAAAAAGGTAAAAAAGCTTTCTTCAACATATAAACGGAAGAATTTTTATTACCTTTGTAATCAGGGTTTTTATGCTTCCGCATAAACTTGGGCAAATCCCAGCCCCACGTCGGTTTATTGCTCGAAGCGTGGCGCTCCAACAAAGCTGTTAAGCGCAACAAAGCCAATTTCCTCAAAAGGGCAAATTGGCCAACGGAAAGGCTTTCCATAGCTACACCTTCTCCAGGTGGCGAACCAGGACTGGTAAACGGCTTCAAACCTGAGCTGCGACGAAAACTGTGCCATCTTACTACCGACCCACTTTTCGAAAAAAAGAGAAGAAAGGTCTAAATGAATAATGTATATCAAGAAAATTAAAAGTGTTTACCCTCTCGACTGTTGTGGACTACCTTCCAGTTCACAGTCAGCATGCGAACCCGAGCTGGAAGTCCCTGTCGAGGTCGAATCTTGGTCTTCCTTACCCAAGTAGGACGTGAACTTGGATTTGGCTGGGGTTATCGATGGTTCTTGGAAGTTGCTGTTCCGGATAATGATGGGCATGTCATGGAACAGATGAGAAGAGTTTTCTAACTCATCTGGGGAGACCTGCACGGGCGTGGAATTCGGTGATTTGGATTTGCCTTAATTGGAAAATACATTTATTAAATACATTTTATACTAATTTTTCCACTTTTTAGAATTTTTCAAGATTGGGAATTCAAATTCCACACAAAAAGACTCATTTACTGAATGAATTAGCTGAAACGCTTGGAAGCATTTCGGTTTCCACCAACCTGATATGAAGTTGAGATGAAGCCGCTCACGCAGCGATTTGCTTTCTTTGCCCTCGTTCAAGGAACCCTGCCTCCTTAAAGCGTTTCTTTTATGAGGCGACGACGAAGCCGACGAAGCGCTCGTTGTACTTAACGCAGTCAATGGGGACAAAGCGGCCCGACTTGAATCCCAAGATCGATCTCTCCTTCCAGCCCGTTGACTTTTCCTCCATTTGACTCCTTTGAACTCACTTTCGTTGCAATTAGCGTCAGAGTATCGGCTGGCCGAGGACAAATTAACGCACTCGGAGTCCGACAGAGGTAAATCGTGCTGGAAAATTTGCTTGGGCAGTTTCTTGATCCCCAGGTCAGGCGAGGGCGTGGAGCAAATGGAATTGGTGGCCGAAATGTCCACACAATTCAGATCCTGCATCCGTGCCTGCATCGCCGGCACGTCCAGTACTTGCGGACTGCCAATCGTCACGTATTCTCCGTTTCGGTTGCCATTGCTCGTCAAAAACTGGTGCGTGGGGCGTTTTCTGCTGCGGGATCGTAAACTACCCATCCGCTTCAGCAGTGATCTTGCTCCATGTTTCCACCGCTCCGAGCTCGAGCGCCGAAAACTTCCCACTATAACTGGATCCACTTCGGTCTCAACCGAAGGCACTGAACCGTCATCCGGATCCAAGTCAAATTCCAGTTTCGGGATTTCTCCAGCATAAAGAACTTCCGGCTCTGCGTTAATGGCTTTTTCATTAGCCATGCCTAGCCCCAAACCTAGAACTACCCGAGACCACCGTCTTGAATCGCGCTCAAACGTCCAATTCTCGCTTAACGCGCACTGCGTCTCTTCCTCGTCGGAATCGTCCACCTGGTAAATAAAATAACGTGCAAAAACACCGTTAATTGTGGTCAGAATATAAATATCGTTATTCTAGGTAAAAAAATTTTTAAAGAACTGAAATTACGCTTTTAAATATTATAATTAGTATTTTTTTTTCACCTGTTTGCGCGGCGAAGCGTCCAACCGCATTTTAGCTGCTCGGTTCAATGCTGTTAAACGCCGATAGAGGGCTTGAAGAGAATCGACATCTAGGAAAGCATGATCTCGACGTACACTACTCAAATCTAATGGAAATTGGAATTCTAAAAAAATAGAAAAAAATCAATAAGTTGTTGCTCTCTTGCTTTTCATATATATCTATTTATACCTATATATCTATTTTCATATATAGATCGAAAGATAAATATATCGTACTCTATATAATATACGTATTAGGAAAAGAACAGATTTCACGAGTTCAAGCATTTCTTCTACGTGTACTCGCGTTCGGTACAGCTCATAGGTCCCGGGACCATCGATTTTCTTGCTCTTCTCTCTTACCTTCATACATTTGGGCATATTGCGGGAACCCGGCCGCCCGTAACCACCGACAAGCTTCAGCCGCTTCAATTTCTGGAAAATAAACCAGACAATAACCAAATGATTAAACTTCCCTTGTCTGAGTGTGTGTCTTTTTTTCCTTATGCTCGTGTACAAATTTCGAGTTAGGAGCGTATTATATACAAAGGAGAGAGAAAACGAAGCCTTATTCATACGTAATCCGTTTGCACGGCTGCGAAAGACCATTTTTTTTTTCAAACAAAGGAAAAAAATACACTAAAATATGAAAAGCAGGGGAGAAAATACAGAAGACTTTGAAATGCTGATGGGATTCCGACATTCCTCTACCGAACGCTTTAGGTTACACACAATTCTCATTATAAGAAAGTTCCGCTAACAAACAAACAAAAGGAGAAGAAAATGAGTTTTCAAAAGGGGTTGTAACGTGTTTTTCGCAGCGGGAAAATGTGCAAATTTTGCAACCATTTAAACAGTAAATCGTTTTGTTGGTGTTTTAGAATCTGGAAACGGGATCCAGTCCCTCTCCACCCTCCCTCTTAGTTATTCCTCTAACCGGTCTTCAGGTCAACCCTGAACCCGAGTTCTGACCTAGAAATATAAACAAGAGGCGACAAGAACCTTGTTCGCCCCAGAAACAAGGTCACCATCCAAGTTCATTTCGTCATGGAAATTTCCCATTACAACTTCCGAAAAATCTATTCACGGAAATAGACACAATAAATAAACTTTCCTTTTAGAACTTCTAGAGAATCTTCTGTTGCGGAGTTTAGACGATGTCACAACTTTTTGCTAAAATCCCACAGATGTCACAACTTCTAACGACTTTTAACGGTTTACAGATTAAATGAAAAGTATAACGAATAAACCGCAGAATTATTCCCAAAAAGAGGACAATTCGCTTACTTACGCTTTTTAATTAGACAATAATTGTGCTCAGCTACAGTACTTGGTAATAAAGCACGGTACTTGAAAATGGTCCTAATTGTCCGACTTAAATCACTCCACAAATCTAGATTTCAATTTCACACCTTGGAACCTAGCAGCTCGATAATTAGCTAGCGTGCGGGGATATGAGACCGGGTAACCACTTTGAAATCCGAGCAAGAACCAAAAACAAAAGAAAAAAACGCAAACGTTACAAAAGAATAGTCTTTACGCCCGTTTTTTCAATAGCCTTCTTTTCGTTCAATTAAGCAGGCTTAATTGATCAAGTCACGGATTTGTCACCGATTTCACTTCCGATCTTCGCCAAATGCACTTGTTTTTTTTTTCTTTCTGCGCGTGCTGGAGTGATGCTTCTCTTCGCAGTAGAGCACTGAATCATACTGCAAAACCTTTTCCTGGTGGGAAGACGAAAGTTGCACTCTCGTTCAGTTCCCAAAACTCTTGGCTTTCTCTCTTTCTCTCTCTTTGTTTCTCCTTTCTTTTTTCAGAACTCTTTCCCAAAGTCGAGTCCAATTCTTACAAGTCGACAGCCTCAGAATGTTAGCGGTAGTAAGAATGGACCCAATTAATAGTTACGTTTCTTTCCTTTCCTCGGTACTCCTATTAAGTAACCATACTTAATTTCCAACCCCCAAAAAAAGTCTTCAAGGAAAGTTTCACTCTATTTTTGTTCTACTTCTTCCCATGAGTCGAACGAGAAACCTTCACTTTCGCTAAGACTACCCAATCACGTAATGAAATTTGCAAGATTTCCCTTACCGAGATTTGTTTTATCTTGAGCTAATTTGGGTTCAAATTAAGAAATTAATTTTATAAGCTCATAAAGAAACTAATTTTAGGTTAAAAGCCTTACGTGTATATTTACGTCCCTCTCTTATCAAAGCCACTTGACTCCTAACTCGAAAAAGGTCGAGAAGCAGCAAAAAGCATAAGAACGGGGCGGTACAGACCTTCAGCATAATTCCTGTTTCTTTTTCTAAATTTATAATGCGTTGAGGTAAGCAGATTCGATACCTCTTTCTTAGAATTTTTTTTGCTCCAATTACGACTTAATAACCTTTTTAAAAAGAACCAGTTGAGGTTCGCTATCTTTTCTTCCAATCAATTTAAGCATCCATTTAGTCGTTGGCTTTTAGAACTTGGTCACGAGCAAACAATAAATTCTTTAATCGTAAAACTCATAAACGGTTAGGGTGAGAGGGACAGAACTGTTTTTTGCTTGAATAATCATGAATGCTTTTAAAAACCTGCAATTCGCACGCGTCTCAAACGATTCCAAACCCGCTCCACGGACGTATCGGCTCGTTTCATGCGTTCCGACCAGCTTCGCACTAACGGAGGATTAGAAATCCCGGCCATCTTGGGTGAATTTTGCATATTTTTGGCCCCTAAGTCAGAGCCGTCCATGGAAATCTCACATCTATTCAACTTTCGTCGCGGAAAAACTTTTGGGACGGAATTCTCTCTGCGTGAATGGAGTCTACCTTACAACCTGCTCGACGTACAAGGAATCCGAGTTAACTAAACGTAACGGTGTACACCTCGCAGGACAAAGTCGTCGCATACCCCAAATAGCTAGCGCTTGCGCATTAGATCCAACAAGCTCAATAAATAGGCAATCCCGGCGAGTTGAAGTTTAACAGTTTGCAATTAGGGATTTGGGAGCCGCTAGCGCCGACATACAGAGCAGAACAGGTGAAACCAAGTCCGTGAAATTCTCTCACGGAATTAACACCTGTGCGTTATTGTATCCTTGCGTTTTAAATAAAGGAGGAGACAAATATGTTTTCCTGCGCCAGTGGTTTTGCGTGATAGAACTCCACGACAGAAGCCTTTGAAGTGCTTTAGAAGGCTATAATTAGCTGTCCACTTGCCAAAAGTGGCCTCGCTCGTTACTCTCACTCGGACACCTATTTGGGTTTGTTGGATTTTTCCGTGAACTTTCAAATAAATTAACATCGACAACTTTGTATGGATCCGTATCCCACACACCCCTCCATCTAGTCTATTCAAACAATAATTCTCATGTTGTTGATCACGCAAGACATCTTAAAACTTGACTAAAAAATACAAAAATATTCGACACCAGAGCAGTTAGCTCTGGTGTCGAATACAGACAATATCTAAATTCGATGAAAAATACCTCGTTGCTTAGTTTTTTCTGCTACAACACAATTAAGGCTAATTTGGTGATGGTTCAGAGTGCTTTGAATTATTGTCATATAAGATGAAAAGGAAAATATGTCCAAAAGTTTCTTCCAATAAACGATTATGGGATGCGGTGAAAGGGCGGGGTTTAAATCCAACTTGTCCTTTTATAAACCACATTATAACTTTTCGTTCTTGCAGGGAAATTTGCTTTAATATAGAGAACCTCGAAAAATGAGTTTTTCCCTGTTTTCCTACTAAAATAAATGTTCAGTAGCCAAGCAACGAATTAAAAGTATCGCACAACAATACATCTCTAGTTGCTCAGGCTCAGGAATCCGTTATCCAATCTTTCCGAATTAGTCTCATTCAGGCGTTACAGCCTTTGACTGGACATAGTTACGTCACGGATGGTTTCTAAGAAAAACATTCGATTCACACCATTCCCTCAAGCAATAGGACTCGGGAAAGTCGTGCCAGGTGTCACTTTTAGCTCACCTCTTTCGAGTCTTTTCTACAGACTGACTCATTTATGACCCTATTTTTTCCTCTCTCCCTCTCTTTCCTCTAAATCACTTAAGAGTTTTTTTGCCAAAAGAAGTCTATCACAAATACCATTCAAGTTCTTTACTTCTAGGGAGAAAGAAGAGCTCAGTCTAAGATCATTACCTGCAAACGCAGACTCGGAATGCGATCTGGCAGCTGACAGCGTTACCTTAAAAGAAAAATCAATTTCGTTTTTTTTAATAAAGCCTTTTCATTTAAGAAGCTTTACCTCCATGGTAACGTGAGGATCCGTTGGCGTGGAAGACGCTGAATTGGAAACAATAAACGGGGCTTGATTCTTCTTTTTTCCGTGACTCCCGATATTAGATTTGTAGAGTTTCGCAAGTTTTTCACCCCGCGAAGAGGGGGCGTCCGCCGGTTTGAGGGCGGGCGCGGAGGAGGACTTGTGACTCCCGAGTTCTAGAGAGAGAACGGCCTGAAGAGCCGATTTTATGGAATGGGGAGTGGTGGAAGACGTTGGGGAGGGACTGGACAAGGGCGGGGACATATCTCGTCGGTTATACGTATTACTTGGAGTGCTTTGACTGGATTCGGCCAGTACATTCGTTCGCAACAAGGGTCCTAAGCCTAAAGACTTGATTCTCGGGACAGTTTGACTGCTATTCTCCAGATAGCTAGTGCCACTTGGAGCGGGCGGTTTATGGCAAACTCGATTGTCCGGGAGCAAATCCGGACTGGTTTGCTCTGCCAAATCTTCGCGTTTGACCCAGACCACGAAATCTGGATCAGTCGAGTGATTTGCTTGGCGTTTAGCACTGGAAGCCGTTCGTTTGCAGGAATGTCGCCTCCGTAATTTCTCCCAGGTCTCTTTTCGCCTCACTTTGCCCCGTTTGGGGCTCACATTGTTATTATTGTTGGCGTTCGAAGAACTCTGATGGTCACTTTCTTCCGTGTCGTTATCCGTTGTGGTAGTGGAGGTCGCAAGGGCTTTGAGATTGTTCATTCGGCGTCTTCGGTCGCGAGGAGGGGGCGATCCGGTCCCGATCCCTGATTCGACACCATCTGCTGGGCTTTTCCTGCTCATTCGACCCACAAGATGCACATCAGCTTCATCGGCATCTTCGGGCCGGATTGGATCAAAGCCAAAGCCACTCGAACCCGATATGAGCGACGAGGAAGGACAGGAAGACGAGCCGATAGACGTATTCAAATTGGCATCGGTTTGGGTTTCCGTATCGGGTAAGGAGCGCCTCGAGATAGATAAAGAGGCTGAGACTAACAAGGAATTGGGAGTGCCAGACTCGCCCCGCTCATCTTCTTCATTTTTGGAACTGAAGGATCGATTCTGGGCTGCTAATGAAGTTGTCTCATCGGCCGAGTTTACCCAGAGAAAACTCGAGCTTCGCGACAAAGACGTCGGAGAGGTTTGCGTCATTGCATCTAACTGGTTTCCATCTGAATGAAGGTCAATAATCGTCCTTTCACGCACGTCGTCTTTCTTGACATTTTCCAGGAAACCATTGATTGTCTTCGGTATAATTGGCGACGACGAAAGAGGCTCGCTGACAGAACTCGTATTCCTTATGCCTTCCTCCACTCTCTTCATGAAATCCTGCAATTCCTGCGGTCTCTGCGCCCAAAGAAAGAAACAAAAGGACAAGAAAATTCAACGGATTTCTCAAAAAAAATTAAGAAAAATGTGCCTATGTATAAAAAAAAACGTGATATTTACCAGATACGGCGCATGAATATCGTTACCGATGTTATTGCTCGCGTCCATCACTGAAGACTGGTCCACCTTCTGGAAACTGCTGGTACTCATTTGCATAGTGACCTCATCCGTACCGCAAGTTGGCTCGCTATCTGCTTGTGGGTGTTTGGCACCGAGACTTTTTTTCCGTTGGCTATTGCGTCTCCTGCCTCGACTTCTCCCACTGCAACTCGTCTTTTGGGACATGACAGCATTGGACTGAGATGCTTCAGTCGAGGGTTCTTCGAGCTGCCGCAACTGAGCGCGGGCCCAAGGACTCAAACTTAACAGGCTGTTGTCCACCGATTGCGATCGGCCATAAAAGTGATGGGGTGGCGAAGTTGGCGGCGGGATACGCGTGATGGGACTGGACGTAGGCGTCACAAACACCTCATCCGTGCTGTCGTCTCCCTCGTTGGAGTTATCTCGCAACGCATCTACCGACGATTCCGGGTCTTCACCGCGACCCGAGCCCAGGATTTGCAACTCACGCTCCACAATGCGATGAAATTCCGCCATCAAACCAGCTGTCCATATACTCAAGGCATCCCGCGGCAGTGTAGGCGCCATCTGAGATGGGTTTTTGCCATTATTCAAAGGCGGGTGGGCCTGGACGACCCGTCCGGAAGGGTAGTCAATTTCTGTGGTATGGAATCGTTTGGTTGGCAGACGGGGAAATTGGCGTCGCGCATGATGGGCATGGTAGCTATTATGGCCCCAGATTCCATTTTCCCAGCACAGAGGCGGCGTTTGGCCATCTGGCGAGGGCAAGGCGGGGCAAGAAGTGCGTCTTTGCGGATGGTGATGGTGGTGTTGCTGCTTCTTACTCACGGCTTCCGATTCTACCAATTTGGGATTTTCCCACTGACGAAAGACGCGGCCAATCTCTTCCTAGAAATCAAAGAAAAGTTGAGGATAAACACGTTGTCAATAAACCATGCGAAAAATATGCACAGTTCCACCGATGCCAAGCTTTGCTGACTTTGCTGAATCGCTCAAACGTTTTTACTGTACTGCGGAGAATATGTGGAAACCAGATATGCAACAAGCTGCGTGGTGGGTTGAGGATGAAGATACTGTAAAGCAAACGAAACGAGATATGGTCGGCGCTTGGAACACTTGCAAGACCCCAGAAAGCAGCAGAGCTTGCTTATCATACGTAATGACATGGTCCATGCAAGGCAAAACGGAGTGCAGCATGATTAATATTCACAGGATAGCACGTAAAAAAAGCTGTAGCGCAGCTTGGCGAATGGCCATCTAATTCTTTGGTTTTCCGGTTCAACAAACCAAAAACGAAATCGATGACGTCACTTCTTTTTTTTATCCAACGGCTCTTGAGAACCAGGTAATGCACCTGTGTAAGCTTTTATAGGTAGTGTAGTGTACGCTCCACTCTACTAGCTTACTTTGTAATATTATCAAATGAAGCTTTTTTTTTATTATTGATGTCATTGCCATTTCCCCCATAAATAGGGAGCTACAATAGTGTCAACGAAGTTCGGTTAATTACAATGATTTCAAGTTATGACTTTGGGGATTTGGCTTTTAGGCCTTTTCAAAGCACTTAGAAACTTATATTTATAACCAATGCTTTTAAGTAGGTATACATTTGTATCCTGAAACTCTCCCTTCTGGAAAACGATTCAACGGTTTTGACCTTTTAACACTAATTTTTAAGGGATATACATGATTGACACCCTGCAAACAGTTCTAAGCGATAAAAAGGAAAACTGTAGAGTGGTTTACATACGTAAGCTTTTAAGTCGATGATGTATGGATCCTACTTAACTCCACCCCTTTTTCAAATTCCCATGGAATTTGTTTTATTTCCTGTCCCATTTAGGGTGTAAAACCACAGAACTTCAAGTGGAAACAGTATCTTTTGACGCACCCAAAAAGACACGTGCAAAATGTGAAGAAGGTCAATCGCAACTTTTTTTTCAGGAATGTATGTCTTGTCATAACCTTCTCGCTCACGCACCAGATCAGACCCTGGACTGGAGGCAGAGAAAGTTTGGCTTCCAAACGCATTACGCATGCATAAGAGAGACCCGAGAAACATCTGGTAATTAACTCGACGCCATTTCAATAAATCACTGGCTTGCGAACCCTTCCTCCTGATCGGTTTGGGGCCATTTCAACGAAAATCGTTAAACGAGATGAATAGATCCTCACTACTTGGTTTCGAGGTATAACATATTCTCGACTACAACGAAAGAAATGTGTCGTATATCCTTATATTATATAGCTTGGAAAAACAAGTGGAATGTAGTATCAAAACTAATTAATATCCAATTTCTTGTTATGAAGGCAGACGATGACAGTGGAAGCTCTGTTTTTGGGGAAACGAAAGTGGTCAAACCTGTTGAATCGTCTAATCTAAGGTCTAGCTCCTTTAACTCTCATTGACACTGAACTCCAGTGAAACACGTCAATCATACACACATCTTCTCTACCACATGCGGTCTTAAATTTCAAACGCGTCCCGAAATTACCATCGATCATGCTAATCAAAGCGACTGTCCTTCAAGTGCCGTAGCCCTTGAGCAAGCGAAAAGGCAAAAGGTAGCCGCACACTTTTAACAACAGAAACTACAATCAACTCTAAAAGAGCGGGCAATAAAAGTTTACTGTGTTGGAGACGACTAGCCCAAATTTTCAAACCTTTTCTATACTAAAATTTTTCTCCAGTTCAGTAACTTTTGAGCCAAGGCCATTCTAATCTCGAAAAAGGGGGGAAAGGACAAGTAGCACAGAGCATTTACACAAAACAACTGCTGCTTGTGTGGTGGCGTATATTTCATCTTGCGTCTACCGTTTTTCATATTTTCACACTAAGAGCCATTCCGACGACTATTTGCATTCACACCAAAAGAGCACAGCAGCCTTTTCAGAAACATGACACTTTTTCAGACCCTAAACTAAGAACTGTCAACCAGAGTTCGTGTAAGGGGAAAAAAATTGAATAAAGAAACATAATAAATTTCTCAAATGTCTTTTAGAAACTTTTTGATCAAACAAAGTTGAAAAATCTGCATCAAGCGGTTTTCTCCTCGTAAACACTCAACTGGTATCTGTCGACTCTATAATGTTCCACTTTGTCCCTTTTTCTTCTTTCTCAACCGCAATACCTTTTCACTTGTCAGCTTCCATCTCAGTTAATGTCTTTGATCCACTAAATTTTAATGAGACACATACAAGCCTTTTGGCCTAAGATGGGCTACAAAATGGTTGGAGAAATATTGCTTCTTTCTTTTTATGGCTTATCTTGATTCAAAGCACGATGCCAGGTAACTGGAAATAGTTAAATAGATTTTTTTTCTTTTTAAATACGTTTAATTCTAGACTTTATATCATGGGAACCAGTTCGACTTACAAACCTCATTAACTCCTATCCTCTTCTCAAACAAGGAAAAAGACAGAAACTCGTTTGCTAAAGCTTCTTAGTGCTTTCTTGCCTGTTTTTTGCAGAGTATCGCGGTTGCGGTTGGCTTAATTGCCAACATGCATGTCACGTAATTAAATACTCTGAAATGGCAATGTCGAAACCGCTTTAGATAGAGCAGAAAGTACTGACAGACGAATCTTTTCTGTGCTTCGTGCAACATCTGTCTTATCTTTAAAGATAATCAATACAGACATATAATATATTAAGTCTATAAGAAGAAAGAGCTCAACTGGTCTGACCTCGATAAAATTCCACATAGCTTTTTGAATATGACGGCCGCGA
This sequence comes from Lepidurus packardi, assembly GCA_023053545.1. Lineage (NCBI taxonomy): Eukaryota > Metazoa > Arthropoda > Branchiopoda > Notostraca > Triopsidae > Lepidurus > Lepidurus packardi. Next base: position 4,247,274 of record JAKZAN010000004.1, read on the forward strand.
GCTTCTGACCACAGCCAAGGCTAATGTTTTAGGCCAGGGAAACAAAAACGCAGTTAAACTCAATTTCCAGAGCCCATTCCCCGCCGCCTCTCATCATTGCCTGGGAAAAATAGGTGATCTATTTCCAAATGTTGCACTAGACGTCCATCAGTTTCGTCAGTATGTTTGCTTTGGCCAGGCTTTTCCCTTCCCAGGTTTATTTACGTTGTACTCATCATTTAGGATTGGGATCTGCCAATCCCCAAATTGCTTTTGAAAACAAACATAAATTTCTACATGGGATTCTGGTAGTTTTGCACTTTCTTGCAAGCACGCGGTTCGCGAGATAAATACTTTCGAACGTTTTGTGACGTCACAGAGCCAGGCGCGCGTAGCAGCACGTTCGCAAATCGCTTGCGGCCGTACCCTACGCGGACTTTTTTGCCTTACCCTGACACTTCTGTCAGGGTAGGGCAAAAAAAAAAAATCGTGACACGCAATCCATCAATGCAACCGACTTTTGAAGCAAGCTTTTCAAACGGTAAGCTAAACAGCATTTAACTCGAAGGTTTACCGAGAACTATCCTTGTAATCTCTGATCTCAAATTATTTTTTAAAAAAATGGCCTTATGATGATCTAATGAGATGCATACCGACGTTGGCTATGGCTTAGAATTGCCAGCAGCTTGGCTAAGAGAAAACTTGACCGGAATCTTAATGACTCTCGCTTGTTGCTTCTCCTTAAGCTAATCAACAATTCATATGCCTTGCGTTGCACGGAATCCGCCTCTGGAGGGCAACACTGAAAAAAAAAAAGATATTTTCCCGAAAATATACCTTAGAAAATTTCGTTCGATTCCACAAGGTCTTTTCCGCATCATCACACACACGGCATCCTTAATGGAGAGAAAAACTCCCCCTTTTATTCTCCTGTTAATTAAACCTAGACCCATTTCTCTTATCCGCTCCCCAAACACCTGGGCTCCTACCTCTCTCTTTACATTAACGAGCGTGCATACGAATGATATAGGGGAAAACGGGAAACGACACGGACTGAAATGGAATTACGAAAAGGAAATGATGAGGACTTACAGTGGCACGTTCCAGGTACAGCTCCAACTCCCGGTACGGATCCTCGCGTGGAGAATCGACCATTGTTTCTGAATACGCCATGCCAAGTTCCGAACACTGGCCAGCTGCTTGTTACACAAATCGGTATGTACCCCGAAATCTCCTCCCAAAGCTACTTACTAATGTTGCCACTTCACTTCAGGTTGGTAGTCTGTCCTACTTGCAGCTCGACCACACATGTCCATATTGCTGATGTTATTTGCCTGGAGGAGGTCCTGTCAGAAGTACACAAAATAAGGGCTCCGTTTAGTGTAAGAACTAACTCCAAAATTGAAGGCAAAGCAAAAAGGGTCCACACAAGCGCAAGCATCGCAGCTATATGTTACATCCTTCCCTTTTTGTCGGATTTTCTTTGACTTTATTAACATTCAGAGCGGCAAGCGTTCAAACCGCCATATTTGGTAGCTCAGGAAACCTGAAAAAGTTCACTTTTAATGACATATTGCACAAAGTTTCCCGCTCGGGGCTTCATGGATGACATGTTTACAGCTATGACGACACCCTCGCGGAGCGTTACATCACCTAGGGAAGGCGTGACCTGCGCGCGCAACAACAACAAAAGGTTAAACTCATTTATCTCTTAAACGAAGCACCACAAAACATACGAAAATTTACTATTACGACGTTCCTCACAACGAGACCTACTAGTTGGGATAACAAACCTTACATTTCTAAACTAAAATGGATATAATTCATCAGATTATGAATTACACTTATAGTAAATGCTAAGAGTAGAGACATACGTGCGGTAAGAAACTGCATGGCCGACTTTCGACTTTCCTGTAGCTAGAAACTCAATGAATGACGATTTGGGCGACTTCTGACTTCGAAAGTTCACGGCGAACTGATAACGAGATCACTGGCATGCTGGCAAACGCCTTGCGAGCAACATCATATAAACAGAGCAGTGAAAGCTATCTAATTAAACCTTGTAGGAGGTATATTCATGACGAATTGCATGAATAAGTGAAAGGCACTCTGATCCAGTCAGTACAGGAGTCCTACAACAATCCTGACTTTTACATTACAGTACCATGAGCATCCTACGATGAAACTTCCCATGAGCATTGTACAGCCTCTCGACTGTAACCAAAACTCTGAAGGTTCTTCCAATCCAACAAGCATAATCCATTGTAACCCGGTTTGGTTTCCGGAAGCAAATCCCATCAACACTTGAAGCTATGTGGGTTTTAAAACTCGCGACAATATGTGCGAATCCGAAGTTGCCCTCGAAGTTTCAACTATCCACTTGAGACCGAGTTGAAGTATCTTTGGCGGGCCGAAGCAATAATCTTCACTTATCTACTTGTTTATACAAGTTCGGCTTTAGATAAGACGTAAGCTGGAAAAGGGGTCGATTGGGGTTGGTTTTGGTACGTCGGAAATTTAAAACTGGGAGCGAGAGTAAGCACACACATACACAACACGCAAATAATAGACAGCTGTCACTATGCTTAATTCGTTTGCTACGCCTCGCGTCAAAATACCCGCTATATACCCACGTCTTCACGTCTCGCGCCATATATAGGTCAAAAATAATATAATTACAGTAGACCTCAGTAACCAGACAAACAGGAGGGAGTCATTACGCCTTCCAGAGCAAGCAATCACCTTGAAAAGAAAGAAAAAAAAATGAACAGAATTTGTCTCGCTAGCATGAGTTCCTTTGGAAAACGCTTTTGCCCGTCAAACATTAATTCGATCACTTTCCCCGCTCGTTCCGCGGGAAAAAAAAAAACTGAAATAGAGCTTGCTACGTGGCGGATTTGGCCTCCGATTTTCCGCAGGGACCCATCTGAAAGTGAGTTTTTCTCTCTTTATCTAGCAACATTTTTCTTTCGGAATTATCAATTTTTGAAGGGTCAAAACAAACGATTTATCAACGTAGTTTGCGTAAGAAACTCAATTTTCTTAAATCTACCCAATATGGAAACAGGCATGTTTTCACACCTGGGCATGAGGCGACCAAAGATGAATGGGAAAATGAGGTAAAAGAACCCCATGATTCAGCAACTACCAGAAAAAAAAATGAAAAAAAGGAGGACAAATATTTTCCATTCCTTTGGATGGCCTTATGCAGTCACTTTTTGGCAGTTCTCTCTCATTAATTTCTTGCTCAACATCTTCCTTCGCAGTTAAAGTCTCCTATATGGGATTTTTTTGGCAGTTTTAATGATTAGACTAAAAAAGGATGATTTTCTAGAGGAAGATATCAACAAGTAGCACTTGAACCTGTAACGCGAGAGAAGAGGCAAGTTTTCCTTTAAACAAAGAAGAAAAAGGTCAATAAACAACGACGATTCCCAAGGCTCTTAATATTAAATAAATCTCCCGAGATGCAAGCCAAACAAAAATCTTGTTCCCGACAGCTGCAGCTGTCGATCACATCAAATCTCATCTAATCTCTCGATCCCATCTCATCTGCCTTTTGCATAAGACTTTTCTATACATAACCCCACTATGGAAAACAGAATGCTGTTGTTCTGACCTACAAGATTTAATCTCCTTTCAAATCATAACTGCCAAAGTCTAAATCACTTTGCATATCAATTGCCCGGACTACTGGACTTCCACCTTCTTTCGAGATCAAGTGCTGTACAACAAAATAACTACGCAAGACTTCTAACAACAAAAAAATCCTACTTTGCACAACACTTCCCTCTTTCCACTCGGAAAACCAATAAAAATCTTGACAGCGTCACGAATTTCCCTCTCTTAACACTTGGTGCAGAAGCGAAGCCTTGGAAACTTTACTCCAATTTCACTCCCAAATTTCTTTTTAAATCAGACTGCCTCAAAAAGAAAAAAAGAATCGAATTCATAAACAGAGCAACTTCTTGAATTCCTATCGATGCATTCAAATCTCCAAACGAGATGTCATTGGATTCTTCAACGCCTCCAAGCCAACCCCTTTTCCCCCGATTCCAGAGGAATGAGGGCAATTACCGTTTCAGAGGCATATTAAAGGTATTTTTCCTGATTAAAAAAGAACGAAATAACTCGATTTTCTCAAACAATGTGCTCAATCAAGAGTCCTACAATAGTGAGGTTTGTTCAACTCCGAAACATGTGGGCGCGGCAGGCAGAAAATGACGCAGCTGGTACTCTAACTCCAACTTCCACCTCCCTTTCCCCCCAAATCCGCCCCCTTCCCAACGTAAAAGGGACTTGGGTAGATCCAAACCTCGAAAAACAGGCATTACTCACTCACTCACACAACACACACACGCACAGCCCCCATATAACTGTCCCCGGAAACGATTCACCGCCACCATTTCCAGGTTTTAGGGAAGTCATTTTGTGACAACTGACTTAATCCAACTTTCTGTTAACATCTCCCACACAAGAGCAGTGTTGTGTGCTGCAACTCAACAAAACAGTTCCATATGGCTGCACACGGATGCACTGTTACACCATACATTTTACTTCAAGCTACCAGATACTCGTAATATTTTTCTTTCAATGTTCAATTCTTAAGACTTGGAGAAAAACAAACGCCCTTTGCAGCTTCTCTTAGGTAATAATCTCAAGTCAACCAAAATTGAGCTTTTCCTTCTCCTCCCTCAAGTGGCATTTTCTCGAGACCGGAAAAGATTTTAACAAAAGGCATCGACTCGCAGTCGTACGGGAAACCGTCATTAAGAGTACAGTTCTCAATAGCCCCCCTTGTTATTAAAGGAACCAATAAAAAGAATAAAAAAAGAATGCAAGGTCAATCTATACAAGACGATAAAAATTCAAGCCTTGATAAAAACGGATAAAAACTTCGTACAGCCAAAATGCTCAGGTTATATACTTTATAGATTAGCATCCAGGTGTGCACATTCAAAGTATTCCGTCACTCTTTTTTGTCTTTTTCTTTTGCACCGACATTCTATTCCATACCCATACATTCGTTCCATACCTTATCTTATGTGATGCAAATGAGCTCGTTTTATAAAGCAACTCGGGAGGATTTATACCCCTACGTCACGCTAAATACGCCGAACCAGAGTTTTCACATTTCACCAAACACATATCCTTTTAGGTCAGTAATATTTTCCTCACTTAAGAAAACAGGCAAAGCTATTACAAAAAACTATTCCAGGTGTAAAATACGAGGCCAAATACATCCATGTTTCGTCATTCTGTGACAGCCACGCACTTGTTGCAAAAAACTGAATTCACAATTTTCCTTGTTAATTTCCTTAAGCAAGAACAGGAAAATTCTTGGTACGTGTTGTTCACACTCGGACAGCTGGCATGAGACTGAAGAGAGAGCCAACTGGACGGGCTTAGAAAGCCAAAGGCGCGGCGGCGTCCGGCATTGCATTGTATGCATATGTGCGTGCTTATGTGTGGTTTCGATCCAAGCCGCGAAGACCAAGGGCAAGAGCCCTGAATATTTTCTTTATTTTTTTGGGGGGGGCAGGGACATATTATTATGAACAGACTATATACAGCGGTTGTGGGATACCAAAAGGGGTACCTCGCAACCACAGAATGATACATGAATAAGCTTTTCCCTCATTTTTAAAATATAAAAATGTCTTCAGGAGCTTTAGGAGTTTCCGTTACGCTTTTGGCTTTTCGGGACGAGTTGAGGGAAATATTTTTGATAATTGAGGAAGCAACAAGTGGTTATAGTGTAGAGTCATGCCTGTTGCATTTTCACGATGATGTCAGCTTTCATACTGTTTTGGTCATCCAACACATTCAACCTCTTTTTGAATAACCCCAACCGAAACACACCTTTATTTGGCGAGAGCTAACAAGGATTTGCAACTTTTTACGGGGAACGTGGGCGTTTTTCATCGGCTGATTATTTATTGTTCGCACATGCCCAGATTTGGCAGGCTTCAACTGAAGATGGATTGGCGTTGAAAAGAATGTCTGCTCTATTTCTCCTCATCATGGTGGTATTTTTTCATTTCCGCTTCTTTTTCCAGCGAGAAAATAGGAATCAGGTTGGGGTTGTATGCTATTGTGGAAGCGTATAAAACCCCCGCGCGCATTGACTACGCCTTTTTTTCGCGATTTCCCTTTCCAACTTTCCTTTCGATTCAATCACGCGAACTTCCTTCAAAGTTATCTTCGGGAGATGTTTCACAATCTCGCCATATATGGACGGAAAAACTGCGCGGAGTTCGTGCCTTAAGGTCAGCCGCACACAAACACGAAACGGTGTTATCCAAAAAGTCAAACCAACCTATTCAAATCATTCTTAAGAGAATTTGGCATTGCGGCACTAATCATAAAGCCGTAGTACGGACTTGAAGCGTCCTTCTAACAACATTGGCTCTCAACAAAGTTTCTTTTCACTGCGACTCAAAAGAAATCAGTGCACATCCGGGAAGTTAAATGACATTTCCATATCCATAATATTAGCAACAGACTCTTTATATCCACCATAACGAATGCTAGGGCGGCAAAATGGCACTCGTATCAGATTTTTTGTGCAGTGATATCCTGCTCTGTACGTCAGACAGCATGTCGCCGCCATTGTTCTCCTCGCGCATCGCCTGTCCATTATTTTTAAGTTTCATTTGGGCTTTTTCCAATTGCATACCACGTTCAGAAAGCACTGAAATGCCTTTCACCTGTCTCTATCAAATGACGTCATCACGCAAAAAAAGGTATGTGACTGAGTGGCACGTAAGGATTAACTTTTGTCCTAACTAGGATTCTTTACAGCTCTCATCGGTTGAGGAAAGCAAAATAAGGAAAAAAAAACTAAAAATATAAGAGAAAAAAAAACTGAAAAAGGGAAAATCTGCGTTGAACCAAAGTTGAAAAGAAGACACATCGTGGCAAGTAACAACCCTTTTCTATACAAGGAAACGTCATTAACGATATTCTTTTCTTTTTCTTTTCGCCATGGCTAGCCTTGGCATTGCACACCAGTGGTTTGGGGGACCAAGACGGGTTCGCCCCTCCCTTTTCCCTCCATTCAAAAAGAACGATTCTTGGGTCCCTGGAAAATGTTGTTACGATCAGTGTCACGCATGCCAAAAACAGCTAATAAGACCAATAAAACGCAAAGGGAAAGACATCTGGAAACTGTCGCCTTCTTTAATTCTCCGTCTCCTGAAGGAAATCAGATCCAGCTCATCAATTCTCAAAAAGAGGCGACAGATCTTCATAGCTTACGCTCTCGTTACTATTATAGCTCGGGACAATGACAGAAGACGTGAAACTTTCCCTCTTATTTCGGTTTCCAAGACATGCCAGGTCCAAGTTTGTATACGTTTTCGAGTTATTTATTCGAGTAAACTAGAACTGCCCTTTCCATAAATCTCTTTTCCGACCTTCGCTTCCAATTCCATCCATTCCGGTTACTGTACTTCAGCTTTCCTCACCAGATATGGTCCGAACGCCCGAAACTGAAAAGAAGGAAAGCTGCATGCAAATTTCGTCGCCTTAGCGTGCCCTCCCCCCCAACCCATCACCCCTCTTTCAACAGCTTCCAGAGCCCCCTCTTTTTTTAGCCCTTCCATCTTTCTTCTACCTCAAATCTGGGCCGAAAACAAGTTCCGAAATCTTTTTTCCTTACCCTCCCCCCAAAAGAAAAAGCCTATTGTGAACGAAAAGCGTTTGGCAATACAAGAGTACAACACGTTAGGCACGTAATAGTTCACCTAACAATGGCAATAGTAACTTTTAGAACATTATAAGGGCACCTCTTTGGCCATCTAGTCAATGACGACTTCCTCTGGAGAAAAAGGCCCAACTTTGGCCTCCAATCTAGGACGGGGGGGTTAACACCTCCGGGAAGTCTCAAACGGGGCCAACTTAATTCACGGAATAACCTGCAGGCTCGTGTTTAAGCCTTTTGGGCTATTGCTCAGGTTTTCCATTCCCTCTTCTTTTCGCAAATGTCCGAGTCGGCGAGTGCGCACCCCAAATAACGACCTCGTACGACCTTGGATGTGTTGGGCCAACCCGAAACTCGTAGCATGGCACGGCTTTCCAAAGGTCAGGGTCGCTGCAGGGCAAGCTTACGAAGCGATATCTTGAGAAACAATCATCACGGCTAAAAATGGGTGGTCAAGCTCGGAAAATCCAAACCAAAACTCCAAGATGTTTTTCCGAAAGCGTGGGAAAAATGAGCTACATTCTGAACGTATGATATTAGGCCAAAGGGCAAACCATATGGCCTTACTTAACCACCGCCAATGTCGTCGTTCATGAAGAAGGAAGTTGGGGACTTCTTGACACTTGGCATCTGCTCGGAAGATGAAACGACAAGGCGACAAAAAGTCCCATGAGGTCGTCTTTTAATTTAATTAATTACTGTATCCTTTTCCCCTCTATTCTTGCCAAGTTACCGTTTTCTTCTATTTTTTTTCTAAAAAAAAGAAAAAATCTTCCTTCTAAGAAGAGCAAAATACGATAGCAAAGGGTCAAGATTTGCTTTGCTGATTGCTTTATGTACAGTATTTCAAAAGCAGGCTGATCATCGCAGTACACAGTGAAAGCGTACTGCATGTCTCCGTACCGATCGACTTCTGTGTTCTGTGGAAGTTAAAAGAGAAGAGTGTATACTCAGATGCCAACGTAAAAGGAAGTGTGCTTCAGACAAACGGAAGGTCGAAAATGTAGATACGAATTGGCTTAAGGCTTTTGGACGCCAAACGGATCAAGACATTTGTGCGGAAACTGCAAATGGGGTAAAAACACCAACGTACTGTACAGCGCGTACGTCCAGTTTGCAAGGCAGAGAAGCGGGGTACACCTCGACAGGGGTTCGCTTTTATCATTTGTTTGCTTTTGATCGATAGCAATAAGGTTTACACTGTAAACCTTAACCGGGTGTCTTTTTGGTTACTATTTCTTCAAGACTCTCCCAAAGTTAATACCACCACAGCTGGAATCCATATAACGCCCCTAGCCCAGCCAAAGACAAGACCACCAAGTGTCCATACATACTACATACATAGCGAGAAAGAGAAAGAGATACCACCACGAAAAGTTTCCTCGAAAAAAAAGTTTTCCAAGTTCATTAACTTGGGTCCTGCAGTGACTTAACGGGCAAACGGCTTATCTTACTTTCCTGTCTTTTAACTTCGCTTCAAACTTTTCTAACCCTCTCGTATTCTCTCCCTACACTACGCTATTTAGCCCTGGCCTCCTCCGTCAACTCTCAGTTTCTTCAATAACCCTCATTTCAGTTCCATCCCTCCCCCCCAAAGGGAAAAATATATATACTAAAATAAGAAAAAAGAAAACAATAAGAACTTCCGGTTTAGGGCAGATATTAGGGTTTGAAGGTTTAACACACTCCTCACTATTGGTTGTTAAAAAAGATACAGTTATACGGTTACACCCAACACCTAATACCTAATATTTTTGTCTAAACTTTTGCTTGAAAATGAGGACATAAGATAAATAATTCTATTCTTTTTAACTTTTTTAGGATAAAAGAGTAATAAAACCAGGATAACCTCGGATAGTGCATGCCTTTCAGCTTGTAATTATTGACATATTTTCCTGTCTTTTTTAAACATGAATAAATTGTTAAAAAGTCGAACAATTTGAGTACATTGTCGAATAAAGTCGAAGAAATTCTTGTGAGAAAATGTGACTAAACATACCACACTTGCACTATAAAAATGTTCAAAACTACAGCATGTTATCTCACTCATCTGGCACAATACCAGGATGCAAGGATGAAACGCCGATGCATAAAGATGTTTGTTTATGTTTCTACAACCGTCGGTATATCTCGACAGCTAACGACATGTCCTCCGATCGGTATTTATTTCCTGGTATTTGCCATAGATTTAGGAATGACCTGCAAAGTGCAAACTTTCCAACGTACTGGGGCGGAAAAGACTTGAATGGGGTAAAAAGAAATTCCCACTTGCTTTCGCAGGCCAACATGATCCTTACCATATCGGCCAAAAACCATAGGGAAAACAAAATCAAACTATTCGTTTCATGACTCAACTTGGGACTCTCTTTTTGTTTTACTGTGTTTTTTCCATCTTTTTAGATATTTTAACGCTTTGGGAGGGAGCTCTTCGTGTTTATCAGCCACTTTGAATCTCAACTATTTATGGAAATTGGGTGAGACTTGACACGAAACATGACACACTCGGGGGGCGCGAATGGCAATGAATTGTTAGTCCAAGTTGGTGTTCTCTTACTCTAACGTTCCCCCCTCTGACCACAATTTTTTTCATTACAAAATGGCGAATCCGCGCCGCATGAGATATACAAATAACGCCTGGGCCCCAACACACGACATAAGAACCCTTTTCGTTTCTATTTGAATGCAGAAAGAGAACTTCGGTACGGTACGAGGTACGTACACAGAACGAAGAGAAGAGTGCGGTTTCCCTTTGGCGGTCGTATAAAGTGCGTTGGGACCGTTTTGAGTGTTAAAACAGTCCACATGAGCGAACGTGTTTCCCTCGACCAACAAAGGCTTCACACAGTATACATGGCTAATTGCCACCCCTTTTGGAAAATGGTAAACTGAACGCGCCCTTAATTTACTCCTTTACCAAAATGCGTAATTCCTGTTTTTAGACTTTGCACATGTTTTCATTTTGTGTGACTTTTGCCAATATATGAACCATGCTCCTTGGCAATGTACTTTGGCATCTCTAACCTTATACTGTAGTGGAATTTCAAGAAGAAAGAAGCTGTTCCAGAGAAAAGAAAGACAACAGCTATAAGTTATGGCAGGTATATATATAAGAGCCATAAATGTGCTGCCAAACTCCTTAAAGATAAGACGTTCCAAACCAGCAAGCACGCAGCTTTCGGTAATAACGGCTTACATCATCAGAGGACTCTCAGCGGACTTAATTGCGTGAAGATAATGGATGGTTGTAGTGGAGTATATTGCACGCAATTCTCCCGCTATAACTTTCGAATTTGCCTGGAAATGTGCAAAACAAATTAGAAAAAAGGGAATACGGGAGGAAAAATAAGGATGTTAAAAATCCTGCGTACCGAAAAGGTCCAGGAAAAAAAAACGCAACGTAAGATAAAATAAAAGTAACCCTGCATATGTCCTTATCTGTGAGAAATACCTTGTCAGATGTCTCGCCGAACAGAAGATCGATGTAAGGGATACAAAACTTGCCCTGGTCAAATCTTGTCGAATTTTTCCTCCCTTTTCTTTGGGTATTGCAACATCGAAATTTCTCCTGGGAATTCCGAAATTGGAAACTTTTTAACCCGGAATTCATTGAGCTAAGCTGCAGAAAAGAAATAGAGACAAGTATTGGTTACCCCCAAATCGCGAAAGAAGGCGAGAGCTAAGGATTAGAGATTCCTTTTTTTTATTGTTAGACATGAAACACAATGGGAAACATTGAGGCCATTGTGGAGGAATATAGACCGTCTAGGGTGTCAAAAAAAAAGATTCGAACCTAAAAAAACGCTTTTCTTGTTGTTCCCTTAGCACACAAAAAAGGCTTATCAAAGTATTAAATTTCCTTATGATTAGATATATAGTGTTAGGTTCTCGCTCTGTTCGTTTCTAATAACCTCTAGCAAAGTCTATAAAACTTCCCCTTCAGTTCTAAGACGAAAGTGCTCACGGATTTTCTCATGCCTCACAAATCCACTGTGGAGACTCGTGGAGAACGTCCGGGATAAAGTATATGTGTCCAAACCAAAGAAATAAAAATAAAAAAGAAGAGAAGGCGCTGAAAAGCCTAAAAGGAAAAGGCTTTATCATTGTCACCCAAACCGCCGCTAGAAGAGCAGTTTATGACTTGTATTCGTTGTTTCGTTCTTAACAATCCCAATTTCTCACATAACCTACTTGGGATAACCAGGCTAATGAACTTCTTTTTCAAAAACATCTGTTTGAATGCCGAAAGTCGGTTTCTGCTTTTGGATACCGAATCAAAATCGGCCTACATTTCCACATACACACATGAGTGCATGATCACCATTATTAAAGTGATGCCTTCCAGCCTCGAATTGTACTCAACATCAGGTATAATACTCGACTCTATTGCGTTATACACACCGCTTCTGAACGGTGGATGAGGTGTAACCATTCCCAACTTGGCCATCTTCACACAATAAGATCGTTAAAAACTCGTCAAGCTTAGTATAACATACCATTACATGGCGCAATGAACGAAATAGGTCGTCATGTGTCTAAGTAAAATCTTAAAAGGCAAAAACAGAGAAACGAGAGAAACGCCACCGCTCGTAGGTTTGGACCCAATTTTAGGGGGGGGGGGATCACCAAGAGTTTGGCTAATTCACATATTTCATGTGTGGTGATGTATCTGTGACTGGAAAAAACAGGCCTGTTTGAACTGATAGTGAATAGTATTTCCATACGTGTTGTTTAGTGGTAGTCCCAGGCCTTTAGCATTCCTAATGAAGGTGAGACGCGGAAAACGGGGATGGAAACTAAAGATCCTTTTTAGAAGTTCTCGAGAACTTGCAGGCTTGAGCTGCCCTTCTTGGCCTGGGAAATGAGAAACGAAAGGGAAAGAAGAGAGAAACCGAGAGTTTTCGTAGCTACGAGAGAGGAAGAGAGAGAATAATAATAACGCTAGTCAAGGTTAAATTACATATACTTAATACTAACACATAAGAAACCATCATGAAACCCAGCCAACACTATAAAATTCTCAATGGCCTTCTCTTAAGCGCAAATGTTTGTCAAGGACTCAACCTTCTCCGTGCCCAGCTAACAGAAAATAACAATAAAATGGAAACTTGATGAAAGCTAAAAGTATTTTTGAGTGACTATAACGTTTGATGGTGATTTCCAGAGCTATAAAAATAGAAGAAATCTCATAAATTAACTACGATAAAATCCAGCTGCATTGAAAAACAATAGAAAGGACTACCTTTTCCGCTCAATTAAGGAAAGGCCAAGAAATCTGGCCTATCCATCAAATGAGAGCAAAAAGGAGTGCCTCAAGGCAGCGCCAGGCGGCATAACATTAATGTATAGTCGAGGCCTTTCAATAAATGCGAACAATAGGCCATGCAAAGTTGGACAGAATTTTATGTTGTCACGGCCCACTTACGGGACAATAGCGCACCCGAATGATAATGTTCTTTAAAATACGTAGCACGAATTTTAACACTTCTAAAAGAGATCATTTACCTTACAGTGACGTAGCGAAAACCGTGTGCACATTTAACAGTTGTCGTCACTTTAATGAGCTGGAGCTATTTCTGAGACATTAATCCATGTAGTGAGTCTTATCAGATCTACGGTAAAAATGAATATCACTTTCACTATCATTAGGGAAGCCAAAACAAACACCGTCACTACACTCTCGCTGAGAAAAGATGTCGCGGGCGCCAAGGTTAGTTTGTTTACCCTCATTCAGGTGAATAACGCAGCAAAATCAGCACAGTTCCCGCAGTATAAAAATCACTAGAGTAGATTCCCACGACACTTTGAACAAAACAAAGCACACACGAGTCAAAAGCAGTTAGGCGCAGGAAAAATACATAAATTCCAAGCAGTTTCCAAGAATAATGGCAGAACGAACGTTTTTTCAAACTCACACTAGGGCATTGACAAACCGTCTAGGGTCTCTGTCTACCGAACACTCCTGCAAAACTGTGCTTATCACGCAGCAAACGCCGGGTCCGTGCCTCTGCCTTGGCTGCACAGCATGGGGGGCGTACACCGCGGTCTTCTCAAGCCGTCTGCTTATTCTTATTCAAATTGAGGACTAACAATTGTGCAAAACCCGTATTTGTAATTCTTCTTTTCCTTAAAGTTACATCTTAAGTTGAATAAAAAGACAAGCTCCCACTTAATTCCCCGCTTGTAGGTAGCCAGCAATAGCGCAATTGAGATTCATAGCGTGAAAATCACTGTCGTGACGTAATTCGCGTTAAACTTGCGAGTATCTAATCTACGAGACACCGTAAGACGAGTAGAACCGTGACCGACCAACACGACGCGAACTATCGGTATTATTATTATTATTATAGAATTAACCAATATTCTGGTTTCTAATATGCAAAGTCTGGGACCCGCAAATTGCTAAATTGTAGAGTAAATAAAAATCAGCGTTGGTAAGAAATTCCACATGGACCCCACCCATGAAAAACCTTTGCCTTGAGGGGTTCTTATTTTGAGAAGCCTGTAAGCTGTGAGAGAGTTCGACTGACTGACCATTTGCACCCAAATGACCCTAGCTTGGTTGGGGAGCTGGCGGAGGAAAGAAAAGGATCATTTGCATGACATTCATCCCATCCATGCTCAGAAAACTTTTAACTTTTACGACACTTCTAGCCGAAACGAACGCTGACTTTGGCCTCTCAAAGGCCGTCTCTTCTCTACTTATTGTTGTCTCCGTTGGCTCAGTCACTTTCCATTTCAGCCAAGACAAGGAATTGGCGCCAAGCAACTGGCAGACTTTTCTTGAAAAACAGTTTTCAATCAAAGCTCGAATGCTCTGATATATCTTCTTCACAACCAGAGAAGTATACTTGTTACGCGAACCGTTACATGAGTCATTAGCGTAGTCATGTTCACATTCACGGAAGTCCTCATAACATCGTATCTGTCAATGGAAGAAATAAGATGCCAGCCCCAGACTTCCCGGCAGCAGTACTCTTAATAAAAGGCGTCTTATTTTATTCTTCCTGGGTGTAAAGATTATAAAACCATGCGGTACACACCCCATTTCCATTTTCCAGACAATCTAATCTCCCATACACTTTCGGCCTATATAAAACCTTCCAAGCTTCCACTTCCCCGTTTCCTTTGCTTTACCCATGCTTTAGCATAAGAAATAGCTTAAAAACATTCTTAAAAACAAAAACCAGAAGAATTCAGTCCTGAGACCAAAAAGGCAGGAAGCCTCCTTACAAAGGGAACCAAAAATTGAGTTGACGTGTAGAGAAATTGAAGCCTTGCTCTTGCTTACTTGGCCAGATTTGAGCTTCGTTATAGCAAAAGGGAAACAAGTTATTTTCTTTTCATTTGAAATTTAATAACTAAAATCTATAACGATGCAAAAATCAACTCATCATTTCATGTTTTATGAATGAACAAGTTTGGGGCGTTTGACCTCCCAAGGCGCCAAAAAAAGTATGCAAATGACGATTCCTTCTTTTCTACCCTTTTACTTTGAAACTTCTTGGCAACGAAAAAAATAAAATAAATAAGACAAACGCTTTATCCCCGTCTCTCACCCTTACAAGGATAATATTCATAAATATTTATATTTCCCTAAAAAAGATTTAAGCAATTCTTATCAAGTTTAGGGTTAAAAGTTATGCAGGTCCAGTCTAGTCGCCCATTAGTCCAACGTTTGTCTTATCTCGCAGCCCACATTTACATACGCCTTTTGGGGAAAACTGCAAGCAAAAGTCAAGGTGAAATGGGAAGTATAGGTAAAGTGCAACAACAGTAGTCACCAGACTCATTAGGCTCGGGCTGCGAGCGCCAAACCTGCAATTTAGAGGGCGAAATGGAGGATACTATGGCCATGCTTTGGGACTCCCAGGTCTAAAGGCCTATGTAAATGAGGTACCATAATTGCAAAAGGTGTAAGGGCGTGCTTGCATTGCTGGTAGTCTAACCGTCTTGACAAGTGTTCGACAATGCTGTCGCCTTGATACTTCAATTTGCGATGGTTCTTCTGATACTTCTCATAATTTGCATAATTATAAAAATAAATCCTAATTTTCAGCGCCAACACCTCTTCAATATTTAGTCGCAACCATTACATCAGATAAATTTACGCAACATCAAACGCTTAGATGGCGCCATAGTCGGAACAAACCCAGGTAATATAATTTATGATGTCATCAAATGTCGATGATGATCAGTTCACGCAAGGCACGCTGTTTAACGAAACGGTTGAAAGAGACGCGCCCTGGACAAGCCCTAAACGTCAATTCATTTGATTAGCGGGTATTATAAAAGCAGCACTGCCTCCCTTGTTGAAAACCTTCCAAGTGCTGCCCAAAATTTACGGACGTACCCAAGCGTTATTGCTCACGGAAAAACCGCTGTCATGATCAAAGCACGGTTAATAAATATGCAAATCCAAAGAACAACAGAAACAATAATTAGGCTACAAAACAGCCCCATAATGGGCTCTGTGCGTATCTCGTTATCCCACTCTAACCGATCAAGTAACGCTAACGACTTCCTCGTCAACACAACTTGACGTTCAGTGCACGACGTGTAGGCTAACACGCACTCTTCACAAGAATTAACTCCAAAAGTGGGAAGACTGACATGTGTCCCTAACGGACCACCAAGGCTCGTTTTCTCCCTAATGGCCTGACCTACTCCGCCACTGCGTCTACGATAATACGTAACTATTTTCTGCAACAATACAACTCCCACTCTTCCGAGTTCTTGGACCCTTCAGCTTAAAATAAAGAAACCATAAGGCACACACCCCACCCAAAAAATGCTCATTATAATACTAAAAAACCTTTGTATGAACATACGCAAACAGATTCTATTACACAATTTCACTTCTCGTGGACGGAATGTAGTGATATTGCTTGTTACATGAAAAAGGCATCGTGCTGGGGGGGCTTTGCATGGGGTCGGTAGCGTAGAACAAAACTACGTTGATAGAACTGGGGTAAGATTAAGATTGGTAAGGGCAGCAAAACATGCACAAATTTTCAGTTACGTTAAAAAACTCATAAAAACGGTAAGTAAAAACCTTTACAAAAATTGGCCTTGGAAAAACGTTATTTCACCAAGTATTCCAAGGTCACTTGGATCGTACCAAAACTGCCAGGGAAGTCAGCAAACAAACACATGCATGTATACTAATTCATAATCCTTAGAACGTTTGTGTAGCTTCATAGACGTCTGTTCTAGGACGACGATATGGCAAATTAAGGGTAAAGAAGTTCGATATTACGAGACTGGGCCTCCGTAACTATGTTATACTGTGATGTAACGCAGAGGAAACAATAAATCTAACACAATGATAATTTGAAAATTAGGAAGGCGGTTTTGGGACCCAAAAATTCAGCTGAATCAAGTATAGAAAAAAGGGGTACTTACATTGACGCCTCCCCATAACCAAATGCAAATCGTGACGAAGACTGACCATAACTATACAGAAACCACAAAAAAATCCGTTTACATTCCTAAACTCTCCATACAAATTTTAAAACTACTCACGTAGATATAGTAACCCACGATGAGCCATAGGCCAAAGCCTGCTTGAAACGTGATAACCAACGCCATGCAAATCATCCAAGGGAAGAAAAATCCTCGATATTCTTTCTGGATGCCACGTACCAATAAAATCGAGCAGGCAACGAATATCAGAAAGAAGAATATGACGAATACTCCAACCGACTGCGTGGCTGTAAAGAAACAAACAAAATACAATAAACTAAGATTGCCCTTCTTGTAAAATAGTACCATACATGCTATATTACGCGAAATTCGATAACTTACTGGTGTTTAAGTCCGTTTCAAAAAAGGGCAGGTAGTATTGGGAAGACTCCCCTCCACTCATTACATAGCTTGTGTAGGCTATAACGACGAAACTGAAAAACTGAATCAAAGTTTATTAGCAAACTTGATATTTAATGAAGATTTAGATTAAGATTTACCGTTGTGTAGTAGGCTACAGCCAAACTACCACTCCTCACATTAGCATGGTAGAAACAAGGTGACCAGCACGTTTTAAGCTGCATTTTTTGGGCACAACTACCACTAGTACAAATCTGTAAGGACGATATAAATGTTTGTATCAAAATAAGACAGATTTGATGCTAAGCTTTAACAACTTTGACAAGGCAACATGCTACGCAACACTGTTCCCAGCCGCAGCAGCAACCATCACAAGTTAAGCACTCAATACAATTACAGAGACAGCACAATAAATCCATGGTTTTCTCTCGTCTTTCAAAATGCAAGTGGGGGTCTAAGTTACTTACTTAAATAGGGTAGAAAGATAGTTTCGACTATTTTGGGAGATTTATACAACGCCCCACGCGAAGTTTCTGGGATCGGAATATTTTTGAAGAATATTTCTAGATTAACAAATTTGGAACTGTCAACTAGCACCATCTATGAACAAGCTTATCACTTAATCCAATTCCGCTTTTCACGTGAACAGTCCGGTGTCATAAGAAGTCACTATTTTACGAGGGCTGTAGACAATACATTTCTGTGGATTTCTTGAAATCTACTCCAGCCTAAACCAGAAAATCACATGGCAATCATGCTGAAGTCATACTTGATTTCGACGAGGAGAAGTTATTGTCTTCCAAAGTTTCAGATGTAGACATTTTATTTTCCAATTTAATTTTCAGAGATAAAAATGAAAAAATCCTTTCCATGCCAGATTTGAGGAAGGGAGGAAAAAAAATTCGAAGAAGCGGTTGATTTTTAGAGGTGTGCTTTCTTTATTGGAAAAAATGTTTAGGAGCCATACGAGCCATAGCTTCGCGTCTGTTCGGAAAGATAAGGGAACCTATATATCTTAAGGTGATCACCTTAAGATAAATAGGTTCAGTAGTTCGAGCTACGTCACATTTTAAGGGTTTTGTAAAAGTACAAAATTATCTACTCTAACCCCTTACACTTGCGACCTGATGTATGAAATATTCAATAATGTATAATCATCCGACGTCATTCCTGAATAATTCTTGAGAAAAAAATACGTTATACATTCTGTAGGGAAAACTTTATTCATATGAAAAATACAACATAGACAAAATATCATTCAACTACATGAAGAATATCATGTTTAAGGATATCCTTAACTGACAACCGCAGACACCCAAAGGACAATCAAAATGATATCCACAGTATAAAGGTTTACACAGTATGGTAACAGGGGTATCTTCCAATGTTAAGGTTTTCTGACGACCTTCTCGGTCCCCAGAGTAATATTCAGGTAAAAGGCCACAAAATGAAAGGGTACATTCGCAAACCTCCCAGTGCAGTTCAAAAAAGGTCACGACGGTTTACAAAGCGCGTAATTTAAATCTATTGCTTTAAACTATGAAGCTTAAAATAAAAGCTTTAAGCTTAAAATAAAAGATGAATGAACTAGGTCAAAGCACAACACGTATACACATTATGGACTATTTCGCGTTACCCAGGTTGCACCACGAGGAGGCAGTCTATTTTGCAACCCATACATAGGTGTTTTATAGTATACAGGTTTAACTCCATATACTATAAAATACCCATGTATATTAATGTCTATATGTGTTGTTATGACTATTTATGTCTATATACGAGTATCCATTACATTGGTACTTTGCAACTGTTCCTAAATGTTACTAACTTTTGCAAGTTTAGTATTTTTCTTAACACTTTCAAATGCGCGCGTTGCCGGTAGGACCCTACGTCAGCCCAAAACTCCCTAGAGTGCCCGAGAGAAAGGTCACCAGTCCCCCGTTTTCTGAATGTTTTCTTCTCTTCTCGAACCCTTTTTCTAGTAGATTTGGAATGCCTACTTCTGGGGTAGGATGGGCAAGTCTGTGAATCCATCCCTCCTATGTTCCTTGTTACCCCCACATCCTCTTGAGACCGAGAAAATCGTCTTAATCCCTTTACATTGGAAGATACCCCCAGTTACCATACTGTGTAAACCTTTATACTGTGATGATATCCTTGTGATTCTTTTCTTATACAAAACTCAGAGTGCAACCTGGACAAATAAAAAATGTATACAAAAGAACAGAGCACATTTTCTCCCTCAAGCGAAGGCTATAGCTTCTGATAGACACAATCCATTGGCACAAGAACGTGAATTATATATTTTGAAAAAATTAATATAAGAAGCTTGCAAATTAGCAGACATTCTATGATGTTTCCTTCATACTAGATTCTCGGGATACTTCTGTTAAAGTTTGTTAAATCAAGTAGCACTGACAAGTCGCAACTACTGGAATTCCGGCTTCTTAGTAAAAAAAAATAAAAAATAGTTCTTCAATGAACGCTTCGAAAAAATGAAATAACTGAACCGTAAATGTTACGAAAAGAGGACGTTTGAAGTTCTTCACCTATAGTGCATTGCCATAGCAACCTTCCGGTCCCTTGAAAAGAGCATTTCGTAAGAGCGATTCTAAGTACAATGCAGCATAACTAGTCCGAGCACATCTGAGAAACCTACACTGTATCAAAGTGAAAACTTTTGAATCCTGTATAGGCCTACCTCTGATACGAAGTTCAGCAAGTCACAAACAGAATTTTTGCGTGAATTTCTATCGTTTGAGAGTCAAGTTATCCTGTAATACATTTTTTACCCCAAATTATAACTTGTCTCGAGTTGCCTACTAAGTCTTATCAGAAACAATGAATAGCCCAATTATAGCCGAGACGAACAGGCTGAGGACCATGGCGAGAGGCTCTCCAGAAAAGTATCGAGTATTCTTGTAGCAAGCCATGATAAGCCCTGGAGCGTGCTTGATTAGATCTTCACTCAAACATGCTCACATCATCTCAATCCTATATACCTCGCTTGGACGCCCCATAATCTATTAGCCCTGCTGTATTTTTGTTAGTTTTTTACTATTATTTATTTATGGATTTGTCCGTGGTCTTTCGCGTGGAAGTTCTTAAATATCTATACTTCTGCCGTCGAGTCCCTGCGAGTTGTCTCTAAATCCATTATCCTTTAGCGAGTGTGGGAGTGTTACTTTCTTCCAAGGTGATCACAAAGCCACTTCCCCCCCCCCCCCCCCCATTTCTTTACTTTTTTCTTTCCACTGCAAAAGGGGCCACAAAAGCGGAAGCAAAGCTTAATGCAAAATCCGAGTTATCTGGAGATGGAGATCACTAACACCGAAAAACTATCCCTTTTCTTTTCTCAAGGGAAGAAGCTGTTAAAAAATAAAAAAGAGAAAATTGCCGTCTACGTCCACGACTTTCTCAAGAAGAAAACGAAAGGGAAATATAAGGAACCCTGTACCGTCCAATTGCTCTTTAGTTCCTATCCTACGAATTAACGACGTGTGTAAGACGCCGATCGTTTCGTAACTCCAGTAAAGAGCCGCAAAGGACCAAATAAACGATGAGATGACGTCACTGAATCCAACACACTTTTAGGATCGTCGTCCTTACATAATAGACATCGCTACCGTAATAGACATCCCTACAGAGAGTGTCAGATTCTGCTGTCGCAATTCTCGAAATCCAAGTTCTCGTTTTTCTTTTCTTTTAGTTTAACGGATTTACACGATAAAATGCAAAGTAAATCTGGCCTAACCCGCCAACCGATCTCAAGAAATTTGACCTCGGGTTTATATGCTACATGACCAGTTGACCCGCAGTCAAGATGCCCCAAATCCAAACTCATCTGCGTTCCGATCACGCTGTACGGTACCGTGTATGAAGGAAAGCAATAAAGCGACTGGCAACGTGTGTCAGCTAAGTGTAAACTAATGGGCCTTGTGGGCCCCTTCTTCTTTTGTTTCTTGTACTCATTGCCCGAAAGTCTAACGTAGCTATAGCCATGGCCACCGCTGCGGCAGCTTGTATAAGTGTGTGACAATATTGACGCTGCGTCGGATTATCAACGCTTTAACTCTCCGTATACCCCTTTTGGGAATTGCTTTGTCCTTTTTGCGTCTTATTGCGCACGGCTCTTTTGTTGATGCCGAGCAAGCCCCCACAGCTAATAATGATGAGCCGGTAACATAAGGGCCAGTAAAAGTAAAAGAAAAACAATACTATCGCGAAAGAAGCGACAATCTTGCCAGGAAATTAAATTTCTTTCACAGTCGCACTCGAAATAAGAAATGCAACCGTGACCGTGACTCCTTCACAAGAGATTTTATTTAAGAAGTTCGGTGAGTACAGCCGTTTTTGGTCCATGCTGACGTCAGTAGCTCTAGAATTCCTTCACGATGAACTAAATATTCAAGTGGGGCTATACTGCGAAACCACAAAGCTGCTTGCTTGGTTATTACTGCAAACTTTCTCAGAACTTTCCTTTTTTTAAAAAAGAAAATAAATATCTTCAGATGCTTACTGAAAGCTGCAAGAGCTTGCAGCAATGGCGTAAATAAGAGCTACACGGATGACGTCAATTTGAATTTGCTGAGAGGATTATCCCCCGCTACCAAATTCAAGCAAATCACACTACGGCTCCTGGAAATCCCTCCAACACACAATGGACACTATACACCTCTACCTATATACAGTTGGAAGTTGTTTAAATACAATTCCAATGCCCCTCCCCCCCTTCACCTTTTTCAAGGGTTAAAGCCATATATCAATGTTCAGATCCTTCAACTCCAACTTGTTGCGCCAATTAGAGTCAATCTTGAGGTTCTTTCAAGTTTCCAACTACAGTAACTTGAAGGTCATTATTCTCGGGTTCCTTTACATGCAAAAGGTTAGCTAGGGTGTCACTTAGGACGCCCACCATATACTCGCTAATTATAAGCTCTTATGGCTTCTTACGTAGCAAACCACTGAAACATACGGCCGGAAAACTGAAAACAAGCTCGAAAATAAGGTTATATCTAGTGAATAGTCTCAATCTCTTGCAGAGGCAGTACAGGCAAACGGGATTACGTCTTATTCTGTGGAGAGTCCTAACGATCTTAAGACGGCTCTATGAACCGCAAACTGAGGCAGATCAATGAGCAGCGACAGAAAGGAATCAACGAGGATTGAGGGAGGAAATCTGACGTCAGAAGATGAAGAATAAAAAAGGAAAACAAAAAGGTCATTCTAAACGCGAACCTTCATGCGTCAACTTCATTCGGCATTGCGGGTTCCGTGACCCGATTTCGCTAGGAGGTATAGCCAGCTTGCATACTCGATACAGCGTTCCTGGATTAAAATCATGACGCTTGTCAATGGTCGTGCTTTACTAATACCGATACTATTGTCAGGCGGGCAATAGCCCGGCTAAATATTGCTGCAGTTACATGCTCCTGCTGAGTGTGACAGACAGTTAGGTATTTGGTGTTGTCAGGCAGAATGCCGACAGAAAAAAGGGCCTTGGGCAAGGAAAAAATACGAAGCTGTGCAAGGAAGCCTATATAGCCGCGGGGGAAATGAGCGACCGTCCTGTTAGCTGTCACTACAAGAAAACGGCTATAGCTATTGATTCCGCTCCGTCTTGTAGTTATCCTAGTATATACTGCTGCACAGCAAGAGAACAAGAAGAATACAAAACACATCCAGCTTTCCTTTTATGCTTCTCGTCAAGTTCATCCCATCCAGTGCACCCTGTCAAAACGCAGGAATAGCGATCTTGAACCCTTGGTTATTCTGTGCAACAATAGAATGGCACGACTCGCATGCCAATACCCAATTACACTCCCACAACTCCAGGTTTCCCCTTAAACGATGTGCTTACGCCCCCGCACATGCTGGAATAATACTTGCAACTAACTAGGAAAAAAATTTAATAAGCAAGAACTTGTCATGCAGAAATAATTTTTAAGTAAAAGAATTCCAAAGTAACAGGAGTCCCCTGTTCGTGGTTATTACTACCTAGCTCGTTTCCTAAAGAATTTCGATGCTATTTTGACTATTTTTGATCTTCCAACAGGCAACTCAGCACACAAAGATGATTCCCCGGAAATTCGTTTGAACGAACTTC
Organism: Lepidurus packardi; assembly: GCA_023053545.1. Taxonomy (NCBI): domain Eukaryota; kingdom Metazoa; phylum Arthropoda; class Branchiopoda; order Notostraca; family Triopsidae; genus Lepidurus; species Lepidurus packardi. Next base: position 4,270,886 of record JAKZAN010000004.1, read on the forward strand.
TTCCCCGTTTTACGGAATTTTAAAGAATCCATTGAAGTCGTCTTCTCTCTGGAAAATCCTTCACAGCAAATTATCAAACATTCTATATGCTTTAGTACCAAGTTTTATATGCTTGCATACCAAGTTTAATATGCTTTAATACAAAGTTCCCTGGGGTCAAACATGAAATTACTCAATACAGAACGGGTAACGAGTTCTGATCACACCGATTTCATATTAAAAAAAAAGTTCCCTGGGTTGCTTAGGACAACATCTTTCCAAAAACGACTTTTGTGTACTTTGCGTCGGTTCTATGACAAAAGAAAAGGTCTAAGGAGTATACATATAGAAGAGAAAGAACTAAAAGTAATTCCAGGGGACCTGTTGAAGAGTGTACGGTTACCAAGAAAAAAATTTAATAAGCCCGTATGTCGACGTGGAAACCATTGAAGAGCTGCTTCGGGCCAAAAACGCCTACCCCTCTATGGTTTGTATGAAGATAAGGAGGTGTCACATCGCAAGCGAAGCGAAGGAAACAAACTGTTCCAGAACTGTTTATCGCTCGATACGTTCTTTTCAGGGGGATATTTTTCCACCTGTTTGGCTCTACAGGAAAGAGTGCCTTAATCTTGTTGGTAAATGGCTTAGTTTAGGACATGTGGGGGAACCCTAAATGGTTTTTGGTTAAGTGCGATAACTGCATAGGATGCGGGAAGTTTTTCTCTTTTTTTCAGAAATAGAGATTACTTCTCTTCGTATTTATGAAAAAGGCGTTAGTTTTTGGGGTAGTTTTTGGGTGGTATGGCCTCTTAGGTGGTTGCGGAGAGTGACGTAAAAGAAATTACTGCCGCTCATTGTTACACAAACTGCGCAAACGCATGCGCGTTTTGATCCTTGACGGGTTTGATCCTGGGCAAGAAAAACAGAGAAAAGTACGAGAGCAGTGGATCAGCTCAGCCAGTTTCTGGTGCGACTTGGCATTTATAACTTGCTAACCCGAAAGATCTCTAAAAATCCCGCACCAAGTACATTTCTATAGCATCACATCCAACACAAATATAATAATAAAAAATATCCCTTAAAAGCAAATTGAATTACCTGACGACACATACATTCTTGACGTTTCAAATCCGTATTTCTTCCAATGAAAATGCTATCCAAAGTTGTGGTAGTAGTTTGCAGCCTTTTGCTCTTGGGACAATTCGCGTTCAGTCTTCCGTACTTCGACGAAGGTAGGTGTCTTATGCATGTGACGTTTGTTAGTAGAAATGCTCCTTGGCAATGTTATATCTTAAGTATTACGTCAAACTAATCTTCAATCCCACCTCAGCCATCGTATTTCTTAACTAATGTGCATTTCTTAAGTAAGGAACTTGGTAAAAACTTCATAAAATTTCTAGAACTTCATAGGAACAGTGGCAATTTCTTAACCAGTACGTCTCAAGTCCAGAATAACTTAAGAAATATTGAACTTTCCACAGTGAGCTTTCTTTTCTACGGCCAATGGAAAATAAAAGAGGAAGCGGGGGTTTGTGTCACACAGCATTTTTTCTCAGGACTGTTTTTATAGTCAAGAGACAGAGGATCATTCCATGCATATGCAATGCATGTTTGGCCAAACCCGTGATACAACAATATGCAAATTCTGCTTTATGCGGCGGTGAAAACTTCAGAAATGTTAAAAAACAAAATAAAAAACTTTGAGCCCTCAATCTTTTCAGTACTATTCACCCTTTAAAAGAAAAAAAAAAACGAACTCTCACGATCACAAGGTGATCTGTCCCCAAGTCTTTGACGATCATATCCTCGCAACAATGTACCATAACCACAAGTTTTTCCTTGTTTGGTCTCGTTCAGAGAATTCACCATAGAAAAAAAACTCAATAAAGAAGTTGTTCGACAACTCCAGTCTATTTTTTTTTCTTCTGAAAGTTCTAGTGTAAAGTTCTGATTAGGGAGCTTGTAATTGGCTGCTTTGGACCAGTATTGTTCTGTTCGGCGGTTTATTCTTAACTTTCTCTAGCTTTCTGCGTCAAAAGCAAGATTTTTTTTCTCTCCATTTTTACAAACTGGCTTTTTTTGGAGTGCTAAAAAACATGTAAAATGCTATATGAGAAGCTTTTCGAGAGGCTATCAGGGTTGCCTTCAATACATCATCCAAATCATATCCGCTTTGGCGGCAGAAATAAGTGTCGAGTAGAAGAGCAGCCAAGCGAGGTTTGAACCTAGAACAATGTACCGTGTGTTAACAGCTTCCGTTGGCCTCTCATGTGCAATGATGCTTACAAGAGTGAAGAAAAAGCTTATTATCAGCACCCATCCAACGAAAGCGGATCTTAGGCATAGCTTTGCCAAACGGTGTTCGGTGCACGTATGTATCTATGTGTAACGTATATGCATATAGAGAAGACCTTTGAGGGTAAAAAAGGTGCCATACGATCAATAATAAGACTCCTCGTCTTCTTCAAGTAAGCCTTTAACGTCACATCTTACATTTCCCCTTATCAAGACTTTCAGCTCCCGAATGCCAGACCATCTGGCTAAAGTATAAGCCTATTACTGTGTAGTATATAGCATCACACAAGATGCCATTCATCAAACATTTAGTGCCGAAGAGAACTTTTCCGTACAATCAGGCAGCCTGTTGCTTTTCCTGTAGATATCGCGTAGATTTTCCTGTAAATTTCAGAGACCACTTAATCCTTAAGCAGAATCCAGGATTAGAAACCTTCCTTTATAATAAAAACTTTCAGAAAGAACTTTCGCTCGATCTTTTCAATTTCCGTCATTCCGGTGTTGGTACAATTCTGCAGGAAGTTGCACCTTCTATACTAAATAAACTCTGACACACTTAATCCGTTCAGCCCTGACATGGGCCTGACATTTTCTCGACATAATTCAGAGCTCACTGTAGGTGGATAATGGTCAATTCGTTCGAGCACAATTAGAAACTATAAAAAAGTCTGAAAGTTAGCTACTCACTCGTTGGGGCGTTAAAAAGAATAAAAACAGGGGGAGACGGAATTTTGCGTGGGAGAAATTGTAAGTTGTAAAGTTCTTAGTTATATATAGTTTATCGGCTTTTGCCAGAAAAAAAAATAATAATGTCTCAAGAGTCAAGAATATGCTAATAGCACAGGGAATATCAAGTCTTGGGTTCTTACGGTTTTCGTCTTATGTATAACCAATTACTTGTTTTGAGTGCATAGGATCAATTGAAATGCAAAAAAAAAGACAGCATTCCTCACAGCTGTGCTGCAACTAGATTAACCTGCTCGACGCCAAACTTTCTCGCTGAATAAAACATCAGCATTTTGTTTCCTAGGACCCTGAGATAAACTTAAACGATTTTATAAAGGCTGTGATCGCACAGCTTCATGTGCACATACAGAACGGAACTTCGCATTTTTCTCTTTTTTTTTTAAAGAAGGACGATAGCAATCACATCAACTTGGAAAAGATAAGTAACTTTCTGCTCGAAGAATACTTAAAGTATGTCGTTAATTTCAAGATATATTACTTGTAATTTTGGCAAACTTGAGATGATATTATAATTGGAATTCACTTAAATTCGTATCTCACGTGCATTTAAAATTCATAGCAAATATACTCATGGTATCTAAAGTGACTTTTCTATAAAGGACTTAATATTACCACCGACACATGACATTTTCTGTAGCTTTTAAGGATAACAAGCAAAATCATTTGACTAAATAGCTAAGTATCTGAGCAAATTAAACCTTACCGCCTTTACTTTGGCATTACCTTACACAGTTTATCTTTTGATCTTTTTTCAAGATGTTCACCTAGGATTTTGCGGTTACTAACCACTGCACTTTAAAAGACAAAAAATAATTTCTGATTTAGTGCGGGCTTTCGCTAGAACTCTATATTCCATACCTAATGGCTTGGAAAAACTTTGGAGAAAAACATGAAAATTTTATGGAGTGAATCTTTTGCTAGGAATGTTATGTTAATCTCAACAGTCGCCCTCATGGGCATAGAACATTCTGCACACAACTTAGGTCTACAAGAAAGTTTCCCAACCATTAATTCCGAGAACAGAGGTTTTTCGACACCAAAATCCAGTCTGCAATCAATGTGCATTTGAAACGAAATTAGACATTTTCAGTACGCTGAAGCTATTGCTACGCTATATGGCGTGGCAGTATGACAGTGAAAGCAAATATATTTGGCTATTGCTACGCCAGACAGTCCTACGGGTTTCTCTAATTATTTTCTCTCAGTGTGAAGCATTAACTAGATAATTAACTACTATGGTACATTAGATTACATTGAGGTTAGGTTAAGTTAGGTTATGTTAAAGTCAGACTCATACTTTTCTGTTGAAACTATCCGGTGTTGCAATAGCTAAACGTCCCTTTCTTCGTACGCCAATTGGCGTAGTAATGCCACCGATGTGTTAAATTGTGGAATGTGTTTTAATGAGGAAAACCGACTCTTCGAAGAACCTTATCTGTGCGATATTCTCACCTTCTTGTCACCAAAGCTTTCAACGAGTGGGAGGTGTTACGGACAGGAAGCATTGGGTAATAAACACTAGACACAAAAGTCAAAAGGTACCATATATCATTCCTCATGTCATGTTTTTAAGGACAACTCAGGTTAAAGACACATATAGGCAAAACTTATGGAAATACAAACCTCCCTAAGAAATATGTAACAATTTCTTATTGCCAAAGGAGCAAATTATATCCTTGATACTTTTTGTGTGGTATTATCTATTTTTTTCTTTTTGCAATGCTTGGCTCACTCTGTCATTACACAAATTAGCAGGAACCACAGACTAGAAATAATCCATTCAACCCCAAAAAGCATCCTATAACCATTACGCGAATTGTTTCGAACCGTATAGAAACGTCTGCGAAAGATACGGTAGTTACATTAATTCAAGGCTATATGCTACAGAGTTTGCCGGCTTAATTGTCAGGAAATCTTTGATAAGAGTTTGATTGCACACACACGAAATGATGGAAGGGACTGGAAGAGGATCAATAATAAGCAAATCTAAGAACATCATGGTAAGGCGAAATAATTGATACGTACCGACATACTGACTGAGAGTTAGCACACATCTGTGTAGTACAGATCTTTTCGTACATGATTGGGCGGTACATGCTTAATGGGGAATGGAAATTGGCCTCGTTAACGTTTCCGACTCATTTGAAATGTCACATCACAGCTCTTGGAGCACATTTTGGCATTCATACACGGACTTATAAGTGGCAATCTATTCCTTTCTATGTTTCAGATGACGAAGCAGCGGATGTTGAAGGTTACGTGGACAGTTTAGACCCCTTAATGGAGAATATGGCCAAGTGAGTATTATTTTCCGCGCATTCACAATCCCTTTACAACATCTTCTCTGACCCAAATAAGAGATTTTTTTTTTTATTTTAAAATTACCCAAGTCACCCAAAAGCCAAAAAGAATGTGCTGTGTGTAAGTGTGAAAAGCTATACAAAAAAGAATCTTTCACTTTGGTTTCTTTCCGTAAAACCTCATATCGCTATTTTTTAATTCTTTTCCCAGATTTTTTTAAAACCCCACAAAAAGCACACTAAAATTGTTCCCTTTCTCCTCTCTTGATTAGGCCTGCGGAGCCTCTAAATTTGCCTGATATCAAGCCAACTCCAAGGTAAAAAATAAGACTATAATTGCCCAAAGAATTTATCAAATTCCGCGTTTCGTATATTTTCCTTTATTATTCTCAAAATTCTCACGAGACCTATTTCAGCTGGACAGCAAATAAGTCTTGCGGTGACGCAGCATGATTTTTCTTTTATCTCGCTTACCCGTTAGCCTGCTCCTATACTTCACATTTCACCACATATTACTCCATTGCAATTTTCTTCCCCAGAGTTCGAACGCAGATTCCAGGAATGCTCCAATATTCTAAACCCAAGCCTAGCCAAATATAATCAGTAGTGAAGAACTTCATTTCAAAAGGAAACACTTTCCGGTGTGTCTAATTAGCTCACAAGTCAGAGAATTAGACCCAACCTTTGTCTCACCCAAGTTTAACCCTGGATAATATTACGCTCCACTAAAATTACTGTGGCTAGAACAAGCTTGCTTTTAGATTCCACAACCCTTTCGTTCACTTAACAAATGAAGACTATAGAAGTCATGTGATAGGCTAAAAACATCCGCAACCTTTATATTTAATTAATTTACTGCCCCAGCGAAACACTAAAAAAATCATATCCAGCTTCTGAGAAGTTTCACAATCCTCTTGAAAGCAAAACTATATAGTTCACTTAAAAATTCGCTCTATAAAACAAGTGAGCGAATTTAACTCTCCAACACCAAAAACTCTCGCGAACGCAATTATAGAAGTAGAGTGCTCAGATGCAAGCGTTCGTCACAATTAATTAAGGCTCCACGCAAGATGTTACTACACTTCTTCCCAATATGGTTTCCTTTCCTCCTTTAATTGCTCTCCGTTCCAGTACTTAACCAGTCTTACACACACGAAATCCAAAATGCCTATTTTTTGTATTGCTGCTTGGCTGCTACCATGTTTCTGTTCTGCTTGCTCTTTGGTACTTCGCTTATATAAATCAGCGGAAAAAATCAAAAAAATCTTGAGCACTCGCACCATATTACCCTATACTATCCTGCCCAAAAGAAGGCTACCAAGCGAGAGCACCGAGTGCAGCTTTTGGTAGCTTCTACTTTGGACGGAGAAGTACAGAAAAAAAGACTAAGATTTAAAATTTTCTTTGACCAGTTTTTCAGTTGCATTGTTGTGGGAACGACTTCCTTCTTATTTTCTTTTCAGACGTTCCTCTCTGATTTATATTTCCAGACGATCTTGCATCCGACGCGGAGGGCTTTGCGATCATCGTCCAAATGATTGTTGCTTCAATTCCTCTTGTCGGTGCAACTTATGGGGAGCCAATTGTCGGTGTCAACGAGCAGGACTCTTCCAGAAATGGGGAAAGTGAACCCTAGTTTTTTTCCGACTCGGTTTGCATTCTCTCTTGTTTTGTTTTTTCTTTAACCCTGTGTGGCAGATCTCCTAGGATACCTATTCTTCCTTCGTTCTTTTGAAATCACCTAATCACCTTCTTTGCCCCCTTTTGCTTCCCTCCCAGAAATATCCTACAATTGTTCCATTCTTCCTTAACAATGCTGCGACGACTTGAGAGTTGTCATTCGAATAAATCCATCATGCAGAAAGCCGCACACGCAATGGCAGCAGGACTATTTTTTTCTTTTCATTTCGTTTCGATGCACTTTCCTGGGACTATATATAATATAACCCTTTCACAGATAGTTATATAAATATACGCAAACAGTTTAACCCTACACAAGCCTAGGTAGTTTCCCTCTTAAACTTATTTGCTAATTTGTCCCAAACCTTGTTCCATTTTATTTAGACTGTGTTATCGCACCAGTACTTTAGTGAACTCGTTCCAGTTCCTTTTAAACCCTGTAGTGTTATGCACAAAACTGTTAAATCTTCGTCCAATACAAGCTTTGGCCCTCGTAAATGCAAACTTTCAATTAAAGGAAAGTCTTTTAAAACGCTCTACAGACTTTACACAATCAAAATAAACGAATTAATTCTGTGAATTCCATCAAGCAAGATCTTCACAGATATATTTTTGCAGCGGTATAACTCGCCCTGGTCTTCAGCAATGGAATAAACTCCATAGGCGTGGGATTGTATAGCCCCAGGCAACGCACCACATCCGATACGATATCAGATTGCTCCCAAATGGTACGTCGTATAAAGATTCGGCTACAAAACTGTGACGACAGAAAGCCTGCGGAAATTCCTACTGGCACTAACTAATACCGGCAACTAACGTTTCCGTCCAAGTTCTCGGAGCAGAAATATGATACTCAATTTTGTATCCACTTACAAAGGACATACGGTGGCCAAACTGAAAAAAATGGAAAGAAATAATTAAAAAAAAAAGCGGGAGACCATAGGCGAAAGGAAATGAAAGGCCGACTGAAATGAACCCTTCGAATCGAATCTCGGAAGAGAAGATTCAATTTAGCAAGACATCATATGTACTACAAGAAGCTCATCACTGACAAGACTCTTTTACACAATTCTCGTTCTTATTAAAGCAAATAAATTACGATGACGTCTTTCAGACAGTGAATAGATACGACTCTCCCTTTGCTCATTACTAACCCCGCTGCCCTTTTGATTACGAAACCACGGCAACCCTCTTGGATCGCAGTACGACAGCTTATTATAAAGCCACACCACACGTGTAGTTAAAAGATGACATTCCTATTCGAACAAGTCCTTGTAGCAGCAGCTTGTATGCTTTTTCTCAATCCACCCTATACAGTCTGCCACCAACACGATCCCTTTCAATCCCTAGTTCCCAAGTTATAACCTTCCAAGTCAGCATTGACTCGGTCGTCGCTCGTCGGTCGACGCTTCAAGACTTGCAAAACTGAGCTCATAAATCGCTCAATGAGACGCCACAGTCAAATATTCCTTCTCACTCTCCAACAATTACCATAAGAACCATCATCACAGCCGTCTTAGAGAGTAAAAACACAAAATACAGGATTGGAATTATTATTCAAGATTGGAACTATGCAAGTCAATTTTTGTCAAGCAACAGTTTCCTTAATTACAAGTAAACTTAAAGTTATGGCTCCGTTTCATATACCTCGAGACTATGCTCGAGACTACACATTTGGGCGGGTGGAGAATCCAAAGGGAATAACAAATCGCTTCAAAGATCTACTACTCCTGGAAGCATTCATCAACGTGAATCCAGTCGTAAAACAACGGAAAAAAAGAAAAGAAAGCCTGTAAGGATCATTTATCGAACGCCTACACAGGTCGCCCAAATCGACTAACATGTACTGCAAGCGCCACGTAACGCTTCGTTATGCTTTTATGTCACCACTTTTATAATAGCTAAAGCAAAAGGAAAGATCTTCAATAGAAATAAGAGGAAAAGGATAAAAAGAAGGCTGTCGAGTCCTAAAGGTTATCCACAAAGAGTTTTGCTCTTTCGTCGCTAATAACGACATTGTTTTTTTTAATATATGCTACACTTACAGAATACGGCAAACTCTCATAAATTCCCTTTCACCTTTTCGGGCTCGCTGCCTGCCTTGTAGAGTTCAACGCCTGGGTCAAAGACTCCAACATAATACATTACAAGGGACAGGAAAAAAGATTGTAAAAGGAGAGAGAGACAAGGTTGTTAATCTGGACACAAACTGATGTTCCACGGAACTAAAGCTTCACAAGATGAAACGTGAGTCCAAGTCCAAGAAGCAAATCCAACCACCCCATCATCTTTATCCCCAATTTCGCGTCTAATTAGCAAGTAATCTTTCCGAAATGGGAACCATCCGCAAAAAAAGCAGCTTTGCCAGACATTCGGTTTACGATCTCTGGAGAGTCATTTTTCGAATGCATAAACTGGACTTTTTTTCTTTTTTTGGGGGGTGGAGGGGAGAGGAAAACTTGAAAACTCCTAAATCTTCTCTTGGATCATTTCATTCAACCCCCTTTTTTTTCTTTACCGAATCTCAAGGACTGTGCACTCAGTTACAGCACTGAGCCGAAATAATTGGCTTTTCTCAATAATAATAGATTCCGTCTCGCAATTGTTCTCTCTCTCGATTGCAGGGAACCTCTTGACTATAGCAAAAAAAAAAAACAACAACTAAAATATACAGCTACAAACGACGATGCCTGTTATTGATAGCAAATTTATCTTCTTTAAGACAAAACACCAGTCTTTTGGGGAAATCTAGTCCATGGTACAATAGCAGTATACATGTTTTTACGTTGGTCTTCCATAATAACCAGTCCACACATGCATCTTTTCGACAGTAATATATAGAGCTATTAGACGCTCCCATATACCTACGCTAGCATTCACGTCGTTTGTCTCTAGTGTACTGAAAATAACATGAGGCTTTAGTGTACTGAAATAATCTGAAAAAATACATAAACTGAAATAACTAAAATTATCACAAGAGAGAATGTCAAGAGATTTGTTTCCTTAAGCCCCAAGAGCCACCCAAAGATGTGTATCCTACATACAACTTACTGAACCAGGAATCTGACACAATTTTCATTATTGAAGTCAAATTCCTGTTGTGACACTCTTGTCTTAAAAGACTTGTTGACTTTGTTTTTTTAAATTCGTCATTAAAGTTGTGAATTTGATTCCAGATTAGTCGTGAGCTTTCATTTGAGAGCAAAAAAACAGCGCACGAAGTTTACAAAGCCTCCTTTGATGCTTTTATTAGTTTGTAAATAAATAAGTGGAACTTGGGTTGAGTAACAATCTTGTCTAACCTTGTCTCTTCATCTGCGTAATAAATATTCACGGATCAGCTTTCGCTCAGAAATCCCTTGTGAGCGAGCCTGGATTTATTCCAAGAGGACAAAGATGCGTCTTCGGTGTCACAGGCTCCCAGCACGTTCCGGTAACCCACGCCTATTTCGTGGTTCGCAAACCAAAGCAGGCATTTCACTGATTCCACGAGAAAGCGATTGAAACAGCGATTGTATAGGAGTGATTTAAAACTAGTAAACAGATTTGATTCAACTTACATCATATCGTACCACGAATTAGTGAACACTGAACAACGCCCTAAAGATAAAGATTTTTTGCGAAACTATCAGTATATAACGCCTTCTAAAACCAAGCAATTTGTATTTACCCATATCTACACCCTGAAAGTTTCCGTACAAACGCTATAAAAGGCAAAAATACCTTTTTCTGTTTTGCTTTTTCTAAATTATCATTACGAAAGTAAGACAATGTTTCCTATAAAACTCTATTACATTCCTGACGACCAGTCTACTGTGCGAAACAGTATATTAAGTTCTTCGTGCGTACATGCATCCAAACAGAAGTTCGCAAAGGCCCATTGCCTCTAGTAATATTTCCTTACCCGATGACTAGCCAATGACAATACTCGTTCCGTACATCTGTGCGATAACGATCTCTGCAACTCCATTACAAGCCTTTCTCTCCTCTAAACTTTGCCGAAAAGACACCTAAATTACTACAGACTTTCACGAAGAATGAAAAGCTTACGAGGGTAAAAGCACTATTCTTGTTCCAAGATAATTTATGGCCCTCTGGTGCGACGTGTTACCGACACATTTCCCGACAACGACTTGCAAGCCACGGTATAACAACGTTATATTACCAATCTCTTTTGCCTTCCAAACCAGTCTTTTCTCTCTCAAATTTCTCTGTGCCAGTTGCAATAACGATTGCAACTGCCGAAGAGAGTTCTTAAGAGAAAATTGTCCGACAAACAACAAGAAATTGGGAAATAAATCGATGGGAATTGCCCACTCCGGCGATTCAAATTACGCGCTAAGTTGTAACAAATGCTCCTAGCGCTCGTAACAATAATAGTAAAAAAAACTGGTTTAGTCTCCGACACTGTTGCCTTGTCGCCCCTTCACGAAGCAAGAGTCAAGGCTCCCCTTTTTATGAACACCCACCACCCTCTACCGGAGCATTGAAAATTTAATTAAACCGTTTTCACGTTTCAGTTTCAACTGGGAGCAAAAATGCTTTCCTCAGGAAAGCCAAGACTAAATAAACTCAACAATGTCCTTTCGTAACTCTTCATTGCCAATACGGGTTTCCACATCACAATTTCCACATAGCTAGTAGAAGCCCGCCCAATCCAGGTAGGGCCTAGATGCACGCCATGCGGGCCAACAAGGAGGGAAAAGAAGGAAGAGAAGGCGCTTTATACTATGAATGTAAACCACCTTGTCCGCCATGTTTTCCCGAGTTCCACCCCTCCAGACCGTGGCGTTACCTGTCTGGATTCTACCTACCTATACTCGTTCCCTTTGCAGCTAGTCGAGGGAGCCCAACCCCCTCAAAGCGAAAGCGTTCGAGTCGAGTCAGAAGCAGAACCGGTCTCGGAGACCATTTTCCGTTGTGTTGCGTCTTTGTCGCTCTAAAAAGTTGCCTGCCACTAGGAAAAATTTCTCCCTCTTGTAACTTGAATAGTTCCGTGGAAATTTTTCTTGATTTATAAGTAAAACATTTGAATTCTATTAGTGCAATTTGGAAGTGTAAGAAGGTGCTCGAATATTTTGTTAACATTCCTGAATTGCGTAATCAAATTACACCGTAGAGGATGCAATGACAAGGGGCGTAGGCTGAAAACCTTGTGTTGATCTTCTGTTGCGCGGCTTGGGTTTGGTTCTTCGAATCGGGATAGAAACGACAGTGTGTGTAGAGGGTTAAATTGGAATTTGTTGCACTGAATTTGCGAGTTAGAGTCTACTTTGGGTTAGATAAGAAGCACGACAATCAAACTAAAAGGCATGGGCCTACGTGGTGATTTCGAGTGAGAAGACAAAAAATGCGAACATGCTGGACAGGACACGCACGGTGCTGTCCACCTGTGCTGAGTGTTTAGCTTTGGTTAGTTTCGTCTTAGCCATTGTTGCGTTGGCTTCGCCTAACTGGGCCACTTTCGTTAATGAAGCAAACCGTAAGTTGTTCAAATTTCGCGCATTTTAATTTGTTTCCCTTAACAATGCTCAGAAATGTACCTTTCTTTTTAGTTTACACAAAAATGTTTTACTTCATAGTTTCCCTAATAATTATAAGCTTGTTTGATAGCTTTAATCCTTGAACATGCTATGGATTTCGCTCAAGGCAATTACAATGAATCTCTGTATAAATTTCTGGGTTTCCTTAATGACATTCAGTTTAGAATTCCCTGGACCATATTCAGGTCACGTGGACTTGTTACAAGCTCCAAGCTGTCGCAGAACAATACTGTGCGTAACAAATCATTAGGCCATTTTTGGGGTCAATATTCAATTAAGGGCCGTACGCAACTCGTCATAGGAAGTGTTTTAAAATGTTAGACTTTTAATCTTACCGAAAATCTTACGCACACGAAAGTCCAAAAGTAGGCTTTCAGGTCAATACGCTTGTGCACTGTCTTAAGTATTGGCGCAAACCGTAACCCAGAAACGCACAAGTACCCAGGCTTTCTCCGCTTCTCCATGTGGAAACCCTTAAAAATGTGTCTTTCGTTTTCACATACAGTAACAATTTTACAATAATAATTTTGAAGTAGCTCAGTGTAGCTTATTGACATTATAACATGTATGACAAAAGGATTGGAGGTTTAGCAAAAACACACCGAAGTGTTCTTAAGCCCAGAACCGTTTTCCGTATATACCTGCTATTGTCCTTATTCACCCTTCATCCTTCCCTTTTCTCTTCCACCACCCTATTTTTTGTTCCATAGGCCTATGAGAGAAAACGTGTGTACAAAATACCGGAAATCCTTGCACCTTGCACACATTTCCGGTCTAGTTAACTTAAATTGGCAATAGACAGACAATATTTTAGGCAAAGTCTTTTCGCATCTCAAATTCCACTGCTCCAAATAACGATAAAACTGAATGAGAGGAGTGCTAAACAGTTTATTCCCCTTTCCATTTGGTAATAACATGTTACGTGGGATGTCGTTGTATACCATTAACAGTCCAAGCGAAAGAAAATGGGAGTAAATCGAGATCGGGAACTATATTTGTAGCATTGCGACAATCTGCATATGTAAAGTGGCCTGGTGGCATCCGTTTCACATTTTCCAATCCTTCATGCACTTGTTTTGGTGTAAAGCACGTCAATGTTACTACTGACGTCACACAGAGTTATGCTAATATTTGGTGTTTTTTTGTGTGCTTTCTTTTACGCAGGATCTGAAACGGGATATTTTGGACCTTGGACACTATGCAGAGACCGAGGATCTAATGCTAAGGCGGTCTGTGTCCACGCCGCATCCACTTGTAATCCCTCAAGTAAATTATATAAAAAAAAAAACGAAAATTAAACTTGTAAAGTTAATTTGCTTTATTTATTGTTTTTTGTAATAGCATGGTCGATGATTGCGGGGGTGATAGCTGCCATGGGAGCACTTTGTGTTGGTTGTGCTGCAGTGATGGGCGCTTTCGTGATTCTCATGAATCGATCCAAAGAGCGAGTTTGTATGCCTTACAGACCAGCCGTGGTTGCTCGACTAGTTCTCAGTGCCCTTGCGGGTAAATACATATATATTCCAAAATATTTTTGAATTATACTAGTTTAATAAGTGAGGGATGCACCAAAACCGCATTCGACCTTGACTTCCAGCCTTTCGAGTTCAAGGGAAGTTTTCAGGTAGTTGCAATCACTAAAACGGGCTAAGGGAGGCGAAAGCATTGTTGACTAGTAGTGCCACGCTATGCGAACAATTGCTTGTTTGGCTTAACAGCACCGGATCAAGTCAGCCATTTGACAGGTGCGAGGCGACTTCTGACAAATCCGAAAATCAATTATTTAAAAAAGAATCAATGCATTATTCAAAAGTTTCAAACTTCAAGTTTAGAAAGTTTCACTTCAAGAAAATGGCTATTCATCAATATGTATAATTCTTGTTCAACATATCCGCGTACCCAAACTGAGCTTCAATTCAAAGAGTACAGAAATAGGGCAAAATCCTACATTCCTAACTAAAAACACAAATGGCAGGAAAGGAAACGTTCGATTGGATGTCATCAGAGTGAAAAGATCTATTTTTAACCCGTTTACAGGAATGTTTTGAGGCGCTCAATCTGTTTAGTAGTCACGAAAACACCTCAAGTCAGATCCATCAACATCAGTCTTTGATTTCTTTTCCTATATCCCTATGTGTCGTCACAACTTCATCTCGAGGAAGATTTTGTTCTTACAGATTGTTTATTTTCCTCGTCGGGATCATTGTGGGCAAAGAGGGGAAGAAAAACAAAACGATCGGTTAGAGGGAAACCAAATCCCAGCTCTCCAAACTAATCTGTTTTCGTGTAGCTCTTCTCCTTCCCCATAAATAAGGCTAATTTTTTCGGATTATTTGTTTCACAGCACTACTGGCCGCCGTTGGTGCCGGAGTCTTCAACCTAAACACCAATTCACCAGACAATAATTGCGCGCAGAGACGGAGTTGGGCGTATTATATCCAGTTACTGGTCGTGGCTTTGGAAGTCCTCTTAGCCGGCTGCTCCACGCTAGATTTTTGGAAGTCCCGCAAACTTGGTGATCCAACACTCTCCAACCGCGATCCTAGCGGCCAGTTCGCGGTCACAATCGACAACCCGGGTTTTATAGATGAGCACGACCGCCCTCCACTTTCTTTAGTGTCCAGTCGCTCGGCACCGAAAATCATTCGCTCATCTAATTCCAAAAATTCACCGAGAACCAAAAAGTCCTCGAATGGAACCCATTCCTCCCCTGGTTCTCGTTCCTCATCCCGTTCATCGCACGATCGCTCCCATCGAGGTACTTCTACATCATCAGGTATCGCCGTCACGCCAGCAAGCGGCGACCCTTACATTTACTTCAGCACCGACCCGAACCAGAAGCCTTTGAATGGTCATACGGGTCGGAAATTCTCGGCCTCGGATTCCGTAGATGGCAGTGTCTACAACGGTTCCGTTGGCTCCATAGGTACCGCCAATAATTCGTTGGTTTCCAACGGATCATTAGCCCCAAAATCACCCTTAAAATCATCAATTAGGAAGCCACAGAAGCCCCATTCCAGCTCGGATTTAAACAATTCTGTTTACTCCAACGATACTACTTCGACGGTAACGAGCGATGGGATCCCTAATCCCGGCTTTTCGGCTGCATCGCCCACGCCTTCACGTAATGGGACCATCAAACGAGTCCGCATTCACACCCAAAGTACCGAAGTGTGAAAGGAAAGAAAAATATTCCTTGAAAATTTTCTCCAAGTTCTATAAACGCGACCTGAACTTTTTGAGTGACTTGAAAAAACGATCTGACTGGTGGGCTTTATACTTTCCACTCTTTCTTCTCCTTTTTTTTATGTGGAAAAACGATACGTCCAAGAAACTTCCGTCCCAGTGGCTGTTAGCAGCAACACGAATTAATTCCAGTTTTTTCTTTTTATTGTGATACGAGCGGGGAAAACCAAGCGCACCTTTTTAACGTTTACAACATTTTACAAGTGTTCGATTTCCCTTTCATTGTGGGGTTAGTTTTTTTTCCTTCTTAGAATTTAACTTGATGATAACCCCCAGTGTGCATTTAACCGGTGTGGAATCTATCCGGCTGACGGATTTTTCTTAAAAGCAAGTTAGCCAGATGAATTTGCGACTAACTTTTTTTTGTTTTATGTTCTTTTTACGTGTTTACGTATTTTTCTCGTTTTACGCTGTTTAGTTATGTGTCTTTGACGGTGCCAAGTGCGTCTCTTTCATACGAAAATGGCGTCCCATATGAGCTCTTGTTTACAAAAAAATATATATATGAAAAAAAAGCAACAAAGAAAAGAAAACACCGACATTGATGTCGGAATCTGAGAGTGCGAGCCGCACATTGTGAAGGCGTGAGTTTGTGCTATATACAAAAAGTAAACTTTACCAAGAGAACAAAGCTAGGAATAGATTGTTACGCCTTCTTTTTGTATCACCCGTCCAAAGGTGCATTAAAAAAAATACAATTATTATGTAAAATTTTATTTTAGCAATTTTCTTCACCGTTGATTTTTCTCGATTTTTTTAGCACGATTTTCGTTTACCACTTAAAATTCTTCTCCTTGCTCAAGATATGCAAGAGCTTCTGACTCACGGATCTGTAAGAATAATCATAAAAGAAAAGCTAAGACAACCAAGCCCCCAAGAGCAATTAACCGAAATGTTCTTCGAAGCACCAGCACACACAAGAAAGGAAAGACAATGAGTAGTAGAACTTGCCGTAGAATGTGATTATGGAGTCCGGATGGGTATAGAACCAATAAAAGGAAAGGCTTGGATGCCAGAGCGTGGCACGTATGGTATTCAAACGTCATGAACGTTTCCGTAATCATCGAAGGAGAACCTTAATAATGAAAAAGAAACTTAATTATCTCTCTCGTTTTTGTTTGTTTTCTTTTATGGCTAAGAATAATAAAAACAAAACCTGAGGTGGAGAAAAAAGTGCCTAAGATGGTCTTGTAAAAGGATCGCAGGATATCTCGCCGTCGAGCGCAGCTCAGGCCAGTCATTGACGACGTCGCGGAATTGGACTCCTTTTCCCACATGTGGGGCGCTAATGAGCTCACGCACCGACGCTTTTGGGTGTGGATTAGGACGTATCTGACAATGAAACAGGTTTGACTAGATAGAATCTTCGAAAGTACCCCTGTGTAATAACATTTTTTTAGCCTAGTATGTTCTAAAATCTGACGTACAGTAGATGGTCAGCGAGCGTAAAATCTTGCTAAATGGGAAGGAAACTGTAAGGGAAGACTACGACTTTTTTCTGTTGGTGAAATTTTGAGGAGAGTTTCCTTCGTGAAGGAACTGATACAAACTAACACAACTTTAAATGACAAAAAAATGAGGCAGAATAGGAGTAATATAAACCTACGAAAAACAGAAAAAGAAACACCGCAGTGCTGAACCCGCGACAAAATCTAGGAAACTTGAAAATATCACAAATCACAAAATCAACGTCGTCAGAATCACAAGATTTTTTATAACATCCCTCCCATAGCTTCAGCGTTCGTTTTAACCAGATTTCTCCGTACTCTCTGGCTTGTGAAGTTAAGCTCGACTTTTAATCTCAAAATGAGCTTTCAGAGCCAATAAAAACCTAATTTTCAAAGGAAACGATAAATAAGAATCTTAAGCAGCTTAAGCTTGCGACTTTATTCTTCGTTTACTTAAAGAGTCTTCCAGGTTCATAAAGTTTCTAAATTTAAGTGCTCAGTTACACAAAGTATATATCCAAAGGGGATTTTCATTTAACTTTCTTTTTAAGATGTCGGCTCAGAAAATGGAATTTTTTTACCCCAGGATGCTTTTATCCAAAGCGAAATCAGAAGGAATATTGGCAGGATAAATGACCTCGGCTGATTTGATTAGAGCAAAGGCAGGCCTCCAAAACCTTCGCACTTCCTTCTCCAAGTCCGCCAGAGACGGAGTAGGACCGCATAGGACAGCAATATCAGTCAATTGAGTCAGTTTCCAAGTCACTAACCGGAAGGGCACCTTGTCACATCCCGAGCCCATTGGAGAATCCCATACGAAAAGTGATTCCATGAGAGACACGGCGTGAAAGGTGAAGAGGCAAAAAGGGGAAGAAAATTGAATTAACATATCAAAGGACTTAGCTTGAAAAGCTGATTTCAGATTTTTTTTTTCTTTTTTACTTTAGGACTGCGAACCGGCAGGTAGATGGGGATATCTCTTCCCGTGCAATTTGCACTGCAGGTTAAGCAGACAAAAATGAGCATTAATTCTTCACTTGTTAGACTCCACCAATCAGCTGTAGCTGCTGCTATTTTCCCATTTATAGCTAAGCAGCCAAATACAGTGCCAACGCTTTCAGTGAAACATTGCAATATGCCCTACGACAACAAAAAAAGGAAAATGAAGAAACATCTTTGGTTCTCAAACAGGATACAATTTGAAAAAAAAAGAACTACTTCAAACGTGGCTTTTTCGGGGCAGAATAAACAATCCACACTATCTGTAAGATCGCAGAAATGGTCCCAAGTTTCCTCTGGTTGTAAGCTATCCAATAACTTGTCAATTAAAGGATAAGAAGCCTAGACCGAGCAAACTGTCAGGAAATTGTTCACAATATTTGGTTAAGAGCCAACTTTGAGATCGCGTTTGAGTCGTTCAACGTTGCGAATTGTAGACAAGTCGTCCTGACCCAAACAAAATACCATCGCTTGGAATACGCGTTCTAACAACCGTTCCAAATGGGTGCTCGTTAGACCGTCGTCAGAGGCTACGATGAATAGAATGATACTACAAATTTAGATAATGTTTCCTTTTAGCAATTATTTGAGTTGTGACAAGGGTCACGGAACCTTTCGAGGAACTCCTTCCAAACTAATTGACAGTCTGCAGTGGCAGTAGTCAACAACTGGGTGCCATGGGACGCAGCAAAGGTAAACACTCCATTTAGTGAGGCTGACACCGGGAAGGGTAACTGAAAATACAAAACGAACGGACTAAACTAGTTACGAGGGTAGTTTTCCCAGCTTGCTGTCATGTTAAATAGCACATGTCGGTTTCGTTAGTCCATGAAGCTTAAACTCGGACAAGGTATAAGCCCCAGAGAGATGCTAGCGTGGAAATAAGTATACAGCATATCCCATAGCCTCACAGTTGTGTTATTACATAACATATTCAAAGTTGTGTTTGTTTGTTTTTGCGTCCTTTGACATTTGAGTTGTAGGAATTAAGATTGGCCTGAAAACTTCCACCGAATACAAGTTGAAAATATAGTTTTCTTGAGAGATGGAGTGAAATTCGATAATAAAAATAAGGCCCAGAACCTTACCTTCGAATGTTTTCTTGTAGGCAACCTTGGTTCCCTAGGTAGAGATAGACAGCGCGCGAGAGAGGGAAAGGAAATTGAAATGGGACTCACCGGTGGGATGTCTCCTTTGCGTCTGGTAAAAAGAGGAATTCCTGAAGTGGTTTGGCAGATGAGATACGCAGACATGGTGAAATGGGGTTTAAAATCAACCTTTTCGCTGTCAATTACTTTGATTGAATTTTATCGTATATTCAGTTAGCAGTCTAGGATTATGAATCAAAATCATGCTACACACAAACTTTTCACGAATGTAAATAAACAAAGTATATAGCACCGCCTTTGAGCCCACCCTTATCGCGATGGCTGCCAAAATTTAGCCATTCAATCAACTTCGGTTGGCACGGAACGTTCTTAGGGTTAATGCATCACACAACTAAACTTATTACATTTTTCCATACTCCATATAGCTCTGAAAAGGCCAATTTAATTTCTTAAATACGAAAAGTTCTATACTTTTAACAACGCTTAGTTACACGGCTATTATGACCACAATGAGAGCACTCCATAATTGTTTCACTTTTACTCCGGCGCCACCTTTGCAGCACTAACGAGGGAAATTCGAATATCACTACAATACTTATCTCCCCGTAATAACCAACTATAAAGATAGAGAAAGGCGATAGAAACATCCCCCAGTTGATGCAATTCCTCTTTAAACTTAAGCACGTTTAATTACTAAGCTTAACTAGGTTAGACTTAACTGTTTAGTACCATACCCATTTAAGTTTAGTAGATTCAAATGAGAAGGAACTTGCTTCAAACTTGATTGACTTAGGACTGTTTTCTTTTCTTAATGAAGGGCCTGTAGACAGCTTCTGGAAAACGGGAAGAATGTAGTTTCTGGAAATACTTGCTAAGACTTGGGCTCACACAAGTGCCTTGCTTAAATGTAAGTTGACTAGACATCTAAGTCAGCAACATTTTGATGCGAAGCTTTTCAATAAATTTTAAAAATTAAACTCTGACCTATGGAATATTCAGACAAAAGCTTGGTGTGCATAATAGGTTACAAAAACGTGGAAAAATAAGCTATGGGTACGAATTTACAACTTGAACTTGGCAGGGGTTCTGGCTTAGCCAATCACGGAGAAGCTGTACACAATACAAAAAAGAAATCAATCTTTGTTCGAGTGTTTCGTGTGTAACATGATATCCTTTTTTGTAACAATCCCCAGCAATCGCCTAAAAAAATCACTTAAAAAAATCCTCTTTACTCGGTAAAGCAAATGCTTACCCGTTATGCGTGACTAACGTCTGTCTCAAACCCAGTTTCCTGAACATATCGATAAGGGACTCAGTAGGCGTGTGATCAGTAACCGTGATGGGTGCAAGGTCCAAAATTCTTCGTAATTTCACTGGTGGCGGACCATTGGTCGGCGCGTTTATACCGGCGGTGAAAATGACAATGGAATCATCACAGACTCCTTCAACTTTACGCCTTGCATTGGCTAATGTGCCGAAACAAATTTTCAGTAAAAAAAAAAGTTCATCATTCAATTAACCTTAAAATTACTTCACTTAATTGAGCTTACCAATGCCTAGTAAAAGATCTCGCCTGAGTACGAAACCGACCAAAAATTGTGACTCGGGTGAAACCACGACAGGAAACCCGTTATGGTTAGTATGCTCCAAAATATTATCTACTTCCCGGAGAGTCAGAGAATCTTGGTAGAGCACAATAAACGGATTAGATCCTCTACAAATTACACAATGCATTAGATAAAAGTATAATGTGACGATGGCACTCATAGAAAGTCATGAAGTAGTCGATGTATACCTGGGTTGCATAACATCAGCAGCTATGGTCGTGAAGCCAAACTCCTCGCTATTGCTTAAAAAAGGGTAGTCATTAAGCTCAATATGAGCATCATAGATTCCTTCTCGACCAAACGCATCCCCGACCCATTTGGAAGCCATCGCTGCGGCCATTAAGGGTACGATATAACGTACACCTCCCGTCAGCTCAAACATGATGACCACCAAGGCAACTGAAGGAGAGGAACATAAAACTGTTTAGATTTACTGTCCTAAGGAAAGGTTGGGTCCAAAGTACCTGTCATACGAGTAACCCCTCCCAAAACAGCAGCTGCGCCGACCATTGCATACAACCCAGGGGTAATACAGTCATCTCCAGTTGAGCACTCCCCAGCGAAGGCCCAAAATCGTGGGTAATGGCTAAGAAAACGTGCGAAATTAGAGCTGAAGCGAATTCTAGGAAGCTCGAGAGATTACTAAGCCAACTGTTCCATGCCAATGCCAACGATACGGCCAACTACAGCGCCCATGCAAAGGGAGGGAATATAGAGTCCAGCTGGCACTTTAATACCAATGGTAAAGATAGTCATGGCAATTTTAAAGACCAACGCTAAGGTAAGCAGCCAGACGGAGCGAAAAACGCCTGGTCCAGCTGCTGCGCTTTCTATAGCACCATTAACGTTGGTAAAGTTGCGATTGTAGTCACTGCAGAAGGTAAAAACCTATGAAGTCAAGTCCAAACTAAGTTTAAGAGTAAAATTATATACCACAAGTCGTCGGTGTTCGCTACTCCACATTGGGAAAACATTAAGTAAATTAACCTCATGGAGCTCATCCGCGTATAGGGGTTGGGGAAAGCCAAAATGGAATTGATGATCACAATACCCACTACTTCCATGACAGGATACTGTCCTAACTTGGACGTTTTCCGGTACCGGCACCACCAAATGTTAGCTTTGATGAATAAGGTTCCAATTAACCCCTAAGAATAGTTTGGTTAACGGTTTCGTAAGGACTTTTAAGGGTTTCTTTTCTTCAACGTCTTACTCCAATAGCTCCCAAGAGTATGAAGGGAATGAGCTCAAAGAAGATCCAAGGCTTATTATACTCGACGAAGAATAAGACGGAATGCGCATTGCCATATGGATCGATGGAGCGTACAACGAAGGCAGCAATTAACGCACAAAAGAAGGAACGCCATAACGTTTTCATAGGGAAATAGTAACTAACCTATTTATAGCAGTTGTGTTAAGCCTATTGGAGTTTTTTCAATTTAGTTTTACTTCTTCTAGACTAAAAAGAACGCCGCCTATAGGTGCACCAAAGGCAACGGAAACACCGGATGCTGCGGCGGCAGATAAAATTTCTCGCTTTTTGGCTTCGTTGCGACCATACTTGGGAAACAGATAGGCTAGAATGTTTCCTGTTAACAAAATCAACAAAAAGATTTAGTACAAACATAAGTTCCACTACAAACTAGGAATACTACGAACACAAAAATGACAAGTAAAAATCACCTATGCAAATTGTAATGTGTACCATAGGACCTTCTTTGCCTAAGCTCAGTCCTGAGGCTACTGCTAGCATTATGCCAATTGATTTTATGAGCAATGTCCATTTGCCCAAGAAGCCACGGATAATAAACCCGCTTAAAATAGTTTTAATCTAGAAAAAGCAATTGAGGATTAAACTTGCGAGGCCAGTGAATTGCTAATTTGCGAATTACTTCAGGAATTCCGCCCCCAGAAGCATAAGGAGCAAACATGCGAACCAAGGCTGCAGCTAGCGAGGCGAAACCGACTGCCCAAGCCACGTAGAAAATGTACGAAATGATGTAAGCTCCTGCTCCTTCATCTGTCAATCCAAAGACTTCTGGCCAAGTCCACCACTTGGAAAAAAGCGATTTATATTTATGGGAGCAAGATTTAGGTTAAGAGTTTTTTTTAGATGATGATAGTTTCATACTTGAGCACAGTTTTCGTCCACAGATTCATTGTCAGTAGAAGACCAACAGCACTGTTCCCTGTCGAGCCAAAAAGCTCCTGGACAAATGCCAAACTTTAGATCTGTCATCCATATAGTTCCAATGTCTATGACACTAGCCACGGTTCCTTATAAACGAAGCAATTACAAGTTTACGAGTAGATATAGCAATGACGATAAAATACAAGTTCGAAAGGGTTCTTACCAGCAGCTAAACCGACTAAAAACACGCAGAGCCACCCTGACCACGCATCATGGGCAGCTTTAATGAAATCCCAAATGGAATCATTTCTCTTTTTCACCAAATAACGATGGCGCATACGATCCCGAGCTAGATCACGTTGCCAATCAATGGTCTAGAAAGTAACAGCAAATATAGCAAGAAAACTAGATATAAAATGACAGTTTAAATTACCTGGAAATCATCATATTGGCCTAATCCGGGAATATCCTCTGTTTCTCCAGTCACTATAAGAGAAAAGCCAAGCCATTAGTTCCAAGGAAGTTTATAATCTTAAAGCGGATAAGGTTGAATTATACTTGGCACGGTGCTATCAATGCCTTCTTCAAAGGCTGGAGACCTCATTTCGAAGCCTCTTCTTCTTCCTTCGATTTCCAAGTTTACTACCTCGTCTTCTGAACTAAATGAGCCTCTCCTAAGTGGTCGAGACTCCAAACGATCCTGCATAGTCAAATGGGAGTAAAAAGATAAATACCTACCCTTAATAATAATAAAGATAAGGTAACAAAACTAAGTGCAAAAATTATAGGAATAAAACAGCATAACCATTACCTGCCTGCTTACTGCTTGGTAACGTGAATAATAAGGCATGTGTAATGACTTCAGAGGGGTTGTTTCCATAACATTCACATCTATCAAGTATGCAAAAAATAGAACGAACAAGCAAAGCAGGCGTGCAATAGAATTGTTCAGACACTGAGCCTCTCCTTGCTGTAAATTAAGTAATAACTAATAAACTAACCAAGGTTTATGAAACAATACATAAAAAAAGTTATATAAATTTTGTTTGAAAACACAACAGAAACACAAACCAAAAATGAATGAAAAGTCGATCTGCCCTCGTTCTGTCACAAGAAATATTTTCATAGAAGGTACCTGGTTAATAAAACTGTGAGTTCGTAAGTGTATGTGCACTTTTGTACGTATGACTATTTTGCTTTTAGACCAATTTTCATTAAACAATTATACTATTTACATTGACGCTACTGTCTACAGCAGGTGACCAAAGTTTGCTCGCTAGAGGCCGATAAAGTTTCTGATTGAGGCCGAGCGCGAAAATGTGAACGAAAATGGTAAAGAGGAAAAAATAAGCCTTTATTGTCACGAAGTACAATATAAAGTACACACTTCAATTCACTTATCGTAATCTATCACTTTTTATGAAGCTTGTCTGCTGCTAAAATCGTACGTAACTTGATGCTCGGTTGACTCGGATTCACTAAATTCAAGGAGTCTTGATCCACATACAGCTGCAATATAGACCCGGCAGGGAGATCCTGCTTTTCCTGTGCTGAAGCCAGAAGGCTTACTACACGTCTTTCAACTTCATGCTTAATTGAACGAGCACCGTAATACGGATTGTAACCTTCGGCCAAAACTTCCAAGGTCCCTCCGTCCCATTCCACTTGTAATCCGTGTCGTTCATTGGCCTAATCCTAACATATTAGAACCACGGAATTAATTTTGTAATTGGTACCTTTTTCGCCCAGAACTCTAGCTCTCTGCGAACCAGCTGATGCAACTCGTTCCGCGAAAAGGGCAAAAAGTAAACTATCTCATTAATCCGTCCCAGAAATTCGTCTCTCTGGAAATGTCGTTTGAGTATTGGTCGTACGATCCGGTCTTTGAACTCCCTTGAAATTTCCAATTGGTCATTGGGTTCTCCTAGTTAAAAAGACAAGAAAATAAGATATGCACTTGGCGGAATCACGAAACTAAACGAACGAAAGAAATACCTCCATCTTTTCCTTGCATAAACAATTCCGCTTCTTTTCGTAATTGGATTCCATGCTCTGCAATTTCATCCGCAGCCAAGTTGGATGTCATAATAAAAAGCGCATCTTTGCACACAATTGTCCGTCCTTGTCCATCTGTTAAACGTCCCTGTTAATAATAGTTTCATTATCTTCCTTTTGCTTTCTTTCCCTTACGCACAATGAATATATACCTCATCGAAAAGCTGAAGTAATACGGTAAGTACATCAGGATGCGCTTTGTCGACTTCATCGAGCAAAACTACAGCATTGGGACATTTGATTAATCGTTTAGTAAGCTGGCCACCGTCCTGATGGCCCACATAACCAGGAGGAGCTCCTATAAGCTTGGCGACTTCGTGTTGTTGTTGAAATTCAGACATGTCTAACCTACAACAGAAAAATATTTAAATACACTTCAGATAATTATAAAATGAACAAATTAAGGATACCTGATGAAGCATTCTGGTTTATTTTGATGTAAATAGTTGGCTACTTGCTTGGCCAATTCAGTTTTGCCAATACCAGAAGAGCCCAGGAAAAGGAAAACCAGAGGGTGTTCTTCATCCATCCAGCCACTTTCTTTGCGTCTGACGGCAGCTGCCACAGCAGCAATAGCGCCTCGCTGCCCGACAATAGGCTCTTGCAAACGTTGCTCTAACGGATATTTACGTTTCTGTTCGGCTTCAAGCTTTCTTCTTTTTTCCTCGTACTAGTTCGAAAGTGAGTTTAAAAATCGCAACCTCTCTCAAATTTACTTTGCGAGCTCCTTCTTCGAGCATTTTTTGCATGGGCTGATTGAGAGCATAGTCGGCAGGTTTGTGCCCATTCAGATTTTCCTGCCATGGATTAGCCCCGTGTTCCAGTAAAATGCCTACCATGGCCGGATCATCAGCCAAAACGGCATAATGAAGAGCAGTGCAACCCCTGAAGGAGACGCGATTGCTCAGGCGGTCTGAAAATTCGTCTTCCCGTCGCATTACAACTGAAAATTCATACTCCCTTTATAAAGAATTTTTGTGGATAATAAACTTGAGAAGCTTATACCGTCTAGAGGATGCATTTGCTTTTCTCGAGCTGTCTGGTATGGATTGCTGAAATCGTCACCAATATTCGGATCCGCACCAGCTTCTAACAAGGCTTTTGCAGCACTTTTATGGCCTCGAATGACAGCAACTTGCAACGCAGTCCAACCCAACGGATGTCTTTGGTTTAGGTCGCATCCTTGTTTGCTCAACCTTCAGATAAAACGTCAACTATGTCTAACAAAACAAGGAGAAATGTAATACTTCTCGAGTGCAGAAGCACTGCCAATCATGGCTGCACGGAACAGCCCTCTATCTAACAATGGGTTTTGAAATTTAGCTTATTAAAACTTTTGATTTCAGCGATTTACCATACTTGGTTCCTTCATCTTCTTTACTTGCACACTTTACCAACAGCCCCAAAGCTAGAATCGCAACTGAGAAATTAACATAGCCAGCAGTGTTGGGGTGTGACTCTAAGTCTGAGTCTTGTTTATTATTTCCGCGTTTTCTTTTAAAGAAATGTAAATGTAGTGAGTTTATTGTACTTCCACTTTCAGTTGACGGATAATTGCAAATAATGCGAAGTGGTACCGGCAGCCCGTATTTTTGCGTAGCAAAACCCAGTTTACATTGCGGATATTTACGCAAGCCATTCCATTTGAGATACAAAGATTTTGCTATTTGGTAATATTTTCTCATTTGAAATGTTTACTCGCCCAATCCACAACAATCACGCGGTGTTGTTTACGTTTTTAACGTGCCAGAAATTCTGTTATGTTTCCATAGACGGCACAAACAAAGCAAACTTCTGTTTGTGCTGCACACGCAACCATCAAAATATAAACAATACAACAGACTCGGACAAATTTTTAAGCGATTTTGACACCAGCGCCCCTAATTTTTAGAGCTTGGGCGCTCGCTTTTTGAATGCTTGAAGACCTGTACTACATAATCCCTTCGAAGTTTTAAACGACTTTGTAGTAGACATCCACTTAACAGAAGTACCGAAAATTTGCAGGATAATACAGAGACCTATATAGACAACTGACAATACAAGCAACAAAGTATGGCTCAATTATGACGACTCCTTGGTAGACCCGGCATCATAAGGGGGAGCTTGCTCTTTTGCTCAGCAAGCATCATCTCCCCATCCTTTAGCTCCCTTATTCAAGCGTATTGTAGCGGCAGTTGGCGTGCTAGGCGGGGAGATTGCCGACGGCTTTCCACAAGTCTGAACAGAGAGTAGGCGTGTGACAGAGCAAGACGAGAATCGTGAGAGTTGAAAAGACAGAGTTACCTATTTGATTGTACTACAAAGCCCTTGCTCCATTTTAAATAAATCACCCTATCTAAATTGAGTTAAAACTATGTCGCGTTCTTCCAAAGCCAAGATACGCTTCACTAGTCACCAAAAAGGCCAAAATGACATATGCTATAAAAGAACCGTCAAGCTACATTCTACTCGAGTTGTATTTCGCATACAAGTCCAGCAACACTTGATTTGTGCGAGGTAACACAACCTTCATAGCTTGAAGAACGTGCCTTCTCTTCACCTTTACGCATTGTAAATCTTCTTCCAAGGCTCGCAGAGCCGATTCCTGCACTAGAGCAGTTAACTCGGCTCCAGAATAGCCTTCAGTGGTTTCGGTCAGCCAATCTACGTCCACATCTTCAACTGGGGTTTGCTTCAACTTTAGTTCTAATATGGATTTCCTCGTATCGAAATCTGGTAACGGCACATAAACCAATCGGTCTAACCTCCCAGGTCGCAATAATGCCTAGCCAAAGAAAAATGAACAATAATAACTTCTGCCGGTCTCAAAACTTGAGAATTACCGGGTCAATCATGTCAGGTCTATTTGTCGCAGCGACTACCAAGACATCTTCCAAAGCTTCCACTCCATCCAACTCAGTCAAAAGCTGAGCTAAGACACGATCTCCCACTCCTTGACCTTGCGAAGATCGCGAGGAAGCCAAGGCGTCCAACTCGTCTAAGAAAACTATAGCAGGAGCCATTTGTCTTGCTCGTTTAAAAGTGTCTCGCACAGCTCGCTCAGACTCTCCAACCCATTTGCTGAATAATTCAGGACCCTTTGAGCAGAAAAGAAATAATGATATAAGATTTTCTTAAGAGAACACACAAGGTTAGGTATTACTTTGACAGATATGAAATTGAGACCAGTTTCCGTAGCAAGGGCTTTGGCCACCATCGTCTTGGAGCAGCCGGGTGGGCCAAACATGAGTAATCCTTTGGGGGGCTTGATTCCTAAGCGTTTAAAAGCTTCCGGGTTTTTCAAAGGCCATTCCACACTTTGCCTGAGTTGTAGCTTTAGACCTTCTTGGCCGCCTATGTCTGTCCATTTAACTTTGGCCACCTCAACTTGTACTTCCCGCATCCCAGATGGAGACACACGCGACAAAGCAGAGGCCAAATCCCGATCACTAATTGTCACGTCCTCGTCCTAACAGCCAATCCAATTCGTTATCAAACCCTCGGTCTGAGGAAAGATTATTACTTGTACTGTTAACCTGCTGGCAGCTTTTAGTGCAGCTTCTTCGACTAAAGCCATCAAGTCTGCTCCTACAAATCCGTGCGTAGATTTCGATAGTAAGTCCAGTGCTTCTGAGCTGACTTCGTGTTGCCGACGGACCAAATGCGTTGCCAAAATGGCTCGTCTTTCGTCTGCGGTTGGAATTCGCATTTCCACCTCTCGATCCAAGCGTCCAGGCCGTCGCAAGGCAGAGTCGAGGGCATCGGGACGATTGGTGGCAGCCAATACCAATACTTTAGAACTGGAACTGAAGCTCAAGTCATCCAACAAGCCTAGTACAGTCGCCACAACTCTTCTTTCCTGATCAGACTGTTGGCCTTGTCTTTTGGGACATAATGCATCAATTTCATCCAAGACCAACACGCACGGTGATCTACCAAAGCCTTTAACATAAAGCGTTAAGGATATATATATTTTATTTTTTACTTTTGTTCTGCTAGTTTAAATTGGTCCTTGATGCGGGCTTCCGTTTCACCATAGTACTTGCTATACAGCTCGGGCCCTTGAATGCTGACCAAGTTTGCTTTTAAATGACCCGGAATGGTTTGACAAATCAACGATTTGCCCGTTCCTGAAGGACCGTAGAGTAAAATCCCTCTGCTACTCTTTTCTATCACAGGATTAAACACGCGGCTGGCCAGGCGAGTCAATTCCTGCAAAACATCCTCGTAGCCACCAATGCTGGTAAATGAAGGAAGTTCCTTGTCACTAGATACGGAGTTTGGCAGGGAAGCGCCTCGTGTGCAGACACTTGTGCTTCGTAAGATTCGGAACCATCTAGGATTGAGCGAAACGCGTTCCAATTGGTCTACCAAATCTTCAGAGACTCCTGTGTGACTCGGCGCTTTAATTTCTTGTACTCTGAGTTGCAGCGTCCGACCATAGTATCTGACTCGCAAAAGTTGATCTTCATGAACAACTTTGTTGACTAAATAACTCTGAAGATATAACTCGCATTCCTGGGCTGCGGCAGAGCCAAGACTTGTAAGTAATTCCAGGCTTATGGCACTAGCTGGTAGGACAGGTCCTAGTTTATGGATGGAAACTCCCGAGCCAGCTTTGAAGTTCCATTCAGAGGCTGTCAAGACAAATTATGAAAGGATACTTGGGATAGAAAAAGATCCAAATCCTTACTTGGCAAAGTGGAAACGATGTTTGGGCTTATATGAGAACAGGGCCAAGCTATACCAGTCCAGGAGTCGCTAGTACCGGCAGTTGCGAGTACAATCTCGTCACCAATGGAAATACCACACAGTTGAAGACTTGCCGGCGACACGAGGACAAGCTGTGTCTTAAAACTGTCGGGAATACGGCTAAAACACTCTAGAAAGGAAAAAGAAAGATTTTAAAATTTGGATTTCTAGTAATTACAAATATAGTTACTGTCATCTCGTTCTTCAATATTGGCATAAAGTACTTGAAGTCTTATGTGGCCAGCACTCAAGTCATGATTGTCTAGGTGCTTTGGCCAATCCTTGCTTAAGATATAAGCATCACAAGGAGCACAGTGCTTCCACTCGACTAGAATAACTGCTTTTGTTTTCGGTCTGCTGGGGGTTGATGCATTGCTTGAATTAACTAAAGGTGAAAGTGCCTGTGGGGTTTTGGGTGTCTTGTGAGACATCTTTTAGGCAAAATTGCCTTGAACAAATAAAACCCCAAAACGCAAAAGCACCGACAAAAAGGGGAAACCACGAGGAACTTTTAGAAACAAACCTTGGGTAGGCGTGACCCTGCCTGTTGCGTCCTCCAATAGCAGAAAAGCCAACGTCTTGGGCCGTTCAGTGCGGTGGAAACAAAAATATTGCACAATGTGTTCCCCACCCGTTTTAGCCAAAGAATTGATAATATGCAAGTAAGTACTAGTGGAATCATTATCAATAAAATAAGATAAATAATATGTCAATTTTAGAGTAAGTTCTACTCTACAGCGAGATGTAAGACAATTTGGGAAACAACATTTGTTGGACGGTAAAGAGGACACGTGCTGGAATTCTGAACAGGTGCCAATCCTTGTTTACGCAATTCATTTTATAAATCTTGGAAAACATTTAAGGGTTCACCTCAATGGATTGTTCTCGACTTTTCGATACCCGTCGAAATACAAGGCTTGATTCTCCAGTTCCAAGGAGGATTTGTGGGCCAAGATTGCTGGATTGAGCACGCAGTCTCTAATGGCTACGAGAGGCTCGAGCAGATCTATCCGGAAGACAACAGTAAAACTCAAACCTTCTCCCTGAAATACCCCATTACAACCTCGTCACTAAGACTGTGGTTTAGCGCCAGCACAGATTTTTTTGGTAGAGTTATATTATATCAACTGGCAATACAAGGTCGGCCGATCGGTTAAGATAAGCCAATCAATGTTCTTCCTCGTACAGTATGTGTTTCGGAAATCATAAAGAGTAATTTTTATTCAGGATGTAATTGTCCCATGTACCATAGCTCCATTTACACGCGCTTAGCTAGCCAAACTAATTGTATATAATTTACAGGCCTTGGGCAATTTACTCGTTTCGAAACAGACACGTGGAACAATTCAAATGTTAATGAACAGACGGTTGCGTGTAAGCGAATACAATAGGAGGAAAAAGAAAGAGACTTACGTGCGATGCATCTGCCAAAGATGTTAAAAAAAATAATGTATTAAACTTTGTCCGGGAGGCGCCTCGTCGACTGCAATATCGCAGTCGCTCTGAACTATAAAAGAGGGTTCCTCATACAACCAACTCAAAATCCCTTTCACCGCTTCGACAAAGGACCAGCTTTGTTTCAAAAATGAATACGAGCTTCGTATTCATCCTGGCGGCTTTGGTCGGCATGGTGCATGCCCAAACCCAGGCCGACTACTGCAAAATCAACGCGCAAAA
Organism: Lepidurus packardi; assembly: GCA_023053545.1. NCBI lineage: Eukaryota > Metazoa > Arthropoda > Branchiopoda > Notostraca > Triopsidae > Lepidurus > Lepidurus packardi. The sequence continues at coordinate 4,302,433 of JAKZAN010000004.1, forward strand.
CACCATGTGCCTCTATTTGGTAATATTTTTTTTTAATTGTTCAAATGCAACAAAATGTTTCCGCTCATTTAGCCCAACAAATACGCTATAACTTGCCCTAAGATTGTCACAACTAACATGACAGATGCCATTAAGAAATCAATTGTCGACTTCCATAACAATCTCCGCAGTAAGGTAGCCCGTGGTCTAGAAACCCGTGGATTGCCTGGACCTCAACCTAAAGCTTCCAATATGCGTGCCTTGGTGAGTATTACTAAACGAAATACTGAATTTTTAAAACAGTTGTATGCTTCTAACTGTGAGAACATTAATTTGAAATCGTGTAAATTAGACTTGGGATAACGAACTGGCTCTCATGGCCGATACCCACGTCCGCCAGTGCGTTTACCGACATGACACCAACCGCGACGTTGGTAAATACAGTGAAATTTAAGTTTTTATATATAATTGGAAGAACACTCGTTACCTTCCGTGTCGTCATCTTTAGCTCGCTTCCCTGTCGGTCAAAACATCGCTTTAGCTAAAACTTGGCCCTCCAACGGTGTTCTAAACTGGACCAACTCTATCCAAAAGTGGTACGACGAAGTGGTCTATTACAACAAATCTCTAGCGACCAATTTCGCGTAAGTAAACTGGACGTGTGAAAAGAAAAATTACTTTCATTATCATTATGGATTGGCTATTCCAAATGCCAGGTCTGGCACCAGTACGACTGGTCAAACAGTTGGCCATTATACGCAAGTCGTCTGGGCTAAAACCTACAAAATCGGGTGCAGTGTCGTCAACTGGGTAGACAGCCAAGGCTGGTACACGTACTTCTATGCTTGCAACTATGGGCCGACCGGCAACTACCTAAACCAACCAGTGTACTTGGTCGGGAATCCATCTTCAGCTTGCCCTAATGGTACCGTTGCCAGCACCATTTCGGGACTTTGCGTATAACAATATTTGCACAATGAGTTCTTTGTAAATTTCGCCCGCCAGCATTCTAATAATGACGTATTTACACGTATTTAAAAGTGACATTGATACAATATTGATACCATAATAAACCATCACAAGCACCGGAAAATTGATCTTCAGTCTTTTTCTGTAGCGAAGAAAGTACCAGTATTTCCCGTGTACCGTATCTATGCATTGACATTTAGCACGGGAAGTAACTCGACGAAGGCGGTTAGTAAGGGCGGAAAGCTGGGTTATAATGTTCTCGGTCACCGGGGCGAAGAGAAGAAAAAAAGGGGGAAAAAATGCAGAGGCATTTTGCAGAGGAAGACAGTAGCCCATTTTTGGAGTCTCGCACACCCAAAACTACGATCAGCTTATGCAGAATAGCTAACAAGCGATTTCTGTGGGGGAAAATATAGTTTTACTGTCTGTAGATAATCTGGCGTGGAAGTTACACAATCCAATCGAGAAAAAAAAATTGAGAAAATAAAAAAAGGAAGTGAAAAGAGAGGCTGCAGTTCAAAGCTCCCAATCAACTTGCAGAAGAACAAAAAAGTTGCGACTCTTAACAAATATTCTAGTAATCAAGGCAGTAATCAAATCAGTTGTCCCATGCAAAATAAAACACGATGGCAAAAGTCGCCAAACGCAATCCAAGTTGCGCAGGCTAACAAATCTAAGTTTTTCCTCAATGTCAATTACGGAGCTCATTATTAGAATGTGTGTAGATTATACGAATAAATTTACATGTGGCAGTATTTACCAGTTTTCTATATAACAGGACATATCGCAGGAGCGCCAATGGCAAAAGAGATTCATCGCGAGAAGACAATGGAATTTTGTGTGTGATAGAGGTTTACCGATTGTATCTTGGTAATCGTTAAAGCTCCATCTCATCCAAAACAGAACAAAAAATAGCCAGTGAGTGTTAAGGACAACAAGACTTAATTATTTAAAATGTTATTTAAATAAATTTAGACCAGAAGACCAGACAAATTGTAACAGATAATTTATTACAATAAACTAATTTTAAAAAGTGCCATTAATAGAATCCGTTATATAAAGCAGATTTTGCTTGGTCAAACGATGCAAAAGCCCATAATAGTAAGGAGGAAAATGGTCTCAGAAGTCCTATAAAAAACTTTTTTATATAGGAAAGATCAATATCTTTTACTGCCTATATAGATACGGAAAATGTAATTGAGGAAAAACATCCCTGGAAAGCATGAGTGCCCTTGAATCTACGCGATAATTAATGGCTCTTTACGCAGGTAATTGGTCCTCACCAAACTGGGGGGATACCAGGGCGGAGCATTATACCGTCAATTTACTCAAAAATAAAGAATGCCAGTGTTTGCCAGAGAAAGGTATCGGCAATACCCGGAGCAGTGTAGCCATTATAAAAAAAGACTATAAAAAGGACTAGGTGTTATTGAACTGGACCTGGGAAAAGCGTAAGATAGAGTGAGCATGGAATTTTTATTTCAAATAATGAAACTGTACGGCTTCCCAGATTACCTCATTAATAGCACAAAAGGACAGTATCCGTAGCACGCGAAACGCAAAATTCTAATCAATAGTCTTCGCCAAACCTGCAACTTGAAAAGATGGTAAGGCAAGGGTGTGATTTGTCACTATTTATTTAGCATATACATAAACCCTTTACTAACTAAGCACAGGAATCACAGGGTTTTTAATTATATAGGTGAAACACGGTCTGTAACGGTTTACGCGGGTGTTTTAACGATATGCATACTTTTGGGGCACGGCAGGGGAGAGTAGAAAGGACTGGGCAATGCCAAAACTGAAGACCAAAAAACATTTATAGCTACTTGGGATTACCCTTTTGGGCAGAAGATGTCCGATTCAATTACCGGTAACTCGAGAACAATAGTCCAGTATGCAACCAAAAAAGTTATACGTGTGGAAGACAAGGTTTTTTATCCATGCACCGAAAAGTAAGTTATATTACCTCTATATTCGTTAGACTTTGATGGGACGGTAGTCTTTGAAAGATTGACCTATGCAGTGATTTTAAATGCACGAAAAGACGGAAGACTGGGCTTCGTGGACCTCGAGAACCAATGCCGAATTTTCCACTTACAGAAACTATGGAACGACGCACAATGACTCAGTTCTATGGGTTTGCAACGTTTGTTACAACTTCCATTAATATTTCCACACTAGTACGCTACAGCTCGGCCAACGTCGAGGTTAATTACATTAACGGTCAGGGTCCGATGAGAAAGGGGTCAAGTATGAACACACCGAGTCAATTACTTAATTTTGAAGATCCCTTAAGGACCTCTTCCTACACGTATAAAAGCAAGTCGCCCAGTACGAAGACAAGTTAGCTGTGACTAGCTTCTTCTGCACAGCAAAGTCGACTGCGAAACCAAAATGATACCTTACTTGGTACTCGTCTTAACTGCTTGGAGTGGCGTTGTCCATGCCCAATCACAAGTTGATTACTGTAAAATTAATCCACAAAACACCCTGTGCCTCTACTCGGTGAGCCTTTAACTGCCAACCGCTGTGACACTTTAAAAAAAAAAAAAATCTTTTCTAGCCTTCCAAGTATAGCTCGTCCTGCCCGACGATTATCCCCACCAAAATGACGGAAGCTGACAAGAAACTCATTGTCGATTTACACAACAATCTACGTAGCAAAGTAGCCCGTGGTCTTGAATTACGGGGAGCACCTGGTCCTCAGCCTAAAGCCTCTAATATGCGTGCCTTGGTAAGATACTTCAATTAAACATGGAGAAATCCGTAACTCATGTAAATACAGACGTGGGATGATGAGTTGGCTCTCATGGCTGAAACACACGTTCGACAATGCGTTGTGAATAACGACGCCAACCGTGACGTTGGTAAGGACAACGCTTCCTGTAATCTTTTTTGTAAAGCCTTCTAAGCACATTAAAACTTTAGTTCGCTTTCCTGTGGGTCAGAACCTTGCTACTCGGAAAAGTCGACCCGAAAACGGTTTCGTAAACTGGGGCGATGTAATTGAGCAATGGTACGATGTAGTGTCTGACTTCAACGCAACTTGGGTGAATAAATTCACGTAAGTACAATTTTCGCGCATGATCCGACCAAATTTTAACGAAGCAGCTGGTATTCCCTATATTTCAACACGGCAGACCTCAAGTGGCTTTGAGCGGCAATCGTGGCCTGTACACCGCAATCGTTTGGGCTAACACGTACAAAATTGGCTGCAGTGTAGCCAACTGGCTGGACAGCCAAGGCTGGTACACGTACTTGTACGTTTGTAATTACGGTCCGGGTGGCAATACCTTGTACCAGCCTGTTTATTTAGTTGGGCCACCGGCTTCTGCTTGCCCGGCTGGCACGAGTTCAAATGTTTCCATAGGACTTTGTGAATGAAAGTCACTCTACCAATTATTTTTACAACTAAAATTAACCCTAGATACACAAGGTAAGGTAGTGAAATGTGAAGACTACTTTATCTGCAATAAACGTATCTATGCAATGCAATGGAATAGTTCCCCTTCACTCTTCCCATACATCACCATAAGCAGTCTTGGGTTTCCTGTTCAAGTCCGACTGAGGCTGTAAAGGTTGAGTAGTATAAGGACCTGGACGAGGATCTCCCAAACGTCTAAATCAGAATTAAAAGCGAATTCAAAAGGAAAAAGGAACAGAACTTGACTAGAAATTACTTGAATGCATCGCTGGAGGCAGAACGTTTCTGTTCATATTCTTCCCTATTTTTCTTCCTTAGCTCGTCGTAACTGGTAAACGTTTGGGAAGGAGAAGGCAAATCGTCTTCCAGAGTGGTATACTGTCTATCGAGACTAGGCCTGAAAGTATCGTCTAAACCAGACTGACTTGGCGGGGCATCGTAAAAGGCGTCTCTGGCCCGGACGTCTTGATCGAAAAAGCTTTTCGGCTGCGTTTCAATGCCTGACTGATCACCAATAAAAGACGGCAACATGCCTCCGGATTCCATGGCAAACCTAAGCGCAGTTTAATTGAATAGTTGCATGATAAAGTAGGGTTGAAAATAAAATCATATTACGATTCTTGTAGTCCAACTTGGCCTTTTCGACGTCTAAGAGCCTCGCCAATGGTACTATTAGGAAGTTTCATAAGCTTTTCCGCGCACTGCTTCTGATAAGAAGCTTTACCGAGGAAATAGCCCATTACGGCGCCTACCATCACTTTCGGAGTTGGACCCCAACGAGCACTTGGCTTCAAATAGCCTATATGTTCCAATAGTTGCTTAGAATGATTAAAAAAAATGTTTGAACATCTGTTCGTTTTATATACCAAGCCTAACAGCATAAAAGGCAGACGTTCCAAAGATAGCCGCCAGGGGTAAACAACGGTAATAGAAACTCTCAATGTTGCATTGCCTTAGTACCCGTAGTTCTTCCGGGCTGAATTTGAAGTTCTATATGAAGTAAATTATAAATAAGATTTTACTTGTTAGGAAAGCAAAATAAACAATCTATAGCAGTCTATAGGTGAAGGTGAATCAGTCTATAGGTGATGCAGTCTAAGCAGTCTATAGGTGAAGTTTTAGTGTTCACAAAATACAATAACACTTTTGTCAGGTTAGCGTTAGGTTAATATGTTCAAAGGAAATATGCGCAAGCTTAGACTGAATTCACATACTATAGTGTGATATATACATTACTTACAGGATTTGGTCCGCCTTCTCTCTGAATATGCTGTTCATCTGGACTAATTTGATTTTGAATACCAGTCCGATCCATTTTGCTATTAAAACATCCACAGAGTCAAGAAGGATATCGAACTTTTCGGTCTGCTTCTTTGTTTACTGTTTACATAATAAGCAAGTCAAAGCTTTGCAGTTAGCGTCACCTACTAGAAGCAATCGGGACCAGCAAGGGGAAATCTCTGATCAGCAAACCACATGAATTAAAATTAAGTGTGTGAGCTTCTCTGCTGAAGTTTGAAGCTAATGTTTCATCTAAAATTAAAACGTTTACAAGAAAAAAAACTAACATGGAAAGAATGAAAAGTAGTACACAAAAAATTGAGATGCTAAAAACATTAAGCATGCCGTTTGCATATCCGCTATTTTCCGCGAGGTCCAATTCACGCAATGCAGGTTGGTAGCGCTGAGTTGGAAACCAGGAGGACAAGAGGGGGTGGATTCTTCGGGAACAGTAAAACCGGGATTTTTCAAGGACAACCAGGACGATACTGCCCAACAAAGATATAATTATAATTATATTATAATCATCTTTATAAATATCATTGAGTGCCAAAAATATTTCACCAGTGCATCAAGTGGACCCCTCCGTAATCGTGAGCTTTTCGTTCCCGGTGTATAGTGTATAGTACGCTAGCGCTATGATAGGTGGCTGTTTATCTACTGTTTGTAAATTAAATTTCTAGAAAAATCAGCGATCGCGATAAGTTTCTCGTACTAATTTGTAACTACAGGGAATTGTTGTGGGAAAATGGTTGATTACAGCAAATGGAAAGATATTGAGGTAAGTAAGTTTCATTGAGGCTCATTAAACAATAATTTCTAGTAATGTCTATTGCTCGCTATCAAAAGACAAAGGGTGTAGATGGAAGAGACAGTAACTTAAGGTTACAGGAAACAGAAACAAACTTGCATTAAGCTACCTTTTTCAGATTTCAGATGACGAAGATGAAGTTCACCCCAATATTGACACCCCTTCGCTGTTCAGGTGGCGTCATCAAGCACGAGTGGAGCGTATGGAACAAATGAAATTAGAGCATGAAGCACTAGAAAAGGAAAAGGCGGCGTAAATACTATCTTGCCACCTATTAACATACTTGTTTCATTGTGTACCTTTTCTTTTTTTTTTACAGAATTGCAGCCAAGTTAAAATCAACTAGGGAAAAGCTTTCTAGCCCTTCTGAAGGGGTAGATTTGTCCGCCTTAAAAAAAGAGCTTGACGCAGCCGAGACGGAGATGGATAAAATAAGGAAAATCGAAGATGAATTTCGCAAGAAAGAAAAGGTTCGTTGTTAGTTGTACGAATAGACTAGTTTGACTAAATAACCAATCGATATCCTATCCAGTTAACCCCATGGAATGTGGACACTATTAGCAAAGAAGGCTTTGCCAAGACGGTAATCAACACCAAGCCCGCCCTTAAAGCTGAAGAGCTTACAGATGAAGAGAAGGAAGAACGAATGAAGCAGTTTGTCAAAGCCAAAGAGCCCTTGCTGAAGCAATTTGGCATGCTGCGTAAGTACGACGACAGCAAACGTTTTCTACAGGAACATTTGGAGCTCGTTTGCGAAGAAACGGCTAATTATTTAGTGATCTGGTGCATCAACTTGGAAATGGAAGAAGTAAGTTCCTTTATTAAACTCCCTTTAAAATTCTGAGCCTATCCGAACATTCTTGCAGAAACCTGATCTGATGGAACACGTCGCCCATCAATGTATCTGCATGCAGTACGTTTTGGAGCTTTCCAAACAACTGGACATAGATCCTAGAGCTTGCGTAGGTTCCTTCTTTAGCCGGTAACTAACCTTACAATTTAAGTCAAAAAGTTCCCTTTTTAAATAAATAATGTCTCTGTAGAATCCAAGTTGCAGATCCCGAGTACAAACGAGCGTTCGATGATGAGTTGACTGGTTTCAAGGATCGTATTCGTCGGCGCGCCAAAGAGAAGTTGGAAATCGCTTTGGCCGAGGCTGAGGAAGAAGAACGCAAGGCTCGATTGGGGCCGGGCGGCTTGGATCCTGTCGAAGTCTTCGATTCGCTGCCTGCTACGCTTAAGGATTGCTTTGAAAGGCAAGATATCCCCATGCTTCAGAAAGCCATTGCTGAGCTACCCGAAGACGAAGCTCGTTACCACATGAAACGCTGCGTCGATTCCGGTCTTTGGGTTCCTGAGGCCAACAAGAAAGACGAAGAGGAGGATACTCCTACAGCTGAATAGAATTACTTTCCTCTTTTTGGGAAGAATTAATGGTGTTTTAATTGTTTGAAGCCTCGAAGATTCCTTATGAAAAATTTTCAAAGTTGCTTAAACTCTGCACGCATGATTGTAAGTGAATAAAGATACTACATACATGCAAGAGCTTTTTTACTTCTCAACGACTCTATTGATGAAATCATCCGCGCAACTCCCACAAAACAAGCAACAGCTGAAATCGTACAATACCTACCTTCTTGGCATTCAAGCCAATTACTTTAATAGTTTACTTAAGCGGATCCAATTTTTGTTAAGCTTAAATTTTTCAGAGGGAAAGATTCAAAGAAATAATGAGAAAATGGGGAGGGAAAGCAATTCTTTTCTGATAAAAAAAAAGTCCTCAAATACTTTAAAATCAATATACGGAAAGCCACGTTGTCAAGTGGGTTTAGTAATTCTCAGGTTGGAATCCGTATTCAGCATTAGGGTCGGTTTCTTCATATTTGATAGCATTAGGATCGTACTGGTACCCACCATCGCCATTGTACTCAGGATAGTCTACAAAATATTGTGTTTAGATCAACTTGATTTACAAGTGTACCACAAATTCTAGAGAACTTACCATCCATAGGCTCTTCCTTGATACGAACTTGCTCCTCACGTCCTGGTCTTCCGGAGTCGCGTCGGTCACGGTCCCTATTTTATCACAGAAGTGAATTAAAGTTTTAAACTGCGAAGGACAGATATGTAACAAAGTTTTCTTACTTCTCACGGCGATCCTTTTTACGATCTCCGTCTCTGGATCGACTCCTTCGCGATCGCTTTCGATCTTTGTCTGGTCTCGACTCCTTGTCCTTCTCGCGGTCCTTATCTTTATCCCGGCCACGATCTCGTTCACCATCCCGATCACGTGAGCGACTCCTTTTTCTTTTGCGCTCGCGACTATATAGAAAACATGTTAATTTAGTTTTTTTTTTTTTTTTTTTTTAAAGTCAAGGTATTCAAATATGCATTATTTTATTTCTTACCTCTTGGACCTATGTTTGCGATCCTTCTCTCGTTCCTTGTCTCGGTCTCCATGATCGCGACGAGGGGAACGGGATCTTCTCTTTCCTCTTGAGCTGGCTGACTCTAACTCGCGCTCTCTTTCGCGCTCCTTTACCTTTTCCCTCTCCAAGTATCGGTCGCGTTCCCGCTCGTTGTCTTCTCTCCCAGAGTGCTTCACATTGACTTCCGGTCCTCCTCGTCTCGTACCACCTAATCCTCCACCTAAGAAAACCCCAAAATATTTTTTTAAAAAAGTCCGAAAAATCGAAGAGCAAAACAAAATTCAACTTAAGTTCCATCATTCCCAAGAAAAAAGCAGCATATTCTGTCACTTTCGCCTTGGAAAAAAGTGGGATCTTTAATTAAGTTCGCCTTGTAACAGAGCTTAATTAATCAAAGTTATTTTACCTAGACGTCTTGGGAGCCAGCCTTTAACGGTACGAGCTCTTTCCACGTCGACCAGCACTCGTTTTCCGTCAATCTTCTTTCCGTCTGCATGCTTGTAAGCCGCTGTGGGTATACATACCATCGTGTATGTGGTTTTGTTGAAAGGGGTGTGTAACAAGGTGTTGGCGAAGGGGGGATGATGATAAAGGGGGAGGGACATAACCGTATTTCATTTAGTGAAACTCCCAAGAACTCGTCGCTTATTACACGCTCCCACAAACTCTCATCCCTGATAAATTTGTACCCGTTTTTCAAACATCTCGTTTTACATGCACGTAACTAATTAAGTCAGCACACTTTCGTCGCCTTACTCCCATACCAAGAGTAAAACAAGACCAAAGTACTGATAAGTGCTAGAACAGCTCAAAGTTTATACACACTTTCCTTTTATAAATATTAATTAGCCGAGAAGATGTAAGAAAACGGGGCATTTTCCTAATTTTCCGTGAAAAAAAAAACACTTTCCTACCAACGCAGATTACTTACACGCTCCTGTACATGTCACACGGTGCGACCTGCTACATTTTTTTAGTGTTCGATAAAAAAAAATCGGAACCTTTTGTGTGTTTTGTTTACCGCGCTTACCCTGATAACCAACCTGCTTCCCAAACGCGTGAAACGCGGGGCAGAGAAGAGAACCAAGGAATCCCGGACAACGTAGTCGGACTTACCCGAACTACTTACCGGCAACTCTTACTTTCTTTTTTTACTAGAATTACGTTACAAATTGAAGAAAAAACTTGCCCAGAGCTTACCTCAAATTGGTGTTAAAAAATTACACAAACTTTAACATTTTTGAAAACCCAAAACGAGTTACCAAATCCATTTTCGGACAATATCTAACCTAATCTAACCATTTACCTGTCTCCACTACCAACTTCCGTAACAGCTCACACCACGGTGTTAAATCTTAGCTTTTAGTTCAAAACCAAAGTTGGAACGTGAGAATGAGAACAAGGAATTGAGAGGCTAAATTTGAGCCTTTTTGGGCGAAATGCTAGTCCAACATTAAAAAATAACAAGTTAAAAAAGGTAGAAATTGCTGGGTTTCGCTGGAGGGAGTAAAGCCAGTTCTTTTTTTTTTTTAAAGAAGAAACAAGAAACGTGCCCTTGACGGGAATCAAGGCTTGCACTCCCCCGAAGAAAAGAAAACACAAACTTTACAGGAAGGAAATTGAATACAGAAAAAGAAGGCGAGAACTACTTACAATGCATGTCCCTCTCGTGCTCATACTCAATAAAGGCATAACCCCTGGGCTTCCTTGACTTCTCGCCTGACACCAAGATGATCTATACAAAAAATGACTGTTTTCTTAGAAGGTTCCGTTTAAAATCGTTTCGCAAATTTTTGTCAGTCAAAACATACCTTGCGAATGGCTCCATATGCTTCAAATTCGCGCCGTAACTTTGACTCAGAAGTGTCGTAATTCTGCCAAAGAAAAGTATAAGAAAAATTAGTAGTAGTATGGTCAGTAGCGAAGAAGTTCTGAAAACTTAATAAGCTCCGGTAAATTTTAATCTAGAATACGTCCACCCCTAAATTCTAAAGTTTACTTACAATTCGAGCAATAAAAAGTGTCTTGAATGCATCGGTGGTACTGGCAGGATTATTAGTAGGCTCCCCTGAGAAAGAGAAATGTAAAAAATTTCATTTACTTATTTCTTGTGAAAACATGCTGAAGGTCAGTCAATTATGAAACGCATCAATCAATTGGCAATTAAGCGATCAAACTTACATTTGGCGATTTCCTGTTCCAGTTTATAGGTGACTTGTTCAGCTTTTTCACGGCGTTTCCGTTCACGGCGTTCTTCTCTTGTCTCTGCCCTGGTGGGAGGGGGCGTGTCCTTCGGATCCTGCGGAATACCGAATCGGAGTGGAAAGGAAAACGTTAGGAGAATCAACAAATAATAAAAAAATGACCCTACAGTAAAGATTCCTCTTTGGCTGAACCTCATGGAAAGAACGACAGGAGTGCTTGGGCACAGATAAGAGAAAATCCGAACCATAAATGCAATTATGCCCTAATTAGAGTCACGAACTTTGCCTGGTTTGGGTCCACGCTTGTTACGTGTCCATGACACACAAAACAGAGACCCAGCCCAACCTCAGCGGAATCATAATTCCCATGAGATGTAACCCAGATTGCCTATACAGATACCAAGTTTACCTACTTGGGAATTTCTGACAGCAGTCGGCTCAACTTCGACTTAATATGCATACAGATCTACTTTTTTCATATAACGCTTAAGTTTGGCCGTAAAAAAAACTACTAATCCTTGACACAGTGCCGTGCCAAAATGCTCTTAGACACATGTTTAAGCAAAACAGGGTGGAGCATTGTTTCAGCAATTCCAAAGTTAACACGCAACATCCTGATATACACGTTAAAAACTCAAACTGTCTAAAAAGAGACGCGGCTTCTCTCGGATTTACTCAACCTTTCGCACTTAATCCCATCCATTACCTTTCATTCTACCAGTTTACTAAAACCCAACTTGTCTACCCCAACCAGATTTCACAGCGTTCTGTTTGCAGGGTCTTTTTATGCTATAACAAAGCAATCTCCCAGAAATAGGGCAACGAAGTTACGCTTTAACAGCAAATCAACCTCAAATTCAACGACGTCGTTTTTCTGACCTTCGAAAATTGAGCACACAACACAGTAATTGAGCTCCGAACAAAAATCCAGGGGCTATGACTAATTAGAAGAACCCAAACTTATTTGTCAAGGTATACAAAGCTTTCATCCATTCTTCAATTTCTAATAAAAAAAAATAATATATTTACAGCTGGTTTTTCGGTTTCCACATGTCAACATAATCCTTGCAAAAATCCCTGCACTACAGCCTTTTATACCTGGATGAATAAGTAAATGAACACTTGCATACAGTAGCACCTGATATAATGCTAAGAACTAAGAAGAACAATTTATTCGGAATTTATCAAACTTTTAAAAGTTTACTACCTAATTAAGATCATCCTCGGCGAAAAAGTTGCAACTAAATTAGCAAAAAGCTTGCTCCATTACACTCCGCCCCCTACCTCAGTGTCCCACCTTGCTCCCCTCCTCAATTTGACGACCCACGGGATCAAAACTAGAAGGTTAAGTCTGACATTTATTTTCTCGTTAATTTTTCAGCCAAGCTAAAAAGCACAGTCTAGCTTACCACATCCTTACCCTGCAAAACGCTAAGTTGCTTCCTCTCCAATATATAAAATATCGTCTGATAACCCTGTGATATTAGGAAGTGGGAGTCACGGGAGGGGCGAACGAGGGGACGCAAATGTTTGGTGCCAAATAGAACCAAAAGAACTGAAAAGACAGTGAAGTGAAAAAGAAAAAAAGTGCTTAAAAAAGACAGTTGACCCTCCCCTTAAGTTCCCCGCGTGACCACGAGTAGCATGGCATTTGCCCGGCTTCATTGCAGGTTCGGCGGTAGTTCCTTCTTCTTCGGAGCTTTCGTGACATGAAACCGAGTGTATGCTATGCTACGTATGTAACTTATGCTCGCTACCTATCTGCAGTCGAGCCTGCCCGATAGAAACCCTTCTACATTTCGCCCGTCGAACAGTCACACAACACCCACCTCGCGAACAAAACTTGCATAGCATGACTATGCTGTGGGACGCACACACCAACCAACGGCATTCATCGCGTAAACCCCTGTACAGCAGAAAGTGGATCAAGTCGCTAGTGATAAGTCACCGAGCGAATCAAGCCGCATTGGCTGCGCCAACTCGAAAAAGAAGATTTTTTTCTAATATAAAAGGAAAATTTTTTCCGTGTTGTCATCTAGTTCATCGTGATAACTTGACATATCATAGGCTTCACAGTTTCAGTGGGAGTGCTTCTTCGGCAGTGTGTCTTTTTGTTCTCCTGTCTAAGATGGGGATTACGAGTACCGGAGAACTTGGTGACAAACTTACCAATGTCCAAACGTAACAAAAATTATCGTTGCTATAGACAAGTGTTGCTATTTCGGATATTAAACGAAAAACACCCTCAAATAGGGAAGACTGGGTTTTTTTTAGTCCCTCCCTTGAAGAAGGAAAGACACGTGGTGTTTGGTTAATGAGATTGACAGCCAGGTAGGAAGCAGAAGTCTTCACCTGCAGGTTTTCTTCCCTACGACCACTCAGCAAACTATTTGGTGACGTAAAATACAAGCGATTTTACTTTTTTGAGAAAAAAAATAAGATGCCTATGTATGGGATGCGTCCAGTGGCTCGTGGAGGTAGAGGAAGAGGACAGAATGGACAACAACCACCTCCAAGACCTAGACTCAGGAAAAGAGTTTCTCCACTGGATGCCAGCCCCAAGTAAGCAATTTTCTTCTTTTGCCGAGTCCAAGATTTATAACAGATACAACAAGCAATGGATCAATGTAAGGCGAAATTAGCTTGTTGGTCACGCTGCTTAGCAACCTTTACGCCACGTGAGAGTGCAAAACAACTTCAAATTCGTGTGCAGAAACTTGGCAATGTTACGTGAGACGCAATTAAGCAAAAAAGATTGAAATTTTTACCTCAAACAGTCCCAGGTATTGAGCCACTCCCAGGTAAGGAGGTCTTCTCTTTTCGTGGGATAGTTTGTCAGTAGGAGGCAAGTATGGTGCAGGATCCCTGGGTGCAAACAATGCCAGTAAGTTGGGAGGCAAAAACTGGGTCATTGTTGAGCTTCTATTGGAACGTTTTCAAACGAAATGGTGTGCACAAGATGCCTAAGATACTATGTTATTAATAAGGAAAACAGTGCACAATTTTCAGGTCTTACTGTCGATTTAAAAGTGATATTCTGAACACAGAGACCCACGCCACACAATCACTTTCTGTTGACAGCCGCCATCTTAAACGATTGGCAAAGCGCCGGCGCTGAACGCCATCTCGTAGCGAACCGTCTGATGACTGTATCACGCGCCACGGTCCGCAAGCGGAGGCATTAGATCTACAACGTAAAATTTATTCCATCGCTTACAGAAAAACGCATATTATTCGTTTTTTAATTATAAAATTAAGTAAAGACAAGGGATACGAATAACAACATATCCTTTTGAACAATATACTTTTTTTGTAAAAAGTAAAATTACAATATTTCTCTAAGTTCTGTAAAATCAAATTAATAGGTACTTATTGATAGACATTGCGAGCTATTTTAAGAATCCTTTTTACAAAAAACTTCCTTTGTTTGAAAAAAAAGACAGGAGGTTCGAAAAGTTTAGCAGCACCGTGGGCGGGGCTTGAAACCTAGTATAGACAAGACTTCAATGAAAACGGAGCTCGCTCTATACCTTTTCATGTCCAAGCAACATAAACGCTTGTTTAATCACCTTATTAACTGTTGCAAAAGCTCGGCTCGCCCTTTTTCATGCTTCCCCTTTAAGTCATGTAGCATTGGAGCAGTTTGGGCGTGGTTTTCGCTCCTATCATGCCTTTCCCCATAAAGTTCATCTTTTACATCCCTCCAGCCAGCAGCGGAACGACGGTTAAAAAGCTCTAGCCCCTAATACGCGGGAAAAGACACTTATCTTAACTCACATTCCCACAAACAGACTTACAGTATTTGCAAATGGTTCACGCTTGTTGGATACCTAAACTCAAACACCACTAAAAGAAAAAGGGTTAAAATACATACGTTTGCTTCTCTGCTTTCTAATCTTGTTGATCCTGTAGGTTCTTCGAATTGATTCTCGAACCACCACCGACAGCTCGGCTTTTAGCTTGGGTCTACCTTGAAAGGCCTGTCTTTAAAGGGTCTGTCTGTGTTATTTTGACAAGCCGTGGTTTTTTATGCCGTTCCCCTTGTAGTGAGCTTTTCATACTGCCACTGAAGTGTTCGCCTTAGCTGGGGTCGTGAATAAGAAAAAAGGGCTACAGCAGTAATTTAACTGTGTCCAGTGGCTGGTGCCAAGCTCCTACTAAGAAGCGCCAGCTGCCATGGGGTATCTTTAGGCTTGTCTTTTCTGGGCCCGCAGGCGACACCTTAAAAAATAAGAAAAATAAAGAGATAATGTAAAAAAAAAGAAAGAAAGGAGAAGTAAGTCTCATTGGCAACGTAGTCCAGCCAAAAGTCGTGACCAGGGAGCACAGTATTGGTTAGATAACCTCGGAGAAGACCACAGGTCTATCGCAACAGCATCTCGACGTGGCAGCCAAAGCAAGTTCGCGAGTCGAAAACACAGAATAAAATTGTAACAGCGATAGTCTCCTGGCTTGTATTCGGAAACTCTTTCTGTCCGTTGTAAGAGGTTGTCTGTAAGCAACATTAGCCAAGAGATACACAACTGTGTATATAGCTTTTCATACAAAAATAGGACCTTGTACTTGTGATTGTTCCAAGCTTGGTGCCTTATAGTCTTCCCGAAGTTCTGTTTTATTTGTTTTTATGCATGTTTCTATTTAGTAGCACAAGAATGCACACAGGTTTGGTTCTGATCAGTGTCTGTAAGTTGTATCCTTCAAAGAAGCAGTATTTCTTCTTCGAAAATCACACCGGAGAAAACGGATATTTCCCATGTTGCTGCAAAGATCGCATGCGCCGCCAAGTTGGCTTGGACTTGAGACAGATACTGCTATTTTTACAAGCTTGACGAGTTTCAAATATCTTGCACGGATGACTGGATAACAAAGAACTTCTATAGCACGTACCTACATGGAGAAATAATTTCACGTGTGCGCCCCATACGATGTTTTTCCCATAGCTCCGCCCCAACAATTTTCCTTTTCCTTTTCTTTTTCTATCAACGTTATGTTGAAAAATAAATTAAGATTAAGCTGAAAGCAAGACGGACAATTTAGAAAGGAATCGATGTTTAGTTCCCGCATAAATTATGTTTTTTTCCCTCTCGAGCTTGCAGAAATAATATCGAACAGAAAAAAGTAAGCGGAAAAATCGCAGTCGAGTCAAGCCAAACGGCTTTTGTCGCTGACCTAACCTGTCAACTTTAACGATGGCTGATGGAAACTTATGGAAGCTATGTCCATGCCATAAAAGCGCGTCTCAGCTAGCTTTTCGACTCAATAAACACTTTAGAGATCTGCAATTGCAGATCTCTTACTTTTTTTTATTTTTTTGGCTTGTTCAATGAGGGGGCGTGGTCTGGAACAACATTTGCAGTTGTTGTGTAGTACAACAGGAATGCTGCGTTGATCCCTGCAATGCCCCATTAGAATTTCCACCACGCCCAGAAAGTTAAAAAAGCAAATTACTGCAGAAATGACGTCAGAATAGTTAAAAACACAGACTGTATAGTATAGCCTAGTTTATACAACAATGAAAAGGTTCCTTTTACACGCAGATTACTTATAGAAATATGTATGTATATCTATAGGCTATTCTAGCGCACATAAGAATGTGACGCTGGCGGGTATAGTGAATTCCAAACATATAGGCTACTACCTCCCGGCAGCGTACCCACTCCACTCATCGCACCCTGAAAAAAAAACAAAGAAAGAAAACAACGTTTACAAGACAGGGGTGAGAAAGAACGACAAGGGACGAATACATATAGAAAGAATCTAAAAAGACGGGAGTCTATTATGCCTCATAGGCTCTTACCGATAACGGGACTATGGCAGCGCATGTGTTGCTCCCAGCCTCAATGCTAGAAGGGTACGAGATGCCTGGGGAAGGCCAGTAGGACGGGGAATTGGAGGTATCGCAGTGCGGCATGTCCCAGTTCGTTGTCCAAAGGTGGCTTCAACACTTTCTGCAAGAACTATAGAAGTATCTATCTGTCTCAGCCATGTGAAACCCCTTGTGCTCTGGGGTGTCTCTTAATGGCCATAACCCCTGGCGTTTAGGGACAGGGACCCCACTAAAACCCCGTTTTAGGGTTTAAGTGTGACACAGCCGAAACTTGGATTCTGGGTTATCCAATCTTGGCTTCTACTTGAAATTACGATACGGACAGGACACAACACACCATAAGTACAGTCGGCTTTAAAGGATAATCTTCTCTTATCCTTCTAATCAAAGTCTTGTGTTTTAAAACCTGCAAGAGTCCTGCGTGGTGGTTTGACGTTCTTTCTGGGTAACGCTCTAGTTGGAGACGCATATAAAAATAGCTCCATGTGACCAAAAGACGAAGCGTAAAGCAAGCGGAGAGTCGTAAGTCGTCCCGTGAAGGTTGACTGTAGTCTTTTTTAACATCGAAAAAAGGAACTCCAGTCCACCCTCCTCCGAAAGTCTTGGGGCAAGCGAAACCGGGGCGCCGCCACTGTTCCAGTTCCTCTAGAGCAACACGCTCGTTCTGTTGTGTGCTGGTGTTCGGCAGTGGTACCATTCACTCCCAATACTAATGAACCAAGCTGGCTTAATTGACTCGTAAATGTTATTCCAGACTGTGGCAGGGTGTTACTATTTGCTGCAGGGGACAGTTCCATTTAGTTCGTAGCTCGCAGCCACCCTCAAAACTTACTCCCTTCCCTGAGGCGTCTCTTCGGGCGCAAAAGGGGGAGCGAGGGGGGAAGTCGTTGCCCAAAGAACGTCGGGAATCAGCCCCTGACTAGTAGCAAAACATGAAGAATTGCTACAGGAAAGAATTTGTCAACTTGTAGTAAACCTTGCACGGAAGGCAAGTTAATTCCCGAATGGGCTAATGGCGTGCGGGCTGAATTGTACAAAGAAATGTGGTGACACTGCAGTGGAACTTGATTCTCTCTTCCATCCCAAGGTCGGCTGGCTGTATCTGTGGGAGAATCTTAGAGAAAAAGCGGGTTAGAAAAGCTTTCAGTGGGGGAAGATTTCTTTCATTCAGCCAGAAGAGGGAGCCCAACAAACGTGTCAATTACGAAGCTTTTCAAGGAAAGTTCGCTGGCCTTTGCCTTAGGGCAAAAGTTAGTTAATTGTTTATCGAGGACGACCCTAGCGATCGTTCATTTTCGCCCCTATCTCTCTTAATTTTTATCCGCCTCTTGAGCTCAAAGAAAGAGGAATGGGCTTCATTCACCACACTTGGGTGAACAATTGGGATCCATTAGGCTTCCTGAAGAAATAATTTCTTCAGCCTGTAAGATACAAGAAGAAACAAAAAATCAATGGAAATTGGCCCAATTATAGCGAAAAAAACTTAAATTATTTCGTTGAAAAAAAAACAATTGGAATAAATAAGGAGAATTTTATTTCTGCCAGCTGCGGGTTGTTGCAAGCTTTTATAATACATAACCTTGAATTTCACTGGCACTAAAAATTTGCACCTACGCAGCAATTACAAATGAAAGTGTTTTGCGACAAGGCGATTTGTAATACGACTACCTGGTTCTGTTGACGAAGTTTCCCTGCTGTGAAGTGAAAACCGAGAAAAGGGCGCTCATCATGTGATTAGCCACCCTTTTAAGCTCTGCTTGCACGCCACTGGGGTTTTGCCCTCGAGTCATGGGAGTGATTGGAAACCTTTTGTTTCACTGGGTGAAGAAGACGCAGTGACATGTAAAAGCAAATAAGCGGAAAAGAAAGAGTGATAGATGGCTCTTAGTTTGATTGGGGTTGTTTCCGATATTACTGCGGCAGTAATAGCTATTTAATCATGTGGCAGAGTGGGGGCATGGGCGGAGGACCCGGAGCCGGTCCTTCGGCTCCGGGACAGCATTCTCCTTGGATGAAACTAATGGGGAACATTGTGAAGCCCAAAAAAGAAAATCGTAGAAATAGTTCGCACCCTACGTCAGCATTAGATGCGAAATCTGGCCTCGGCGGGTAAGTTTGATGTAGTTTATAGAACCTTGCATCCCTTATTCGGATTCCAATGACCATACCATGGCTTCTGGGGAGCCACTGTTGGTTCCTAAAAGCTACTTTTTTTTACGGGTGTCGCAAGGTTGGGAACATGAATTTAACGATTCTAAAGGCCAGTGCTGTCATTGCTTCGATCTCAGCTACAGAAAGTCTCTCGCTCCCCCCTTTTCCTACTTTGTTCGGACCTCATAAACACAACAACTATCAATGGGTTTCCGTCTACGGCCAGTTTGTGGAGCTTTTACTTGGGTAAAAGTCTTAGGAGAAGAAAAACCTTGACAGGCCAATGTTTTAAACCATAACTAATGAAACTGTACCGTGCCGCTTTTACTATCGACCCCCCAAATCCAATAACTGCTACTTCCTTTTGGCAGTAATTTACTGGAAACTAATAGTTCCTACCAGCCAGATAATAACCGAATTTGGGGTATGGGCATTTCGACTACGCCTTACACAACTTAATGTATAACCATTATAGCTGTTAAAAGAGAAGAACGGTTCACCTATGCCTCACTTTTGGTATAGAAAGGTCCGTCCCCAACCGATATTTCTTTAGCATGTATTACAAAAGATCATGTCCAGAAGGGGGGACACCTTTTTATGATAAAATGGGCAAATGCTTAAAGGCTAATTTTACCTCCAATATGTACATTCTAAGGTGTCGTTAGGAGCAAAGGGAGAGAATATAATCTTGAAACACAAAAAAAACTGCAGAAAAGAAGTCCAATTCTTATTCCGACGAGATGGCCAAGACAACATGGCGTGAAATGTTGCCAGCCAAGGTTGTTAAGTAGGTTAGAAAGAAAAGACCTCCACACTATTTTCAGGCGGCCAAATTTTGCGGCTCCCAAGTGACTCGCTGCTGTAGCAAGGAACTAACTGACTAGCAGACAGGAAAACAAAAGATTTGTCTAGTTTTTTTTTTTTTTTGTATTCCCTTTTAAGCTTTAGAATCTGCAGGCCAAAGACAAATTCTCCCTCTCCCATGCAAATTTATTTTCCTGTCGGCACGGCAGTGTATGACGAAAAGCAATTTAAAAGCTTGTGGGGGCTTCCGAGTGTGGTGTGTTTGCAGAAGAAAAGTTAGAAACGGGCAAGTTTGGCTTGTTCAGCAGCACCGCAGTAACAGCTATAAGGGAGGTGAGGGGGTGATGTTAACCAGCAGGGTGAATAGAAAGAAAAGAAAGAGTCGCATTATATAGCAGAGATGTTTTTTTTGCAAAAAAAACTGGGGAAGAAATACAAGTGGCTTGTCTTCTGGCAAAAATTATGGATAGCAACGCCGGTGGTAATCCTTACTTAATGCAGCGTTGCCACAGTCTGCAGAATAGCTTAGGCTTGCGTCCTAAACTCTCGATGTTTAAAGCCCAGCCAAGCCAAAAATTTGAATCCACTTCCGACTGAACTAGAAATTCGTCCAAATTAAAAATGTTATCTAGCATTACACTGAATAAAATTGCGTTTGTGTGAGAGCTAAGAATAACGAAGTGTTATACTACTAAAAAAAAGCAGACCGGAAACTTGTGATGTTACAGACTGAACAGCAGAACATTCCAGGCGCTTTATAGAGACTGTAGTAAATCCAGTATTATAAACTAGTGTGAGCTTTAAAACAGCTTTCCATTTTTGTACTAGTCGTCACTTTTAAACCATTTGTTCTCAAATATTGCATGTCGCGAGATCTTTGAAATTTTGTTGCGATTTTTTTGTTTTCTTTGCGTATTTGTTATTTGACGTCGAGAAAACGCCATATAAAGGCCACAATTTTTGCAAGCAAACGGACAGGAAACTCCGAATAAGATAACATGCAATTTCGTTTATTTTCCTTGTACTGTTCTTTCCCCCCAGGCAAAAACTACTGAGCGAAGTGATATCAAGCGGAAGTAACCGGCCGAGTCCCGGTTAGGAATATAACATTCGCTCCGTAACATTTAATTACTCACTATTGCGTTGTTTTGCTAACAATAAAGCCGACGTAATGCTACATGCTCCCACTTGACCTTATGGCGCGTGTCTGTATAGCATTTTTCATGAATACAGGCTAGATAAATTCGCACATAACGTTGATATTTTAGTGTCAATAATTCCAGGAACTCTTCTCATTGATTCGTAGAATCAGACAACTGGCTTGCTACAGAAACTAAACAGATGCAAATCTACCCACTTTCTTTCTTTCTAGAGAAGTTTGAATAATTTTTCTCAGACGTATAATTAAATTAGAATCCACACAAATACTCCGAGTTTTTCCGGTTTAAAGCAAGCATGATATGATATAAAAGTAATTGCTAGTTAATGGCAAGTTACCCAATCTGAAATACAGAGCATCTGAGACTGCGTGACTTTTCTCAAGTCTAGAAAGATTGACAGACAAGCGTTTGTAAAATGCAGTCGATTAGGTACGCTGTGTTGGAAAGTAAGCAAATATTTGCACACAAATTCGAGCTATTACTTGAGCATTTCGTTAGGAATTTCTAGCGATTACTGCCTGGTGAACAGACGGGGCGGGGTGTTCTTTCTGAAGAGGAGTGTGACAAGCCATTGGAATTCCTAGCGTTATATTTTCTTACGGAACAAAAGTATATGCCAGAAAAACAAGTGAGGTCAAACACTTGAAAATTCTGACAACGAAAAAGAAGGGGAGATCCCATAAGGGCGGGAGAGGCCTACCGAATGAGTTATACATGGCTTGAAAAAAAAATTACGTGGTAGAAATTCTTGCTCTCCTTCCCTTTTGAGAATCTTTAACACCACGCGGGCTTATAATTTTTTCCAATTTTCTGTTTCCCTCGTATTACCTTCAATTCTTTTCGAACGCTTGGAAAGTACAAGAAATGGAAACTAAAAATTTTTGTCGGAATCTATCTGGGGTTTTAGGGCTTTAAAAATCTAAATTTGGCGAACAGCAAAAATACCCCTGTCATCAATACCATTACAAAGAAGGGTTTTGGTTCACTCTCCTAATGCAACGTTACTTGAAACGAAGTGAGGACGTCAGGATGCCAAATTGCTTTTCTGCCACTTAAGTTTGAAAGTGGACCCAAATTACGAGGTTGTAAACGCTTTGCAGACCAAGCCATTTGTTAATTACTTTGCCATTGCTGCTGTTCTGGATGCATAACTGCTCAGCATAAAAAGGAAAGACGGCGGGTTGGAGTAAAATGAACATGCGTTGACGGTGTAATAAACACCCTTACGGGGCAATTTTAAGAACACAGCTATTCAAGGAAGAAAATTTCCTTGCGAGAAACGAAAAAGCCCACCTGTCCCTCCCTTTTCTTTTCTTCTCTACCTTTCCTCCTCTTCTTTCCGGTAAAGAATAAAGGATCGTGGTGGTGCAGAAATGCTCCCGCGGCCTTGCTGCGGGTGAAGGGTGAAACGAGCCAAAGTGCAATGCGGGCAAAGGCGAGACCGTGTATGACGTCATCGGCACGCCCTCTGGACCTAAACTACAGCAGTTTGACTGCACGAAGAGTAGTTCAATTTCTCTCGATCTGCGGGGTGCACACACAAAAAAACAGTTCTTCTTTCTATGATGTAGAACTTGGCATGCTTTGACAGTATTGGGCGTATCACGTGTGACCGGCGTCAGCAAAAGTCATAAGTTATAACATAAATTCTTTCCGCCACTAGTACAGTTACGTCAAGCTAAGCTTTTTCTGAGTAATTTCCCCATATCAATTATCAATTCAAAGAACTGGCCAGTATTCAAGTTTCAATTCTCTGGCTCCAAGAAAAATAATTATTACCGAGAACATAATGAGAATATATAAATGGCATTTAACTTCCATTTACAGATCACGCAAGTTTAACCGCTTTGTCCTAAATTGTGACAACCTGAAGGTTCGTGTTAAACACAGGAATAGACGTGACCGCTGGAACAGCTTTTCCTTAATCAATATAACGCTTCCAATTACTGCAGGATCAATTCATGGAAGGTACGCCCTACAGGTCATTACTTTCCCACTACATTACTAAAGGACATAGTAATGTCGCAGAAATTACGTGTTGCCCATATGTTTATTGCTAAACTATTAAAAAAGCGATCACGTTCTACACTGGTACATATCGGAAACGAACTCTTATCTAACGTTATACCTACGTCAGTATTAATTTTAAACAAACAAAATCTTAGTCGGTCTAAAATCCAAACCGAAAACTATTTGTTAACTTTCAATACTAAGTATATCCCTAAAATTAATGAGGAAACTATAACAGTAACCCTTGATAGCTACCACGTAGCTTTAAAGAGATTTATTGCTTACTCACGTTCGACACGCAAGCTTTTACTTTTCCGTTCTCTCAAATCAATACCAAACTGTCAGTATTGAAACTATATGCATCTTTTGAAGGAGGTTTTTCTTTAGTTAGAAAAGAAACAGTGTAGCTGTATTTAAACACAATTGCGGAAATCACTGCGAGATTTTTACTGTTTCCCGCCTTTTTGTCTCAAACCGGGGAGTTCGGGAGCACGGAGATCGTGATGCCGTTTGCGGAGGATAGATCTCGTGGAGTGTCTGTCAGCAGACAAGAACAAAATCCGTCAAGTTGTGCGATTCGGCGGATAGACGGGACCGGCTGCTGCTACAGCTAAAGAGGACGGAACGATCCCCGTTTGTTGCGTTGCACGATCTTTAAGACCTGCAGCAACATGAAGGGAACATTTGTTCATAGGGCCAAGTCTGGTCTTTCCTTTAAGCCCACGGTCATGGCGTGTTTCAGAGGTTGAAAAATCTTTCCTTCCCTTGACCTAATTACAGCGTGCAATTGTATCTGTGGCTACCCAGCTCTCATTTCTGCCAAAAAACTTCGTTCCAGCCCCTTACGAGTCGTTAACCATGTTCTTGCGTGCCTTCCATTTACGTTCCACACACAAGTCTTTGCCAGTTTCCAAACTTGTGAACTATTGAAATATACAGCCCCAAAGCCAGTGTAATAGTTTGCTTGGTGAAATTACTTTAAAGGGATAACTTTGAGAAAATGAGTCCTGGGAAAAACGCGGCCAGAGTGGAGTGTGTGTCTTATTTCTGTTGAAAGAGTACTAGTTACGTGCTGGAGCAATCACGTAAACATGGCTGTCAAACGCATAGCTTGAGGCGTTACACTGTTACAACATGGGAAATCGGAGCTTATAAAGACATGCTTAAAAGTGTCAGTCATGGGATCCAGTTGGTAAGCATTTTCAAATCTCCAATAGTTCCCCAAAATTTGCAATTTAGCTTGAGGTTTATCCGCGACACCCTACCCAGCGTCTTAAAGCAATATATTGCTGCATAGGTAGTGTAAGAACCGTTGTGTTTTCCAACGCTTTTACTACGACTATAAGGGCTGAAGACACAGAAAGGTATAAAGGGAAGGTACAATGATGGCTTTTGCCTTCTGTGTATGTGTGGAGAGGGAATCTCCAAAGGCACACTGTGCGGATATTTTTAAGCCGGAGCCCAACCAAACTTGCTAGTGGAGTCCCCCCTTACGCTCTGTCTCTTGCCCTCTCTCTCTTTCCCATTCCCCCCTTTGATAAACAAATATTGTTTAGCAACTTCAAAGTCTGCAGCGGTGAAATATTTTACCGGACATGTGATCCTAAAGAACCTGGCGACTCCCTTCCAAAGACTTGAATTCAATTACTGCGAGTCGGAGCGTCAAAGAATTCCCGATAGATTCTATGGGGGCTCGATGCATAATGTATCTATCGTTTTTGGCAGCCTTTGTAATGTGTAAAGAACCCTTTGCCAAGGCAGTCGATTTGCATGATTCGGCGAGAGGAAACCATGTTATTGATTGTGGCGCGGGGTGGCCGCGGGCGTGTAGGAAGCGAGAGGAAATATTGGCGCGTTGCGGCGGAGAACGCGCGCGAAAGGACCGGACGATAGCAAGACATGCAATGAGGCGCGAGAGAATAGGGCAGACGCTGTTTACGAAAGCTTTAATCTTATTAACTTCTAGCTTTCTACTACTATTACTATAGGCACTGATGCTGGGTACTGATGGATTGTCACCCTGCCCTTTCTTGGCACGTTGAAACCCAGATTCTGATTCTGCACTTCAGCTGCAGTCTTTTTGTTAAGTCTTAATACATTTCTTATAAAAGCTCATTTGAAATGTTGTTGCTGAGCCCCCGGAACGACGGGAACGTAGAGAGTTCGCCCGATAACGCTTCCCAGTTATGCTTCTTTCTTTGTCTATGTTTTCTTTTTGTTCGGTGCTGTTTTATTATGAGTTATTTCACAGACGACGATTTAACGTTCTACTGGCGGCGTATCGGCCACTTTATCCTTAGCGTCTGCAGACCCTTCAGTGACACAAAATTTCCACTTGCCTTTTTCTATTTCGGGACTTTCTTATGAACGAGTAGACCGAGACATTGAGAAGGTCGCTAGACTATAAACAGTCTACAAACTGATCAGTGAGTCTTTTACTTTTTTTTTTTTCGTTTTTAACGAGTACGAAACTTTCGATGACTTTTTCTATTTCTATTAGTCCACGATATTTTGTTAGGCCTACAAACGGAAGTTCAAAAATAAACTAAAAGAAACTATCGCTCAATAACTTTCCGTTGCAGGACTCGTTAAGAAGAAATAAGCTTGTATGGATGTGACACTGACAGTCCATTACGTCCTAGTCAAAGCTAGTATCCTTTAGGCGGCTGACAAGGCCGATAGGTTCGTTTTTGACAGGTGCAAGCCAAGTCAACGCAAAACTGGTAACGGGATTGCGGAACAGGGCCAGAGACGCAGCAAGCAGCCGGCCATTCATATACAATTAGAGTACAGTGAAAACCGTTTAACAAGAAAAAACTGTTAACACAAAATGGGATTCTGGTCCGGTCCAAACGCTATGTAATTCCGTACATTTGTTTCCTTTTAACACAAAACAAAAACCACTTAACACGAAAAAATTATTTCGCGTCTCAGAGGACCGACAGGTAGTTTCGTTGGGACAAAATATTTTTGGACAACAAAATAATCTTGTCTTCTTACCAACCGTCTCCTGCCAATGGGAAGGGTTGTAAAGCCTTAGCAACATCCCTGACGGAAGTTCAAATTTTTGTGTTTCTCGCCCCAACAGTACGTGGGCAGTCAAAACATGAAATTTTTTTTACAGTCTGTTAACATGCTTTAAAATATATAGACTGTCAATGTACCAGTATAAACTTGAATATTAACTCTGTTATCACGACAGTTTTTTTTTTATTAATTAGATTCTTTGCATGTATCTGTAAGCAAGAGTTCCTTTTAACACGAAACAAAATTCCGGTCCCTTCGATTTCGTGTTAAGCAGTTTTCAGTGTATATAAATATTCAACAAAAAGTTACGCTCCTAGTTGGTAACTGTCTAGAAATCAAATTCTAGACACAATCTATTTTTTTTCTGTTCAAAGCGGGAGCAAAATGAAATGGTTATAAAAAAATCCATTAGAGGGCGAAAGGATGCAGTAGATTTTCAGCCTTGTGCTGGTGATTGCTAACAATAATAACTTTGAAATTAACAGTCACTGACATTACAAATCAATTAGTCAATACAGTGGGTAAGGCAATACATGCTTAAGGACTGGATTATAGTGAGCTGCTAATAATAGGGATTGATCGCGATTTAATAGCAACAATGAATAAGGCATAAGGTTGCCCAAGTTCCTTCTTGTGCACGACTGTCCAGCACCAATTTATACAGCATGCTATAGAATAATGAATTCAAGTTGTCCTTACAGCCCACAGAAGACTAACAAGACTCGAATCACGTACATTCAAGTATCCAAAGTGCCCAAGTGGTACATACTTAAGCGTTATCACTTTCCCATAATACTGCAATGGAATAAGCTTTTATTTTGTCGGGTTACTATGTCCGAATACTAAAAATCAATACGTCGTTAGTACTTAAGTAGTTTAATCTGTTTGAATCTTTCTGAGCTATTCTTCGACCCACTCACTGTCTTAAAGCTGGGCCACTGAATGTTGATATTTAAAGACCTTTTCCCCTTCGTATAAACAAGATCCTTTAGAAGTTGCGTTACTCGTAGACTTGTGTATAAAGTTCCGAGTCCGACGTGATGAGTAGTTTGATTTCATCTTATAGCGAAACTAAACAACTAAACACGGTATATAATTATATAAGCTCAGCGATCCTGTTTTAGCTATACGGAAACTGGCAATGAGCGACTCGGCATTCTGGCATTCTTAACTTCAATGTCAATGTCTTAACTTTAAGGTCAATGTCAAACCGTCCCACCGTCTACCCTTGATTGGCAATCTACATGCCGTCTCTCCAGCGAGGATTTTCAGAGTGTTCCTATTCACGGAGGCAAATGTCCTCTTAGTCAAGCTCAATAATTTTCTATTGTTTTGCTAAATAGGAATTTCCAGTTTCACTTAAGTAGGGGAATTTCCTTAAAAACCTATACACATTATAGCAATATGGTTAGGGATTGTATGTGAATTGAGTTTTCCTTTCCAAGCTTAGAAAGCCCATTTCTTCTTTAAAAAAATACCAAAACATTTCATTGCCGTCACTATCAGCTTATACATGCACCACCTAGATGGCGAAAGCCGACGTTAGTAAAGTCGGCCGTAAGCTACGGATAAAAGATACCCTAAAGGTGCCATGGGGTAGTTCAGAGGGGAAAAAAGGTGTACTACATGCAAAGACGATAAGCCAATCCTGATAGAAAGCTCTGGGTCTCTATAAAACCTCTAGGAAACAAGTCGTACGTTATTAGAAGGCAAAAAAGACATTGGGAGCTGACCAAGTGTGACACCTAAACGTGAAGTCAATACATCGACAAGGTTTATTAGTATTCAAGCCCAAGGCATCAGTGTACCCTCTTCACCCATATCACCCCCACACACGTTGTCGATGTTTCTACTGTAGAACTGCCCTGAGACTTCGGCTTTCGGTGAGTCACAATAGACGTATAGGAAGCCAGCACCCAGTCAGTACTTTGCCCCCGAGCAGAAGCCACAACCACTAGTTTATGGCAAAAATGTGCTAGTAATGTCCTGAAACTAATGAGACGTTCCAAACGTGCCTGCTGTCAATCGCAATGTACTTGCACAAAACAAACATAGAGTGTTGCTCAAATTTGGATTGACGAAGTGGGTGCGACCTGCAGAAATAAGAATCTTAGTTCACTTGGCCTTTACACTCGCTCCGTAACATTGCTATTGTGGCGGTACTCGCAGTGGACTTACCAGTTAGCCCAGCTGTAATCAATACGAAAGTCCAAACATCGATTTCTTCTATTGCATTTTACATCTGCAGTAATTTTGCCTGTCGTAACTGAGGAAAGTTTTTTAGTTTCTTCCCACATATGACTCCAGAGTTACTCAAAAGTCTAAGTGCGCAAAGCTCTTACTGCAAACTTTTCAACAAAGCAGCGGAATCACGTGACGGAGTTTTATAGCTCATCCATAAAACAACAGATCAATAAGTCCAAGATCTAGGCGGGAACCTACGCTAGGAAACACGGGTTTCCGCTACAGCAACAAAACCATATAAGTTATTAATGCCATCGTTACCTTCTCTAAAAAGGCACCCTTCCGGTCTCTTTAACCTCTGGCGTCAAACCCCTAGCCATGCCTACGAGGCAGCTCAAGAAAGAACCTCTTGGATTCGCAGCAATAGCGTAGTGCTCTATTGTGAAAACCCTTTTGGAAGTTCCGGCGATTGTGTAATGATGCAAACAAATTAAGAGAACCCTAGTTTCTCTTTAATTTTGGAGCCAAAGCAACCTAGTTAGCTCAGCCAATTAGGCAAAACTGCAGTGCAGCCTATTCTGTGACCTAATTTACGTAGCTTGCCTTGGCACAGTTGTGAAAAATTTAAATAACAGTTCTGTTTTTTATTTCTTGGACGTCAGAAGTTTCATATACCTGCAGACCCTCTACCGTCGCATTTCTCTAAGGGAGGGATCCCCACCAACTTATTTTTACCATTGCGCGGTCTTTTTTTACTCCATTCTTTTCTTGTGTCGTCGCGTCTGGCAGCAGCCAAGCACAGGTTGGCAGTCGTTCTGGAATCTGCCATTATGGCGCACAGATTTTAGCCTGCCATCCCAAGCAGCAAAGTGCGTGAGCATTTAATAAATAAATTTACTCCTCGGGCAAAAAAAAAATAAAAATAAAGAGAGGAAAAACGAAAAGAGCCAGTCATTAGCTGTGAATTACACTCCAGCAGTATCCGTACAGTGCTCCGGATTTCCCAGAAAAGAATGTGACACGTTGGAAATACAAGCTGAAAAAAAAAGAATTGGCTGACGATGAATAGTTCCTGTGCAAATTGCGGTTACGATATTCCTGTTATAGAAATGTGACTTTTTAGTTGAATACTAAACGGTTCTGAATGAGACGGCTTCAAGATGCAGATGTTCATCGTGGCTGGCGGGTAAGAATATGACTGCAGAAACGCATTAATTGCGTCGTCTTTTTTCCTACAAACAATAAACTGTCGTGTAAAAAAAGGACTTTAGTTGGAGTTAGTTGGAACTGGATCGTTTTATATAAACAGCCCTTGGGTTTAGAGGGTCACCATTAAACTTGAAGAGGTTTTGTCTCAGCTCTCAAACTGTAAAGTGTATAGCTTACACCTGCTGCTTTTTTCGTGCAAGCGTAGGCGAATGCTGTTCGACAGCAGCCATTTAGCCCGACATTACAGGTTACAGCACACACACAAAAAAGTCAGAAAGCGTTGTCGTCAGTGCACTTTTCGCTTCACGCCTTGTCGGATAAAAAACATTTCGTCTGAAACGCTTAAAAAAGGCTAGCCATGTGGCTCTAACCCTAACTCCAGATCTGACGCCAGATAGCAGCAGCAGGGATGCCTTAAAGCAAATGAACGGAAATCTTTCTTAAATGTTTAAGGAAGAGATTTTTTCATCGGAGCGTGGGCAAAAACTCCAAAAGTGATTGTATCGCAGTCATCAATACCTGTCAGGTCTCGAACTACAAGAGAGACATGAAGTTTGATGTGAATGGTTCAAAAGCGACCTTTCAATGTGAGATTACACTGTATACATACATAAATTTTCAAATAAATTACATATCCCATTACTGTGGTCGCGGTAGATTACACTGTGACGTCAGCTTTTTACTAGAGAAAACGAAGGTGGTATAAGGATTGTAGAAAAAAAACGAAAGCATATCCTCACTTTTTATCCTTACCATGTCCATATGACAGTTTTCGTTAAGCTATAAAACCTTGGCACCTGGAGACCCAAGGCCGCAGGTTCTTGTGGCCCAAGAATGGACGCAAAAACGTGACGACAAGGCTACCAAGCGATACCAGATTGCAATTAGCTGCTAAGCGTCTACTTCCAGATGCAGATGTGAACAAACAAGCTGTCACGCCCCTAAGTGTGTCCTTGCAAACATTTCACCCCTTTTTCTTCTTCCTCAAATGTTCGTTTCGCATGCTTAACTGATCCAAACTGTTACCGTCTTCCTGTAAAAAAATTTTCTATTTTTTTTTTCAATTACTTTCTTCAAGCATTTTACCCCCTTTTACGAAACAAATAACACGGCGATGAAGTGCTCTCATGGGCAATTTAGAGCACGTTATGGGATGCTTGTAATTTAAACTTGGCCCCGGTGTATAAGTTGCTCCAAGGATATATAGGACGAAGAGGCGGGGTGGATAAAAAGAATGGGAGGGAAAAATTGTCCAATATTACTGGCATTGCCATCATTCATGCTCCGAAGCAGAGAGAGGGAGTAAGAAGGGCAAATCAATTGATGTAGCGCATGATGGGAACGACACCGGTAACTCACTTGGGTGTGTTGGAGGCTAGAAAGAAAAGTGATATATAGCTTTGCTTTGTTCCTCAAATTAAAGCGGTAGCAAGTGGGGGTCGCGTGCGTTTTATTTCTCCCGCTGCGGTCTATAAAGCGACAACAAACAAAAACAATTTCAGCGGAGCGGGTGTAGGATATACATAGTATACCTGGGTGACGACGCTGTTTTGGGGTGCCCAGTTTCTCACGAACTTAAACCCAGGTTAAAAAAAGGAGTTGACGCACATGCATATACACGTATTACGTACCATCTATTTCTACTAATAACGACCCCCTTTTTACGCGAGCTTGAACGTGAGAACGCGAAGGATGTGCCTATATCCCAAGTGAGGAAGGGTCTTTGTTCATGCATTGCTCTCTTACTTAATTGGCTCAAACTACAAAAATAATGCGAGAAATAACAGGTATGTACAGCAGTTTCTTCGTCCTCCCCCAGTATTAATGCTGCACTGCAAGAGAAACCATACCCAGATGACATTTGTGGCTAAATATAGTTAAAACGCTGAACAGTTCACGTGCAGAAATACCCGTAAAGCAAAGTAATAGAACATGCCTGAGGTGGAGTGATAAGGCTATTCGAACCTTTATTGCCTACACATGGACATAAAGGTTCCGAAGTTCATACTAAAAGCCAATAAGGAATAGAAGGGTCAAAAACTTCAAGATAACCAAGACTCTATACGTTCAAATTATTAATAGTTTAATGTCGTATGATAATATATGCATAGAGCAGCTTAGATCACGTTAAGGGAAAGCAAGTGAACAGAACAAAAAAGAGAGGGACATGAATGTATTCCCAGTTTTCCTCTCGCAAGTGGCTGTATAACATTTGCGTTTTCCGCTGTTGGATCTAGGTTTTGCATAACTGCGCAAAGAGCTAAGCGAATCTAATAGAGACAGGAAAGGGGGAGGAAAGACGAGTTAATTGCTCGTAAATAGTCCCCGCCGGGAATACAATTCTCCACAGATTGGGAAAGTCTACGAGTGACTTATGTTGTACAAGTGATTGCAGTAACAATACCTTAAGGAACTTACTTGACGATGACAGCAGTCCAAAGAATACCAAAGTTTCGTCAGTTAATTAGAAATGCTTACGTTAATATCGAAATATCAAATTCTATTTTATTTTTCATTTCAAAAATTATATTTTTTATATGAAATTTTAATATCAGAATATCAGAAGCCTACAAGGCGTATTTAAAATATAAAAATTATCAATTTTTAATATAAAAAATAGAGAAATCCTAAGGATATTGTCGATTTCAATCCGGAGTCAAAGAAATCATTCATCCTAAAGATGAGTAAACAAAAAGTCCATTCTGAAATATGAAATTCGATCATGAACTAACCCCGGAGCACGTCCAGTCTTAAGGCAGTCACATGTCTACATTGCGCTACATTTCTTGTCTGGATGACTTGAAGTAAAAACGAGAGAGATAAAAAAAAATCTTCAGTTGGGCCTGCACAACTGCACACATGTGACCTCTTCAACCTCCCTAGCATAGCTCTTTGAAAATATATTACAAATTTCTGCGTTTTTCTTGTGGTCCTATTTTTGGCAGAAATGTCAATAGCGTCTGGTCAAGCTTTTTTCCAGGCGATGAGAAGACACCCAATCTTAGCTTTTGATACTTCGGTGGTGGCTTTGCTCAGCTGTCTGCTGCTTCATAGTAGTTAGTGGTACGAGTGTCAGCTATAGCTGAACTTGTCATTTCACTGAGTTGGCAAAGGAAAGAAATGTCGGTTCACGAATCAACATAGCTATAGACTTCTTCGACATCAGCGATGCGGAACTTTGTTCTAAGCCGAAAACGGAAACATAGCAAGAAATTTTAAGTACGAAGGTTTTATCTTCGCCCCCCAAATACATAACTGTTGGACTATTGCCAGAAGCATCTAAACTTTCGAAGAACAAAAATATTTCTTCCCAGAAGATTATCTGGCAACTTGCGGACTTCAATCCTAGTAACACATTGTTGCTTGGCAAGCTAAGATGCCCGTTTGCATAAAGTAATCTGGAAGAAATGAATCATAATATTTATGCATGCCCTAATTCCTGCGATATCTTATGTATGTATGCGATGATACGGCATTAGCGATGCATGGCTGTAATAACCAAGCTAAGAATGAGGCTAACTGCGAAGCGGAAAGTGACATTACTGCTCAGCTACCTACGTGGATTGCAGAAAACGTACATTAGAGCAGGTGGTGCCAAAAAACTCTTGATTATGCGAAGTTTCAACGGCTATAGCCATCACTCGTAAAACAGGAGTAAAGAGCTCCAACTGCAGAAAGCATGATAACTACTGAAATGTCATAATTAATTGCTGTTGAGTTGTAGCGTGGTTACACGGAGCAGAATCAATGGAAATCAATGAAACCTTATTAAGAATCCATGTTTTTTCGGATTACGTGAGTTTCGCCGTGTTCGTGCAACCTGGGGATCCACAAGCCCCAAAAGCGAAAAGGCAAAGGTAGGCTTCCTGTAAGGAAGAGAGACATGTACAGGAGTGTCCTGTTTTGGAGAACGAGGTACGGGCGTTGTTGGTTGGCTTCCCGTACAGAAAGTTCTTGTTTATAAGAGTATGTATGCCCATCGTGCCACAGCAACGTTGGCCACTGGGGCGAACTACGAAACAAGAAAAAGGGGCTGCTGGGCTCGGGAATTTCTCCCTACAAGAGGCCCTTAAGCGTTTCTTCCTCATCGAATCCCTTCCAAAAACGCAGTCAGTCCCGTTTGGGCTGCGCCTTCCCGCGCATTCGCGCTTTTAAACTTGTGTGAACAGTCTTGTGGAGCCCAGCGAAAGCTAGTCGCAGTCGCCCGTGCCCACGTACGGTACGTCATCTGCAACAGATCCGGGGTCCGTGCTACCTTTCACATTCAAAGCTCCAGTTCACCAATTTTTGTGCCGCAATTTCTACTGTGACCTTTAGCAACTTTTAAATGAAACCTACAGCATTTCCTATGGATACGAGAGCTTGTAAATTGACGGTGTCATTACTGACCTGTTTCTGCCTTCAAATCTTCCGCCAAGTACGAGTTTAAGTGGCACTTAAACCCTTTCCTTTGCTTTAACCATTTTCGCAATTGCGCGAAATTTGGGCAGTCTAATCCCTTGTATGCTCTACGCAAATTAGGGAACGAAAAAGCAGTTAACTTTTGCGCGAATTATCTTAACGGTGGAACGCAATTACTGCGCACCCTATCCCATCCCTTAGGAGACACTTGGGTTGATTTATTGGACCTTGTGTCGTGGCAACGAGCATTCAATGACTGGTGCATGTCACTTATTGATGTATAGGACAATGCGAAGCAGCCAAGCTTTTGTTGTTTGGGTGGACCTCTGACGACAAGACACCAAGCTTAAAAAGAAAGAAAGAAAAAAGCCAACCCACACGACGAGCTTGCTTTCCCTCCCTCCACCCTCTTTTATCCTTATTTGGTGTGTTTGTTTCCCCGGAAGAAGAGCACAAGGGGGAAGAAAAAAGGAGCAGAAAGAGGAAGACTACTTACAACAGCTTTGCAAACACTGGACCGATGGGATTTAGTCGGTGGGTAGTGCCTGAGCGATTTCTGCCTCTTCGCCAGAGAGTCAGACAATCTTTATTTGACGACCCTAATCATCTAAGCAGCAGAAATCATTTCTGCCGAGCCATTCGTCGTCCCGGTTTCTGTCCAAGTTCTGCTACGCACAGCCCGAGCCAAAGTGCGGAGGAAGGAAGGAGAGGACCATGATCGGGTACTGAAAACGTGATGATTTATTGAAGTAACCGCCGTAGAGTCGCCATACAAAAAGAAGAGGGAGGGAAGATCGGGTTATGGCTACAGTGGCCGGCTGTTATGGGTTGCCTGATGACGGTCATGTTCGACATCTTCGGTTTTTGTAAGTATTAACAGCTGCGTTTTTCTTTCTCATCCTTTTTTCTCGTTTGAGAAGCAAGGCACACCACACACAACAATACAAGCGTCTGGCCTTATCCCTCAGGCATCATTAGTTTTCTAACAAAGAGCCAGTTCAATGTTTAAATCATCCTTCTGGACAATGAACGGTCTTTTCCTTGACTCTTTTTGGTAGAGCTAACTTTTTTGTTCCCAGTATGGTATCAGATTGCGTGCTTGAACTGAAAGTCGCGACAAGCCTATTCAGTACAGCTGGCAGAAATTCCCCTGCCGATACCCAAACAATGGTGGTGCAAACTCAAAAATGGGGTTTGATCCTGAAACCTGAAAAAATGGTGTTCGATCCTGAAACTGAAAGTGTAAGTGAGGCGACAGTTGATTCATTGGTGAAAAGACAACACTTTGAGGACTTCTTTTTTGTTAAAAGGAAAGAAAATTGGCGGTTGGTGGAACCAAACGTAGGTTAGAGTGAAGCACTTGAGCGTCGTTGGTCTTAATATAACGTACCCTTGGCTGAAAATAAATCTACGAACACTTGGGCGGATATAGATTTTGAATAAGCCGGCACTTAAAAGACTGAGAGGGAGAGACGAGGGAGATTAATTGTGGCCGACTGTGAAGGACCACAGACTCTGCCGATCAGAGAGCGGTGATGACGTGAAAAATGAAGCCTGGTATTTCCCCTTTTTAAGCGGAGCGGAAATTCGTCACCTTGGGAAAGGAACGTACTAACCTTCCTCAAGATCAGAAATTCTCCCAGAGAAATGTAAAGATGTCCCAAATCTCTAGACCTTCAGATATTCCAGAATAGATTTCCCTTGCTATTTTGGGGAGCCGGTCTGTTTGTCAACCAGTCGAACGAAAGGTCTCGCTCCAGTGCAGTGCAGGTTTCCTCCCATCCAGCGGAAAGCTTGGATTTTAAGGAGAGAGCGAAATGAGGAGCTTTTACCGGCGCTCTTTCCTTCTTTGCCCGTGTTAGGTTGATATATGTTCCCGTCATTCAACCTTTGCCGCAAAAGTAAAAGCTGGAAGTAGAAGCCCGTAATTTGGTTTCCATCTGACACCTGGGCCAAATCATGCTGTTTTGCCCTGCTTTAACTCAAAATTTCCAAAGAGCAGACAAACATGGAGCGATAACGGAGAGTAACAGAAGTAATCGACATAAAGCAAAAATAAATAGTAACTGACATAAGTTTTTCCAGTTTCAATCCCAGCGGATAAGAAGACCAATTGGACGGATAACAAAAGGACTTTTTCATATCTCTATGGAAGGAAAGTTTATACTAAAAAAAATAGGATCGATTTCCATTTAAAATATCCGTTT
The DNA here is from genome assembly GCA_023053545.1 of Lepidurus packardi. Lineage (NCBI taxonomy): Eukaryota > Metazoa > Arthropoda > Branchiopoda > Notostraca > Triopsidae > Lepidurus > Lepidurus packardi. The sequence continues at coordinate 4,338,513 of JAKZAN010000004.1, forward strand.
AGTATGGGGCTCAGAAAAAATATACCTTTGGGGGCTGGAAAGGTTAAATGGAGAACATTAAAAGAAGATTGACTCATGAAACATCCTGACATGGTCTATTTTTGCGGAAATTTTTCAAGCTTTACACTTACAGTAATGTCAGCTCTTTCAACTGACGAAGAAAGAAAAGGAAAATAAGTCAGAGCACTTTTCTTTCGAAAAGTTTACTCAGAGAGAGCAAAATCCAAGTTTAAACTTGACAAGCTTGAGCCAAGAGAAAAATAGAAACTGCTTCGAAAAGTTGCAGAAGGACGCTGTGCCTAACCAAGCTGACAAAAACGAAAACCTTCCGTAACTTAAACGTCGCAAAAGGGCAAAACAAGTCCCATTATACGCCCCACTGAGGCCTTTCAAGTTTTATCTCGTTTATACGCCTTGTTTAACCCGTTGGCAGCTACTAGTTTGAAGGGAAATAATCCCCGGACCTATATAACTGCAACTCAGTTTTGATACTCTTTCCTCACACCCCCCACCCCCCCTACCTCGTGAAAAGGCAAATGCAAATGAATTTATCAGCGCGACCATGTGATATTTTAGCAGCGTTGTGGAAGATTTTTGGAACGCTTCCCATTTACGTTGCATTCCTAATCCCTTTGCTAACCCGAGACTACTCTGCCCTACGACTACTAAGCTGAGAACACTATAGTAGGGTTCACTTGTAGCTCTTCGTACTGCTGTTATACATTACTCGCGTATTTGGGACACTTCGAATAATTTGACCCGCTTTCGTCAGGGGAAAGGTATGGCTGTTACCACATGCGTGTTAAAATGATGCGTAAAAACCTCTCTGCAGAATTAGTAATAAAAGAATCGTCTTAAATAAAGAGTTTCTGCAAAACAATATAGATTTTCATGAATCATTTAAAAAACATATATGCAGATAGAAGCTCTGCTATGGGTGAAATCCAAACATCGTAATTGGCAAATTAATGCGCAGTTACTTGGCAAAGGTACAATAGACCGTGCAAGTAAATTCAGCAATAATAAGTATAAAGCAACCAAGCGAAACTCTAAAACTTGAAAAATAGGCAAACAAATGAAACTGCAGCCCAAAGTCTCGGACTGGATTTACACGGTGCATAATATAACATGCATACCTAGGGGTTCCGCTATTTAAGCGGTTTTTTCTCGGGGGGAGGGGGAATCGCTGGTAACAATGCTGCAGCGAAATAATAAATATACCAAGTCGAGGGAGTTCTGCAGACGTTTCCTTGGAATTATTTACACAAGCCTGGAGGCACGATTGAGAGCCCTAATTGGCATGCAAACCTTCGCTTGTGAGCAACATTGCCAGTTAAGGAATTGCTGCAGCAATTCCTACAGCACAGGTAATTCTGTGTCTGGCTAATCTAATCTAGCGTTGCGGCTGTGAGCACATCTTAAACGCCTTTCATTGAACGAGAAAAAGCGGTCACGGACACACTGCGCAAACCGTATTTAACACCGCTGCAGCAATGCGCAATCGCTGCTGCAGCATTTCTCTCTTTATTGTCATTTAAATATTGCCGCTCTAACCTTTACTGTAAGTCTACCATTTTGCCTCCAGATCGCGTCACGTACCAGCGCGGCAACAGACATAGCCAAGAACTGGAAATCGATTCATTTCTCTCACAGTCCAGAATGACAGTCATTCACAGTAATTTAAGTCTCCATGGAGCGGAAACAAGGCCTGATTTTAAAACAACACACTATAAAAGTTTGCCTTACAATGTAACAACCACGCGACACCTTAAATTACTGATTTCTTCTGTATTTCTGGAGCGTGACAAGGAACTATCCATTGAGCTTTTCTGATTATTCCCAACACTTTAAGATACGTAACTCCCTTCTGGCCACCTATGTTTTTTTCGAAGTATATTACTATAAGGCATGACAGACATAGGTTAGGTCTCTACACACCTAAAGTTGACCTATCCTAAACCAGTTTCCCCCTTTTTAATTCTTCCTTTCAGAGAACGAAAACACCCAAAATAGAAACGATTTCCTGAAATGGCCTTGGGGAAAATTTCTTTGTCCTGTCCTCTTGCAAAAGCGCAATTGTTATCGCCCTCATCTTGTTGCGGAGTTTTACACGTGAAAGTTATATCCGTCTGATGGTGCCGCAACCTACTACTGCAGTGCAGAATGGAAGGGGCGGCTCCAAGCTGTCGAGATCTATCCCAACTGCCACCCCAGAAAACCCAACGCTAGAAAATCTTGTCTCTACTTGAATCTTGCCTCTGTCTTTTCTCTAGGGCTCCTCCTATAATCTCCCGGAGCAAAAATGTAGCACATTGCTTTAACTCGTTTTTAATGACCCGCATACTGTGTGGGGGTGTGCCTTGACGTCAGCTGGTTACATCGTAGAATTTCTTATAAGCTACGAATTTCTCCCAGCCTTGGTTCAATTTTAGGAAGTCATCCGGCTTAACTTGCTTCGGTTTCACGAGCTCTGTACGGAATCAAAGACTCCTTGTACGAGTTAGCATTTAAGCAAGTGGCGTCGAAATTACCCGGTCGTTACCAAAATTTCGAGGAATACTGGGTTTTCAGTGTTTATAAACTTTCTGGTGTATTTTTTCACGTAGGGAAAAAACGTATCCTGACAATTGAACTTAACCAGTTCAATAGGTAGACGACGGGCCGTGTTTTCTTTTGAAATAGAAACAAAAATAATCAATAGTGACTTCACTTGGGTGACCTGTACAGCTCCAATGTTAGTTTTTCGGGCTCTTATGATGCCAAAAGAGGATACATGAGCTCCTTTGTCTTGCTCCAAATCAAATTTCATGAAGCTGTTAGCATTCCTAATGTACTCTAGTTCTTGGTTCATAGGTCCAGCTTCTAAACAAAGTCGCGGTTGCTGATCCTACTACACATTTCAAACTTACTGTACTCGAGCTGCACCCATGTTCAGAAGCAGAGCTCCAAATTATCTCAGATGTTTTATATTCAAACTTCAGTTGTATCTCTCGTTGGGGCAGTTATTCTAAGAATTCTTTTTGTCGAAGTTTTGGGTAATTTTCTGAACTTCCAAAAACAGAACAAGAGTCCCATCTGCCGGGGAGAGAAGATAATGTTCAACCTCCGTTCGGCTATTTCTGCAGAACCTTTGTCTGCATTTCGTTTGCGCGAAAGAAGCGCAAAGGTATTTCGTGGACGCAACTTGTAATTAAAAGGCCCACACTTCACATACTAGACGAGCTTTACATTGACTTTTGCAATTTTTACGGATTATTCGTGCAGTTAGTTTTAGACGACTTTTAAGACTATACAGAAGTACATAGGGGTAAGAAGAAACGCAGAAATTTCTTTAAGCTAAAAGAATTCCCCATTAAATGGAAACCCGTGATCTTACCACGTGATACGAAGGGTAAATGAATCACTTCCGTAAATGTTTATGCATGTGCAGTGCATATACGGTAGTCCCTCTTGGTTTCTGTCACGTACCCTAGATATATCAAAGATTTTTTTTACACAGGCCTAATGGTCGGGAACCCAAGCATAATACAATAAGTAAGAAAAAGCGAGAACATGTCTGTAAGTTGGGCGAATCGACTCGGGCTTGCAACAATAGCACAAAGGGCAGTCTCAGTCGTAGTATTGACTGGCTCACCCTGACCGGTCGAGGCGACCTGAAACCGGACGCCAAAGACTCAGCGAGGTCAAACGTCAAAGCCTCAACAAAAATAGATACAAAAATGTTTCGTTCTTAAAAATTGTAAAACCCAAAGAACCCTGAAAATTCTTATAAATGTAGCGCGTAGCTATACCCTTTGCTCTCACCCAACTCAAGGCGAGTAGTACATCGTACGTAGTTACGTACGAATATACATAAATAGTACATCTACAGGGGCAATGATTTTATTTAACCCTGTAGAGCTTCCCAACGGCTAGTTTCGAAACGTTTCTATTTAATTTTTACCTTTAAATCGATTTTCAAAAAGTTATCTGGCGCATTTTCCCACAGCATGGTTGTTAAGGAGCGATTCACAACAAAACATGAATTGTGGGTCGATAACTTGTGTTTACATAGCAAAAAAAAAGTGCCGCCGGGCTAGGTCGCCTGGGATAGCTCCAGTTTTTCACACCTGCGCAGTTGCTAATCAAACCATTTTCCTTCATTTGAATTCAAACGCAACAACTTTTAATTACTCGATGCAAACAAACTCAATTCCCTACTAACTTGCCTGAGGGCACACAAAATATAGGAATCCCCTTACCCTATGTACGACACCTTTACGACAATGGCGATTATAGTAATCGATCCTCTATCTCTTAGCATCCAAATACTGTCACCGTCGCGGGTTGCCGTGTGGGGGCTTCAATCAAACAAAAGGAAGAGTGTTGTTAGTATGGATATGGGTCAAAGTAAGATGGGTGCAAGGGTACGTATACAGACATCTCCCCCAACGAAGGTTTTCTGGGGTTTTGGAGAACTTGTCGTCACTACGTCTGAGCATGCGCAGTTCTACAGGCTCTGCGTCGGTACCCGGGACCCCGATTTTCTTCCTTACCCCTTACTAGGGAGCCCCCAGCAGACTGACTCTGGCGGAGTATGGAAGCTATTAGATGAGCTCACGCACTGAGCAAGACCCCAATTCTTTCTCCTTCATTACCAACAAAATTTCAACATGCTTTAATTGAAACACAGTCCAAATTTTCTCCACAGTAGTGTTAAATTTAGTGTGTTGGCTTAGTTTTTTAAACAAAAGAAACTAGTTACAATAGTTCGCCATCCTTGGCACTTTTTATCAACCCTTGCTTCACTTCACTCCTCCCAACCCTGTGCTTGGACCACTTCTAAGCCAAGTCTTTTCTCGCAGATTTCAGCCCCCCTCCACCCCCCCTAGTGCTGAGTTATGTTTAGTGCCTTTTTCTTATCGAATTTTCCTTTATTAAGTTCACTTTCAACGAATCCATGATACCTCCCACATGGAACTAAGGGTACCTTTCCGATACGTTACCCATCCCCCTAAAGTGTTCGAGACTGTTGATGGGTTGAAATCAAAGTGACGAGAAGACGATGGAGAAAAACAAGACTCGGTATCCTGGGCATCCATGCATGCTAGGATCCCGTTGTTGCAGGCCGGATGCCTAATTTGTTGCCCTTGGTCCGGTGGTCTCCTGTGTGGCTCTCGTGTTGGGCCAAGTTGACCAACATTTCTCGATTACGTTGGGCCCTGCATTGGGGGTTTTCTCCCGCCAATCAGCCCAGGCGGGAGGGGCCCCCACCTACATGCAGTTCACCCGAGAAACCTTTGCTTGACGTCCTAACTAACAATTCCCCTGAAACCATTCGCCTCACCAAGCAAGGCACTGATGGTGATGAAACAACCATGATTTACTCCAGGTAACGCGTGATGTCATTAACGCTTTTTCCAAACGATAAGCGCACACCCTTTATATGGGAATCTTAAGGAATTTACGGATTTTTTGTTTTATTTCTATATTTGTTGGAATGTTTCCAAGCTTCTTTTTTACGCGCAGTAATACTACTTAGCTTACACAAGCTTGAGATAAATGTCTGACAATATGGAGGAGGGACAAATTAAGGGCTTGGTATGGTATATAAATTGGACAAACTTGGCCATAATCTTTGTGTGGGACCTATGGACGGTTGGAAGTTGCAAAAGCAAACACCCCAAAAGCATCTCTCGTTCTCCGCCAAATTTGAAAAGAAATCAATAGTATGGTCCTTTTACCACTTTAGGCATCGTCTCGATAGGTCGAGAGACGATCGCAAATGTTACTGTATTTTAGGGGGCAAAATGTTTTTTCCCCAAGATCAATATGAATCATTGATTCCGGGTTGAGAAGCAAGTGGTAATGCTTCTCGAAGTGAAAACTATTCCTGCAGCTATTCTGCAGCAGTAGGAGATTTTGCTGCAGCGAAACGAAAATGTCTGTTCTAACTAGGGGTAAGGAGTCCCTCCGCATCGATCTGCTACCCTCAGCACATAAGCAAGCGCCCTCAGAGCCGAGAGACTAGACTTCTTGTCAAATTCAAGCTGCAGCAATGGAGACAAGCAGCCAGCATAACTACAAGCACGTCCCGTTTTGCAAAAGTTTCCAGTAGTAGGAAAAAAAGGAAAAACAATTTACGTACCAGACAAACCTATACAGAGCTCCCGGACTCGCTACTCTTTGGAGTAAGCGTTCATCTTGGCCTTTGGAAAAACCTGGTTGACATCTAAGAACTATTTCTGGCAGAAATAACCATTTCTGCAAGTAAGAAAAATGTGGGTCAGACTGGGCGGGTCATTTTCTTTGCTCAACAAACCTTAGTGGAGCGACTTTCGGAGCTTTTGGTGGCTTAGCAGAGATTTGCAGAGATTGCTTCTGGCAGCAATATCGCAGCAATTTATAACTACGGATAGGCTGTTGATAATTTATCCTTGAGGTGTCTCTGGCGTAAAGCGACGTGCCTGTGTATGTGTACTGCCACTACACTTATAATAAGTTAGTTTCGCTTACTTAGACCTAAACTGCTGCATATTACTGCAGAAATACGCTAAGAGAACTGATTAATAATACGTGGGGATTACTCCGTCGCCACAAAAAGCTTGGAGCCGTTTCAGTTCCATTTGACTGATTTTTTTCGGAATCGAAAAGATTTTTTTACAACGCTAGTTAACAATTTGTGGGTTTCATGGCGCTCTATCCGGACTTGAAAGCAGTCCATTAACCCGTTTCACGCCCTATCGACCCTCCCGTTAGAAATACCAGAGAAGCCAGCAAATGATCAATGGTGTATCAAAATTCTCCAAATTGGCCTCTTAAAAATCACTATTGCTGGTGTATTTATCTTGTTTATATGCTTGCCAATATTTTGGTGGTGTTCAGGGCGTGACCTGCTGAGGAATCCACGTTCCTAGGATCAATATTTGAGCACGTGTTTGATAACCTCTGTGAGTTCCACTATTTGACCCCCTCTGGGATCACTGGCTCCATTCCTGCAGCGGTATCGGCAGCCACTTTTTTGTCTAAGGGTAGTTTATGACGTCTCCCTTCTTTTTCACCTGCCAAGTGTTTGGTGTATCGCTCAGAAATTTCTACGCCCTTTGCAGGAAGTCAAGATAGACACATTTCTCAAGCAATATGCCACTTTTCTCCCTTCCCCCCAAAGCAACCCAACGAGTTATTGATCCGCTCCCTCTACAACAGCACAGCCAAGTAAAAGAACGCCAAAGAACCCTCACCACCACCACCCTTGCTTATTCTCCTGAAGAAGGCGCCTCTCTTGGTACCCTCCCCCCATCCTACACCCTTCCCGCCTCCCGAAACGCCCACTGTGTCTAACAAATTCTGTTCTGGTAATTTTTATTTCTTTGGAGGAGACAGGACCTTTGGTGTTTCCCCCAGTTGTACTGATATAAAAAACTAAAGTTGTCCTTTATGCTTTTCTTTACAGGTCACTACCGAAGCTGGCCAGCCAAGAGGAGGATGGTGGTCCCAATGCTCCAGCTCACTATACTGGTGTGGGGGCCTTCGAGCCCATCCCACACGACCATGATTTCTGCGAACGGGTCGTCATCAATGTACGTTTTTCTTACCACCATTTCTTGCAGATTTCAATGCGGCTCGATACCAAACGAACTATTTATGTGTGTATCTTTTGTGTAGGTAAGCGGACTCAGGTTTGAAACACAACTTCGAACCCTGAATCAATTTCCAGACACCTTACTGGGCGACCCAGCCCGGCGGATACGCTACTTTGACCCACTCCGCAATGAGTATTTCTTCGACCGGAATCGACCTTGCTTCGATGCTATTCTCTATTACTATCAAAGTGGTGGCCGACTGCGGCGTCCCGTCAACGTGCCCTTGGATGTCTTTTCTGAAGAAATCAAGTTCTACGAGCTGGGAGAAATGGCCATCAGCAAATTCAGGTAATTCCTTCGCCCCAAGGGGGTGTTCACCCTTGTAGGGGCAAGCACTACCTAGCGGCTAAGATACTAAACACTGTTCTTTAGCATCTCTTTTCCATTTGAATTTATTATACATGCTTCGCATCAGGTCTTTTTTCTCCTGGTCTGAATCGATGGAAATTATCAAGGTTCATGTTCCTAGAGGGGCGTCTCTAAGCATTTCTGGCACACACAAAGCTCCATGAAGCATTTCACGAAATATATGCCTGGTAAGGGAAAAAAACGGCTTAAAAAAGAGCCTCTCATGGCAGCACTATGTACGATCTTGAAGGGAGTGTACGGCCTGCCTTTCATTTTTTTTAGCTTTAAAATAAGAAGAAAGGAAAAAGCTTGAGTATCGTGGAGTGCAATCGAGACTTGAATACTCCCGGATGGAAGAACCCAAACGAGACCCTATTGTTGTGCCGGCGACGGAAATGCTAATGCTCCTTCAATTCGACTAATGAGGTTCATTAGAGCATTGAAACGTCTCAGCTCATTTTCTCGGCCTTGGACCCAGTTCAAGAGACTGAAAGATAGCTCTATTTCGGGGAACTTAAAAGAATTGCTTGGCAAAACACGTCAGTTAGAGTCTCGACGACTGGTATCGTCATATTACTGCACCGCCAATGAAAATTACTTCCTAGTTATAGAAGAATTAGAAAAAAGCGTCTGGAAGTAACGTGACTGGCTAATTAGAGTTAATATGACTACTCTCTAATGCTAGACCACCGAAACCATAACACCCGTTGGTCTGTGTGGTCAACCCTACAGCATGCTTTTGTCCCGGGATGGACACCATAAGGGAAGGTAAAAAAATAAATAAAAGGGAGCAAGGCGGGAGGCTTGGAAAGAAATAGGGGGAACAGGTTTGCTTTGTGCTGTTATGTGTTCCATATATCAACCCACCCTGCTAGTGTTTCCAGGGATAGAAATGCTGCATTGCAGCAGAGTTGGAAGGGGGCTGTACTGGCAAGGGGAAAAGGAGGGAGTCCCAGCATCGATCCAAATGCGTATGACCCATGTGCATGCTCTCCTCATACATTCCTGGTGTCTGACCGTATTTTTTTAAAAAATAATTCGCTTAGGATAATGCTCGATATAATAAACATTTCTAGATTAAAGGGACGAAGACTCCTAAAGCATTGATCGAAGGTAAAAGGCAACGCTTTTTACTGAATGGAGCGCACGCAATTCGTTGAGAAATAGGATTACTGCCACGACAAGACGCAATTTGGGCTCTGGGAAACTTACAATTTTGTTGTTTTATATTTAGGACTCTGATCGAAGTTGCTACAGTTTCTGATATGAATTTCTGGGGGTCAGGCAGCGATGCTACTAAAAGACAGAACGTTCAGCGCCTTGTAACTGTACAAAGTGTAACTAACACCTGCCTTGCCTGTCCTTAACCCATAGTTCCCTCCGTTTCGGTTAATTTTCAACAAAGAATGGACCTAGGGGCCTTTCTTGCCCTCTTTCTTTCCCGATCTGGGAACTGTATACATATAGGACGCATGACGCTTTTTAGATTCATTTCCTAAATTGCATTTTACTTTTTCAACAGAACGTGGAATAGGGTAGTGGCCAGGTATATGTTTCAAGACATTCGGGACATCTGTCACCAATTCGTGAGAAAGTGAATTCCTAAAAGCCTCGAGAATGTTTCCTTTTTGATCCCTCGCCCCTTTTTTTTAATAAGCCAAGGAAAACCGGTTAAGTACCTAAGCTAGGTATCGGGAGCTGATGTTAAACAAAAAGCTCATAAAGGTCAGCAACGGCCTCGCGCATAGGTTTGGTTCTCTATACGTATGAGCTGTGACATGTTGCCATGTATTACGAGGTATTTGCCAGTTACGGTTGAGATATATTTCTTGAATCCTAGTACTTGTAGCTTATACTGTCGTGCGTCGCAATTATGTCCTTCATGTTAGCGAGCCCCCATTTTTGGCTAGAAACCTCAAAAGATATATACCTTTTTTTAATGCTCGGAAGTAATCATATTTTGAATTTGACCGTACACGTTTATGGCACCATAGATGACCGTATATGGCATCTACGCAAATGCTTTAAAGTTGGCGGGTGGCGGTTATCACAACTGATTAAACAAACAACTTCATGATGTATTGTTGTTTGTGTTGGATGTGTCATATAGCCTTAGGCTGGAAGCTTGGAGATTCCCTAGGAGAATTCTTGTCAATACGGACAAGAGTCGATACGAAACGATAGTCATTGTCAGTTGTAAGTAATCATGTATCTGCCAGTAGTAATTTATTGCAAAAAGTATCCATTTGGATGTTAGCTTATTCCAGACCCACCCAATCCGATTTTGTTGCAAGGCTAATAGGAAGTTTGTTGTTCTTTCTGTCTGTTTTCAGGGAGGATGAAGGTTTTATTAAGGAGGAAGAGAAACCTTTGCCAACAAACGAACTGAGTAAAAAAGTGTGGTTGCTGTTCGAGTACCCGGAAAGTTCCCAAGCAGCCCGCGTGGTGGCCATTATTTCCGTGGTAGTGATTCTCTTATCAATCGTCATTTTCTGTTTGGAAACTTTACCCGAGTTTAAGCATTACAAAGTGTACAACACGACGACAAACGGGACGCGCATTGAGGAAGATGAAGTGCCGGATATCACGGACCCTTTCTTCCTCATCGAAACGATTTGCATCATTTGGTTCACGTTTGAACTGGCTGTGAGATTCTTGGCCTGTCCCAATAAGCTCAATTTTTGCAGAGACGTTATGAACATCATCGACATCATCGCCATCATTCCATACTTTATCACACTGGCCACGGTAGTAGCCGAGGAGGAAGAAACTTTTGTTTTGCCCCGGGCACCCGTCAGTCCCCAAGACAAGAGCGCCAATCAAGCCATGTCATTAGCCATTTTACGAGTGATCCGGCTAGTGCGAGTGTTTCGAATATTCAAACTCTCTCGACACTCCAAAGGATTGCAAATCTTAGGACGAACCCTCAAAGCCTCCATGAGGGAGTTAGGATTACTCATATTTTTCTTGTTCATAGGTAAGTACCATTTTCTTGGGTTATTTTATCCCTTTGTGCCACTTTCACACTTGCGCGCCATCTCTTTTACATTAACGTTACTTCTTCTAAAAACAAATTCAAAACCCATCCATTTTGAACGCCCTCCTTAAATCAGATGCGTTTGACTCACCTCCTCCAGTTCCTATGGGCTTGAACAAAACTGTTTCCATAAGCTAAAATATATAATCTCGACAGCTTAAAAGGGAATGAGGCTAATTATAATAATATAACTTTAATTTTTCTTATCGGATTTGAAGCTTATTTATGTTTCTTTTTTTAAAGAAAAAAAGAACAAATTTGGGTTGGTTGCCTGACACTTTTGCGTTTGGTTGGACCTCCATTAATTTTTCACAGGTGTTATTCTCTTTTCGAGCGCCGTCTACTTTGCCGAAGCTGGCACGGAAATGTCTTTCTTCAAATCCATACCTGATGCCTTCTGGTGGGCAGTGGTGACCATGACCACAGTCGGCTATGGTGACATGAGGTTAGCCCTATAACTCCGACTACAAAAACCAAAACAAAAAACAAAAAATAAAGAAGAAAGACAAGACGTACCTTTCCTTCCCTAAACGCAATTTTATCTCTGCGAAAAGCCAAGTTTGTGCATATTTTTGCTATAAGTGTAGGAAATAAAACAGGACAGTTTTTAAAACGTGAACAGGGAAGATAGATCAAATGTTTGTATAGTCTTCCTTCAAGGTGACAAAGTTCTTCCTGTTTTCTGAAATACTGGACTATCTGTTTTTAAACTATAGGAAAACTTGCACAAAAATAGCTTCGACATTTTTTGAAGGAGCAGCAAGAGTGGATCGTTTGACTAAACAGTCTGTATTTTTCTTTCCACGCTTGCTTTTTTTGGCATCACTTAGAACACCAAAGATAAGGAAGCCCATAGAGTAAACTATTGAAAAATAAATCCGGATTACGTTCGTTTAGACACCGGAGACGCACGTTCCATAGCTTCAGGAGAGAAAGAAAACCCCCTTGGGGTGCGTTCCAATTGGCGACTCAACCCGGGTTGAAGTGGGTTTTCAACTCGGGTTCCAGAACTCACCTGTTTCAAGTGGCCAAACTCGGGTTCAAAGCGGAGTTTGGGGAAGGGTTGTTCGATTCCACTTTGGATCAGGGTTGAACACAGCAGAAGCGAGTTGGGGGACGTTTCGCGTCTGGGTGCTAGGTGGAGTCGTGGTTCGATGTAAACAAAACAAAGCTTCATTGATTCAAACTAAGATTCATTGTCTCTGATTACAAGTTATATCGATTCCAACCATAACCCGATTGAATAGTACAAGTGCCTATTGGGACGCGGGTTTACTCAACCCGAGTTCAGAAAACTCAACTCCCTAGTCGAGTTCGCAATTGGAACGCACCCTTGATGTGCTTGGGCGAGTTTATAATAAAAGATCCAGACTTCTCTACGGTTTTATTTTTTCTGGAGCGAAAGCATGCTTCAGACAGTAGAGAAAGCGTTGAAAGCTGCCTTAATCGTTTTCCGATACAACAACAACAAAAAAAGTGGCAAAGCGTTTAAACAGGAATCGAATCGATCCATTTAGTAATCGATTGAGTAAAAACTCGATATTACTCCTTCACAAAATTGCGTTTAGGAGTGCTACTAACCCCATAAAAATCCTTGCAAATGACCAGGATGATCCTCAACCTAAACCCTCATCTACACGATTGACACACAATCTCATATAGCATCCCTATTCTCTACATGTTACTAGCTGGGAGACCCAACTCTGCTCTACATTGCTGTCACTCTCTCGTATAGCCTTTGGATGGACCGTTTCCTGCTGCTGTTCCTGCACTGCATACTGATAGACCTGTTGAATGTTAACTGTTATCTTTCCCTCCTCTCTTCCCCTCTCCAATTCTCTCCTTTCCGCAGTCTTCTCGTTAGTTTTTAAGCCTTCTTATGTTGGTAACCTATTCCTGAGCTCTATCTAGACGTCGTCTGTTAACCTCGCCCATGTTGCTGCTATGACTGTGGTGTGTGGGTCTTTATATACCATTTCTGTCAGTATCGTATCGATATTTACTATACGTATAGGTGTTAGTTGATTAGCCTCTTAAACTCAGGACCCAAAGTTGGCTTTTCTTTTGGTTTTTCCTCTTATTTTGTAAGTATTTTTTGTGGAACTCTTTTTTGGAGTTTTTGGATTAGCAGTATACATTTCTGGTCTTCTAGAATTTCAGAAAGACAAACCTCCCAATTTTATTTCTCGCAGGTGTTATCGTTTTTTATTTCTTCCGACCCCCCTCCAAGTGTACAATCGTTGTTCATGTCCTAATTTTTATCTGTGGAATCTATCATCTATCTTTACTGTGACCTACCTATCTCTCTATCGCTGTGGTTTGTGTATTTGTCCGCTTTCAGGAGTCGTGTTATTTTCGAGTGCCGTTTATTTTGCCGAGGCGGGCAACGAGAGCTCGTTCTTCAAGTCCATCCCGGACGCATTCTGGTGGGCCGTGGTAACCATGACAACCGTGGGCTATGGTGACATGACGTACGAAGTACTTGCTTGTTCTTTGACCATTATACATAATTTAAGCCAAGCGGGGCATTCCCACTCCCCATAAAAAAAGAAAGAAAATAAATTACACGCAGCCCTGATAATTTCTTCCTGCATCGTTTTTCTATTTTGATAAGTATTCCGTATCCCCATACAACATAAATATTTTGTAAAAAAAAAAAAGCAAGATCGACACATCACGGCCTGCCTCGAAACTGTATCTTCATTTTCTTCTACGCTTTTGTCTGCCTTCGGACCCAAGAGTTCTGTTTTCCTGCATGGCTTGCGCTTGTGGACGAACCTTTCTGAGAAGCTCGTCAACCCCTCCCCCTCCGTAAAAGCATGGAACGTCGCCACATGTTCAATTTTTTCCGCCTCCTTTTCGAATTCCTATTATATATATATATAAAAAAAAATAATCGACCACTACCTTCCTAGGTGATGTTTGCGAAGGGTCGAAAGTCCTAATTGTGGGTTTACTTTTTTTCATGGGTGACACAATTTATAGGCCAGTGGGAGTATGGGGCAAAATTGTGGGTTCTTTATGTGCCATTGCCGGTGTCCTTACAATTGCTCTTCCTGTCCCCGTTATCGTGTCCAATTTCAATTACTTCTACCACCGGGAAACGGATCAAGAGGAGATGCAGTCTCAAAACTTTAATCATGTCACGAGTTGTCCCTATTTACCTGGGACTTTAGGTGAGTTTCCAGTTTCTTTTTTTTAGATGACATGATTTTTTAAGATCGTGTGTGTGTATGTATTTTTAAAAAGTAGGTCCTTTTTCTATTTCAAATCGATTATTTTTTTAATTCCTGGTTCTTTCCAGGTCAAATGGGCAAAAAGCGGGATTCGTTATCAGAATCCTGTTCCGATATCATGGAGCTCGAAGAGGGCATCTTGGGCACGCATTTGTCCTCAAAGAAGCACAATTGCAACCCTAATAGGCATAACAATAACATTAACATGAACGCCTACACGTTGGAAACGGACGTCTGACAGAGGGTACATTAGCACGAAGAATAGTAAAGTGATGCAGGCGTTTTTCTTTTTAGTTTTTGCTTAACTACACATTGGCTTAACAATCAAAAGTTTGTAAGGTCTCGAAATTTTCCAATCAGATAAGGCAGTTCAGGTTGTAGTACTATTCCGAATATACTGTCCAAGAAAGTAAAGCTAATGAGGGACATAACGTCAAGCTAGAATAAGATGAGTTACTTTGTTACAATTTTCTTTTCTTTTTTCCAATAAGGGACGAGTATGCTTTAAAGTTGATGAAAGGGAAGAGGAAAGGAAAGATCCAATCCAATCCCAAACTGCATCATTTCGCTTTCTCTAGATCTAAATAGTGTGCTTAGAGTATTAATTTTTTCTCTGTCTTATGGTGCAGGAGAACGCTTGGCTACACTTGCTTGGCGAGGAAACTTTCCGACAACTTTCATAAACTTCCGAACGCTTTTTCACGCTAAAAAGATAGACAGCGATTCAATTTACGTCTATCTTCCCAATTTTGTCTGCCGAAAACCACTACGCCCAGCCAAAAAAGAGGATAAAAAAGAAAGCCCACCTTAACGCCGCCATCGTCTCAGGAAAATTTAAATCACACAACTTGAAAAACAAACGGCGCTGCATTTCCAAACTGCAGCTTTCCGCAGAACAGCAATTCAGCGGGTGGACGTTGTACCCTAGGCCGCGTGTTTCGTCACAAAGAAAGTTATGAACTGAAAAGGCGTACGATATCGTTGGGTTCATACCAGACGATTCAAAAGAAAAAACACAAAAAAGGAAAGATAAAAGGATTCCCCGAGGAGTTCGGGTCTGGCAAGCCCCCGAACGGGAACGGACTTTTGACGATTCCTAAATTGGTGGATGCCAAAATGCTCAAGGAACGTAAAAAGAGACAGGATTAGGCCTTACTTAACGAACTTGCCATGTGAATCTCACGCCGTCTCAAAAACATCACTTGATTGATATATAGAGTTCGATGGAACCCTTTCTGTCATATTAGAAACTCCCTCTCCCCCAAAAAATAAAATAATAAACTTGACAAATCCGGGGCCGGAATTTTACGAAACTGAGAAGCAAGAAAAGATGGAGACGCAAGTGCAAACAACAAATCGGAAGGAAAACCGCTGATGAGCAAGAAAAAAATTGTGCAAAAATGATTGCAATGTGATATTCAAAACTTTTTGATCGGGAAAAAAAAAAAAAAAAACTACCTGGGGAAAACTTGAAACCTTTCTCGATTGGACTCGTTATTTGTTGACTTGAGAAAAAAAATTCTCACGAGGTAGGAAGAAGCAATATCGTTTGAACGCCTTATCGCATATTTCCCCGCCCCAGTTTTCGAATTCAAAAATTCTGTCCCTCTATCCCTAAACGAAGGAAACTCCCTGCTTTTTTGAAAACAACGCGCCTGCCCAGCCAATGCAAACAATTTTTTTCTTCCAAGTGTTCTCAATCCTGAGTCTTCGCTGCCACCCATTCATTTTTACTAACTCAAAAAAATCTGATTTCTCTTCATTTGTGATACAACCTGCAAACATATCTTTCGTCATCTGTGTCCCGAACATTCTTTTTCTGATTAAAAAAGTTCATTCAGATCGGTTTCTTGATATTCGAGATAACCATTTTCGCTTTTTTAAAGAAACTTGGTTTGCACTTGTCGCTTTGGTTGATTCCCTGAATTCATATCATAATTTTGCCTTGTTCACACGCATCAAGATCCCCTTGAGAGCTAATAACACCCTCTCTTGATCAAATTTTCCTTTAAAAACACAAAAAACAGCTGCCATTGCGAATCCTTTTGCATTTTTGCGTCCGTCCGTCCTTTTTGTCACCAAAAGAATGTGAAAATGTTAAGAAAAGAAGAAAGAGATATGTTAAAAGTCGTGTCACAGTTTTTACTTTGACCGGAAAACGGCTGAATCTTTGGTAACATTTAACGTCAAGGCAAACAAAAACATCTTAATCCCATCCGTCATATTTTTCCCCCAGCGACATCTACTAGTCGCTCCTCAAAGTTAAAACTCCATCCTTTAAAAAATATTCTGGTTGCTTCACACTTTTCCCAGAATTTTTAAATTTTATGCTTCGGGCCTTCAATTCATTCTCATTGTTGATCGTTTTTCGGTGCCTTAACAATTGTTCAACCTTTTTATCCATTCAAAACACTTCTTCTGGTTTGTTTTGCTGCCCTTCAAAACTTTTTCGTCCATCCAGAAGTCTCAAGTGCCAGCCAAGCCAAAAGGAAAAAGCAAAACCACCAAACTGAGTTTTGACGTTATGCTCATTATTGCTTCTTTCGTCTATCAACAACACATGCGCCGCCCATTTTTTAGTCAATTTTGTTTGCTGCTTTGGGAACCTGTATTACTACCTTATTACCCCCATACTAACCCCCTACGCAGGCTCCTCCATAAAAAAGACCTTCGTAACGGAAATTGGGAATCTACTTCAAGTCGTATAAGCAAAGGACGCACACAGGCGGTGGATTTTTTAGTGAAATTGGTGGGTCAGTGATTTGTGCCATCTCTTAGCGGAACTTGTAGATATTGCAAAAAAATCGCCCCGGTTGTAATTCATTTTGATCAGCAAAAAAAAAAAAAGAAAACGCAAAGACATTTCAACGAATTCCTTTAAAGAAAAAAAGGCCCCAAACGCCATGTCCATCGTCCTTTTAGAGTTATGTCTGGCCTTGACCTCGCTTCCTGGATCTTTGCAGCAATCTTTGAATGACTATAGAAACTCTTATAGACCCCCTCCCCCCGCCTCTTAAACCCTCCTTGTCTATTCTGCTCCCTCCTCCCTCTATCGCTCGCTCTCTCTTCTCTCTAAACTACGCTCTAGTCAAGTCAATTGAATCTTGACGGTTCTCATCGATGAATAGTGGTCGACGAGGCAGGACACCTGTAGAAATAAAAAAAAAAAACTTTCGGTCAAGAAAGAATAACTCGACTCGTATATACATAAAAAACTCCTAAGCTTTTTGCGAATTGCGACCTTTAACTAAGGTGAAGTCTCTAGTCGAGTCGATGATCCCATTTGCTAGCCTAATAACTCTTTTCGTGATTCCTTGTCGATCGCCTCTAAAAAAATTACGAAAGATTTCCCCCCCATAGAGAATCTTTTGAAAGCTAGTCCTTGTACAGATGATAAATACTGTACATAGTCCATTTTTTATTATACTAGTCTTCATAACAATGCGCCCGCAAAAAAGTCTTGTCCCTTTTTTAATCCTTTTTCAAAACCCCCTCCTGCCCTCGTCTTTTTTTTCCCCCTTTTAGTCTGTGGGATTCCAAAAGAAGGATCAGCCTCTGCGAGTTCCTCCCACCCCCACCGCCATGAAATAAAAGCATGTTGCTATAGACTAATAAAAAAAGACACAATTTTTCATTCTTTTTTGTCTTGGAGCAGCGTCCGCGCAAAAGTAAAAAGGGCAAATGTAATTTCCGATTCTTTGGCCCCCCAAAATAATTGCGATTTGTAGTGGGTGATTACAACGTTACAAGTTTTAAAAAGTCGCCACGAGTCCATTTCGTTTCTGGGGTTCTTTAACGGAGTGTGATTGATATGCCGAGTGATTTCACAAGTTATTTTTCACTACTTTTTTTTTTACTTTTAGGCCACACTTGCTTCAATTTGTTATGCCACTCCCGAAAAAAGAAAAGATTTGAAAAAAATCAAGTCTTCAAAACTCGAAATGCTTTTATGTTATGTTTTTTTCCCTCACCACAGAAGCGGAAACTTTAACCTAATTGCGCATGCGCAGAACATTTACCTCCCTTTAACAAAAATATCCTTGGGTCAATTTGAAACATTTTACTTCTTTTTCGGATTGGATTTCAACCCCGCCCATCACTCCCACTGTTCAATTCTTTTATTACCGCCCTTTCCATCGCCCCCTTCGAAACTCTCTACTGTTTGCCTTTTCCTCTTGACGAAAACAACTGTTACTCTTCCAATTTGTTCAGCTAAGAGCTGTGTCGAACATCCGACTAATAATGTTGCAATAAATCGAAGTTTTCAGGAACCGAAAACAAATCCTGTAGCTTTTAGACCAGCACCAAAAGACCTATTTTTTAACATTGGCTTTCTTCGAATGTGGAACCGTTAAAGCTCGGTAAAACAAGTACGTATTAAAATGCCATGACTCGAATCATAACCCTGGGTTCGCGATTTGACATCCATTGGGTTTCTTTCCAGCCTTAGTCCTAGAACTATTTTTTAAAAAAATATGAATTTTTCAAATATTTTCGCTCATTTAAATCATTGAAGAGTCCAATTTAGACGGCCGAAACGCCGGACGCCATAAAATGAAGAAGAGAAGACTTTGGTTTCTAGAAAATGCAAGAATTGACTTCCTAATGGATATTACTTTAGATTTCTTTTATTTATATCGCAGAACGAAAACTGTACAGGAAATAAATTTATATAAAAATGAACTCCGATTTTTGCTGAGTTTTATAGTAAAGTGCAAATAAATTGTTATATTTAATATCCTTTATTGATTTCATTATATGAACGGTTGTTTTTTCAGAATGGACGAAATAACCTCGCCAGCATTTTTTATTCCTTTGTTTCAATGTATAGTATTTACCTTTTGTAGGAGACACGCGTCTTCTCCACGTGTTTTAACTAAAGAAAGTTTGAGTGGAAATTGATTCCTTTTGTCTTGAGTTTAGAAATTAATTAACGTAAAAAACTAATTAGTATAACCAACCGGTAATTGATAGTTACCGTTATATCCACATTTCATTTTCCAAGACTTTCCCAGTTTTTGCACCATCGCATAAGTCATGCCATTAAACTATTGGCCACGCCTTCAATGCGCCCAATTCAGAAACTAATATCATTGGTAGATGGCGTACGCTTCGCATTGTGCCCTGTTTACATATTGGAAAAATAATAACAACAATGCGTTAGCCACTTGACAGTTATTTCCTGTTATTCAGATTCAAAAATGTCTGCTTCTTGCATCATGAGACAAATCGAGGAAAAGCATGTGCTAGGAACGGCTGAAGTGCAGATTATGGTCTGGTCTTCTAGGATTGACTTGGTGGCCTTGGCCAACCTAAACGGTATGGCAAACCATTGTCATACTCCTATTCGCTGTAGTATAATACAAAACTCAAACTTATTTAGGAGAAATAACGTTGCACCGCTTATCCTGGCAAAAAGTATGGACCAAGCCCAGCCCTGCTGAAGGAGTCAAAGTAATAGCCATGGCTTGGAGACCTGATGGTAATATTCTCGCTGCAGCTTATTCCAACGGCCAAGTTTCGCTGCTCGACATCGAATCCAGTGAAGTCATACACCAATTCCAGCAAGAAGAACAAGTCACCTGCTTAACCTGGGAGCAACGGCCCAGCTCGCTGCCCTTGGAAGACCATTTACATTACAAAGTATAGTACAAATCCTTCATGTTGCCTCGGTAACAGTACATGTTCCTAGAGACTAATTACATTTGATTTATTTACTTATAGGATGAATCAAACAAGTTTTTGCCTAAACTTCCCCCGCTTTCCAAAGGTTACGGCACTGGTCCCGCGACGATAAAGCAAGACAATTACTCGGAGGACCCCAAACATCTTAAATCCCAATCCGAGCTGAATCTCTTGGTTCTGGGCACGAAAAACGGTCATGTCCATGCCTATGCCTACGGAATTTTTCCCACGTGTCACATTCATCTGGCGGACCACATCTTTTCACCCGAAGAAGAGAAGGTGGAATCGATTCTCGACGTCGCTTTCAGCCAAGATTTGGGCTACATGTCCTGCATTGCCGATATGGGGAGTCACGCTATCGTAGTCAACCTGGAAATTCCGCTCTTGAGTTGCCGCGCGCGAGAAATTCAAACTTTAGCTAGCAAGTATGGCCAACTTCAAGGTTTGCTAGATTATCTGGACAAGACCATGCAAGCGTTACAAGAAGCTTGGGAAAGCGTGCTTCTCGAATTGGACTCTAAGTTGTCCATCTATGCGAAATCCATTCCGTCTACCAGTTCAGTGGCGGCCGAGTTTTTGGAGCTTTTGCTGTTTGGAACGCCCACTTTGGGGCTGGAAAAGTTCCTGGTCCATGACCTGACTGACAAGGGACTAAAACGCTTGGGCCATGCCATTGAGCTCAGCTATACGATCCTGCAGAAACTGATGCTTAAACACCTCTCCAACGTAGGTCAAGCTATCCATTTCCACATCTCGGATTTACACGGTTTATCCTTACGGGAGGATCGGTTTGGACTCGTTGGGCTCCAAGAAAAGCCCACAGAGATGGCTCTCAAGTTTGGGGGCACTTTCTTGGCCAAAGCCGTGGAAATGCAGCAGGTCATCGACTCTTCCATGAAATACTTCAAAACCTTTTTTCGCTGGCTCTACGTAACCATCCTCAAACTCATGGAGGAGACTGTCCCTGCTGAATTGGCTAAAATGACCCAACAAGACTTACGCTTCATCGCCGAGTTCCTTAAGGAAAATTTCGGCAGCACTAGCAAAGCCGATGTACCAGCAGAAGGGTGTTCTAGCATCGAGGAGAATTCTGACGCGGAGTTTCGCCTCGAGCGAGTTGGACAATACCTCAAAGACCAAGATCTGACCATCGTTTGTGCTCCACAAGAAGAAGTTGGTACGCAGAAGACACCTTCTTGGACCCAATTTCTGCATGAGAATCCAGATTTACTGGCCACCAGCGTCGTGTTTGGGCATAATCCACGCAAATCCTTAGTTCAAGAGTACAAAAGCTTGAAATTAGCCGTGGAGGGCATTTTCGACATAATTCCGGGCACGTTGGGCAAGTCAGCGCTGCTGCAGTCCAAACTTGCCTTGAGACTGACCCTCCCCACCCTCCACCCCAATGTGCCCAGCCCATCGGTGCATTTTTCGCATGCCTTACTGTCAGAGGATCGGGGAATCATTTTCGTATGCAAAAACGGCGACAAAGAACTCTTTTTGCTCGAAACAACTTCGATTCGTGGCAACAAGGGAGTGAACAAAATGGGGATACTCTACTTTGGACCGTTTAAGCAAGCTTCGCCAAGTTTGTCGAATACACAGAGGTATCAGGTACTCGACGTCCAGTTTTACACCCCTGAGATCATCTCCGTGCTGCTCAAAGATTCGACTGGAGAGAAAGAAAGTGTGTATGTCCAATTAGCAGTCAAAACGGCGCGGAATTGTATTGCAGCTCTTCCTCCACAATACGTGCAGACTTCAGCCCAGTTCTCCAATCTGATTTCACCTATACCTGCCCCAATTTTGCCTACTTTTGCTTGTATAGCAACCGATGCTTCCTTGCTCCTTGAGGTGGGCAGTTACCGGATTTTAGAGTTGTTCCCAGCTTCGCAGTTTGCCGTGAATGGAAGCAGAAAAGTGGCAGCCATCTTGTCTGCTAACCGCCGTAAAGTTCGGTTGTATGAAATGGAAGTGGAAGAAGATGATGAGATGACGGAGGATTCAGCCTTAGGAGCGAGAGAAAGTGATCAAAGTGGGGTTAACTTGGAGGAAGATACGAACGACAACCAAACGGGGAACGAGTCCGTCTTATATGGTGAGTCGGGGAATAATTAACTAACGAATTAATTAACGGACAGCAAAGCAATGGCAGCTTTTAATGTTTTGTGTGCTTTCTCAGCGCTAACTGAAGTCTGATTTTGCCATTTCAGAACGTAGAGAAGCTTCGGATGATGAGAGTCCTCAACAAGATACACAGGGAAGCAGTCCGGAAGACAACGATAAAGAAAATAGTACCGAGAATGTGGAAATGACGCCATTAATGTGATTGGTGGGCTTTTGGGGTAAGAAAGACCCTCTGGCTTAAGGACCCATTTCACGTTGTTGTTTGTTTGTCATGCGAAAGGTCGTCAATGAGAGACAATATATGGAATAACTGGACCAACCTGTATGCACTAAATATGTTGAACTCGAGTCAAAGGCCATTGGTAATGTTCCCCTGGATTTCACTTTAATTTTTTAGAAGTTCCAGTTACAAGTTATCAGTATTGAGCGATTCTGTTCAATTGACTCTTCTCTCACGTGCAGACAGATTTTCAATTTGCGCGGGAAAGGCATATCAAGTGTTGAAGTCTACACATAGAGGGTAGTAGAGGCTTGTTTGTTTACAATTGGCACGTTTTTAGCTTGTGTAATCATAGTGTTTCGACGTATTGTTAGATAATTTGATCAAGGTGTCCCGTATTTCCATTCTCCATACACGGCTTCTGCTCTTTTTTCTTTTTAGTGAGAAGAAAATGTCCACAAGGACTGTCAGTTTGCATTTATGGCGTTTATTAGACAGACGTAGACATGTTAACTTGAAAAGCTGTCACTTGAGATCATTCACAAGCGTCACTCTGCACAGCTCAGCAGCAAACGAAGGTTTAAAGGCGGAATGCAAGACACAACTCCCGACCACAATGAATGCCTTGCAAATCCATGACTTTGGGGGAATTGAAAGCCTCATTATGAGCCAGACCCGAGTCCCACCTCTTGTAAATCCTAACGATGTCCTGGTCAAAGTGAAAGCAGCCTCCCTAAATCCTCTCGATCTTGCTATGACAGGTAAAAGTTTGCCTACAATCCTTACGTACGCATCCCTTGTCTCGTACAAGCTCTTAAAAAAGTATCCAAAGTTTAGTTATTATTTTTGTCTATTAAATTTTAGAGGGGTATGGCCAAACGACGATCAAGATGTTGAAGAAATTACGACAAGACACACGAGATGCGGATTCCGAGCTTCCGCTAACGTTGGGGAGAGATTTCTCAGGTCAGGTGGCTGCAGTGGGGCGAGCTGTAGCACAGTTCAAAGTAGGCGATGAAGTATATGGCGTAGTTTCACCTCATCGACCAGGGTCCCATGCCGAATACGTTCTAGCTTCTGCGGACGTTGTCTTGCCCAAACCTCAGAATCTCACGCACACCGAAGCTGCAGCCATCCCTTACGCTGGCTTAACGGCCTGGTCCGCGCTCAAGATTACTGGCGAATTGTGCACCTTTCCCCAAAAAATTAAACAAGTTTTAGTCTTGGGAGGTTCAGGCGGTGTTGGCACTATTGCTGTCCAGCTCCTCAAAGCTTGGCGTCATCAAGTGTGTACTTCTTGCGGCCCCGATTCCATTCTGCTCTGCACCGAATTGGGAGCCGATGGAGTTGTGGACTACACTGCAGTCGATGCCGAAGAACAACTCCAAATATTTGCCGGAGACGGGTAAAAAAAAGCCTCTTCCACGCCGTATGATTATATCTTTAGTAATCCATAATTTCTAATCCCATGTTTTTTCACCTTTAACTATCCTTCATAAATTCGCTAGTCTATTTCTAATGACATGGTTGGCGACGCTGCTTTATAACACGACTACCTTCACCCTCAGATTTATTAAATTTCTACAGAACTACTTCATAATTTGGGTTCCCTTCCTCATTTTTTTCCCCGATAAATATACTTTTTGGAACTTTTGATATTTATGAGTTGTGCTTTTAGATGATCAGCTGAATAACAAAAATAGATGATTCTGCTGGTTAACAAAAACAGATCTTTGTCTTTTTCTTAGGTTTGATGTCATTTTGGATTTGACAGGCCAGAGTGATATCAGTCGTCTGTCTTTACTCAAGTCCTGGTCTAATGCCAAGTACGTCACACTTTCTTCACCTTTGCTGAACGACGTAGACAAGCACGGACTCTTTGGTATCGGCAGCAGCCTCACTACGTTATTGACAAGCAATGTGAGGGCGTTAAGCCAAGGGAAAACCTTTCGTTGGGGGTTTTACGTGCCTTCTGCCACGGGTTTCCAAGAACTGGACATTTTTGCCAATGAAGGCAAGGTAAGTTTAGCATCCAAAATACTTCATAGCGTTTCCAATTTTGGGTGCCAAGTCTAAAAATGCTCCTGAAACTAGGTGCGACCAGTCATATCACACGTATACCCCTTTGATCAAGCCCGTGACGCTTACTTGCGTGCCAACGAAGGTCACGTGCAAGGTAAACTAGTTTTGTCCTTCGAGTGACATTTTGTCAACTGGTTAAGCATTCAAAGGCATCAAGGACGTAACAACATTGGGAAAAATAAATGTGAGTTCAATAGCATTTGTCATTCTTTTATCAAGTTCACACCGTTTTATTGACAAGTCTCATATAAGCCCGTGTTCGCTTCATCAGTCATACTAGCGTCAACCTTATTACACTGTAACTGTGAAGTACGGGAGTTTATCAATAATATAAGAGTAGTAACGATCATGATTTTTTGTTTTTTAAAAAAAGACTTCATTTTGAGACCTTGAGACTACGTAGAAAAGCCTGGTAAATTTTGTCTCCAGAGAAAATTGTTTTCATAAGTCCTCATAAGCTAACCCAATAACTCCTCAGCTTAAAAAATTGGGGTATAGAGAGGTAATTATAGTAAATTAGACGTCATTAGTTTACCTACACATAATTTAACACTCAGTCAGATTGACAAAGTCTTTAGCTCTTTCGCGTTGTCGTCTGTAAATAAGAAAGCTTAAGGGCTCTCTGCGCCGGATCCAGCGCTGGCCGAACCTTCGGTAACGCCGGAATTGGAAGATTCTTTGTGGAAGGTAATGGTTGGTGTGTGATTGTTGCTCGCGGAACCGCTGGCAGTTGGTTTACCGCGTTTGGACAAAGAAGCGACTTCTTTTTGCAAGGATTTAATTTTGTTTTGAAGACTTTGAGTTTTGGCGTCCTGATCCTTTTGCATTGCCTTGATCTTGTTACGGAGTTCTAACTCCGTACGAAATTGCGTGGCTTTCAGTTCAGTCATCTGCAAAAAGGAAGAGGTCTTACAATTTCCGGTTATTATTTATGATAAGGGAGTTTGGGGGGAGGGCAGCTCTCCCCTACTTTGTTGCGAGGAGATACTACACCTGTTTATCTTTGCCAATGAGCTGCTGGTCTTTGTTGGACAATTGTTTCTGTAAAGCAGCGACCTGTTCTCTTAATTGCGTCATGGCGACGACATGATCTGACGAGTTGGGATCATGTGAATCGCGAGGTATGGGACGGGAGAGTTTGGCAGGCGGTTCGTCTCCTCCTCCCAAACCCACTTTGGTGACATCTGGTCGGTTAGGACGTTTGTTATGACCACTGAGATGGGGCTGATGAGTTCCGTGCCGGGACGTTTTCTCCTTGCTTTTGGCGGCAGTTTGGGCGGCGAGCTTGGCGTTGCGGTCCTGTTTGGTTTTAGCCAGCGCTCGGCGATAAGACAGTGTGCAAAGCCAGCACAACGTCTTGCCATCCACCTGGTATAAATAGGGGCAAAAACTTAGCCCTTTTGTCTTTTGTTAAATTTGTTTAAGTGAGAACTAGCGTGCCTTCTTCTTGTCTTCATCTTCGCGGTCAAAGGCACACTTTTGTTTGCATTGATCGCACGTCACAGGAGGGCCGTATTTCTTCTCGCAATTGGTGCAGCGTTGACATTTGTTCCCGATGAAAGCTGCGATGATATTGCATAACTCGCAGGCCGTGGGCTTTCCATACACTTTCACGTTGGCTTCGCATTTTTTGCAAATGGTACTCGGACTCCCTTTACTGTCGAACAAAACATGTCAGTTAGCACTAATTAAGGTGGTTGCCGAGGAGTCTTATGGGCTAACGTTCTTTTTGTCTTTGAAAGTTTTTCAGATTTCAGACCAGAAAAAAAGACCTTATATTCCTATTATTAACCAGGCTTTTCTACGCGTTTTGAGTCCGCTCATAAACCGAGAGAAATGTACATAACAAAATCTGACCTTTCGTGCTGGAATTCCGAGCGACAAAATGTACACTTCACGATAGGGAACGAGCCTCGGCACTCCTAAATAAGAGGGAAAATAAACCATTAGCTTGTAATCCTTCAACTCTTAATTTTTAATTAAATATATTATTACAATATTATTGTCAACAGAGAATATTACGAAAGCGATGGCTAAACAAGGAAGCTAACAGTTAAGTGAAATTACTATGACTGAAACGCTGTTACCTTGCAAAGCTGCTGTCCTTGGGAAAGTTCCTCAAAGGGATGTCGACTGAAACAGCGAGAACAGGCAAACAAAGCATCCATGGTTTTCTTTAAGAAAGGGAGGTATCCAAAAGCTTATTAGATCCGGACTAATGTGGCACTTCGGATATACACTTTTCACTTGGTTCTGCAATGACTTTTCTAATTTAATCGGGGTCAACGTTCCACGAAAATGTCAGAACTTTTACGCTTCTTTCTTACGAAGCCGATACTAAGTAAGGAAGGGCGAATAGAGCAAGAGACTTCAAATCTGGTTAGATGCATACACAGTTGTGAACCGGGATTCAGCTAGGGATGGTAACTGGCTTACTTCCTTGACTGCCTCCTACAGTTGTCACAGATTCCCGTAACGGAACCGTAACCGGTAAAAAATTTACTTCTTATCGATATGCTTCCCGTCACCTTTGAGTCGTTACTTTGACTAGATCAGCTGACCTATACCAGCAACAGAAATACATGCTCTTGACCTAACCTGACCAATTTCTTGAGGGAACCTATCAATCCTTTCGTCCAACGAATCCTTTTTCAGGAAACCTGTAAAACTTTTCATAATCGCACTTACGGTATTTACGCACTTACGGTATTTTTTTTTTGTAATATTTTTTATAAATAATATATTTCGAAGCGGTATTCATGGCCTAACGTAGAATTACTTGGGCAATGGAAAAAAGGTTGTAATGAATCCGAGTTCAAAACGAAGTCAAAGGATTTGTTCAGCCTATTTTTTTCCCCACCTGAACTTATTCACAGTAATGCCAAATAAGTTTATACTACGAATTAGCTTATAAGACACAAGGAATTGTGTGGCATGCAAGTGTCCCTAGCAAAGTTTCATAAAGCGCGCCTAGATTTGGCCATAACAGTGGCGGCTGAGTGAAGTCGAGCACAGCTGTCCACATAGCCGTGCCCTATCTATAGTATATATGATCTAGGAGCGGGGTTACGATAACAACACAGCAAACTTCGCATAATGTCAGAGACAGTAAAATTAAATAACGACAGTGAAGTGGACCAAACGGAGTTAAATAACATGAGAGGAGATGCTATAGGAGACACGTCCTATTCGGAAAGGTTTGTTCTACAAACTTTATTACATCTGACCAAGGTACGGCTGATTTTTTCTGGTAGATCAAGATCTAGATTTCCTGTTTTGTTTAGAAAAGTAGGACTATTATTACATTGTCTGTCCATTTTAGGCGCTAGGAGATAATAACATAGGTGAGGCGGAAAACCAGGCAGTTGAGCTAAAAGAAGCTATTGAAACAGATTTGTGCTTATTATGGGATATGTCCACTGAGAAAGACGTTGCAGAATATTTGCTCCAAGTCCAGTTTGCCCCTTTGGCTATAGCCACGTTCAGCAGAAACCAACAGCCCAGATTAACAGTATGTACCCTTTGTGATAAGCTAAATTATTTTACACATTATATGGAATTGATTAGGAAATCATGATGGGTGTTATAAGTAACATGACCTGTCACAACAGTGTTCGTAGTGAATTAAGGATGTCTAAACCTTTAACTGAGGCTGCTATAAACCTACTAGCTTGCTCAGATGTTCCGACGCTCAAAGAGAGTATACGGTTCTTCAGAAATTGCTTGTGGTGTCCACCTGTTGGTGAGGAAAATAGAGACTTTACCACTGACAAATTCCGTAAACGAATACATCGGTCCGAAGCAATGTGGCATAATTTAACCTTCGTATTAGCGAGTTCTTTGAATGGTATACTGTATTTTAAAATCCAAATTTATGACCAAGAAATGTTTTTTATAGTGGATCTCTTAAAGGTCACAGTGGAATTAGTAGAACAGATACTAGCTGAGTTAGATTTTGACAGCTCTGAAGCCTTTTGGGAACAAACAATAGGAGCAGAAGGTATAATTTTCTGTATTTATCTTTTAAGGCAAGGGATACCCAATTTCCGTTATTTTTGTTACTGTAGAAATAGTAAAAGCACTCTGCGAGGCCTTGGTCCAGTTTAAACAAAGTCTAGTTCAGCAAGCCAATGATGTTGGAGAAGAAGTGAACCCGGACAAGTTACATCCAGTAGGCTCTGTCTTGTCTTGTTTATATCGCCTATATTCGCTGGAGAAAGCACGAGTAGCTATAAGTATACTTTCTCATTTTCCCCTAGCTTCTATCAAACGTAGCGACTCATTTATGCTAGGTGACAAAGCGCAAGTTATCTCAGAACAAGTTGAGTGGTTTCTCAGACTGTTACTCAATATCGATGAAAGGCCAAGAAGGGTGGCCCTATCTGAATTTTGCCTACATGAAGCGGTATTTTTCTTGGATCTGGCTGCTCCGAATTACATTTCTCCCGAGTCCATAACATTGTGCGGCAAGTTACTGCTACAATTACAAGATGAGCACAACTCGGAGCTTTTGGAGCCGGGTATTCTGGATTTCTGGGAAAGAGTTTCAGGGAGTAGCCAAGCTTCTCTACTTCCAACGTGCTTGGAAAATTTTCCTTTGTCCAAATTGGTACGCATCTGTGAAACACTTATGTGTAGTCAGTCTTATTTGGTTGTAAATTTGCACGCTTTAGAACTAGGTAACAAGCTTAAAGAGGCATGGGAAATAGCTAAAAAAAGAATGATAAAAAGTCAATAAATAATCGGGGTTTTATTTTTTTTTATTTGCATAAATACACTCCAATAGTATTCCTGTAATCATTTTCACATGATAAAAATTTTGTACAACAAATCTAGGATCCCACCTCTACTCGTTAGCACATTCGTTATACACATTCTCAACATAATAATAATAATAATAAAAAGCTTGGAAGACTGATGCAATAATTTTTCAATCTTTACATTGCTTAGGAATAAACTATTGCACCAAATGGAATTGTTGCATGCACTTTAAAAAAAAAGAATGACAGCAAAGGAAGCACGGGAGATGGAACTGAGGTAGAGGTAGATTGGATTGTCTAGTAATGAGCTGTGAATCGTCTTAAAGAAGGGGGAAAAAATCTGAAAAGAACAAACCACACAGTTATCGCGATTCTGTTGCCTATTGGCCTAGTCAATTCCAATAGGCATTCTTATATAATACTTTGGACTTTTTTTCATATTTTTTTAAACGTTGGATTTCTCATGGCACTTGCAAAAAAGGGAAGGAGTCCAAATTTTTTTTTGTTATTATTATTTTCCTTTATGAGAGGAGCGACTTTTGATACGGGCCTGTAAGGTAAGCAGCAAACCAGCCAAAACGTCATGATTGTGCAACTTCTTGCCAAAAATAAGTCGCCGCACCGAATCGTCGTACGTGAGCAAGGCTACCATATTCTGCAACAGAAATCCTTGACAAAACTCCAATAATTGCACGGCATTATAAACCTACGCCAAAAAAAAAATTAATTATACAATTACGATTTATTATTGTTGTTTTACCTTTGCGTGAATATACATAGAGACGATATTGTCTAAATCTACCAAAATAGAGCATCTGGATTCACAAAACCTGAGTAATCCATCCAACTGGAAGAAATTGGCAGCAGCCATCAATTCCAAGACGTCGTTTTGGTCCACTTCCAAGTTTTCACACCCCCCTTTATAAAGGTAGTGCATCACCATCTAAATAAACGTAGCGTAAAATATTCATAAGGGAATCCTTTTATGAAGCCAAGGACAAACTTTTTACCTGGAATATGTCGTAGCGAATATCGTTAATTTGAATTATGGGAGGATTGCCCTCGCAAAACTTTGAATTGAGCATGGCTTTGAAGCGAGGGGACGCCGTGATGAGAATGATTTTGTGAGCATAAAACACACGGCCTTCGACCCGGAATTGCACGTCACTTAACTCGGGATTATTGACAAATTTAGGATCAATACGGGGTCCTCCCGATAAGGTCGTATCCCGGATTTCTTTGATCGCTTCTCTGCCGTAGCATGTGGCAAAGATATCGGCGAGCAATAACGTCGTACCCTCATTCTAGAACCACAAGAAAAGTAGAGATGTGCTGCGTAAGGAACTAAGCGTCTTTTACCTTGGAATATCGGAATATGTTAAACAAGAGTGGAAGACATTCGTCCACAAATTGCGTGGAGCAATCATCGGGCCAAACTTGCAAAAAGTCTTGTAAAAGCTGATCTATAACACTTTCTAGACCATGTTCATGAGCCGTGGCTAAAGTGTGCATCCAACAATGCAGGGTCCAAGGCACACCCAATCCGCGCAAATCCAACGTAATTTCTAGCGTATACAAACATACAAATTTGTTACAATCAGATATACCGTACACTGTTATCCATGATAACTTTACATGAAAGCATGCAAGGTTGTTTGATATGAAAGAATGCATTGTTTTTACATAATCCGTCTTATTACGGTGATACCGGCATTAGTTCACGGAGTCTTTTTGTGTGGAATTGTATGAAGTTGAAAGCTTCTGGTTAGACTTGATTACGTTACCAATTTTTTTTTCTGGTTACTACCGCAGTAACGCGAACAACGAAAAATAAAAGAGCAGGAAACCCTTTCCCCCATTCGATATTCATCGGCATGTGTCAGCCGTCACCGGTGATACGTTCGCGACTGCAGTTTGTGCACTCCTAATATTCTTAAATGTTTGACACCAAAAAGTTATGGATAAAATACTGTGATTACCATGCGGCATGCATTTGGCTTTAAAAGTAATACCTTTTTTATAATGCTGTTGCGTTGTTTTATACTACTTCTCACGTTAAGTTAGATGTTTATGCGAGAAAAATGAACGTGATCCTTACCTAAGTGTGCATTCTCCGCACTATGGTACATAGCTTCTTGCAAAGCCTTTATCTGTGTTTTAGTCAGCTTCACTGGCTGGGGCTTTTCACGATTACAGCTTTCCTCTGCGGTCTTTTAGCAGATTCAAAAAAAATATTCATATTACCAAAACTGATTAACAGTGAAGAAAAGTTAAATTTACTTGATTCCTATGTTGTCGTCTATCGTTGGTAAAATTGGATGCACCTTCAGCTAATATTTCTTCCAGCGAGAGTACTTCCGTATTACTGCCCATATTTAATGGATGGGACAATAGTTTATGCAGGACGTTACGTTGCCCATGGGCAGCTGCTACAGCAATTGCACTGTGAAGAAAATAAACTTGTATTAAGCAAACAGGATAAAAAAAAATATCATGCACGCAATGAAGGCTTACCTGTAACAGCCCTTCTGGGCGGATCCGGAGTAACATAGCGAGTCACGAACGATGGTCGACAAAAACGGGTGAGCACCGTGAGATAAGAGCAGGTTTATCATATCTAAATTGCCTGCGCCTGCCGCCACCTATTAACCGACATTATATTAGGAAAACAAAAGCCCAACCCAAGAAAGAAAAAGAGTGAAACTACGAAAAGAAAAAAAAAGGCATCGGTAAGACAATACCTGAAGGGGCGTATGAGTGAGCTTATCTTCACTTAATCGAGCTCCGCCTTCTACTTGAGCTCCGCGTTCTAGCAATGTCTTGGCTAAATTTAAATGACCGTGGATGGCGGAGTAAGTTAATGCTGTCCAATGCTGCGTTTCTGGGCCCGAGGAGGGCGTTTCAGCATCCACATCTGCCCCAGCGTCCAGTAGCATTTGGGCCAGATTTTCTTCGCTTCGTATAGACGCAAGCATTAGTGCTGTCAGTCCTGATTCGTTCACGGTATTTATCTAAGGAAAATGAAAAGACGATTATTTCCAAGACGTTGATAAATATTTAAGTTTTCAAACGTTACTTTGCTCGAAGGCATGAGCTGGAGAGCATGTGGAATCAAGTCGGATCGTCCTGAACCGAGCATTTTGAAGGCAAGGTCAACTTTCAGTTTCCGGGAGCATTCCACTTCATCCGTGTGTCGTTTAGGGCAGATGATTTCTTCGAAGCTTTAAACATAGAAAAACAAGCATAAGTTATTGACTTTTGGATTGATGGGAAAGTGAATTTGTTTTTCAAGTACGGCGTTAAAACAAAGGAAAAAAGAAAACAAAAACTTACCCAACAGTTCGGACGGGGCAATCCACTCCTGGCAGCAATATCCGGGCAGCTTGGGATACATCATCTCGGTCAACAGTACAGGAGTGTCGATGTTCTGAATGTGCGGCAGCTACCCGAACCCATTCTACCAAAGGAGGCAAGACGATATACGGTCTCTCGTAAACCAGTTCTTGTATCGGTGCCCTTTGTGCGTGTTCCGCGTGTTCCAACTGTGATATATATATACACACACATGCATTACCAGACGGAAATTAGAGCCTCTTCAATTTTGTAGGTAGATGAGCTTTGTTAAAAAGGAATGGCGGTGGGTTTTCGGTTCTTTTCTCTACTTTTTTTCTTTTTAAATATATACCTGCGAGCAGCGCATGAAGTAAAAGAGAGCGTGTAAGGCCGATCCAGCCCAGGAGAGAGGTTGCCGCCCGGACGCCGGAGTGCCTGTACCGGGACTGGGGGCAACGTGCTTGAAATGGAACATGCTCACGCGATTCAGCAATTCCGACAACTCTTGTAACGAGCCAACACACGTGGTAAGCAAACTCTGCTCCAGCGTTTTGGCACTCCGGCTGTGATCGTCCATAACGGGAAGAGCGAGCACCATACTGGATGACCTGATGCTGTCCAAACTGGATTGCGAGGGCCAACGGGGTAATGCTAATGCTCCTGTAGCGGTTCGCCCCGCATTTAAGTGAGCATACGGTTGCAGCAATCCCCATAAATCCCCGTTGTTGGCAATGGCATGTTCCAGCACAGAAGCAGTCAGCAACGTCTCTTGGTCCGTGGGTAAACTCTGCAAAACAATTTCCTCCAGCAGGTTTTCCAGCCCGGCTGCTAGATAGACGGCCGCGTAACTAAATCATGGTCTTTATTAGTTGTAGATCCAGCAAGTGCCGTCTTTAGGCTTCATCCAACACAAATTAGTCGAACAAGTTGATTTATGCATTGCACAGTGGAACGGATTCATTTTCTCGGACTTGAATTATTTTCTCCTCTCATAACTCATTATTAATCCATCTCCGTCTCCTTTTGTCATTAATCATAGCTCTGATTTTGGAAGCAAAAAACATAGTTAAGAAGATACTAAAGAATTCCAGGATGAAGTAGGGCGTTTACTTTTTGTTTATCTCACATTAAAACTTCATAATTTTCGGATTCCTGCACTTGGATAGACTGGAACAAGGTGTTACGCGTTTAAGTGTGTTAGGCACATCTAAATTTCCAGGAAATGTCATTTTTTGGGAGGAGGGGAGGTTCCTGCGAAAGAATTTCTCTGGCGCAAAACTGCAATACGGAAGTTGTAAAAGTCGCTCTATAAAGACGAAACAGCACACAAGTTCAACGTTTCCACGTACGAGTCTATGGATTTACCCAAACCGTGAGAAACTTGGTTTTCTATTTTTTAGCTAGTCCAAAAAAGCAAAAAACTCCCTTGAACTCGCGTATGCAATATTTTATATCCTTTTCTGGAGCTTCGAAGCGTCGGTATTTAATTTTAAGAAAAGAAGCTTCAACGAACTTTAAAAAAAGGGAAAATCAAGAAGTACTTACTCATGAATAAATCTTCCAAGTCTGACGTCGCACATCCAACGCTGGAATCGGCCCACCGAGAGTTGCAAGCCCGCTCGAGTGGATTTGCTTTGTCGTACTAAATCTCCCGATACCGTGTACATGGCAGCTGCTCTCAAGCAAGCCTTTTAAAAAATAAATTAAGAAAAATAAAAAATAATTGGAATTCAAGAGCTTTCTCAGAGCAGAATCAAATGGAGTGAATGGGTGTACCTTGATGCAACTGTCTGCTAAATAAGGCGACAACACAATCCGCAATGCAGAACACACTTCTTGTTTAGAACACATTCCCAAAGGTCGAGCTAAACGCTGAGACTCGCGTGCCACGCGGACTAACGCCCGCTGGAGCAAATACGATAGACGAGGAACAGTTTCCATGGAAACTCGCTCTAAATGCTCTTTCACTCTTCCGTTTTGAATGACACGTAACACGTCATGATTAGACCAGGGTAATTGCTGCAACTCGACCAGCCTAGGAGTGAAACAAGGTTTGAAACGATTCAAAAATACTTGAAAAACAAAACCCCATTTCTCATGCTTTACTAATATTAGTATTATTTCAGTTACCTGTTGTACGAGTCAACCCAGACAAACTCATCTGCAATCGTGACGTTAGTATTGATAGTCTCGAGCGACGAATGCCGAACTAATCTTCGTAGCGGCTCACCACCTTCACTGCCACTCAAACTAGAATAGGTAGAAGTCGAATACGAAGTCCGGGACCCATGTGAGCGCAGCGTCAACTGCTCAATGGCCATTTTTATGTCTTCCAAGCCTGTCGCGTTCTCAAGCTGCAAGGATAAATCATCCTTTTTATCATGCCATGCCATAAAAGAAAAAGATAGTATGAGTCGTATTATTTCTTAGGTCTTCTTTCTTTGGGCAATTCTTTTACTTTTCCCGGTAAGCGATGCCGCGAGGACTTGCTCGGCGTCAAGTTGCGTCGATTGTGTTTGGCGGGCTGACTGGGTTGTACTGTTACGCTAGCTGATAACCTATTTTTTAAAAAGGATGAATGTAGTTAAGACATTTTTACCACGTTTTATGGAGGTGATCTATTAACCTTTCATCTTCGGGTACGGCATTGAGCCCGATACGGTAATGCGTATGGCGAGGCAAGGTTTCAGCAGGCGGAGATGAACTGGTATGTCCATCGGACATACTCGCATGGCCTGAAGACCGGTTTTCATCAGAGGATGACCCTCCATATGAATCTTGTCGACGCTAGAATGCACACCAGGAATAACGAAAAAAATAGGAATTTAAATATGCAGAAAGCGTGACTGGCATAACTTAATAAGCGCCCAAGCAAGGAGCACCACAGACACACACACACACATGAAAAAGGGGCGACTATGCGTTTTTTTTCCTTTATCTTATTGTCTTACAGATGTTTTCTTACCTGTATGACGCGGAGTTCATCCACACTGAGATGATGAGGGAAGCTGAGAATGTTCCTCCGTCGAGATTTGAGCTTCGTAGGCGGTCGTTTCCGACTGACGACGCCTATGGGATCGCCATCGGAAGAGCTTTTAGATAAAGAGCCGCAATCGGTAGATTCGGGCGTCGCATGGCCCTCGTCGTGGACGTGCGACATGTGGCGCATGCCGGCGGAATCTAAGAAGGTCGCGCGTCGTGTTTTGAACTCATTACTACCCCCAGACGACGACAACAACGTGGCATCGGGTGTAGGGAAAAGGGTGAGTTCACAAGTGGCACGCGACGCGACTTGGGGTCCAGCCAGAGCCGAGGCGGCGGTTGATTGGCGCCCGGCAGACGAGGTCGGAGGAGAAGAGGATGAAACAGTGGTCATGGAGCGCGGACTCGGCTCGGAACTGGCTTGCAAAGGACAGGAGGAATCCGACAGGCCTTTGGCTATGGAAATATTAGCATGAGTAGCAGTATGCAAATGTGGTGGCTGCGACTCCTTTTCCTTTTCGCCCTTGTCTAGCACCGTGATACCTGACGCGGTTGTGGTGGTCGTGTTGGTCGTCGAAGACGACGACGTTCTCGAATTTGTGGACGACGATGACAAACGTGACGGCAATGTGTCCGAAAGCGAGGAACAACGGTCCATCGCAACACTCGGGGAAGACGCTTGCAGTTTCTGCATCTCGCGCATTGAAATCGCCAGGCTTTCAGGCAGCGACACGGAAACCACTACGCTCGACACATTCGACCCAACAACCACTAGCCCCTTTGGCGACTCTACTGCGCCTTCAAGTACAGCCTGGTCACTGGTCGGTTGATTTGCAAGTGCAAGTTCCGACTTTACTCCTACTTGTGGTGGGCCATGCGAACTGGCCCGAACAGGTGACGAAAGGGAAGACAAAGAGGACAATGTAGCTGAAACAGAAGAAGTAGTAGGAGGAGGAGGAGAAGAAGAAGATTCCGGCACGGACACAAGACTGTTGCTGCTTTCGCTGCTACGCGTGGGACGGCCGAGACTGGTGTGGCTTGCAGCTAAAGGAGCTGTTGCTGCCGCTGCTGGCTGAGGATGAGGATGCACCTGAGCCAGAGCCAGGCCTCCATGGTGGTGGTGATGGTGCTTATTGCCGTGAGCGGACAACAAATCCGCCGTTTCGGGACCTGAAGAAATCGGTTCTCTCTCCCTATGATGGGTCTGCTGCTGCTGTTGCTGATGCTGATGGAGAGAAAGGTGCTGAACGGGGGGCTGGTGAGAAAGGCCGTGTGCTTGTTGCTCATGCAACGGCAGTAGTGGCACACGCAACTCACCTTTATGGGAGAGGTTGCCGGGCGAAGAAAGGTTATCGGCCGGAGTGAGCGCGGCCGATGAAGCTGTATTATTATTATTATTCGTTGGGGTAGTCGGAGCTGCCGATGCGATGAACGGGGCTCCGCGGGGCGTTGGAGCAACGTTATTGGAAACAGGATTCAAGGCGTTTGGGCGCGTTGACGGCGAAGCAAAATGGATCTTATGATCCAGCCGCGAATTGTTGGAAGACGGAGAAGGCGAGTGATTTTTGCTTGTTGTTTGTGGGTTATTGTTGTTGTTACTGCCGGTGCTTAGTCGCATCTCTTTTAAGTGAATGGCCATTATTCCGGCGGGCGACTGTCGAACTCCGGCTGCGGAGCTATTGGGCATCTTATCGCGATGGAAGGGAGACGTCGTCTTGTACAGTTGACTGTCATTGCTGGGCTGCGGTGTTGAGGTGCCCGTCTTGATTGGGGAACTGGAAGCACTTTTGGCAGCCTGGAAAGGGGTAGTAGGGTTAGGATTCGGGGAGCCATAATAGTCCCATGCATCTCTGGCATCGCGACTCATTAATTCCCGGCTGCTGTTGCTGCCACTGTTAGGGCTCATGTTGTTGAGCTGCGTAGCCGCTGTTGGTGGCTGCAACGGCAAGCTAAACAGTTGGTTGCCCACTAAACGTTCGCGACTGGAAGAACGTGTTATTAATTGGGACGGTGAGGCGAATCCAGCTTCCGAGTTTGGCCTTGACGTGCGAAAAGCCTTAACAGAAACAAGCACACAAAAAAAGTGACATGGAGATAAGACAGTTAGTTGTACATGCGTTATTACTAAACTAGTCTGATGACAACGAATCAATTATGGATGTTCTTGGAAGAGCCAGAAGGCATTTACTCACAACTGGCCCCTCCCTTTTCTTTTCATCACTCGAACTCGTTTCTGCATGGACAGCACAAAATCTGTTGTTAAATATTAAGTCGCCTTGTTTTTTGTTTTTGTATTTTAAAAAAAGGAATTTCACAAAAAAACAAATCTTGCATCGTGACACATAACTCAAACTTTTGGCAAATAAAGCTCGGGTTAACAAACGCCATAACAGTTTCCCGTGAAGTTTTCATCCCCTAAACCACCAAAAAGAAGACCTTTGCCCGCTTGATGACTCTATCATAAAGCTCAAGGTGTTAAACTTGGGAATGTGTCTTCCCAAGGGAGTTTCATAAAATAAATCTTCTTTAACAAAGAACCCAGCAGAAAGGAGGAAAAGGATTCTTTTGAGAGGAACTGAGACTACACACATCCTTGCCTTAATTGAAATAACCTAGCACCTAGCAATCTTCCTCTGCTTGCGATTGCGATCATGCTATTTGGTAGGCGGAAATACGTTTACGGCAGAACAAATTGAGTTGTCAGATCGTGACTTACTACCTCATAATACTAGTAATTTTTGCTTTGTTTCTTATTTTTCTTATTTTCTTATGGTTATTATTACAGTGCTATGTTACCTGGCCTGCTGCACAAGTCGCGGGCGAAGAGGAAGACGAGGGTGGGTGCTGTAATAAAACATCCCGTGCCGGTGATCGTAGAGCGGATGTCGATCCAGGAATTTTGTGAGTCAATTGTTGTGACCCAAAGGGCGCAGACGATAGCAAATGGGATGGGTAAGTACAGCTATTATTAGAACTGGAAGTCGGTGTTGGTGGTAGCGGTGGAGAACTATATAAGTTGCTTTGCGATGCATGTCCTCCAACTCCTTCGCTCCGAATACCATTCTTATACAGCAGCGCTGCATCTCCTGCACTAAGGCGGTGCATATCTCCAGGCCTGTTTAGAGCAACATAAAAAAAATTTAAAAAAATAAAAGAAACTTGGCGGGGTTTTAAATCAAAGTCAAGTCCTAACGCAGGCAAATGAAGACTCGGGCAGAAATGGGTTTGCCCTAATGACTCGTAATGAAACAGAAGCGAGGTCAAGTAACTCAGCGTTACGTCCATCAGCGTTACGTCCACGAGAAGTGTGTTCAAATTAAAAAGATGAGGAGTAGTTTAATGACGTAGTCATGTCCCTACACAACGCAAGTTCATCTATTTTTTTTTTTAGTTTCGGTTTTTAGTCCCCCCATATAATCAGCGGTGCGTGAGAACCCCTTTACTTCAGAATACCAAAGTATAGGGTTGTTAGTTTTGTGCCTTTGGTTTACGCAACAGACCACATCCATCTACTTTGCGTCTTCATTACTCTCAATTAACCCTCATAAATCAGCTTTTTGCTTTTTTGCTGTGACTTGTAAGCTCAAAACGTACTTGGTTACTTCAAGTAAATGTTTCCGAAGAAGATTCTTAATTTTATTTTACGGCCGCTGATCTACAATTGCTAGCTAAGGGAGGAAAAAACGGGATCGTAAAAAAGACAATAGGGCGGAGATTGCGGACAAAAGGCTCATGAGTAGAGTCGTAACTGCGCTCGTCTTTTGACACATTAG
Organism: Lepidurus packardi; assembly: GCA_023053545.1. Taxonomy (NCBI): domain Eukaryota; kingdom Metazoa; phylum Arthropoda; class Branchiopoda; order Notostraca; family Triopsidae; genus Lepidurus; species Lepidurus packardi. The sequence goes on from JAKZAN010000004.1 coordinate 4,377,718, forward strand.
GTTTTTTAACGGAGCTTCATGAACTCTGGGCAACCCTTTTTGTTCCCCATGAAAAGTGTAGCGAAACACAATGTAACCCGTCATTGACAGTACTTTAATGATCAATTTTTCCGCGATAATCCGGGATTATTTAATTTTTTTTACTACGTCCTTTCACTCAGGAATTAATAAGAGTGTTTCAGTTTTTGACAACTTTAAACATGACTTCTTCTCCCCAAACGCTGTAGCTGATGTGTGACTACCATACAGGAAATTTACCTACAACAATATACCCTGTGGGGTTTGACATGCAAACTTTTGAGCCAATCCAAGTCAAGTCACTCTTTCTTTTCCAATCAATTTTTAAATCATAGTGTCAGTGTCAAGCAATATCTGTCGCAATCTTTGTGACGGTAATCGATATCCCGTGACAATGATTTGTGCTAAAAGGTGGCGCAATCGCAAAACGTAGTTGCCAAAAGGCATAGTCATATATGTTTGGGTGCTGGGCACGGAAAGACGTGAGATACGGAAATACGTTGAAACTTCTTGTTAAAGGTTTCCTTAACACTTGATTATGTGGAATACTTTCCGAGTTACCCGCCTAAAGGCGTGCACCCTTTGCATACAGGTTTGCAAACACCTCAAGGAAAGCGCACAAGCGCGTTGGAACATCTCCTCTAGTTTCAGTAAACTTCCCCAATTTCATCAAAACGTTCTTCAACAAGTCTTTAGTGAAAGCAATTAACGTTACCAATCTTCATCATCACCATCGCCAATTCCACGCGTGAAGGCATCTTCCAACCGGTAGCAAAACACATCTTCAATCTCTTTGGTCAAAGTGACCATATTGTCCATGGGAATATTTCTTTTTGTGTCTTTTATTCTTCTCAATATGATGTTCAGTAGGTACACAATAATTATCCTAGAGTGTTGTGTCACTTGGGTGTATTTGCTTGATCGCTTTCGCGGTATTCTCTATGTTAGATGCGCAAGTTATGTCAAAAGGAAGTTTTGGAATCTGACGCACTGGTTAAATGAGTAGGATGATGATGTCGAGAACGCGCAAGCATGCTCTTTACATCCAATTGGGCTGTCTTAACCACAACATGGATGCTTGCGGGTCGCTCATCCGGAGATAACTGAGCTGAAGCCTGCAAGGAAAATAACAAGGCGAGAGAACCCTTATTACAAACACAAAGCTTTCGGGGCTTTTGTTACTAAAAGACAGGCTAAGAGATCTCCTTCTCTCCTTCTCTCTCTCTCTCCGTCTCTCACTCGCTTTCTTATTGCTACGTTACAGCAAACCAACTCCTTTTCTTCCCAAATTCACAAAACGCAAGCTCGTTACAATCCCATACACACAACTTCCATTTCAAGCTAATACAGTGTCAATCTTGCAGTGTCGAGAAAAAAATACAGATATGATAACCATTGCCCTATCAAGCAGGGACCAGTAAGAGACATGAATAGATGCGCTTTAGAAAGCAGTTCTTGATCCTTTTCAAGTCAGAAAACATGACAGTCCCAATTGATTAGGTAACATTTTGAATTCGTATTTTTTTCTTTTTTTTAAAAAAAAATAACAAGTTTCCATCGTTTGGCAACCAAACTAAAAGATTGTGTACGGTATTTGACTATGCTATCCATATACTACCTTCCGAACGTAACTTTCGGATTCTAAGGAAACGCGGTTTGGCAGTTGCGAGATTCAACTGTAAATGAAGGATCGTATTTGACAGTTTGTTTCTTTTCTTAGCTTTCGCCAGACATAGATAACGTTCTACTTAAACTCGGATAAAAGGTGGTTATGTGTAGGCCCCACAAAACAATCCATTATAAATATATAGGACGTGAAAGCAGGCAATTAGGTAGACACGCAACTCTCTCATATCAAAACCACACTCGCCTATAACCTATACGACCTATATAAAGCCCTCCTACCGTACCTAAACGACAGAGAAGAACACGATTTCAAGTTTTAACATCTTAAAAGTGCTTTCAAATAGTTATTTTCCTCGATCATGTTGAACATCAACTTGTTGAAACTGACTCAGATGGCTGACAGAAACGACATCCCATGCTGGGTCTTGTTGTTAGAAAACACAACGATAAGCAACGGCAACGATAAGCGTTTTTGTATTCGTCATTCCAAGCTAGAAGGGAAAGTAGATGAAACCAGCAACAGGTGAAGTTTAAGGTCTTCCTGGTCTATAAATGTCTTTTTTTATGCGCGTTTATGTCTGCAAAAGCCGAAAGATATATGGTCTTCTATAGCCAAACAAATCCTCCACCATCAACACCTATTGGCCCATTGAAGAAACGCTTTAGCAACACTTCCCTGTGTGTGTGATTATGTAAGAGTAGGGGCGTAGGTTTTTCCTGAACAAAGTTAACTTATTGGCGTATTTTGACTCGTCGACTCGCTATTGCGGCTGCGGTTGCGCCCATACATTTTCCGTATTGCCCGGATACAAGGGATTGTGAGAGTTGGAATCTCGAGGGCTGGCTAGGTTATATGTCAGGTAAAACTTTCAACTCCTCTCCCAACTGCCCGACTTTCAAACTTAACAGTTCCATCAGCATAAATTCCTGGAGTTAACAAACTCGCAACTTCTCTTCTCTTCCAAATCTCCAAAATCTATAGAGGAGATGTATTTGTCTAAGAGTATTAGCATATTTCAATAGGGAAGAAGTTTCGTTTCTCGGGGTGCGAGGGACATCGGGTATCTCGTGAAATGAATTTACATTCGTAATGTAAAGGAATTATTGCCCAAAATAGAATACCTAGTCAGGTACTTTAACAATCATCAGCTCCTGTAGCGGAAGTTGTTGACTAAGGAATTACAAATGAGTACAGCTTTGTCTCTGTAATGTATTCACGATTCACCAAAACAGAAAGGCAAAAACACAAAAATGAGAATGAAGACCGATTTTCTAAAGTGTCCTTATTTTCATTTGTTTGTTGTTGTTTTTTTAAAAAAAGAAACTTAGCTGGGAGGCTGCAATGCAGGTCGCTCTTTTCTTCCATGCTCTGTGGACATTTTCTCCAACAAAGCCTTCCATCATGGAACTTGTCCCATGTCTCTCCCGAGTATATCAACGAGTAATAGACTGCTGCGTTCGACGTTATTTTCATGGCTCCTACGATTTTTATTTTCTCTTTCTTTTTTGTTTGAGGTCTGCAGGAATACACATTATAAAACGGCAGCTCGAAACCTTTTACCAAATGGAAATTTCATGAACTTCTTTCCTGAAACGTTCGATAATGCCAGAGGCAGAAGGTCCATATTGTATAGCTATAGTAGATACCTTTTCCACTCGGGCGTCTCTGTCCACGTCAGGTGTGAGATTCCAACAGTCGGAAAAGATAGATGAGAAGCACAAAATGTAACTTTCATTTGGTTTCGAGAACTCCAGATACACTATTCCTCGAAAAGCGTTGCATGCAGAAGGAGATAATGAAGTAAGTGTGTGTATGTATTGGTTTCCTTTTATTTCCCAGTCTGGATCATTGAGGAGGCGGTGATTTGGAAAGTTTGGCGTTAATTAACTGTTTGTTCGCAAATTCAGACTAAATCCGAGTTCTTATTAGGTTGGGATACAATCGCTCCAGGCTTTTTCCAACTCACGTGCCACATGTTTGAGCGGTTCTCAAGTCAAACAATTATCCGTCGCGTTGCGTTAGCACCTTTTTTCGTTAGGATTCTAGGTGTGTGGGAATTTTTCTCAAAGGTTAATAGCCTAGATTACAAGTTAACTCCTACTGAGCAAATGTGGTTGACTTGATATGAAGAGAGAGCCCGAAGGATTGGATTACTTCACGGAATGAGATTTTTTTTTCGTCGCTGTTTAGAATGTACCGATAATGAGTCTCGGTCCAACAATAATCTTTGCGTCTTTCAATTGGCGTTCAGTAATGCTCATCTCACGGTAACATCTGCTCCTCAAACTAGTCCGAAGACGCTAATTTAGGGCAAAAAGTATCGCTGTAATATGTTATAAAAGTTTTATGCCACCTTAAGAAACGAAAATTCCCCTCCATCATAGTTTTCGACTATAGCTAAAGTTCCTGGTTGCGTGCTTGCTGCATATACCAAAGACAGGCAAGCAATTTGCTTGTCGTAAAGCACTGATTCATGTTGGTGACAAAACGAAAAGCACCTTTGACTTTAGGTACAATCTCTGCAGTAAAATTGGCACACATTTTGGATTTACAAAGTACGCTATCAACAAACATTTTAGGGAACTTATTTCATGCATTTCCATTGATTGCAAATTAAGTTGCTTATTGCTAATTTATTATGAGCTGGAGAAGGATGTCTAGGTTTCACACAGTAACTATTAATTATTCTCAACTTTTCTGTCACAGAGTTTTTACACAATTTCTACCGGGTTGAGTAAAAAGTTGTTCTGATTTTTCCCATGCTAACCGCCTATACCGAGCTATTCTCCCCATGCTAAATGGCTGGGCCGAACCGCCTATGCCGAGTTATCTCTCAATGCTAATTGGCCGTGCATAGCTCTCGCATACGGGATAGTTTAATTATCCGTTTTTTATTATTCTTGATTATGCAGCAGCCTGTGTGGGAAACTGATATCCAAGCATCCGAAGCGCACATGTTGTGTAGCCAAATATAGCTGTACTGACAAAGTGTAGTTTTGCTTATAAATTGAGCGGGTAAGATATTCGTAAATGTCAGATGGTATGACTTTTGTGCAAGATTAGAAGATTTGAGGTGACCATGCGACGAGGAGGTCCTGTGGTTGGAATTCTCTTTGGACTCTACCTTTTGCCGACATGCTATAATTGATGAACACACACGCTCGTATTGTGATGACAGGAGTACTTATTCATGGGTGTCCACCATTTGTCATTACTACATATATGGTCAGGCATGCTGGGCAAAAAAAGAGGTTCTCTCTTTCTTTTGTTATATACTAGCTTGCCTTTACGCTGTTAACGTTCTTAGGGCTCCTTTTTATGTAATTCAATTTTGTGTTGACGTCTATTCTTGGTTTAAAAAAGCTTGTCTGTAAGCCAAACCCAAAATTTGCACAAAAGCCAAACTGTTTCGGACAGTTTGATAGCTCGTAAAACTGGCAATAGGGCGGGTGTGGGAAAAGGGTTATTTCAAAAGCCGGCTTTTGATTACCTGCCGGTTTTTTCTTAACTCTATGGTTATATAGATAGTTTATTTATTTTTTTACACACAAACCCAAGCCCCGGAAGCGCGCCTAGAAAGCTATACACGTCTTTTCTTGTAGTTTATAAAATTAACGACGTTTAGGGCTCATAATGTACCCAGATTGTAGTGTTGTTGACTTGTTTTATGCGGGCCCTGAACACCCATCTGGGTTCCTTGTCCTCGCCCCCCCAAAAGACTTGACTTGACGGCACAGCAAAAGTTTCATCCTTGTTTTTACCTCTCTGGTTCGGTTTAAAGTTTCCTTTCTTGGAAAAATCAGTATAAAAATGAAATGAAAGCCAAATGGGAAATATTAGAAGAGAAAAGGGTGCGTATTAGGTAAGGGCAGAGGAAACGCTATCAAAGCCATGCCTTTTTCTTATGTAAAGGGAATAGTTACAGACAAGGAAATAAAAAAGTAACGACCTAAATGGGCATCCCACAGTAATCTCCCGAATCTTACTTTCAGTGAGAAGCGAACAAGTTGCTGAGCTAAAGGCTAAGAGGAAGGGTATTGCGAGCATTCCCAAACACTATAGCTTGGTAGTAATAGTAAGACCGTTGGGGTGGGTCTGATTGTCCGCGTCAGGGTATCGTAGCTTTTTTTTTAGTATAGCTATTTCTTAAAAAGGAATAAATTCAAGATTGTTGTGCCTAATGGTCAGTGTAGTGACACGCCACAAGACAATCCTCCACGGTAGCAGCACAAATTTAAAGAAGAAAAACACGCTCTTGGGCTTTTTTTCGTTTTTCGTTTTATATTTGTATTTAGTCTTTTGTTTTTTAGTTTTTTGCAGAAATAAAGATTGGAATTGTTGCTCCGATACAAGCATCCGAAAGTCACAATTCCAGAACCGGTTTCTCTTAGCGTTTTGGGAAAAGCCGAGAGCAAACTCTTTTACGTTCTTCCTCATTCTAATTATTCTCGTTGGAAAGCTAAGGATACTAATAAATCCTGAAAGGAAGATGAAGCAAACGTCTTTTTTTTGTGTGTGTGTGAGCAATCTGTAATACGCCCCTGATTGACGGTCTGGAAAGGGCAATTAAATTTCCTAGAATTCAGCGCTCGAAACTCTGAAACTAGACAAAGACGAGTTGTTACACACGCAAATTTAAAAAAAAAATACATATATGTAAAGTAAAACAGAAAAAAGCATTCGAGCTCTAGGGCCAGATTTCCTACGCATGTGCTTGTTACCAAGTCTCTTAACAAAAGATGAACGAGTAAAACTGTCGAGTAAAGTTGCGTGTGCTTCAAGACAATCCGACACCAATTACAAGAATACTACTCTAGCTTTTGACGTGGCGGAAACAGCTCCTGTCATTTTCATCTTACCTACCGTTGCCTGTTGTCCCCCAGAAACTTTGGTGCCCAACGTGAACCCGTTTTGAATGTGTCTGCGGTAACCTGTTCCTTTTTTTTCTTTTTTTAAAGCGACAATTTGACACATTGGAGATTTGATTGTTGTGCGTTTCCCAAGAAAAGGTGGAAGTCACGCCCGTCTAGGCATACCAGGACAATTTTTGACCATAAAAAGGACCCTGTTTCGAATTCCACTGAGACATTTTATCCTCTCTTTTACTATCCGTGATTGTCACACTTGTGTGTATACCTGGAATGTTGGGTATCCTGTGATTGCAGCCAAGGACCGGGTACTCCCACCGCGTCATCAATATGAGCTCGTGCACTAGGTGATCCGTTGTAGTACCCACCACTGTTTCGCGATGCCATCTTGGGCTTAAAACTTGGTATATAAAAATATAGAACCACTGTGAAAAAAAGCGACGCCTTTGAGTTTTTGTTTTAGAGGGGCGGGGGGTGAACTCAACGAACTCCAAACTGATTCACTAAAAACTGTTCCCGGTTGAGAAGTTGATCCAATGTTTCGTCCCTTTTGATCAGGTCACAATAGCGGGAAAAACTTGAGCGGGCCCGAGAGAGAAAGAGACCCCGGAAAGAGTTTTACATACTTGTCACGTCGAGTACCACTTTGCTTTAACTGTAAAAAGCTAGTTCGAAGTTGTGCGTGTGTGCATATTAGGGCAAATCCAGTCATACGAAAAG